>CM034153.1:200167140-201404402 GCA_019776745.2 Taxus chinensis | reverse complement strand
CCTTCCTAAAACTCCCTAAAAATGAGAAATTTAATCCTTGAGGTGCCAACTAAGGTATTCTTATAATAATATATGATCAAAAAGCATTTACATATTCTGATCCATGATTTTTTCCTAACTAAATCAAAATAATTAGACTAAAATTATAGGCTTAGTTGAGTTGGAGATAGAGCCCAAAATCTATGAAACTACACATACTCATGATTATACATCACAACCTCTCCCCATGTATCCTTTAGTACAAGATGATTCACTTGTAATTACCAAACTAGTAGGGGCTTATGATTTGATCACAGATCTCACCAATACCTTTTCTCATATTTCCTTCTTATATTTTTTGAAGAACTCCCTAGCTCACTGATCCACTTTGCTATAATCTTTAGGTATTGTTCATTTAGTACACATCACACCTCCTTGAGAGGCCCAAATTAACCATGTAGACTTTGAGTTCTATCCTTTGGGACAACATGAGAGGGATACTAGATTTGTGTTCTACATTGATAAAATGACTACAGATGTCAAATTAACACTGAGAGGTGATCCTACGTTGTATTTTCAAGTATGTATCTATAATAACTATGTCAAGAGAGAAATAATTGGTGATGGAGATGTCATAAAAATTGTTCTTTTTCCCTTCTTACAAAAGCTAGGGTATGGAGAAACAAACTAATAATCCACTAGAAACATGCTAAGGGGTTATGATAGCCTTAAGGCCACATCCATTAGTAGTATGGTTCTCCCTATCACTCTTTTGCCTAAGACCATTATAACTGAGTTTTATATTATAGATAGGTAAACTAATTATAATATAATCCTTGGTAGACCATGGATTCATATAATGAAGGAAATTTCATCGACATTATTTCAAGAAGTAATATTCCTTCATCTAGGGAAAGTATTTGTAGCTCGAGGTGATCTGAAACCCTTTAATATTCACCTAATGAATCTTAAGAACAAACATGGGATTCATTCTGAGTTTGAACTCACATCTAACCAGTTTAATAAGCCTCTTCCTTCAAAGGAACTATTTTCCACATCGAAACTATTTCTAAGAATTGAATTAGAATCACCAAAAATGATCAAAGGGGTGGATATTAGTGAGAATAAGATTTTTGTAATAAATACTATTTCAAAAAAAATGACAGTAGAGATAGTGAAACTCTTGGGGAATTATTTAATGATCATTCATCTTTTTTATTCTTTAGGCATTATGAATTCTCTGAGAGTATCCTCTCTTCGAGCAAATGGCTTTGAAGAGGTGTGCATGGTTGAGGTTTTTGAGGTACATCAAGAAGATTAAAAAAGACAATGCAACATCTAATTTTCTTAACAACTGTTGGACCTTAAATTATGATGGAACAAAATGTTGTTATGGCATAAGGGTAGGGGTGAATCTCACTTCTCCACAAGGGAGAGTTATGCCCTTTTCCCTCAAATTAAATTTTGAGTGTACTAATAATGAAGAAGAATACAAATCTCTACTTCTTGGGATAAACTTTTCCAAGAGCATGGGAGTGCATAACATTAGACTATTAGGTGACTCGTAACTCACCAAAAACTAGGTCTCAAAGGTTTATGAGACTAGAGAAGAACACCTCCAGCTTTACAATTCCATTATACACGAGATGTGTAAAGATTTTTATTTCATTTCTATTGAGGCCTTTCATAAGGAATAAAATCAGATGGCTCATTCTATGACTACCTGTTCTCCTTATTTTTTTAATAGAAATGATTTGAAGGAAACAAAGTTCATGGTATTGATTTGATCTAAACCGTTGGTTTGCAAGATTCCTAACAACCTTATTATAACATATGTAAAGACTGAAAATGAGCCTATCACATTATATTTCATGGAGAATGATGAGTAAATATTAGGATTCCTCCATGTTTATATTGACTTCCTTCCTGCACATCATAAGAAGGGATTTTCCCTCCCCTCTCACCATTCTTCATACTTTGGAGATAGAAAAATGAATCATTCCTCATAAAAATACTTTTAAACTTATGAAGTTGAGGAAGATCCCCTGGAGTTTCTTCCAACTCCTCATGATTTTGAAGAAGGGATTTCTTCCTTAATTGAAGGAACTATCAACATTAACATTGGGATAGAAGAGGTGCCAAAAATTCTGAATCTTGGTTCTTCATTTTCACCTAAAGAAATAGAATATCTTACTAAGGTGATAAAGGAACATTCTAAATCCTTTACATTTAGTTACAAGGATATGATTGGTGTTTTTCCTGATGTAGTAGTTCTGAACTTGATAACAAAATCTAAAGAAAAGCATGTAAAATAAAATTTAACACCTATGAAGCCTAAATTCACTTTAATGTTCAAAGATGAGGTGATAAATCTACTTTAGGTAGGGTTCATAAAGTTGGTAGACCACTCTATGTAGTTGTCTAACATCATCCTAGTTCTAAAAAGGAATTGAAAAATTAGGATATGCATTGAATTTAGGGACATAAAAAGGCTTTTCCTAAGGTTGACTTCCCACTACCATCCATTCATATCATTGTTGATGTAATGGATGGTTATGAGTATTTATCCCTTATGGAGAGGTTCTCTAGATACAACCAAATAAGGATTTCCGTGGAAGATCAAAAAAATACTACCTTTACAACCCCTTGGGGAACCTTTTATTATGCCATTTGGATTGAATAATACTGGCGCTACTTATCAACGCGCCATGACTTATATTGTTCATGATCTTATTCATGATATGAGGGAAATATTCGTTGATGATCTCTAAAAAAATATAAGAAGAGTGGAAACCACCCTGAAGTTCTTTGTATCATTATTTTACACTTGATCTAATATGGTGTAAGATTGAATTTGGAGAAATGTGTGTTTAGAGTCACTGGAGGTAATTTATTAGGCTACATCATCTCCTCTCAAGGGATTAATGTATATCCTATGAAAATATGGGAAATTTTTGAAATGATTCCATCATCAGATGAGTCTATTATTAGGTAATTCTTGGGAAAACAAGGGGCAATCCACTATTTTTTCCCTAACTTGATATATGTTATCCATCCTATAAAATCCTTACTAAAGAAGAATTTTTCCAAGGCATGGACTGATGAATAGCACAATACATTTGAGTCACTCAAATGCTTCTTTAAATCTTCACCAAAACTCATGCCACCTAAATTTGATCATCCTCTCATTATGTATTCTCGAGCCATAGAAATCTCGATAGTGTGCATGTTGGCACAAGAGGATGATGATGTTCACAAATGTGCCATATATTTCATTATTCATATACTATTTTACTATCATACATGATACAACAAAAACAAGAAAGAGTGTTTGGCCATTGTGTCCATAAATAAGAGGTTGATACATTACATGCTCAACCAGGAAACAAGTGTAATTGTTAAATCACAACAGGCGCGGATGTTCCTAACTCAAGCATGATTGTCTAAGAAGGAATGAAAGTTTATAATGTTAATGGATGAATTCAATCTTACCTTCATAAATAAAAAATCCATCAAGTGAAAAATCATTTTTTAGTGGTTGGTGGATAACCCGATGTATTGTGGGAAAATAGTTGATTTGAACTTTCTTAATGAGTTTGTTTATTATATAGAATAAATGCTCACCATTTCTTCATGCTCATGGTATACAGATATAATAAACCACATAAAAGATCAGACATATCCCAAGGGGAACAAATCACAACAAAGGTGATGGATACATGTCATAGCTGCTAAGTATGTAATTGTAGTAGAAGTCCTCTGTCATAGAGATTTTGATGGCATGCTACTAAGGCATGTTGATGAAGAAGGAGGAAATATTATCTGTGAAGCCCGTAATGGAATCTTTGGTGGCCACTTTGGAGGGAATTCAACCTCTTGCAAGATCTATCAGATGGGCTATTTATGGCCCGCATTAGAACACAATATTGTAGATTATGTGAAAAAGTGCCAAAAATGTCAAGATTTCTCTCACAATATACACATCTTGGCCCATGCTTTATAGCCAATAGTGACACCCTGGACCTTCTCTACTTGGGTTCTTGATTTTAAAGGGGAATTCTCTCCCTTTTCATCAGATGGATGAAACTTTATAATCACGACCACTAAATACTTCATGAAGTGGGTGGATTTCATGCCTTTTGCTATGGTACTTGGATATATCATTACTAAGTTCGTCATAAAATAGATCATTTGTAGGAACAATGTCCCACGGGTCATTATTTTGGATATTGGATCTCCCTTTGAAAATAAAGAGCTACATGAGTTTTGTTCTCAATTTAAAATATCTCATCACACGTCCTCTTTGAATAACCATCAATCCAATGGATAGGTTGAGGTGACTAATAAGACTCTAAAGTTCATTCTTCTTAAAACATTTAATGAGAATAAGAGAGACTGACACTTAAAATTTTTTTACTACCTTATGGGCCTATGGGACTTCTTTTCAAACTCTGACAAGGGAAACCCCTTTCTCTCTATTTTTGGTGTCAAAGAGGTCTTACCATTAGAGGTAAAATTTCCAAGTATTCGTGTCTTTATGAGGCATTCTCGATGAATATGCATACCAAGATGTGTGACTAGACGAATTTGAAATCCTCTATAAAAGGTGGCTCAGAGACAAAAAATATTATTTGATTATGTAGACAGGATGTGTCGTCAGTTTAATAAAAATTTATAGCAATGAGAAATCCATGTAGGAGACCTTGGATTAAGACTTAATAGAATTTTTAAAAAAAAAATTGGCGAAGGTATAAAATTCACACTGAAATGTTTGGGGCCTTATAAAGTAATGGAAGAATACAAAAATGGTTTGTTTCATCTATGTATTCTTAAGGGTAAAGAATTTGGCAGTTCGTTAATTCACTGCACCTCAAGTGTTTCTATGTATAATCATTTTCATTTCTACACTATCCTCTCTTCCATTCACATTGTCTTGTTACTTGCATAATCATGTTACTTAAATTTTAAAGTAGAAACATATTTTTCAAGTAATTATTTGAATTTATAATATTCGTAAATATCCTAATCATACCCATTTCATAGTTCTTTTCATGCATTTGAGACTATATAATCTTTGTCATCACTTTCATACAAGAGATAAATTTTGACATTACTTTATAAGGACTTACAAGCTCAGTCTTCTCCATGGTTACTTATGATTTGGGAACTTATTTCCCATAGTTTTCACTAGAAGCTTCTTGATGATAAATCCTTCTCTAAACTCTCTCTATAACAAAAACATTCTAAACATTTCACCAAAAAAAATTCTTCTCCCATATTAATATTTGGTGTTAAGCCCTCGCATCCTACTAGTTGTGTAGGGTTGAGTTTAAAGGAAAGTGTTTTTTCCCAAAAATCACAACTCAAAGTCAAGTTGGAAATATATATAAATAAACACAAATTTCTTTTATTACAAATAACTACACTTCTTGTCCCTACCAACCTTCAGTGAAGCCCATGCTTCTTACTAGTAGCATGATATTGGGAAAGGATGGAAGTGCCCTTACTCGTCTATGTATTTTACTTGGTGTTGAGCCCATACTAATTACTAGTAGCATGGGGTAAGACATAGGGGTGGCTGCATTAATAAGTCAAAAGATGCAATTTATAAACAAGGAAATAAAATTTCTTCTAAAAATTCAGATAGAAAATGACTTAGATATATATGGTAAGAGATACATTTATCCTTTAAAACCATATATTATCAATCAATAGGTTATCTATTGATCTAAGTCTAGTCAAAACTTTCAAGTAAAATTCATTTCAAATTGATTAAGTTAATCTTGGTTTGGCTTGGGTTGTAGGTTTCTTAGTAAATCCTTATCAAAATTATCATCTCTTGGTCATTCTCATTCACATTGTTCAAAACATCCATCTCGCGTTCTTTTTTACTCTTATTGGTGATCCCTCACATCTTACTGGTTACAAAAAATTAAGAATGAAGTGATTCTATCTTATCATAATACCATATTCAACACATTTTTCCAATGGAACAGAAATTCCAAAAGTTACTTGAAAAAATAAGTATCCACATTACTACTTGTTTCCATACTCATAATCATATGTATATCATTTTCTCTATCCCATTACATCATCACCCATATAATTCATTGAAAAAAATGATAAAAAATGGTAATTCCAAACCATCTAAGAGTACACAAAGGAAATAAGCCACAACGAAGTTAACTCTTGCAAGGAATGTCAAGCCAAAAAGATGTCAATGTGGATATATAATCTGTCAAATGTCTCATGTACAATGTCATCACACTATAGAAAAATTTTGGTCATAATGCTTAGTGTGAGATCAAAATACAAAAAAAATATACATTTAAAAAAATTTCTCAAAGAAATAAAGGCCCTAGGCCTATCCACCCCCCTATAGCTAGTTTCAAATAAGTGCTTCATTTTATCAAAAAAAAGAAAGTTATATAAATTACATGTTTCTGTGCCTTTGTTGTTGTCAATGGTTGCGCTTCCATTATAAATGAATGATCTTCAATTTGACTGTATTCTCACATGAAATTCTCACAGGTAATCCATAGATCGAAAATTGGCTAAGAGTGTGTGCGAAAATGATTTCTAAAAATAGTAAAAAAGTGATATATATATATATATATATATATATATATATATATATTGATATGGTTTTCTAATATCTGTTTGAGTGATTGTATGCATTTCTGGTACACTAGAGCAGGTATATTCCTCATCCCCATGAATATGGTAAGTAATCTTGTCATTTTATTTTAGAGTATTTTGTTAATCATGTTTTATATTTGTACTTGATTCCCATTTTTATTTTATAGGTGGCGGGAAGGATGGATTGGCATGGTTTCAACACACTAACAGTTGAGGTATAATTTATAATTCTCCCATTTGGGAGTGTCATACTCAGAATTCATGTTTTACTCCTATTCATGGCTAAAAATATTATCCGCGGGGGGAAATATGTATGCACCCAAAATTACACATGTGCTACATTAGCAGTATGATAAAGTATCCAATGATGAAATTTTTTTATCTAGCACAACGATGAAATCCATATCCTTTCCCCTTAATTTTAATATGATTATATTTCTTTATTTATCCGTGTTTAAAATTTTTCAAACCATATTTTTCTTAAAGCGAGGTTATTGTAAATTTAAGTCATGTAACCACCGCATAAGTTATGAAACTACCACAACAATTGTGTAACCTTTGGTTTGCGCAAACTAGAAGTTCAATGTGCTTTTATCCAAGAGTTTGAACTATGTGTTCTAAACACGTGTCTCAAGTTTGTCAGTGAATTTCTTGAGCATTTCTGAACTATTTCTTTTTTCTTTTTGGCTTGTTGGATACGTATTGAAATTATCTTCTTATTTTACTATTATTAGAAGTTGTACTCTCCCTTTCTTAGATGATTTGTAACTTCTTGATTTCCATGTCTGCTAGATTTCTTCTCAACCATTTTCTATAAAAACCAAGTTATTACCTATATCATGGGTTGGAGATTTTTAATTTGAATTATACCATTACTCTTCCAAAATCCTAATAAGGAGTACATAAACAACACATTACATTTCTTTCTTACTTCCTGCTTGCATTTGTGACCAGTTTACATGTGACTAGTCTACTCCAATGTCTTCTTATTTTTTTCTACAATCTTCCAGTATTTTTCTCTAGATCAATTGGACTCTCATCTCTTGAAAGGAAGTTGAGGAGACAAAATAATCATCACCACACTTGGAATTTGTCACAATTCTACAACAACTAGGTTGGGGATGTATTTACAATTTCTTCAAAGTTTTCATTTTAGAATATTGTTGTTAAAAGTAATAATACAGTTGTTTTAAGAAGTAGAATTTGTAATTAATTTATTATCAATAAAAAACTTCCATTTCTATTTTATTCTCATCTTATCCTTGTGGATTTTTCCAGGAAAGAATTTGCAGGAAGGTTTTGTGCATGAATTTATTCATTTCTTTGTTTCTGAACATCTGTGTATTTCAATTTCTTCATTATTAGATTCATGAGAGTATGAGAAAACTTTCGTTGATATCTTATTCCCTACTTATCCTTGTGGATTTGCATGGGAAAAATATTGAGGAAGATTTGTTTCTGTGATTTTCATTTTAATTCTTCATTATTATTTTACCTATGCAATTCATTTTTTTACTAGGGAAGTCTTAGGGGAAAGAGGAAATTGCTTATAAGAAACTTTCTTTATTCTTGTGATTATGAGGTGAAGTAATTAAAGGAAGTTAGATTTCTGCAATCAAAAATTAGAAAGCATATTTCTTTAAATTATGTTTAGCCTCACATCCTACAATAGAGGAATAACTACATCCGCTTATTCCCTATTTGTTTTTTATTTACAAGTGAATTGTCTTATTTAAATTAGTTTCTTTGTCTATGTTTGTAGCTTTGTTTTATTTAATTTTTGGTAACCATAAAATAAAAAAAGATATATTAGAAGTTAAAGTAGATTATTTCATTTATTTATTTTGAAGCCTCATCGAGAAATACAAAAAGAGTAAAATAGATTTTTTTATTTTGCTTTAACTAAATATTTACAAATCAAACTTAGTTAATTAAAAGAGGAAATCAACTATCTTTTATTTAATTCAAGCTTTTTTGTTTTGTTTATGTAAAGGTAGGAACTGCAAGTAACTTTGATTGGAAAGAAAATAACTTCTACTTCCCTTGTGGCCTAAGCTACTTGAAATTATCTCTTATCCCCTTTGAATTCTAGTTTTCTTGTTAGTTTCCATTTATCTTGAGTTGGTGCCCACATGACCATTCTGGGTCCACCAAAACAATGTATTAGAATCTTTGACCCACTTATAAGACAACCTAACATTAAGAGAAACTAAATTGATATTGATCAAGGATTTCACCTGTTATTTTTTAGATCTATACCCACACATCATACAATTATTAGCCAACTCATTTCTCTCAATGAAGAATCAGACATTGCTGAGGAATATTGGGCTAACCAGGTAGAAAGGTCTAGACCCAAAAACCCTCGATTTTTCCTTGCCACATCTTCTATCATATTTTCATGACCCTCTTTAGAGAGGAATACACAAATGATGATGGAAACTTCCCTTGTGTTCCATAACGAAGATGGTTTTTTTATGGTTCCATTGATATCAACACCAATCTATGCACTATGACCATCGTTGATCGTAGTATCTGTTATCCAAATAACTCTCCTAGTGATTTGGATAAATTGTATACATCTTCTAAATTTGAGATATTCATTACAAGGTTGTGCACACTCAAGTTACCTTGACACATTCTCCTATTTTCTTCATGCGCCCTTGCGCGTTTCCTCTTCTTCCCTTCCTTTTCTTTTCTTCTTTGTTCCATATTCCCCTTGCATGCATTTTCTACGTATTCAACTTCTTTCTCGTAGATGTTCACCCTCGCACGTACCTACACATCATCTTGTAATGGTTGCGCCTTGACCATGTGTTATCTGCTCATTGGTTTTCCTCTTTTCTCCACCTGCATCATGCGTGCGTTCTTTTGTGCCTTCCTATATTTTCTTCGGTGTACCCTTCTAGCATGCCCTCATTTGTGCCCTTTTGAGCTAGGTCATATTCTGACATGATTGAGTGTGCCACATGCAACCAGTCAAAACATGCCAACAGGGCACCGAATCACCATAACAAATTAGTGATTGACATGGGGTAGAAATGAAAAACATTTTGCACAGTTGGCCATTCTTTTAGCCAATTCACACACACCGCATGTCTTGCATGTGCTTACGACTCTAAAATCCTCTAATAGCCATATCTTATTCTACATATATTTGATTGGCACATGCCTTGACTTCTTAGAGAGCTAATGATATTAGC
Source organism: Taxus chinensis (assembly GCA_019776745.2). NCBI lineage: Eukaryota > Viridiplantae > Streptophyta > Pinopsida > Cupressales > Taxaceae > Taxus > Taxus chinensis. The sequence goes on along the minus strand of CM034153.1, from coordinate 201,394,581 downwards.
CACAATGCTAGACATTCAAATTCATATTTTGGTAGACCTCGTAGGTGATAAATGGGAAAACATCTTTATGAGCATTAATGAAGGAGATCTGATTGCTTCAACCACCTGATTTGAAAAGATTCAACCTCCTTCCTCTGCCAACATTCCAAACATACCTAGGGAAGTGTGCTTGATAGATTCTTAGGAGGATTTGTAAGCATTAAATGCTTCTTGTTGGTGGTTGCATTTCAAATTTGGGTTTTCCCTCCTTATTTTCTCCTTACACATATTCATCTATAAATGTAAGATCTAGGATCATTATTAATGTTGGATACTTTGAGTCCTTATACATTTTTACTAAGAACTTCATATTTTATGTATTATGAGTTACAAACATCTAGATCTGGCTCATACATGTGGATATTGGCCTCTTTCGCCATTGTAACAGCTCTGTGCATTTCTTGAAGTAATAGAAGCATTTTTATGACTATTTTCTATCCTAATGTGTTTACATTTCTTCTTCTTTCCTTTCTTTTACATTGTGTGTTCATTGTGCCACTTCACATCCCTTACAACTTCTTATTTACTTGTATTCTATGAGAATGATATGGTAAATTCTTTTTCAGCTGTACTACTCATGCTTAACCTCCTTTCACATGTTCCCCTTTCATTACCGCTTAGAATAAATAGTATTCATCCCTCTCTTTCTTGTGTTATCATCCTTTTAGTGTAGTTTCTTTTCACGTTATCCTTCTATCCCTGGTCCCTTGGAATTCATTAGCTTAGTTTCCCCTTTCAGCACTAGGAGTAGCAGTAGCAGTAGAAATATATAGAGGAACCGACCTTCTCCAAAGATTCATTTCAATTACGCAAGGTCCCACAACTTGGAGACGGTTCCATTATGATCTCAAATAGCTCATCTCTTCTAGATTAGAGATGCAAGTACAAGTTTGAAGACCAATAATTTCTGGCATGCCCGATGGGACCAACAATGAAAGCTTACATTTCATATTGCTAAGTTATGGTGTGTGATCTTAGTGTTCTAGCCTTTAAAGGCTCGTTTCAACACATCTAGCGACTCCCAAACATTTCCAAATATTTTTTTTAGCACTACTAAGTGACTTTCATGAGAAGAGTGTATACAAGAAGAAGTGCAATAGCTAAAGATTATTTTGAGTACCTCCAGCTATTTGTGAGGAGAATTCATTCCAAAAGGCACGTGCGCACATCTCTATCGCTAGCATGTCTAACCCATTCAACTTCTCCTTAAATCAGAAAACCTATGCACCCTACAATGGCACATCAACCACCTCCTCCACTGAGAAATTTTGCTAACTTCACAGGAGGAAGTACCTTGATACTGGCTATGTAAAATGACATGCAAAATGGCACACTCAAAATTATTCCATACTTAACTGGTTAGAATCAAATCACCCCTTAAGATCATATCCAGGATGTAACAAAAATGTGTTCACTCTATTTGATCACACATGCTGATGTAGCAGTAAGGTTACTTATATCCTCTTTCAAAGGTAAAGCACTTTAATAGTACTGAGGCTTAAGACATGGATCTATTACCATCTAGGATGAGTTGGGAACAAATCTTTGCAATTACTTTAAAGATAAGTTAGATCACCTATCTTTGGTGGAGTAACTGACAACAACAAGAAGGGTGCCCACTAAGCAGATGAATGATTTCAACATCAGATTTCAGGAGACTTGGGATAGAATCCCTCTTGTGGTGATACATATATCCCAACATGCTTTTCTGTATTATCTAAAGGCACTAAAAAATGATATCTCAATCATGATTCAATATATGTGAGGTAGGACCTTACCAGCAACTTATAGTATTGCAGTAAAGGAAGAAAATAGTCTTATTTAGGTGGGAAAGTTAGCTCCTAGACCTCCTATACTCTTGTTCCCATAAATTTCAAAAGTACCCCATCCTTTTATAGCCCTTATTACTATTCCTCAGTAAAATGCCTACCCTGTTTCTTCAACATCCTACTCTCCATCGCAACTAAAGGAAGAATAATTAAAGTCTTTGATCAAAAATTTATCAAACAAAGTCATATCATTAGAAAAGCAACAAGTGCAAGCCTATAGAGGTAATTCTAATTAGGTGCATATCCAAAACAATCGGCCTTGGTGGAATCACTATGGAAGCCAAAGATATCCACCCAAGCATGAAAATGATAGATGTCATGCTAACACATATCTCCCCTTGAAATTTGTTCCTCGTGTGCTTTCTCTTCTAGCACCTAGTACAAGTCCAGCACTTATTCCAGTTCATAACAATTTGGTGCAAGATTCATAATGGTGTTTCCTTTGAAAAATTCCTCATAGACAATACCACTATTTAAATGTTGTGTGCACACAAGCCTACATGATCCAGAATGCTTTAGCTTGCAAGCCTTCAACAAGTTCCTCTGAAGTAGAAAATCAAGGAAGACTAGAAGCTCCTTCAGGGGAAAATTTCATGTTCTCTTGCACGGAGGACTTATGTGCAATCAACCAAGTATTAGATGATACAAGAAGACTATGCACCCAAGTTGCAGATAACACAAGATATAAGACGATAATTTTTACATTAGGTGCATAGGTCACACACCTAGTAACTAAAACCGACCCTCAAAAGTAGAAAGACGTAGCCAAGGAATCCAATAGTAAGAGTTCTCAAATTACTACAAAATAGGCCCTGCGCATCGCTTCTGAAGTGGCGTGTGCCCCTCCTTTGGTAGGTCAAGCTCATGATTCATCTAAAACTATTTTTTCTGTGCCTTAGAAGTAAAAAAGTGATGTTGTTCCCCAAATGCATAAGTCATTAAGTCTTCCATTCAGCATTATTTACTAGATGAAGAAGACAAATATAAATGTCACAATGTGGGATGCCCTGACTATTCCATCTCAGCAAGATTTTTTTCATGAAGATCTGGCACAACTCTTACACACTGATCTAGCCATACAGAAGCCACGTTCTTCTATCAAAATCTACCAAGAAGAGAATAAAAAAGTAGGTAAGATTTTTAAAACCCCACCCTTCTATATGTCCTTTATTATAGGAAAACATCCTGTCGATAATGGCATGATAGACTCAGGCACTAGTACCTCTGTTATGCCTAAGAATATAGTTGATGTCCTAGGTCTGAGGTATATCCCCCTCTTTAAAGGAGTCCTCCAAATCAATAGATCAATTGTTAATACTTTACGATTCATTAAGGATCTTGATTTGACCCTTCATGCATGTCCAAGTTTAACAATTAATCAAGATGTGTCAGTCATTGAATTACCTCCTTTGCTTTCCCTATGTGTATCAAGAGATTTCACTTCTCAAGTAGGTGGTTACTTGTCTTAAAATTGGTCTCATATGTTACTCAAGATAAGGTATGGTACCTGGTTTACCAAACAAGTTGAACCAATATTTTCTTATCATGTACAGTCATATGTCCCATCCCCTCTCCAAGCCAACTATTTAATCTAAGAACAAGCTTCAATTCCTCAAGAGCAGCCTCTTCCACCCTTTATTCCTGACCTATTACTTGATGAATGGGTAGAAAGAAACCATAAATTTTATCCATATTCTAAAGAACTATAAGCTTATGAAACTAGGCTTGGTATTTACTACATTCTTGAAGAAGAAGTTATGCTACCGCGTGTGCTCAAGAAAGACCAAGTTGAACCTAGCCTATAGAAGTTATACTTTGATGGTTCCAAAAGTAGGAATGGCATGAGAGTAAGATTTGTTCTCATTTCTCCCAATGATAAGAAATTATTCTTCATGCATAGGCTACAGTTTACATGCTCCAACAATGCGGAAGAATATGAGGTACTAGTGCATGGTTTATTGATTACTAAAAAGGAAAAAATTAAGGCGCTACAAATATTTTGCGATACAGATTCGGTCATCCACCAGGTTACCAAAAAGTTCTTAACAAATAATAAGATTCTCAAAGTTTATAAACATAGAGTTCGGGACCTTCTTGAGATATTTTATGCTCTAAACCAGTAGGTGGTGTTGCGCAAAATGAACAAGGAAGCTAATCAAATGGATGCTCTTGGTTCACAGTTCTCTCCTATTGAGGAATTTTTCAAAGGAAACACTGAACACATTAAGATGGTGATCAGACCATCCATTCCAGACAACAATACCAGCTAGCAAGTATTTGAAAGTGACGCACAGATTGTCTAGTTCATCCAAAATGAAGCTAAGTTCTAATCAAGCATGCAAGCTAACTTGCATGATAGCTTTGGTGACCAAGTAATGCAGCTGAAGACAAACAAGTTACCTAAAGGGATGGTTACTTTAGAGAAAATTTTTATAGCTAATGATGATTTCAAGGGTGAATAAAAGTATATGCGTATTGTGCAAGAAGATTACTCCCAAGTCACTATTACACACGGAAAGGAGTTATTGCTCAACAATGCTTGGGCGCATGATGAAAATAAGGCCTTCATATTTTTGTGTCAAAAATACAGTGATATCTTCTCATGGGAGTATGAAGACCTCAAAGGTTTTGATCTAACCATTTCTGAACACTCTATTGACCTTGATCTTTGTATCAATTCCGTCATACAAAAGCAACAGTCATTCAATCCAAATATAAAGAATCTCATGATAAATAATTTATCTAAACTCATTGAGGTGAAGATTATTTTTCCCATCAAATACTGTACTTGGGTCTTGAATTTAGTTATAGTGTGTAAAAATAACGGTGAAATCAAACTCTGTGTTGATTTCAGAGATTTAAATAAGGCATCTCTAAAGGATCATTATCCTTTTCCTTCAATCGAGAAGATTTTGTAGACTATAGAATGTGGATGGCACAAAGAGGTTCTCATTGTTAGATGGATATTTTGGTTTCAATCAAATACTAGTCGAGGAAGAGGATTAATTCAAAATAGCATTTACAACTAAGTGGGGAACATATGTGTATCATAAAATGCCCTTTGGTCTCTCAAAATTAGGCACAATGTTTCAGCGTGCCACGGATATTGCCTTCAAAGGCTACATCAATGAGTTCATCTTGGTTTACCTTGATGACATAACAATCTTCTGAAGGCAAATCATGGATAATATGGCACACCTGGAGAAAGTATTTGAGAGATGCTAAAAGTATGGGGTGTCTCTTAACCCCAAGAAGTGTGATTTTACAGTGTTGCAAGGCAAGCTCTTGGGCCATGTTGTTTCAAAGGATAGTATCAAAATCCATCCTGAGTGCATTTCATCCATCCTAGCTCTTTCCCTACCAACAAACAAAAAGGCCTTGCAGTCCTTCCTTGGTAAGATCAAGTTTGTTAGGCATTTTATCCCTAACTTTGCAAGACTGGTTCGGCCCATCACCATGATGCTCAAGAAGGACATAGCCATAAGATCAACAACAAAAGGAAGAGAAAGCTTCAAAAAAATCAAGAAATATTTTTTTTGCACGCCACTACTCATCAAACCGGATTATTCCAAGGATTTCATCCTTTATGTTTATGGTGTTGATACTAGTGTTGTTGTTGTTCTAACAAAAGAATATGAACAAGAGTTATAACAACTAGTGGCTTTCTTTAGCCAAATGTTGAAGGATTATGAATTAAGATACACTCACATGGAGAATTAGGTCTTTGCCATCATGCACACACTCAATAAAGTCAAAAGTATGCTCACCAAAAATCATATAAAGGTATTAGTCTCCCACTCTTTTGTCAGAGACTTCATCATGGGAGCAGAGATCGGTGAAAAGAGAGTGTGATGGGTGACTAAAATCATGGAGTATGATGTGATTATCAAAACAACAAGACTGGTAATAGGTAGCACACTTTGTAGGTAGATTATTGAGGATGTGTAGAATGAATATGAGACTTCATTATTTCTAGATGAAGACATTCCATGGGCAGAGATTGAGTAGAATATAGATCTTGTCATGCGTGACTGGATAAAGGACATAATCACATTCCTTTCTAAGGGCGGATACCCTCCTGGTTTAAATAAGGAAAACAGAAGACATTTGAGATTATAATCTATCCCTTATGTTTTGGTTGATGGACTTATCTTCAAGAAAAAACTTGATGGCATGTTGTTAAGATGTATCAATGACACACAGATTGAAAAATTGTTATCAAAGTTTCACGATTGGTTTTCTGGTGGACACTTTTATACCAAAACTATAGCAATGAAGATCATAATGAAAGGAATATTTTAGCCTACCCTATTTACAGATGCACACAAGTGGGTTAAAAAATGTAGAGAGTGCACTTTCTTTGGAGGAAAGAAAAAATTGGTAGTGCTTTCCCTTCAACCAATCCAAGTGGATCATCCTTTTGCAAAATGGGTTCTTGACTTCATAGGCATGATCAATTCACCTTCAAGCACTGAACACAAGTGGGTGTTGATAGCTACAGACTATTTCACTAGATGGACAAAAGCTTTCACACTCAAGGAATAAACCAAGTCAGTCATCCTTGAATTTCTTGAAGGCATAGTCATAAGGTTTGGCGTCCCTCAAACCATTATCTCTGATAATGAAAAAATCTACCTTGGTACTAAAATCACTGATTAGGTGCTAAATCTGAGCATCTACGTGAAGACTTCTTCCAACTATTACCCTCAGGGAAACAGTTTGGCAGAGTCAACAAACAAAAACCTGATCAGAATGATTGAAGCACACAATGAGCATCACCCAAAGATAGTGGCATACAAAGGTCTCACACGTGCTCTTGGTAGATAGAGTCACAATAAAAAAGGTAATAGGAACTTTTACCTTACAATACTTGTTCTATAGTAAGGAGGCTACCCTTACTTTTGACACTAGAGTTGAACTCATTATCTCTTTCCTAGTAGCTGGAATTTGAAGGCATAGACCAGAGAGAAATTAGAATGACAAAGTTGGTTAATCTTGAAGAGCGAAGGAACTCTTCCATGCTCAATATAGAAAAACATCAACAAGCAACAAAGAAATGTTTTGATAGAAAGGCCATGCCTTAATATTTAAAATTTGGGGACTTGGTCTTAAAATGGGATGCTCATAGAGCTAAACGAGGGTGCCATTCACAGTTTGATGCACTTTGGAGTGGCCCTTAGATCATCAGTTCATGCAAAGAAGCTAATTATTTTGAGTTAACTCATCTTGATGAAAGCATGCTGCAAAACCCAGTAAATGGGATCTATCTCAAACCCTTCCATTAAGTTTGTTGCAGCAGTTTCTATATATTAGAGTAGTTTCAATTCCTCGAAGTGCATGCACATTTTTTTTTTGTACATAGTTCCTTCTTTTCACATGATTCTTGCACGTGCTCTTCCTTTTCTTTCTAAATGAAGATATTATTTAAATAGGTGCAAGATTAAGAATTGAGTTAGAAATGATCCTTTAGGTGTCTTTAGGGGCATTTCTTCAAATAATTACATAGTATACTCCATGTCCAATAGATGGTTTAGGCTACTAATCTCCTTCATCTAGCAGGAAGATGGCCCTGAAAGTCACCAAAAATGTTATCCAAATAACTCTCCTAATGATTTGGATAAATTTTATACATCTTCTAACTCTGACCTTTTCATTGCATGGTTGCGCACACCTAAGTTCCCTTGGCACATTCAATTCTTTTCTTGATGCACCCTTGCGTGCTTTCCATTCTTACCTTACTTTCCTTTTATTATTTGTTCCATATTCCCCTTACATGCATCTTCTGTGCATTCAACTTATTTCTAGAAGATGTTCACCCTTGCATGCGCCTGCACATCATCTTGTAATGGTTGTGCCTTGACCTTGTGTTCTCTACTCACCATTTTCCTCTTTTCCCCACCTGCATCGTGCATGCATTCCTTTTTTCCTTTCTCTATTTTCTTCCGTGTGGCCTTCCATCATGCCCTCCTTTGCACCCTTCCATGCCAGGTCATCTTCTGACATGCTTGAGTGTGCTAAATGCAACTAGTCAAAGCATGCCAATAGGGCAACGAATCATTGCAAAAAATCAGTGAGTGACATGGGGCAAAATGAAAAACATTTTACACAGTTGGCCATTCTTTCATCCAATTTGCATGCATCATGTGTCTTGTCTACACAGATGGTTCTGAAATCATCTGACAACCGTATCATTTGCTACAGTTCTCTAATCGCTACATGCCTAGACTTGTCAGAGAGATACTGACATCATCAACAATGCTAGACATTCAAATTCAAATTTTGGTAGATCTGGTAGGTGAGAAATGGGAAAACATATTTCTAAGCATTAATGAAGTAGATCTAATTTCTTCGACCACCCAATTTGATATGATCCTCCCTCCCTCCTCCTCCAAAATGCTTAACATACCTGAGGAAGTGCACTTGATAGATTATTAGGTGGATTTTTAGGCATTAAATGCTTCTTGTTGGTGGTTGCATTTCAAATTTAGGTTTTCCCTCCTCTTCTCCTTACACAGATTTATCTATAAATATAAGAGTTTGGCTCAGTATTAATGTTGGATAATATGAATCCTTACATGTTTTTGCTAAGGACTTCATATTTTCTGTATTTTGAGTTGTAGACCTCTAGATCTAGCTCATGCATATGGATATCAACCTCTTTCACAATTATAATAGCTATGTGCATTTCTAGAAGTAATAGAAGCATCATTTTGTGACTATTCTCTATCCTAATGTGTTTCCATTTCTTCTTCTTTCCTTTCTTTTACATTGTGTGTTCATTGTGCCATTTCACATCCCTTGTAGTTTCTTATTTATTTGTGTTCCACGAGAATGATCTAGTAAATGCATTTTCAGTTGTGCTACTCATACCTAGCCTCCTTTCACATGTTCCCCTTTCATTCCCACTCAGAAATGATAATATTCATCCCTCTCTTTCTAGTGTTATCACCCTTTTAGTGTAGTTTATTTTCACTTTATCCTTTTATCCCCGGTCCCTTGGCATTCATTAGCTTATTCTCCCCTTTTAGCACTAGGAGTAGCAGTAACAATAGAAATAAATAGAGGAACTGACCTTCTCCGGAGATCCTTCTCAAGCACGCAAGGTCTCACAACTTGGAGATAGTTCCATTGTGATCTCAAACAACTCGGATATTCCGTATTCAATATGTGGGTGTAAGTTTGAAGACCAATAGTATCACTCCCAAACAAGTTAGGAAAGCATTCATTTCTCTCAAAAAACGTATAACTATTTTCCCAATTTAGAACATTTAATTTCCTTGAATTCTTTTCATCATTCACACCTATCCCACATACACTCTATCTAGCTACCACATTACCATCTCATCTATCACATTCTAATTGTCTTAGCATGACCTAAGGAATTTGTGTGCATCTAAAATCACATGTTGATTTTCAAGCATATAGACACCGCTTAAGTATTGATAATTATTGAATGATTAAAGTGTGGGTATCAACGATGCTAGTAAATTTTTGGTGCCATTGCAAAATAGACTCTCCACTATTTTCACTTTTAACTAAGGATTCTAAATTCCAGTGGAAAAAATATTTTTAAAATGATTTTGTACATCATAAAATAGAAACTAACTAATACTCCAGTTCTTAGGGGACCAAATTGGAAGCTCTGTTTTCATATTCAAAATAATTCTTCCAATGATGTAGTTCAGGCTGTTTTGGATCAACATGTAGAGGGAGATAAAATTCATGTAATTTATTACATCATTAAAAAATCTCTCCCTAATTGAAATTAACTATACTACCATAAAAAAATATTCTTCTATGTGTTTATGAAATCAACAAATTTCTATACTACATCACATTGTATGAACTGATCATTCATTAATAGAACTCTTCCATTAGATATTTGATGAAAAATCCCTTGGTTCAATGAATAATTGTTATATGGATGTTATTACTGTAAGAATTCAATATTATAATTATTGATAAACCTGGTAAAGAAAATGTGGTAGATGATTTTCTTTCAAGAATGTTTTTTTAGGTACAGATGAACAAGTGATTGATGATTTCCCATATGAGAACTTATTTGTTGTTTCTAGTAGATCTCCTTAGTTTGTTGATATTTCTAATTATTTGGCCATAGAGAATTTTCCATATTTTCTTACACCCAAAACAAGAAAATAATTAATCAAACATAGTGTAATGTATAAATGGTTTGATGGAAATATTTTTAAATGCGGATGTGATTATGTCTTATGTAGGTGTGTAATTGAAGGTTAAATATTTGACATACTTCGATCCTTCTGTGAAAAACCATCCGGAGAATGTTATTCACTCAAAATAATAATTCATAAAGTTATAGGAATTGGGTATTATTGGCCTTCAATGCACAAGGAAGTTAAGAAATGTGTGTGGAAATGTGACAAGTTCCAATATATGGGGAAACCAACATTGTCAAATTAAATGCCTCATCAACCCTAAATAGTTCTAGAACCATTTCAAAAGTAGGGATTTTATTTCATTGGACCATTCAATCCATCTTCACCTTCTTAAGGGAAATAATATATCTTGGTATGCACAGACTATGTAACAAAATGGGTTGAAGTAAAATATCTCCAAAATGATAACTATGAAAAGGTGGCAGATTTCTTATATGAGCATATTTTTTAGAGATTTAGAGCAGCAAGGTTAATTGTTTTAGATAAAGGACCTTAGTTCATGTTAAACATGATTATTTATTTTATGAAAATAATTAAAGTGAGACACAATAATTCATCCCCTTACAACCCTCACTCTAATGTTCAAGTTGAGATTACCAATAGGGAAATAGAAAACATCTTGACTGATACAGTTGATGTTTCAAGAATAAATTAGGTGTAAAATTTACTTGAAGTAGTATGGTAATATAATACAAATTGGAAATTAACTACAAGATTCACACCATATGAATTGGTCTACGGAAAGAAACCTATCTTTCCCATAGACTATGATATACAAACATTAAAAATAGCTATTGAAGTAGGAATTGAATTATCAAAGCCATAGAAATCAATAATTATCCAATAGAATAAGTTGGATGAGATGAGGATAGAAGTTTTCATCAAACTAATCTAGTCCACCATAAGAGGAAGTTGTGGCACAACCAAAAAATTAAACAAAAGAAGTTTCATAGAGGAGATTGGGATCTGTTATTTGACTCAAAATACAAGTATTTTAAGGAGAAGATAGAAACCATATAGATGGGGTAATATCAAATAGAATAAGTGTATAATAATGGTATTGTACATTTTGTTCCAATTGATGGTGAAAGGAGGTCGATGTTGGTTAATGCTAAGAGACTACGTTTATACCAGAAACTAGCGTCTCGAGAAGATTTAAAAATGTTGTTACAAGCTAATTTAGATATGAATTTCTTGGATGAGGTCTCCTTTTCCAATTTAATCTAAAGTAAGAATGTTCTAAAAAATGTTAATAAATGGGGGATGATTAAAAACTATAAATGTCAACCATCTTCCTATGAAGGGGTTGTTGAAAACAATAAATTTCATACATTCTTTCTAAATAAGTGTTGATAAAATTAAAAAAAGGTGGCTGAAAACTAGAGATGGTGGTCACCTCAAAATCATGCCATGCAGAACTTTACTAGAACAATAGATGAGCATCTGACATAAGGGGAACTTGTGGCAAGTAAAAGGGTACAAGGTATGTTCCAACACTCCTTAAGTTGCCAAAAGTTTTAGTTATGATAGTTTTAATTGATATTCAACTCAAAGTGTTGTTCACATGCTTCCCATTATCTCTCACACAGTTCCCAATTACCACCTACACATTCCCATAAATTATTCACCCCCTTCATAATTAAATAAAGTTTGTTACCTCCATATCAAATCCACTAAATCAACTACTTGTTTTGTTCCATTTTTAACCTTTGTAATACTACTAATCACCTTCATTCCTACACCCCTAGCACCTTCATTCATGTGCCCTTAGCACTTCCATTCTTGTCTCATTATCATCTCCATTCTTGCACTATTTTCACTTATATTCTTTCACATGTTTTTTAAAGACCGCCATGAACAAACAAACTCTATGGATTTATTAGCAAATTTCAAGTCCATTGATTTTTTTGAAAAGGTAGGATGGTTGGACTTCATGATCATGTATAAATAATTCAATCCAGTAATGATAGAGGAATTTTCCAAAAATATTGGCAAACAAAATTCATAGATAAAAGGTATAAAAAATATTTTTAGTGAGTGTAATTTCTTACATTCCTTAGATAGGGAAATTAGTAAATTTTAGAGCTCCATACTCTAAGAGAATAAATATATTTTCTATGTAGAAAAAGGAGAATTTAGAATTGTTTTTTGATAATAATAGAAAGGAAAAAGGCATTAAAATATCCATTCTTTCATAACCATGGGGCTCTATTGTGAAATGGGTTAAAAAATATTTCACCTGTGAAGTCCAAAATGAAATTCTTCTTTTCCCTATACTGATAATCCTCATACACTTGCACCATGGAAAGGCCAACGAATAGAAAAAAATTGACCTTCCACATTTCTTGCATGCCTTTTTTTCATCCTCCATAGAAAAATTCCATTGCGGGGATAAATATTTTAAATTTCAGTGGTATATTAATTTAATTTTCAAACACCACCTCATTAAAAGAAGTAATTGGATGAATAAATGGTTCAAATTCCAAATGTAATATGCTCTGAAGGATGAAATTTAGGACAAATGTAAAAGACCTAAAATAGAACCTATGATTGAATTAAAACCCAAAAATAAATTAAGGTCCTCTAGCATAAGTATTGAGGATCAAGTAGATAACATCCTCTCAATGGAACAATAGGAAGCAACAACCAAAATTAGGGCACTGAACCCCACACCTCATGCTCCACCATATACATCTCCATCTCTTACAAACCATGTTTTAGAGGAACATGTTATTGATCCAATGCTCATTGCTAAAGAATCCATGTTGGAAGATAAAGGGAAAATTCCTATGTTTAAAAGTGATCCAATCTCACCCCATAGTGAGGAATACCTTACCCCTAATGTTTTGGCCCTCTCCAAAATTAAATTTCAGCTGCAAAACACAAAATACATGCTTAAAAATTTGTAACTTGACCTTGAAGGAAAGGATGCATACACTTCTAGATTAAATAATAAAAATGAATTGCAAATTTAGTAGCTCCAGTAGGATTTGAAAGGTTAAGAATGGATCATTCAATAAATTAAACACGCTGAAAAAAAATTGACTATAGAACTTTTAGCCCTAAATTCTGAGAAAGAGAGAAAGTAAATGATAAGCACCAGAGAAATGAAATTTCCAAGTCAAAATCGACATGCTAAATGGAAGGTGAACAATAGTGGTATACAATGGGCATGACAACCTAACAAGGAAAACATGCGACACACAACAAGGTGAAAAGTTACAAGTGGGAAACAAAGTGAAATGAAGAAACAGGTGGATACACTGATATACCCCTAGTACAAGGGTTTCTCTTTGGAGATTCAAGAGTCAAAATTCTTCATATGAATGGAATTCATAGGATCCTTCAACTCTTTTCCATCCTCGGTAGACAATTTGTATGTATCAGATCCAAATTTAGCAGTTATAACATAAAGACCCAACCAATTAGGCTAAAATTTTCCCTATTTTTACTTGTGGTTGAGTTGTGCTCTTTTTATTTTCCTTTGAGACCAAATCACCGATTTCAAATTGTGAAGGTTTGATCTTGTGATTATAATTATGATACAGTCTATTCTAATATACATGCATTTGGTCTAAGGTATGAAGCCATCTCTCATCCAGTAATTCCAGCTCTGTAAGGCGTGAAAGGTGGTAATCCTCTTCATGACTGATATGTTGGAGGGAGACACAAAGTGAAGGAAGATCAACTTCAATAGGTAATATGGCCTCAAATCCATATACTAGGGAAAAAGGAGTAGCTCCTGTAGGTGTAAGGAAGGAAGTGCGGTAGGCCCAAAGGGTAGCATATAACTGCATATGCCAATTACGCCCATGTTTATTGACTATATTATCTAGAATGGACTTGATAGTATTGTTTGATGCTTCAGATTGGCCATTACATTGTAGATAATAGGGCATAGCCCATTTTAGGTGGATATTATATTTCTTAGCTAGGGATTTGAGATCCTTATTTTTGAAAGAACTGCCATTGTCGGTGATAACAGTAGCGGGGATGCAAAAAAAAAAATAATATGGTTGACAATGAATTTAGAAATATTGCACCCAGTAACGTTAGTAAGAGGCATAGCCTCAAACCACTTGGTGAAATAATCAGTGGTGGTTATAATAAAAGTGTGGCCATCAGAAGATGTCGGATTTATTTTTCCAATTAAATTGAGTTCCCATTTTGAAAAGGGCCAAGGTGAAGTAATAGGTTACAAGGCTTGGGATGGTGCATGAATGAGATTATCATGTTTATAGAAAGCCTAACATTTCTTCAAAAATTTGCATGCATCTTATTCGATTATGGGCCAGTAGTATCCAATGCATAAAATATTCTTTACAAGGACAATTCCATTAGTATGGGCACCACAAATACCTGAATGTTATTCAACTAGTGTCTGATTAGCTTCATCCTGATTGAGACATCTTAAGAGAGTCCCATCATATCCTCTTCAATACAGGGTGTCAGGAAGAAGGGTGTAGCACAAAGCATGTTCTAATAAGGCTCTTTTATTAGTTGAATTAAAATTATGAGGATAGGCTTTAGTTTGAATGAAGGTGTATATATCTTGGTATCGGGGACGATTACGACCAAAAATCTCACAAACCATGGTGGACTCTAGAAATTTGTATGTGGGCACAAAAATATGTTCAACAAGGAACTCATTGTGAGTTTGATTAGTTTCAATGAAAGAAAGGAAGTGATAGTTTTCATGACATCCTTTTCTTTGTTTTGTGCGCAAGGAACTTGTTCAAAATTGAAAATATAAAAATACCATCTAAGGTTATTAACCATTCATTTATAAGGTAAGATATTTTCATCTTTTACCTGATATTCTCCATTAACTTGATTAATGACTAGGATTATCACTAAGAACTGTTAATTCTTACAGGTGCCATGAGATAACAAACCCTAAGCCTACTATCAATTCTTCATACTTTTCTATGTTATTTGTGCAAGTGAATTTGATACAATAATATTTAGGTATGAGCTCTCCATCTGGTGTACGTAAGACAATTCCTACTCCAGAACCATGGATATTGCAAGATCCATCAAAGAATAATGTCCATAAGAGTGTTTCTTTTATGTATAACAAGTATTCATCTAGAAATTCAAAATTTAGCAGTTGTGAACCTATTAGTGGTGTTACATGTTGGGGTTAGCACACCGGTTGTATATACAATATATCAGATCTAAGCATACATGCAAATAAAAGCGTATATTCTACCAGAAGAAATATATAAACTAAGAGACATAAATCAACAGCAAATTAAATGTAGTTCACCCAGTGTGGCTACATCCACTAAGAAACAAGCCAATCTATTATCCAAAGCTTTGACAAGATATACAATGAATATTTACAATCTTCCACACCTCTCAAATGTATAGTACTTTCTTTCCTCAAGATTTTCCTTCATCACCAAGAATTCTCTCTCTCACCAACGTTTGTAATTTCTTTCTAATTCTTGTTAATCCCTTACTTCTAAACCCTAGCTTTATGCTTATATAGTCATTTATAGACTTAGGGCACTTAGCCATACAATTACAATCAATAGATATTAATACTAAAAATAGATCTAATTCCCAAGAGTTAATTAAAACATCCTCGTGCAGGTAACCAATGCCAGTTCTCCCTAACTGATGTTGGTTCCTTCCTTTCTTGACCGATGTCAGTCCTGGGTGATCGATGACGGTTACCACTTAACTGATGACGGCTATTGTATTTTCTAGAAAGTTTCCATTGCATGCTAAACTGAAGTAATTGAGCTTCACAACTCAACAATCTCCCACTTGGAGATTAATTACTACACCATACCTGTACAACATCATTCTTGGATCCTTCCTTAGCTTTCTTTCTTCCTCTTCAAGTCTCAAACTTGAAGACCAATAGAAGTGGAGTGTAGCTCCAACTTCTCCTTTTCTAATGGCTTCGTTAGCATATCAACAGAGTTCTTGCTCATATGAATCTTTTCTAGATTCAACTGTCTGTCCTCCAATACCTTCCGTATGAAGTGATACCTCAACTAAATGTGTTTCATTCTCAAATGAAACGCTGAGTTCTTTTCCAAATGAACTGCAATTTGATTGTCACTGAATAATTTACAATCACCTTGCTTCTTTTTCAACTCTTGAATGAAACTACTCATCCATATCATCTCCTTGCTAGCCTTTGTAGCTACAACATACTCTACCAATATAGTAGACAAAGCCACAACCTTCTGCAATCTTCAAATATAGTTAATTTCCATCCCATCTATTGTGAAATTATAACCAGTAGTGCTCCTACCATCCAGATATCCAGCCATATCTGAATCAACATAGCCATGTAAAGAAATATTTGAACCTTGATAGCATAAATACATGCTAGATGTCCCTTTCAAATACCTGAGTATCCATTGGACTACTTTCCAATTCTCTTTACCTAGATTGGCTATATATCTACTCACAACTCCCACTTCCTATGAAATTTCTGGTCTGGTACAAACCATAGCATACATGAGACTTCCAACTGCTAAAGCATATGGTACTCGTGTCTTGTATTTAACCTCCTTATGTGATGATGTACACTGATCTTTACTCAATTTGAATTGTCTAACCATAGGTGTACTAACAGGTTTAGCATTTTACATGTTGAACCTTTCTAACACCTTGTAGATATAATCCTCCAGAGATAAATACAACTTCTTGGATTTCCTTTCTCTGTGTATTTGCATGCCAAGGATTCTTTTTTCAGCTCCTACATCCTTCATAGAAATGTGTGAGCTAGCTTTCTCTTAAGCTCACCAATGTCCTGCATACTAGATCATGTAATAAGCATATCATCCACATACAGTAACAAAATAATATAGCTCCCATTTTCAAGCTTCTTAAAATAAACAAAATGGTAAAATTCACATCTCAAGTAACCATGCTCTTGCATACAACTATCAACCCTCATGTACCATTTCCTTGGAGCTTGTTTAAGCCCATATAGATTCTTTTTCAATTTACACACTAATTTCTCCTTACGTTTGACTTCATACCCAAGCAGATGCTGCATATAAATTTCTTCACCCAAATCACCATAAAGAAAAGCCATCTTCACATCTACTTTCTCTAAATACAAATATTCTACTACAACTAATCTCAATATAGTACGAATAGAAGTCATCTTAACCAAAAGTGAAAATATTTGACTAAAGTCAATACCTACTTTCTATGCAAATCCCTTTACTACAAGCCTTTCATTGTACCTTTTCTGTCCACCCTCTTCTTTCTTGATCTTGTAAACCCACTTGTTATGCAATGTTCTCTTACCTACTGGCAACTTAACCAAATCCAAGTCTAGTTCTGTTCCAAGGAGTCCATCTCCTCATCCATGCCATGCTCCCACTAGATGTGGGTATTATCTTGCATTGCTTCTTCAAATCTCTCTAGTTCACCATTATCAGTCAATAATAAATAAAATAGAGAAGGTGTAAATATTTCTAGAGGTTTACTTACCCTTTGTGACCTTCTCATAGGAGTTTGGGGTACCGGTTATTGTGTAACTCTATCGGTAATTATGTAACTCTGACATTCCTATCCAAATATGACAGTGACCGATGTCAGTCACCTCTAACTGATGTCGGTTTTGATAACTAAGGCCAGTTTGGATCTTCTGTAACCGATATCAGTTCATCTGACCGGTGTCGGTTAGAGGTCAACCGACACCGGTTATTGTGTAACTCTGTCGGTAATTATTTTAAATCCAAGAGTTCATTTTCATTCATAAAATTCTCAATCGGTTCATCCTATGATACCAAAATTGGATCCATGTACATTCTCTTTTCATTCCATTCAACATCACAACTCTTAATAATTATAGAATTCTCTAAATCCCAAAAATAGAAACTGAAATCACCAGACCCATAACCAATGAAAGTGCATCTCTTGTATTTTGCATCCAACTTCTTCCTATTTTCCTGATCAACACGCACAAAAGATTCTAAAAAAAAAACTTTAAGAAAAGAAAGATCTACCTCTTTTCCGGTCCAAGATTCCTGTCATATTCCTCCATCTAGTGAACTTGAAGGTCCATGGTTAATCAAATAAACCATTGTATCAACTACTTCCACCCAAAACTGTAAGGGTAGTTCATAATGTTTTCTCATACTTATAGCATGTTTCATGATTTTCCTATTCATTTTTTCTGCAACACCATTCTTGGGTTGTGTTCTTAGAACCATTCTTTCTCTATGTATCCTATTCACTGAACAATAATCATTAAAATCCTTTCTACATTATTCACCACCATTTTCAGATCTAAGACACTTTAACTTATTCATTCTCAACAAGGGATTTCCATCTTTTAAAATCCTCAAAAACATCATATTTATGTTTAATACAATAAACCCATACCTTTCTTGTAGAATCATCAATGAAAGTAACATAATACTAGGATCCTCCATGAGAAGATACCTGAGTTGGTTCCCACACATTTGAGTGTACAAGCTTCATTTTGTTCTCCTTCTTAGTTTCCCCAACTTTGAGAAATCTCACTCTCTTTTACTTTCCAAAAATACAATGCTGACAGAAATCAAGATCTAGATCTTTCAACTTTGATAACTTACCCTTAGCTTTTAAGATCTGAATTCATTTTTGACTCGTATGACCCAATCAGTTATGCCACATGCATGCATCTTAATATGATGTAGATAATGTAGAAAAGGAATCAGTAATATATGTAGATACATATAAAATTTGTACCTTCTTACCTCATTCCACAACAAAAGCACCCTTGGTGACTTTCCAAGAGTCT
The DNA here is from genome assembly GCA_019776745.2 of Taxus chinensis. Taxonomy (NCBI): domain Eukaryota; kingdom Viridiplantae; phylum Streptophyta; class Pinopsida; order Cupressales; family Taxaceae; genus Taxus; species Taxus chinensis. Next base: position 201,375,754 of record CM034153.1, on the reverse strand, counting down.
CTTGTAAAAGTAACCATGCAACCAGATTCACCTAGTTGCCCTATAGAAATAAGATTTCTCCTGAGGCTTGGCACATGCCTCACATCTTTCACTACCCATGTATTTCCATTCTACAATTTTAGGTGAACTTCCCCTTTACCAGTAATACTACAAGGTTCATCATCACCCAAATAAACATGCCCAAAATTTCCCTGGACATAATTTTTGATATAAACCTTATTAGGGGTTGCATGAAAAGAAGCTCCTGAATCTAAAACCCACGATTCAATTCTATTATCTAAAGAAATAATAAGAGCATCTTGCATTACCTTTGATGTAGTAAGATTTTCTTCTTTACCATTGTCTGGTTGTTGGTTCTCTTTATCCTTTAACCAACAATCTTTCTTTGTATGTCTTTTCTTTCCACATTTCCAACAAGTAATTCCCTTACTTATGGATTTAGATCTATTATCCCTTGACTTTGATTTCCCATTATTCTTACTCTTGGATATCTCCTTCTACTTACCCCTTCTTTCTACATTCAAAGAATTTATAGATGATGATTCCTCTATACTCTTCCTGTGAATTTCTTCATTCAATATTATACTAACCACATCAACAAACTTAAAAACATTATTAGTAGATATTGTATTACTAACAGCCATTACCAAGTTATCCCAACTATCAAGCAAAGAACATAAGAGTAAAAGTGATTTTACCTCATCATCAAATAGTATTGCAACCAATTTTAAATGATTTATAATAGATCATAAATCATTCACATGACTAGATTCAGATCCACCTTCATGCATCTTAGAAATAAATAGTTTCTTCATCAAATAAATTTTATTTGAAGCACTAGGTTTTTCATATAAATTAGCAAGAGATTTCATTAACTCTACCATAGAAGCTGCTTATATAATATTGGAAGCCATAGATACTGCTAGACTTAATCTTATAGATCCCAAAGCCTTTCTGTCAAGAATCTTCCATTCTTCATCAGTCATCTTAGTAGGTATAGACTTCTCATCCAACGGTAAATACAAATATCTTTGATATAGATAATTCTCAATCTGCGTCTTCCATAATTAATAATTTCGGGAGCCAAATTTCTCTACCTTGTATTTATTTTCTTCTACCATTGTTGTAGCTCCCACTCAATAGAAAACCCCTCTATGAGTAAATATATCAACACACAAAAAGCTTTAAAAAAAAACTGATACCAGTTGTTGGGGTTATCACACCGGTTGCACAGACAATATCAAATCTAAGAATACATGCAAATAAAAGTGGATATTCTACCAGAAGAAATATACAAACCAAGAGACATAAATCAACACCAAATTTAACATGGTTCACCAAGTGTGGGCTATGTCCACCAAGAAACAATCCAATATATTATCCAAAGCTTTGACAAGATATACAATGAAGATTTACAATATTCCACACCTCTCATATGTACAGTAATTTCTTTCCTCAAGCTTTTGCTTCATCACCAAGAATTATCTCTCTCACCATATTTTGCAAGTTCTTTCTAATTCTTGTTAATCTCTTACTTCTAAACCCTAGATTTATGCTTATATAGTCATTTATAGACTTAAAGCACTTAGCCCAGCAATTACAATCAATAGATATACTTTAATGCTAAAAATAGATCTAATTCCTGAGAGTTAATTAAAACATCCTCGCACAGGTAACTGATGTTGGTTAGCCCTAACCGATGTTGGTTCCTTCCTTTCCTGACCGATTCCGGTCCTAGGTGACCGATGTCAGTTCCCACTTAATCAATGATGGTTATTGTATTTTCTGGAAAGTTTCCATTGCATGCTAAATTGAAGTAATTGAGCTCAACAACTCAACATTACAGCCATTTGGTCTGCCAGTGCTTGACCTTTGATAGCCTTTTGATTGATAATTTCAATGTCAAATTTGCTTACTAGTGTAATCCATCTAGACATTCGTCCTGTTACGACAATTCTCAAAAGTAGGTACTTAAGAGGATAAAACCTTGAAATTATCTTGGTGGTATGATTTAAGAGATAATGTTGCAAATTTATAAAATTATAAGCAACTGATAAATAAGCCTTTTTCAACTGATGAATACTTGGTATCATGCTCAAGAAGAGTTATGCTCAAGTAATACACAACTAGTTCCTGACCCTTATCACTGTGTTGCACCAATAATGCCCCAATGGTATGTTGTGTTGGAAATGTATACAACAACATAGGATTATCCTATACATGCGGCATGAGTACTGTTGGAGATGCCAGGTATTCTTTCAATTTTGTAAAGGCATCTTGATAGTTTGGTGTCCATTTGAACTAGACATCCTTTTTAATCAGTTGGTTAAAATGATGGCACTTATCTTCCAATACTTAAAATGATGGCCTTAGATGTCGAAGGTTCTAAGGTATTATAGCTTTGACCTTGGTATGGTATACTTCAATTTTTCTTCATGAGACAATGAATCCCTGAAGTGACACCAAACACACATTTTTTTGGATTAAGGTGAACCTTGTACTCCCTTAACTACTAAAATATACACCTAATAACTATTATATGATCCACCCTAGTCTTTGATTTAGCAAGAATATCATTGACATAATCTTCCATTATGTCCTGAAAAAGGTCGTGGAAAATAATAGTCATGCCACGTTGATAAGTTGCACCTATGTTTTTAAGGCCAAAAGGCATGACCTTGTAACAAAATGTCCCCCATCAGGTTGTAAAATTTTTTTTATTCTAGTATTCTTCAACAATTTGAATTTTTTTATACCTAGAAATTCTATCCATAAAGGATAACATCTCACTTCCCGCAATAGAATCCACAATCATGTCAATATTAGACAAAGGGAAATCATCCTTAAGACATGCCTTGTTAATGTTATGGAGATATGTACAAATACAAATTCTAGGGTTCTTCTTCACAATTGTACAATATTATATATCCACTCTGAGTAGTCAATGCACCATATGAATCCTGCATCCAATAATTTTGTAGTTCGGCCTTAACAAGCAATGCAACCTTGGGATGCATTTTACGTAGTTTTTCTTTGATATGTTTAGCATCTGGTTGGACCACGAGGTGATGAACAACAAGAGAAGGATCAAGACTAGGAATATCTTTGTAAGACCAAACAAATACATCCTAAACTCGGTTATAAGTGTTGTGAAGGCTCTGATTTCAGTTTCTGATAATCTGGCACCTAGTTGTAACAATTTTGGTTGGTCTTCAGTTCCAATGTTAATGGTTGTCATCTCTTCTACCAACAAATTATAAGTGTCATTATATTGAAATGGTGTTGGAGGCTTGTGTAGATTTGTTGATATTTCTTGATCCAAATCTCCTCTCTCTAATTCTTCTAAAAGGTTTTCACTAGGAGATGCATCCTTTTACTTCTTTTTGTTTTTCATTTTTTTCTTCTCGTATAATGCCTCAATTTTTTTTTCACTATGCGAGATATAATTTTTCTTTTTTCTATATTTAACTTCTTTGTCTTTAGGAGTGGATATTTTAAGTTCTTTTCCAAAGTAAGTGGTAACATCAAAGTTTATATCGAAACCCTTCTTGTGATCTAATAATGGAAAAGGTTCCCAAGCCCCGAGGAATTTCTAGATGGCCTCATAGTTTTTAAAGAGATCCATGAAAATATGACAATCTTGGTCCTAATCAATGAAGGAAGGATAAAAAATGTCAAGGGTTTGAATGGATAAGTAGTCTAGGAAAAGTGTAGTTTTGGTTAGGTCTTTGAAGAGGCTATGTGTGGAATCGGTCTCAATTTCAGAATCTGAGTCCGCATCGCTCAATAATACATGAAAGACTATAGGACTCTTCTCATATGTCTCATATACTATATAATAAGTGTAAATGTTAGACTTGATATTCATAGGTTCAAGAACAGCATTCCCTTGTGGGCCAAGGACTCTTCCTTTCTATTTCATTTTTTTCATCATTTTATGGCCCTTGGTGTAATCATTGGATGTGTAACATTCTGCCATCCTGTCGTCGTATAACAAAGAGTCATCAGAGATTGGAATATGTTCATCTTATAGATATCCATATCATCACCAAAGAGTGTTTCTAAGATAGTAAGCTAGAGGTTCTTGTAAATGAGGAGCATTAGGATGCCCATAGCAGCAAGGCGATAATGAGAGTTTTACAAAAAGAAATGCATTGTCAAGTTTGTACTTGCCTAAGCCTTTATGAGAGAATATAACTTCAGATGACACCTTAGATGTAGAGGCTTTACAGAAAGACACGGAAGTGTGAGGAATATCCTCAGGTGATGCTTTAGATGTAGATTCTTTAGAAGAAGATGCACAAGCATGAGGGCATAATATTACATTAGGATCAGCATAGTTGGTAATAATAGTAGTTGTGCTAGATCTAGTTGTGCTATTGGTAGATGGACAATAGTTTTCCTTTTTGTACTTTGCTTCAAAAAACTTACAATATTCAAAGGGGTTAGTATCGCCACATAAGGTGAACTCTCTGTTGTTATGTGGAAACTTTATGCATTGATGGAAAGTGGAAGGTACTTTGTGCATCACATGTATCCAAGGTCTACCGAAAAGAAGGTTATATTAAGTGTTTGCATCAACTACATGACACATAGTATCAAGCAGTTGTGGGGGCCAACTTGTATGGGAAGACTAATGGTACCAAATGACTAGTGCTCAATATTTTCATAACCATGAATGATAATGATATTAGCATCTAAGTCATCTATTGTATGACTAATGCAGTGGAGCATTTTTATAGAACATATGTTAAGAGATGCTCCATTGTCGATAAGAACTCTCTTGACTTTATGATTGGTAACATAGGTTTTGATGTACAAGGATTTTTTGTTAATTAGATTTGGATTCAACATATCTTGAGGGATAAAAGATAGGATAGGAGTTTTAGGCGTAAGGTTTGTGATCATAGCCTGAAATTGTTAAACATTGAGAGTATGAGGAACACGCGATTCATTTAGAGCATGAGTGAGAATATCCTAAAATCTAGGTGACTCTTTCAATAGTTTCATGAGAGAGATATGTGCTAGCGTGGTTACTAATTGTTTGATGAAGTCATACTAACCTAGAGTGGAAGATTTGGCATTCAAATTTGACTTTTGATTTGAAGGAGTTGTTGGTTTGAACGTTTGTGGTTCTGTAAAAGGCGTAGAAGGTTGGTTTTCTATAGGAACCCATATCTTCCATTGGTGTGTGGTCACAACATTACTCAAAGGTGTTCATTTAATGGTCATCATTTTAGATGGTACTTCCTCGATAAATGATATAATTAAACTAAAATCAGCGTTATTGGTAGAGGGACCTTTGTCAGCATTTTTATCGTCACCGCCATGTTTGGGAAATAGGCTTGAGAACACCTTAATATTGTCATTGGGTGTTCTATTTGGTGATGGTTCTTCAACAGTGATATCTCCACTATCAATGAGTTCTTGGACAAAAAAATGTAAGCGAAAGATCGATTATTCAGGTGACTATCAATTCAATGAAAATCACAATAAGTATCAACCTTGTACCAAGTAGGCTTGGGTTCTCCCTCAACCCAAGGTCTGGTGATGGGATAAGTAAGCATGTTAACATTAACGAGTTGTTGAAGGAAATTTGATAGAGGTTCTCCCAAAGGAGTGAAACAACATCGTTTATAATCAAGAGAGGAGGAAACCTCTTTGTTAGGAACAACAAGAGGTTGTTTACCTTTTTTTGGTCTAGTCTGAGTGTTTTAGATGTTGTGGACATTATGGTTGTCTATAATACCATCATTGACCATATTATGATTGTGGTTAACATGTTTATAATTTTCTTGGTAAGAGCTATTAGGATGGTTACTATGTTTCCCATTGTATTTTAAATGAGGTTTAATCAAACCTTTTGTGATAAGGGATTTTTCAATCTGTGACCCTTTCTCAATAACTTCTTCAAAAATATTAAGGTAATGCATTTTAATGTGAAAGGATAGCTCACTATTGAGACTAGGTACAAATATGCTCACGAGATGCTTCCCACGCATGGAGCATAGGAAATGACTAGCAATCCCACACCATCTTTGTAGGAATTGTGTGAAGGTTTAATTTGTTCAATTTTGGAATTACACAAGTCCATCATTGTAATTTCAAACTCTAGGTTGAATGAGAAATATTTGATGAACATCTCTGAGAGGTCTGTGAAATTTTGTATAGAGCCCTTGGGGAGGAGTAGGAACCAGTCCAAGGCTTTTCTTCCTAGACTTTGTGGAAAGACATGCATTAAGAAGACATCACTATAGGCCACCTCTTGGCAAGCCATATAAAACTCCCTGATATTATCTCTAGGATCACTCTTGCCCTTGTATTTTTCAAAGTTGGGATTCTCAAAATATTTTGGAAAAGGAACATGTAAAATGTTCTTATCAAAGGGGTAAGGACACAATTCTTCAAAGCTAAATTCTTTGCATTGATTTTTCATACTAGAGATTGTGTCCTTCATCATTTTCCATTCTTGGGAAAACAATGAGTTATTTTGTATGAAAGATAAGGATCCATCACTTGTAGAGTTGTTATCTTTAATGTGCGTAGTATGAATCTTAAATGAAGTATCACTAGATTTCTTTGATGGCTCATTGTCATGGGATTCATTGGTGAATTTGGAATTTAAAATAGCAAGTTGTTTAGCCATGTCATTAATTTGATTCATGAGGGCTTGAGTAGGATTAGTAGAGGAATCAGTTGATTTTTATTTTTACCAAGGAGGCACTAGAAAAATGAAACTAATTTTTTTAGTCATCTACTCTTTCCTTTGCTTGGAATTTTATACGGCGTTTAAAAAATGGACCATTATTTACATATCTTACTACTATGGAACTCCATGAGATGACGTTTGACTGATGTATTTCTTTGAAAATCCTTTAACCTTATCAAAAGAACTATTTTTTTCTTAGCATGAATTCAACCATCTTGATTATTTCATAATCACCGTGACAACTTTATTGTGCAACAACAAAAATTAGATTGTTCCAAAACTTTCTCTCCAAATAATGCTCATGCTACCAACACAGTCCTTTCCCATCCTTGTGTTAATCCCTTTCTTTATTCCTATCAAGTGCTTATTCATTACCTTGTTGGATCATCCCTCCACTTGAGGGGGCATTCCTCTATTGTTCTATTTTTTAGGGCATCTCAATGCTTCACAATTTTTTCTTCTTGCCGATCTGCATGCATCTACTATCTTTAAAGAACTATTACTTTTCAATATCACTTTAAAGAGGGGAAAAATGTAGATACCCCAAAATTACATTTTTTTCCACTTGTTCCCAGTATTATTCTAATACACCTTGTTATTCACCCATTTGCAATTAATTGATTAAATTCATTAATTAATACATATTATAGCCCTTTGGATTAATTAAATTAATTCCATGTACCGTTTGTACCCCTTTGGCTAAATTAATTTTTATTTATTAATTAAATAATTAATTAATTGTGTGCGTATCCTAGTCATCTACCACTTGATCTAACTCCACTTAGACTCCACTTGGACTACTTATCCTTACCCTAGTTAACTGCACTTCTAGAATCCTATAAAGATGGGGGCAATTAAAATGCAATTAGAACCACCTTTTTGAATGCATATTTTTGTAATTAATCCATTTACTTCCCCCGACACTATTACAACTACCCACAATGCTATTTTTAGCATACTCATTTATCCATGTGTAATTGATTTCAATTACCTTGTGCTTCTATAAATTACATGTTTACCTTCTTTTCAAATACTCTAGAATCTAACATACAAAACTTTGTTTAATTATTTGTGTTGATAGTGTTTGCATTCTATATTTAGAGAGCAATAAAGAGCATCTACAATCATCTATGATATTTTCATTTGCAAGGTTTCACAAGAGACCCTTATTTAAGGTTTGCACAGAAGGTTGCTAGAAAGTTTTGCGTATTTAGTTTATCTTTCATTCTCAGGTGGTTTTCTCTGCATATAGGTTGTGTCTAGATGAAGCATTGAAGTAGGTCAAATGACCATTTGTAGGCCTTGGTGCCAGTTTTTGTTGTTTGGAAGAAATAATAAGTTGTCATTGTATCTCATCCTGTGACTTTAGTGACACTATGGCAAGTTTTTTAGTTTTGTGGAGCTCATTATGCTTGGTCTCATTGAATACGGTGATTCTGATGTTTTCCCAAGGAAGGTATGGTTTTCCACTTTCCTCTTGCACTAAATTTAACTTTCATCATTCCCAACTTCTCAAAATTAATTGATAGATAGTAATAAATTTAATCCTAACAAATGATAAAACTATACCTTAACTGAAACTACTAAAAGATAAAAAATTCCAAACCCTAGAGTCATGCACATAGAGCGCCACACCCAAATGTACCGTAAATCCTAAACTCTTAGCATGACCCCTAGAACATGGGACACCATGGAGAAAATTAATTGGGTTTTTTGAACTCATTTACCACCTTTACAAGTAAATTTATAAATCCCATTTAGCTTATCATTCAGTTATAGTGACGTACATGTTTTAATAAAACACGATCAGTTCTGACTTATGGTTGGAACTTAGTTTTAGTAAAACTGAAATCCACTACCACCAACCTCTAGAATACCAATAAGAAAATTGTATACATTCTTCTTTTCAATGAAAACACCTTTGGAGACTAGTTTTTCAAGTGGTTTTTGGGGCCCACTAGTCATTGTGCGATAAGAGTTCCCGACGTGATTGTGATAAACGACCCTAGAGTTGCCCTTGCAACTTGGGATCTTCTCATCATAAACAACTTCCGCCAGACTCAATGATTCTATGTATATGGGGGAGTAAGTATGAATCATCAAAATTTGTGTTATAACTTAAAACAAGTGTTTTCAAGGCCCAATTTATAAGCACTTTAGATGTTTTATCCAGATTACACCAAAATTGCAATCTTAACTAAACACACCTTCTAAGGGTCTTGTTTGACTCCTAACTGACCGTGGAACCTTTTAAAAAAAAATTCCATACTTTATAGAGTATGAATTCATAAAATTATTGTATGAATTGTATTTGTAAATTCTGATGTTTCTATCTCTTCCCTTATCCCTCTCTAGAAATAACTATGCGATTTTGACTAGTTTTGAAAATGTAAATAAGTTATAAATGTTTATGAGTTGGAAACAAGAAGAAAATTAGATACGAGATGTATGTGGTTATAATACAGTGAATAGAATAGAAAATGAATTATATCCCTTCTCTCTCTTCTCATTTCTCTCTCTATAAGTAACTAGGAAAATTTGACTAAATTTGGAAATGTAAATGTGTTAAAAATGTGTAAAAGTTTGGAACAAAATGAAAATTGGATAATGTATTTAGTTATGATGTGATGAATAGAAAATGGAATGAATTATAGGATTTTTCTCTCCTCCGTACTCTAAAAAAATGCAATAAAAAGTGGAATTGTGGATGTGTGAACAAATAGAAAATCTCTCTCTCTCTCTCTCTCTAATTTCTATTCAGTTTTTTTGAAATGATAAATGGGTAGATTTTATGCTTGAGTGTAGGGGATTTCCATATGAGTCCTAGGACTGGCCCTAAGTTGGTTGCAGGTACTCCAAACAAGAGGAATTCAGGATGTCATATGTTGTTTTTCATGAGTTATTATTTAAAATTTAATATTCATCTTACAATACGTACATTACCTTAGAATAATAATATGTAGTTTTTTTTTAACAATTGATTCTTATGTATATTTTGAAAAGGAAATATCAATGTGACTATATTTATAATTGTCTAAATGGATGTGAAGTTGTAATCAAATATTACACTTATGTTGTTGAGGTAATAAAATAATATTTTATGATGTTAATCATTGAATTGTCTCCTTAACACTCTTAATGCTTGGTAGAATCTCAACTTACCCAAACTATTAAAAAAATATTTCATAATCCATATCATACTGTCTCCTCCTAATTGATCTTTTTCTAGTGTGTAAATCTCATATCATGTTAAGAAAATACTCTAATCTCATTAATCGACTTATTTATTTATATCTAAAACAATTCCTACAAGTACGATTACCTACATTTAAATAACCTTGTGTGAGGAAATGGATGTTAAGAGTACCTGTACACATGATATTCAACATGTGACTCCTAGACGCATGTGACTTCCCATGGTCATGTCGGGACAACCAGAATGTAATGGATAGATGGTTATAGAATGGATAAATATTAATGGATGGGATAAATGAAATGGGAGAAGATGACTATAGGGAAAATAAAGGAAAACAAATGTATTCAATGGGTACAATGGTTATTTACTTGTTAAGGGAAGTGAATGCCTTTCTAACCCGCACAACTGAATTAGAATGGACAAGAATAATGTCCACATGAAGATTTTGATGAATGTTAGTTGGACCAAATAAAGCTTAAGCTGGTTGTGGAATACGGGGGAATTTTCTTTCTTTTTTCGTAAATTTCTCTCCAAATATGGACCTAAATATGGGACGAGAGATGGGGGAAAGACAAGTCTAGTCTTTACCAAGATGGTTTTCCCATAACTCATTCATGTTATCTGCCTTTTTTTTCCAAGAAATTAGTTGTTGGATGATGTTAGGTGGGATGGAATTGGTTTGGAAGGCGAGACATCTAAGGCCCTGATCAATATTGTTCAATTATATAAAAATGTTTGGTTGTGGTATGGTTGGGTCATAAAATATTTTTCTTGGTTGTCTTGGGCCCTAGATTGCCATGTGGGTATGAAAAAAGTAATCTACAGCAAAAAAACAAGGCACACAAAGATACCGAAAGGGGCTAAGGCTAATTCTAGGTAGCCTAAGCCGCTAAGGAAACGTGGGAGCTTGTGTTAATTATAATCTAATTAAATCTAAATTTCTATTTTAAACAACCAATGTAAGAAAATTCAAATTAAAAAAAGTTGATTAGTCTCATTTAATTTAATTAAATGTATGTACAACTAATTTATTAAAGGAATGTAATAGATTAAATAAAGAAATTTAAAAAAACTAATTTACTTTTTTTTTGTATTTTCCAGAAGGTTTTTGGAAATGAAAGAAAATAAGACAAAAAAATAAATCTAATTACTTTAAAATATTTTTTTGGGATTTTTTTTGGTTTATGTAAACTAATAACAAAAAGCTACATAGAAATGAAAATTTCTTCTAATTAAATGAAAACTAGTTCTATGCTAAAAAAATTAACATAAATAGTGAAATAGTCGGATATGGCTATTCCTCTAATGCAGAATAATTAATTCTAATCTAATTTTAAAAAATGTTCTTTCCAATTTATGACTATGGATTTTTTATTTATTCTAATGCCTCACCTCAGAGTCATGGGCAGAAATGAATCTTATTAGAAGCAATTTCTTTCCCTGAAACTTCCCCAGTGAAAACACTAAAATTCCATTAAAGATATTTAATTTGAAGAAATTTAACAAGATGAAAAGACACAAAAGTTTCTTCAAACTTTCTTCCATTACAAATCTGCAGGGATAAGTAGGGAATAATATTTCAAGAAAATATTTTCTTATATGCACTTCTAAATCTAACTAATAAATAAAAGGAAAGCTATAGGTAATTTGACAGTTATGAAATGAATAGTTTTTTTCACAATAACTTCCTCCAAATCCTTCCTAGACAAATCCATAGGAATAAGCTAAAAATAAATTATCTATGGAAGCTACTTATGGTAAATACTTGCTAATTATACCTTCTAAAAACAATCTATTGATTTGATAAATAAATATAAATTCTACAGATAAAATAAAGCTTTAGAGAATTCTAATTACACCTCCAACCTAGAAATGTATAAATGTGACAGTATCCACAGGTAGTTGTGCTCTTTTTTATCCCCGCATCTTATTTTCGAATGATGAATCCAAATAGTCTAGGGAATTCTATTGGGTGGTATGCAAAAGAAGTTGCGTAGAGGTTGGCGGGGAAATGGTCCAACACACTTGGAAACCAAGAAGTGCCAAATCATGATAAAAAGAGGCAGTTACATTACTAAGAATATTAAGTAAATAAGGAGATGTTAATATGCATCTAAAAATATTGGAATCAGGGGAATTTTTTGAGAAACGTGTTATAAAATTACTTAGAAGCAAGCAACACAAGTACAAAACTGAAAGTGTTAACTCTTGGATAGAAGCGCATAGAACCACTGGTCTACACAAACTGAAGGTTACACAACAACTAGGGTGGTTATGTAACTGCTGCTCTAGGAATATTGGTGGTTATGTAACCTCCAAGGTGGTTGCACAACCGCCATGGGGGTTACATAACTTAAATGTAAACACTAAGGAAAAATCAACGGCAAATACTTGTGAAATCACGAAAAATCTAAGAAATAAATAAGTAAAGAAAACTAAAGCCTTTAGGAATATAAAAAGTGAGGAAAAAGGACTTGGACATCATTTTTTAATCTGGAAATGAAATTTATCATCATTGGGGATTTTAGCGTTCCAATAATATAGCATCATGTAATTTTGGGTGCGTACATATTTACCCCTCAGAGAATCATTTTAGCTATGAAGAGGCAGAAAACATGAAGTCCAAGTGTGGCACTCCCAAACGGGAAAGTTATAAATTATACCTTAAACACGTGTTTTTAAATCACGCTAATCCAAGATTCCTACCATCTGCAAGAGAAAATGGGAATCAATTGCAGATAACGATGTAATCAACAAAACATTCTAGACTAAAAGGACAAGAGGACTTACCATATCAGATAGGATGAGAGATATACCTGCACCAGTGCTTCATCCCTGAAAAACACACACTCAAAACAATATTAGAAAAACACACTATATATATATCAACATTTTCTATTTATAGAAACCATTTGCACTTACCCACTAGGTGATTTTTCTTTGAGCTCTGGATTACTTGTAACTATTTCATGTGAGAGTATAGTCAAAACAAAGAGCAGTCTGAGATGATGGAATTACTACCAGCGACAGGAGTAGTAGATCGCGAATAGGTTAGTTATCTACCTAAGTTGTTTATTTTCACCCTAGAATCTAGGAATTTTTTAAAACTAGCCATATGGGGGTTATTTTTAATAAATCTATAATTAAAATGACCACAAGGTGGGTGCCATATAGGACATGTCTTTTGTTTTGTTCAATTTGGTATATTTTTTCATTTTTGGGATTTAAGGTATGGCCTGCATTTTACAAAAACAACCATTTTGGCAGTTGTGCAACCACCTCTCTACATAGAGTTTTGATTATGCAACCACCATGATAGGTACACAACCACCACTTTGCACAGAGAAGTAGTTACATAACTGTCAAGGAAGTTTCAATATTATTGAATAAGTGGTGAATTTTATTTTATTTTATTTATATTTATAATGTTTTGTGAGATTATTACGCATGTATATGATGTTAGCTTTTTATTTTCTTGATATTTATGAATGTCAGAGAATTATATCAGATGGAGCAGGGCCTATAAACATGATTGGTTGCCTTAGGTTTTGGAGGCTTTAACCCATTGAGGAGGGATCCATTACAGAGGTTTGGGTTATGGAGGATATCACATATGTGGTTAGTTGCACCCGTGAGGAGATTTTGTGTTTTATCTCTTCAACTACTAGGATACAGAACAGAACACGTTTTAGCTACTTGGAGTCAGGGGAATTAAAGCATTAGTTTGGAGGATGATGACTAGATTTTTAGGGGTTCTCATCACCAAAAAAAAATTAGTATTGACTAGTGCCAGCTCAATAATCGAGGCTCTCCAGAGGGCCACTTATTTGGGAGAAGGAGAGGCACCTTATATGGGTGCCAAACATGGGGTGAGATTAGTTTGAGTTATCTCTGCACCTATCCCTACTCTTCACAAGACCATCATTGGTATATTGGCCTCATGCTTGATTAGGGACAAGGTTGGGGATAAGATCTTATATTTTTGGACCCTTATAGTACAGAGTATTGAGTTGTATGACTAATTATATGCCTAGGGCATGGAAATCCTAGGAACTACCTATCACGACCTATACAAGATCATTTTTACTGGGGGGTTGTCCCTCAGCCATCCTAGAATTATGATGAGATGGGTTTAGATTTAGATGATCCTCTATTATAGGGGAATTGGGATAGTACATCCCATGACAGTTAGAGAGGCGAGATGGATTGACATTGCTCCATTCAGGGGCCCACACCAATTGATTTCTAATCTTACTACAATACATATGGTTCCACAACCATATCAAGATATTGCTAGTATGTGTGGTCAGGAGGCTATTATTATGGCTGCGTATAACACTATGATTTAGTTGGTTGACTAGACTGGCGGAGTAGAGACCCATCCAATCCTCAGGGTACCCCAACAGTTCAGATTTCCTTATGATGATGTCTTCCTGGAGCTTCCTATAGTACAAAAAGGCATTTGAGAGGTGAGATCTTCCTATATGGGTCATCTCTAGTGGACAATGGTTAATCCAAGGATTATTATTCACACACCACAAGCTACAACAAATCCTAGTGTTGAGGAAGCAGTTAGGCCAAGGATGATAATTTAGATTGAGGTTGGCCCAACACATAGTGGAGTGTAGGAGGAGGATGATACTAAGACAAATAAATGGTTAACAAAGGAGAGTGAAAAAAAGTGGGAGGCCACTAGAGAGGCCTCTATAGTTGTTAGAGCTGAGGAAGAGTTAGAGGAAGAGACAATACACTAAGAGGATCATTTTCGCCCTTAGGGGGGGATGATGGATCTATCCACCCATAGTTGATGGCTTAGGAGGAGGTTAAAGTGGAGGAGATACCTGTACCATCCCCTGCACAAGCACCATTGATTGACCCAAGCTAGATTCTTAGAGATCTGAGTAATCAAAATACTCTTTTATCCACTTTATTTTTTAGACTAGACTGTTAACGAACTATATAATATATCCTTTTCTTTTTTTATTTTAGATTTTTCTAAGTCAACATTATTTACTTTCATTTCACAGCTACCATAGATAGATGATGAGATCTTATTAAGAGGATTCTCCTTGATACATTTACACTTCCTATGAGGATGACACAAGAGTGGCTGTTTGTGGATACTAGACACCTAATGATGGATGGACGTCATACTGATGTCTTTGCACCAACATGACATGCAACATAATTCATGACTTAGATGCAGATTGAAATTTTTGGGTACGAGGCATTTGAGAGGATACAATGATGAGAAAATACACATAGCATAGGTGATGCCACTCTGACACATGGACACTCTCATATATCTACATACAACAGTTCTCATGCTGCACCTATTCATTTTCATCATAGGAGCCGCAACATGAGCCCTTAACCTATGCTTTCATAGGGATCTTGGAGAGAGGGATAAGCCATGGGCCTTTATTGTTTTTGGACCATTTTTGTATATATATATATATAAATCACTTTTTTTATATTTCTGGCTCACATATGAGTATTTTGACCATAATTGCTAGAGTGTGATGGCTTTGTACATGAAACTTGACATTATTATATATTCACGTGAAAATATTTTTGGTTCAGCATTCTTTTGTAAGAGTTGGCTTAGTCATGGTTTATCTCATCTGTGTACTTTTAGAAAATTAGAATTTGTAATGATTTTTATTTTCATGTTTTATGGATGTATACTATGGATGATGGTGATGCAATGTGATAGAAAAAATGATTTTGTATATGATTATGCATGTGATAACAAGTTGTAACTTAGATACTTTGATTTTCAAGGAATATTTATCCTTTCTATTTTATTGGTAAAATGTGATGAACTTGATATGATAAAAGATGGACTCATTCAATTCTTAACTCCACATAACCATTAAGAAGAGAGGGCTCATCACTAAGATCTAATAATGATGCGAGTTGTATAATTTGAAGAATGATAATAATGACCAGAAGATAATAGTTTGACAAAGATCCAATTAGGAACCTACAACTCAACCCTTAGAAAGGTCAAATAACCAATTCAAAATGCATTTTTCTTGCAAGTTGTACTATACGTAGATCTATAGATGGCCTTTTGATTGAAAAAATCTGCTTTTTAGGAATGAATCTCTTGTAACATACACATCTAGCTCATTTTCTTGGGAAGTTTCATGAAGCATGTTTATTTATTGATTTACCTATAACTTGTGATTTATTATTGGGACCCCTACATCTTGCCTCATGCCACCAGTAAGAAGCATGGGCTCATCACTAAGGACAAGACATAGGTGAGTAAGGGCACTTCCCTCCTTTCCCAACCTCATACTACTAGTAAGAAGAATGGGCTCATCACCAAAGATTGGTAAGGTCAGGAAGTGGAATTTTATTTATAAAAAATGGAAGTTTTTTGAATTTATTATTTATTTACCTTTTTTATTTTTATTTTTAGATTTTGGATTGTGCTTTTGGGAAGGAATGATTTCCCCTAGTCTCAACTCCACAAAACCAGTAGGATGCAAGGGCTCACCACCAAAGGTGTAGATAGGAAAGCAAAGGCTTTGGGTGAAATGTTTAGAATGTTTCTAGCATGAGAGATATTTTTAGGGAGAGATGTGAAATCTAGAAGCTTCTAGAGGAAACCATGGGCAAAGACACCTAAATCGGAAAAGACCATGAATTGAATTG
Organism: Taxus chinensis; assembly: GCA_019776745.2. NCBI lineage: Eukaryota > Viridiplantae > Streptophyta > Pinopsida > Cupressales > Taxaceae > Taxus > Taxus chinensis. The sequence continues at coordinate 201,359,183 of CM034153.1, read as the reverse complement.
AGTGTGCAAGTCTTAGTAGGATCAATGTTAAAAAAAAATCTCAAGAACTGAGATGATGAAGATATTATATAATTTGGTAATGATAAAGTGGATACTTGAATAGATATGATTGAAATTTTTTGTCAATAATTAAAAGTCTTGAAAGTTGCTTGAAAAGTAATTTTATAGTTTACAATTTCACAATATGAAAATGCAAATGACAAAAAATATGGATGCAATAATGGACAATATGGAAATGCAAGTGACTATGCATAGAAAATTTTAAGGTGAAGTAAATTTATAGATTAATTGAATTATTCACCTTCTAAGTATATGAACGGTACACACCATTCTTAAAGTCTTCCATCACGTAGAAAAAAATGGGCCTAAAAAATTTGGTCTAAAATTCCTTCCTTTGCCTACCTTTTTATAGATTTGGCTATGAAGTCTCAATACTACATCTCCTACCTATATTTCATATTTATAAACTTTATTTTTATATTGGTGAGACATTATATTAACATAGACCCAATGATGTTATTCATCTCTTAGTTGCCTCTTATCCAGGCCCTCTAAACTATCTGGTCACATCTCACGATATGTGTCTTCATCAATAGCACCTTGTAAGGAAACACGAAGATATGGTAGTTCTACCTCCAGTGGTAAGACCGCTTCGATGCCAAAAAATAAAGAGAAAATAGGTTTCCCTTGTGGGTGTTCACATTGACATTATATAGGCCCATAAGGCTGGAAATAACTTTAAGTGCCAATATCTTTTGTTCTCCTTAAGTGTCTTAAGGAGAATGGACTTTAACATCTTGTTAGTAGCCTTAGCCTTTCCATTGTCCCGAGGATAATATAAAGAGGCTTTGTGATGGGATATCTTAAATTGTGTGCACAACTCACGCACCTATTCATTCTTAAAATTTGTGTCATTATCTTAGATGATGATCTTTGGGACAATATACCTACAAATGATTTAGTTTAAGATAAAATTCTCTATTATTGATGAAGTTAAGGTAGTAAGAGGCATCGCCTGAACCCACTTTTTTAAATACTTTGTGCATGTGATGATAAATTTATGGCCATCCGGTGATGAGGGAGATAATTTCCCTATCAAATCAATACCCCAAGTAGAGAAGGTTTAGGGTGTCACTATTTTCTGTAGATCCTGAGTAGAAATGTGTATCTCATGTGAGAATTCTTGGCATTTTTTACATCCGTGCACATACTCCATAGATTCGTGCTCCAAAGTAGGCCAAAAATAGCCCATCTGGTGAATCTTATGAGTGACTGAATTCCCTCCAAAGTCACCACCAAATACTCCATTTTGGGCATCAAAGAGAACATTTTCCACTTCTTTCTCATCAACACATCTCAAAATCATGCCATTGAATGCTCTTTGGTAGATAACTTCTTCTACGATTACATACTTTACGGATATGAAATGTAGTTGTCATCTATGTTGTGAATTGTATCCTTCGGTAAATGTTTGATCTATTATGTGGTTTATGATGTCTATATACCACGAACAAGATGTGATGGTGGGTCTTTCTTCTACATAAATCACACATTCATCCACAAAATCGAGATAGATTATCTTTCCACAATCTATAGGGTTATTCAACAACCAATTTGTGATAATTTATCCCTTGATAGATTTTTTATTGATGAATGTGGGATCAAAATCACCTATTAAGGTGATGAATCTACTAGCCTTCTTATTCAAGGTTTCTTGAGTAATGAATGTTCACAACTTCTCTGATTTGACTATCACTTACATTTCTTGGTTAAACATGTAATTCCTTAACCTCTTAGTTGCAAAGATAATGGCCAAACACTCTCTCTTCTTGAGTGTACCTTGTTTCATAATCCACGAGAGTGTGGCTAATGAAGTAGATGACCCTCTCGTAACCATCAACATCCTCCTATGCCAATATGCAAACTATCAACACATCAGTGGCTCAAGAATACAAGATAAAAGGATGATCAATATTTGGTGGCATCAATGTGTATGGAGAAATGATAAATCACTTGACTGACTCAAATGCATTATGACATTTAGTTTTCCACTCTTTGTTACATTCTATCTTTAGTAATCCATTGATAGGGTGAACAAAGTATGTTTAGTCAGAGATAAAATTGTGAAATTGCCCAAGCTTACCTATGAAATATTTGATGATTGACTCATCTATGGGTGGGGACATTTCCAAAACTGCCCAAATTTTCATTGGATCCACGTCAATTCCTTGAGATGAAATGATATATCCTAACACCTTACCACCTATTACTCCAAACACTCATTTTTCTAGATTTATCATTACACCGTATTCTATTGAGGAAGAGAGAATAATGCGAAGAACCTCAGGATGCTCACCATGTTTACTATCTTTCTCTCGCAGATCATTAACATAAGTCTCAAAATATTATGAGTAAGATCATGGAAAATATATGTCATGTGCCACTTGTAGGTGGCTCCGACATTATTCATACCAAAATTCATGATAGTGTAATAAAAATTTCCCTAAAGAGTTATGAAATTATTTTTTGTTTGGTCCTCCTCAGAAATCTTTATCTAGTGATACCCAGAGAAGCTATCCATAAGAGACAACAACTCATACCCAATTGTTGCATAAATGATCATGTCGATTGAAGGAAAATGTAAATTTTCTTTGGGGAAAGCTTTGTTAATATCCCTAAAGTCAATACAGATATGTATCTTCTCCTTCTTCTTGAGAATGAGTATGATGTTTGAAAACCACATAGAGTAATCTACTAATTTGATAAACCCTACTTGAAGGATTTTCATGACCTCATCCTTAATAGTCAAATAAACCTTTGGCTTCATGGTTATAAATTTCTTCTTCACATGTTTTGAATTGGGTTTTGTAACTAGGTTGTGAACTACCATGTCAGGAGAGACACCTGTCATCTCCTTATTGCTAAAGGAGAAGTATTTAGAATGTTCTTGAGAACTTTTATATGGGATTCTACCTCTTCAGAAGAAAATGAAGAGCCAAGTTTCATGATTTTATTTTCTTCTTCTCTCCTAATGTTTATGTCTATAGTTCCTTCAATTAAAGAGGCATTACCCTCTTCAAACTCAGATGGAGCTTGAGGTAGCTCAAACTCTTCTTCTTTGACTTCATAGATTTCAAAATATTTAGATGAAGAAGACCTTGTCATCTGATCTCCAAAGTAAAAGGAAGGGTGAGGGATAAGGGAAAATACTTTATTGTGATGAGATGAATGAATATCGGTGTAAGCATGGAGGTATCCTAAGATTGCCTCATCATTTCCCACAAAATCTAACGTGACATGCTCATTTTCATTCTCAAAGAATGCCAGAATTTCATTTCTTGGTATCTTACAAACCAAAGATTTCACTCAGATTGAAACGGTGAATATGACTTCCTCTAAACCCTCACTAGGGATGAAATGAGAGGAAGAAGTGGACATAGAATCAATGAGTTTATTTTGGTCTCTTGGACTGGATTCTATGTAAATGAAATAAAAATCCTTACAAATATTGATAAGGATAAACTAGTAGAATTGGAGATGTTTGGGTCTAGTCTCGTACACTTCTAAGACATGGTTTCTAATCATTTGGGAGTCTCCTAGGAATCTTAGACTATGCACGTCCATCCTCTTGGCTATGATAAGGCCAAGAAGTAGAGCCTTGTACTGATCTCCATTATTCGTACACTTAAATTTCAACTTGAAGGAAGAAGGAATGACTCTTCCATACAGAGAAGTAAGAATAACCCCTCCCCCTATGCCAAAGTGGCACTTCGAACCATCATAGTTAAGGGTCTAGCAATTATCAAGGAAGATATATGCATCATTTTTCTTTGAATTATCTTCTTAAATTTCTGATACCTCAACCATACACACTTCTTCAAATCCTTTTGTTGGGAGAGAATCTATCCCAAGATCATGACTATGCCCAAAGAATCGAAAGGGAGAATAATCAATAGATCATTCTCTAAGATTCCCACAATTTCAGCTGTAGTTTTTCTTGAAATAACTTCTACCATAGTGGATTTTTTTTCATTAAGGTCCACACTTCTAATTGTGTTAGGTTCCTCTAACTCCATTTTCGGAACAATCTTGCTCATGGGAACATGCCCATTTGAAGGAAGGGGCATATTTAAATGGTTTTTGGGAGCTCAAAGTCTATATCAACCCAAGGATTATTCTTAAGGTTGGCCAAATTAATTTCAAAATTCTTTTGATCACCTTGTGCCACAAAGAGATTCCCCAAATGAATGAACTTGACATCTTGGAAGAGAGTAGAGGGAATGGACTTCATCCTATGAATCCAATGTCTCCCAAGAATCATATTATAATTAGTTTCCTTATCTATAATATATAACTCGGTCAAAATAGTCTTGGTTCTAAGAGTGACCTGAAGAACTATGGTTTAGATGGAGGCATCATTAAGAATATCATAACATCTTAATGTTTTTCGGGTCATATAACGGTTCGTATCTCTAAAACCTATTTTTCGTAAGAACGAGAATGAGACAATGTTAACCACAGCTCGATCGTCAATCATGGTTCTCTTAACATAGTTGTGTAGATCCATGTAGTACCCACATTTTTATAGCCTTAGATATTTGTTGTTCCTTTTACTCATAGACATGTTTCGACAAGGATTTGATATATTTTGGACATTATATTAGGATATTTGACCTTATTAGACATGTATGGAGATTTAAGCGTATATCACCAATTTAGCTTGATTATTATGTTGACACCTTATCTTATGATGTCATGGATACCAACTGATATGATGTTGTTTTGGACCATAATTATATTGATGGATACTCAATTAGTTACATGTTTGGATTCTATGGATGTATGTCACTTTATTGTTATGTCTAACTCGTGGTGGATTGTGTATAATTATGCATGATGTCACATTTTTGATTCCAGAATGATGATATGCTAGCATAGAATTCATTGATTTCTTATTGAGTAGTTGATTCACATTTTAGCAGATAGGTGCGTTTAATGTGTGTAATGAGTGTGCAGGTGACAGGTCACAGGAGAACGTGGGATTCAGGTCAGCTACACAATTTTGCACAAGCAGCCCAAGGGACTAAGTCCTAACCGTGTTTATTGTATGAGGCCATAGTATTAGATTTCATTATTTTGGGCACCACGAGTGACCCTCATTTGTAATGTAGTATGTCATGTAATATTAATCTTGTTTAGGGTGGTTATTTGCCTTGTAATCTTGATTTGGGGACTTAATGGTTCCCACTTGCATTAATTTTTGAGTTTGGATAATGATGTATTTGATTAAAGGGGATTAGGGTCACATGTGAGTCCTTGGGTGGGCCTCACATCCTATAAACTTGTGCCCAAATGTGCCAAACCCGAAATTGGGCTATTTTAGGCATTTTAAGTGACCCATTTTTAGCTTGGAAGTTCACTTAGCATGAAAATGGGCCCTTGGACCTTACCTAATAGGAAGGAGGGCTTAATTACAAGGCATAGAGGGAGTTTACCTCCCATTTTCCCTCCCTTTGGTCACATCCATGTAAGCTGGATGGGTATGTGTGTTTTGTTAAAAGTTGCACAAGTTTATTTTGTTGTTCATTTTGAGTAATTTGGGAGAAGAGGGTTAAAAGATATTTTATCCTTTCTCTCTTTTATTTTGAAAATATTTGACCTTGAGAAAAGAGAGGGGTGACATATGTCACCTCCTCATTTGTGAGGATTTTTTTTGGCTCCTCTTCAAATTGTCCCTCATGGGGAAAGAAGAGAATTTTTTTTTTTGGAACTTTTACTCGGAGGCTTGTGGATTTTGGAGCTAGAGCGTGGTTGGATAAAGAAGTGGAAAAGTTAGAGTGTTGGAGAGATTTTTGAGGTAGGCTCCTTGAGCTCATTTTTGTGTTTTATTTCATGTTAGATATTATTTTTATTTGTTTAAAATGTGTGTTTCTACTTGTGTGTTGTCATTTGTTGATTTTATTTTTCTCCATCCATCATATGGTATGATGGATTTTTGGAGTTTGTTGTGGAAGAGAGAGGGATTTTTCCCTCTCAATCCTCATGGCTTGATGGGAAAGCCATGTAGGATTTTTGTTTCTCCAATAAAATGGTTTGAGGTGGGGAAGGTGGTTCATATGGTTTGAACCCCCTTCCCCATTCTTGGAGAGAAAACCCTTTGGGTTTGAAATCCCTCTCAAGAAGGATTTTGGTGAATGGATACAGAAATAAGGAGGGTTTGATGACTTTGGAGGAATAAGGAGGTTGTGGAGATTATTGTTTATGTGAAACCAATGTTGGATACACTCTTGACACTTGGAGATCTCTTTCTTCTCTTCCCCATTCTAGAGGTAGAATATGGTTTCTCCTCTTTTCCCTTATTTGCAATATTTTGTGTTTGTTTCTTAGTGCATGGTCTTAGCTTATATGTGAAAATAATGTTGGATTATCTCCCTTACTCTTGTGAAAATTTGTGGAAACTAATCCTCTTTCCCATGGGCTTGGGGGAGGATAACATGTCTTCCAACCTTGGAAAGACACATAATGATGCCTAAAGGTTGGGTGGTTAAACAAGCCTTGTTCTCTTGGAGTTGGATTCTTGTAAAGTATTCGAGTTTGGAGCTCAAGTATAGATATGGTTGGAGTTTGTGGCATTTTGGTCTCTCCTTGTCCTCTCAAAGTTTTGTGAAGCATCACTCTCATTGTATCTCTAAGAACATGGCTATGTGGAAGCTTTATTTTCTTGTGAATTCTCCATTTTGTATTTGGTATTACTTGCAAACTTGAGTCATGTTTTACTAGAGCAATCTCTCTTCAACCTTGTAAAGAAGTTTGTAATGTGGTTACTTGAAGTACTTAAGTGGTTTTGGGTATTATGTTGTTCATGTGAGCTTAAGCTCCTTAGAAAGAAAATCTTGTAAAATAGTTTTTTCCTTTAATGGTAAAATAGTTATTTCCTTTAATATGAAATTGTTGGAAATTTATTTTGAAATGAAAGTTGGTTTATTGGAAGAATTGTTATTCTTGTAATCTCCTTCTTGTCATGTTTTTAGCACTATTGGATGAAAATATTTTTCCATTCTTTAAATACATTCCTTCTTGTAAATTTTGAAACATACTGAATAGAAAAAAAATAGTTTTACTCTCTTCCTTGTTAACTTAGCAAGATGGATTTATTAGTGAACTAGTGTGATTATACCTCCTCCTTCACTAATCCTAAATATGTTTCCAAGATATCTCTTATAAATTTGAAATACAAAGTTAAATTTCCCTTATACAAATGAGAAAATAATCATTTTCTTACAATTTTTTATTTAGTTGAAAGGATGGAGTGTGTCTTCCACAAGACCTATAAAACAAAACCTATCATTTTACCATTTATAATAATCTCTTTTGCATAGCATGTGAATTAATAATATTAAAATATGTTGATATAGTTATTTGGGATATGACTATAAAATATACTCATAACATAGTGGTATCATTTTGCAACTTTCAATAATTTTTAGCATAGGGCATAAAAGGGATTTATGAAGTATTAATATACTTCATATAAGTATATTATATACTTAAACATTGTATAGAAGTTATTTATTATTTTAATACAATTATATGTTAAAATATCATAATTTAGAATATACTATAGTATATATTATGTTATATATATAATTTCATATATATAATATAGTATATAAAAAAAAATTAGATAACATGAAATTAAAAAAAAGGGGGGGAGACAAAAAGTTTGTTTGGGTGATATTTTTAAAACTTATAAAAAAATAGAACATGGGGAGGGGCCGACCCCTCACCCACACCTGCGTACCCACCTAGGGAAAGACCCCTCACCCACGTTGCCATGCCCCCAGCTCCCTTCCCACATGCATCTACGCAGAGAAGCTCCTGCCGCCGCCCCCAATCTGCACCCCTATCCCTAGCCATGACCTCTCTCCCCACACTGTCCTTCTTCCCCCTTTCCCATGCACCTTTCACTTCCCCTCACACCCTGTTCCTCGTGCACCATGCACCACTCCAACCGCTTCTCCAAAACTCTACCCATGTGTCCTCAAACCCTGGCTCTTGGTAAATACACAGATTTGTTGTACATTACATTACATCTCAAAGATTTTGGTTTTCAATAACATATCTGGTAAATTTTATCTATATATATAAATATATACTTCTATATATTTATAAAATCAAGAAGATGTGCCTCCCTAATGAAATAGAGAAATAAACTATTCATGTGGGTATAATAGAAATGCAAATCTGAGAAGATTTTGGTATAGAAGACATACAAAAGGAATAACAATAAAACAATAAAACAATATCAAGATCCTTCTCATCAAGAGAGAAACCACCCCATGGATCCTGTTCTTCCTTGAGCTCCTCCTAAACCTATGCATGCAAATAACCAGACAAAACAAATGAGGAGAGGAATAGAAAGGAAGAGGAAACAAAGAGAAATTTAGGGAAACTTTAGGGTAAATTCAAAATCAAGGGTCAAGATTAGATTTGATCTAAGGGCCCAGATTCAATATTACATACTTTAAGTCATGTGCACTTTATGGGAATCGGAGATAAATTTAAGAGAAGGGTGTGGGAAAAATGAATAATAAAAAAGGGAAATCTAATTAAGTTATAAAGGGGTGTGGAATCTTATTTGTAACCCTAGTGAACTTAATGGAAATAAGTAATTAAATTTCCTTGGGTTAATGATTTATTTAACTCTCAGTAAATATATAAATTAACTTAAAATAATCTTTAAGGGAATCGGTTAGCCAAACGTATTGTTATTAATTAGACTCTCTTCAAAAAAAAAATATTACCCGTTTTCTTTAGTAGCTCTCGTAGTGTTTTTCCAGTGTCCCAAGCGGGGCATTACATTTTGTATCAGAGTAGAGGTTCACACACATGGACCCTATAGGTAATTTTTAAAATAGTCGACTATATTTTAATAACATTAAAATAAATAAAAAAATGGAAAAAAATCAATTGTTATAATTTAATAATATCTTTTCTCACCTCGTTCACAGGATGGCACCCATGAGGTGATGATCAGTTAAGGGTTTGGGATGTAGTTTGCCTATTCCTTAACCGTAGTCACCCAAATTAAGGCCTCAAATATTATATGCTCTTCAGTAGTTGATCGGTGTTGTGCAGCAACACCTTCCACCACCACAGGAGGTGAGAGAGGAGGAAATCCCTTTAGGAGATGAGGAGCCAATAGGTGAGGATGCACACTCATAGCTGCTAGAACATGATACCTCGAGGTGGGAGAGGTCACATAGCCCTTTCGTTCATCGTGAGAGGCTGGCCTCTTACCGTCGAAACTATTCTCATAGTCTTGAGGGACCATTTGGGGATAGGTGACCCCACTCATCTATTGAACTACATCATCAAGATCAGGATACAGGCAGTGTGATTAGTTACCTTCTTTACTTGTAGCCGCCTGCTTACACTAGCTCTATAGATGGATTTAGGGTTGAGTCATGGCTCCTTAGCCTAAATAGCTACTTTGGCTTACACTCTTACGAGAGCAATGTCAAGGCCAAGTTTTCCATACACCTCCTATGAGATGCAACAGGCATTTGGTGGAGGAATGAGGAGCGGAAGCTCCATTTGACTTAAGAGACAGTGACCTGGGAGTTGTTTGAGGAGAATTTTAGGGCTTCTTATATGTCAGAGATTTTTGTACAGAAGAGGATTGATGAGTTTCATGACTTATGATAGGTATCTAACACAGTAGCACAGTATGAGAGCATGTTCCTGCATCTTCTACAGTATGTGGACTACCTGTAAGATAAAAAAATTATAGGTAAACAGGTTTATTCAAGGTCTGAATGCAGACATAATAGGAGTAGTTAGGATGCTATCTCCTCCCATGCTTGAGAAGGCCATTGAGAAGGCCTACTTAGCTGAGGAGAAAAGGACCAAGTCACAAGAGAAAGTTTCAGGATAGGATTTAGGCCTTTTAGAGTCAGAGGTCGTGAGGTATAACACCACCCCCTAGATGAGGATTCTGTCCTCCACCAGCAGCTACAAGGGCTCCACCGCATCCACAATAGTAGACACAACATCATGGCCACCAGCAGCAAAAGCCTAGACAAACTCAGAGATTTCAGAGAGGTGGCACTAGAGGAGGTTTTTGTGGAGCCAGTGATAGGAGACAAGGTATTTAGTAGGTGTAGCCAGCTTGCATGTAGTATTTTGCTAGGGTTAGAATAGTAGGATCAGTTCACCAGAGTACAGGAGGGACCCCATCTCAGAGGGGTATAGGAGGATGTTTTATTTGTGGATCTCTTGATCACTATGTGCATATGTGCCTGCACAAACCCGGTACCATGGATATGTAGAGAGCTCCTAGATCTTAGTAGATGGTGGGTGATGTAGGACATGCCCATTGTGTGTATGCAGTGGTTGACAACTACCAAGCTTAGCATTAGGCCAATGTTATTGAGATGACATGTACTATAAGGGGTATTTTTGTCTCAGTACTTTTTGATTCAGGTTCTTTAGATTCTTTTATATCTCCTTCTGTAGTGGACCAGTGTGGGCTTGTGGTGGCTAGGAAACCATATAGTTGGCAGGTTGAGTTGGCCTCTGGGGCCAAAATCGTCATGGAATCATATGTGGAGAGTTGCGTACTTGATTTAAGAGTCTTCTCCACTACTCTTGACCTCTAAGTTAGTTCTATAGGATCCTATCAGGTAGTGTTGGGAATGGATTGGATCCAGGATCATCGAGCTAAGGTAGATTGTAGAAATAAATTCATTGAGTGCCAGGATGATCTTGGGAGTACAGTTGTGATATCAGGGATGCAGAGACCTATCTCTTTACATATGATCTTAGCTAAGCAACTCAAGCAGAGCATACGTAAAGGTTTTCAGTTGTTTCCTATCACCATCAATGATCGATCAGAGAGCACCCTAGAGTATTCACCCTTAGATGATCATAAAATTTTGAGGGATTATGTAGATGTGTTTCCAGGAAAGCTTCCAGGGTTACCACCCTGCAGAGAGGTGGATTTCACCATTGATTTAGTGCCAAGATATGCACTAGTTTCTAGGGAACCCTATCGGATGATGAATCCAAAGCTTCACGAGCTCAAGATTCAGTTAGAGGAGTTGTTTGAGAAGGGTCTTATTCATCCTAGTGTATCTCCATGCGGACCACCAGTAATATTTGTGAAGAAGAAGGATGGTTCTCTCAGACTTTGTGTAGACTTCAGGTAGCTCAACAAAGTCACAATAAAGAACTGTTATCCTCTCCCCAGGTTTGATGACTTGTTTGATCAGATGCAGGGAGCTAGAGTGTTCTCCAAAATTGATTTCAAGTCAAGGTATCATTAGTTGCGCATTTCAGATGTAGACATTCATAAGACAACTTTTTGCACACATTATGGGCATTATGAGTTCTGTTATCCCGTAAAATTGACAAGGGTAATTTTACCGATAACCATACCGAAAATTTTGTTTCTATCCCTCATTAGGGGTCCCTTGTGTTCGGAACGTTGCAAAATCCCTTTTCCGGGAAATCTAGTTTTCCGAACTTAGTCTTTATGGTATTTTTTGGTTGGGTGCATGGAATTGCTATGTAACATCACTTTTTGGTGCACCCCCTTTAAAGCCTTTGGCGCATATTTTCCTATGTCGACACACCTTTCGGTGCACCTTGTCTGTTGAGTCTTCCCTGCGTGCGCCAAGGTGCATGCACCTTCATGTTGGCAAAACTTTTGTTGTGCCATCTTTTGGTGCACTAGAGGCACACATAATCTCATGGCGACACAACTTTTGGTGTGCCAAATGTGCACTTAGTTCCATGCTGGTGAATGCTTTGGTGCACCAAAGGGCACATGCTTTCCTATGTCGATAGTAATTTTCATGCGCCCTTTACAAAGTTGGTGGTGCATTTATGACTAGCTCACCTATATATGTGTATTTGTGCACCTGTAAATGTCATTTTCACCAAACGCAAAGCACGTGATTTTTATTCTCTGATCCTGTCAGCCCCTGCCTCGTCATTTTCAACACGTTGTGGACCCGTTGCACGTTTCTCACTATTTATCCGAGTAAGAGGTTCTTCTCTCTCTCGTGCGCTTTACATTTTTTGTTTCTTGGTGTGCTTAGTGGTCTGGTTTTAGTTTGGATATTGAAATATCGATCTAGCCCCTCCCTTTTTTTTGTCTTTCCTTTTTCCTCCCCCTCTTTCCAGAGCTACTGGTAGGGGAAGTTCTTCTAAAAGCATGGTCTGAATCCCTTTGGATTAAACCATTTTATTTCCCAAACAATCTTAGAAAGGATAAAGGAGAGGCTAAACCATGTAAAAAACTATGTTTTTCCCTTTGGCGCATCTCTCCCCCTTGCAGCATGAATAAAATCCGTGCCAATGGCGCACCCATCATGCTTGTTGCATCAAATACCTTTGCACCCTCAAGGCACGCCTCCTTCACATGATGCAAGCACTAGCCTTGCGCCCACCTTGGCGCACCAACCTTCCTTGCTACATCGCATTAACATGCACCCCTCAAGGCGCACCCCGCAACTGCGCAACACCGGCTTAATCTGCGCTAAGTATGAAGTTATAAAGGTGCAGGTGCTTTCTTCGTCGTAAAAACATTCATGTTGTGTAAACCCTCCGTGCGCCGCACCATGTTCCCTTTGGTGCACGAAAAGTTCTTGTTACATAAACCATACATGCGCCAAAGGGCACACCAAATCCCAATGCAACATGAAAAATACATGCGCCTTTGGCGCATCATGTCTCCATGTAACACAATGTTTTCATGCGCCTTTATAAAATGCACCCTGCAGCTTTCATGCGCCATGCGCCTCTAGCGCCAGTTTAACCCTTGCAACACCCTTTTCCTGTGTGCCTTACCTATTTAGCCCTGTAAGCTACAGCTTTCATGTGCCATGCACCCTGAGCCTCAAAATAACTAACTCTTTCTTCTGTTAACACTTAAATGGAAAATCAAATGGCTAATATAACCTTTTTGGATTGGGTCTCACTTCTTCTTCATGAAAATCAGCAAATAAACTTGGAAGAACATATGTCAACATCCAGCAAGAGACCTACCAAATCTAAAGGAAAGGCCAAACTTACAGAAGAAGAGATGAAATATAAATATCAGAGGGTCAGAATGCCTGAGTCCTAGGCCGAGTGTAGCCTAGACGTCAGAGACTCAGAATTGGGGCATATTGATATGGAGGAATTCTGGGAAAAAACTCAGAAAGTCACAAGGAGTCCATGGATGGACAAACTGATAGGCAGTGCCCTGCACTTCGCCAGAGGAATCTCAGTCAGCGCTATCAACAATGAATTCTTGATGGTGATTGCCCAATGTTACAACAAAGACATAAGGTGTGTCGTAAACAGCAAGGGCGAGGTAGTCTTTAACCTCACTGCCCGTCACTTTGACGTAATACTCGGCATACCTCACCACCGGCACTCTGTGGCCGTCAGTCAAGCAGATTGCATTAAGGCCTGGGATGACAATGCAGATCAGTGTATGCAACTGATGAATGAGGTTTACTTGAAAAACAAAAAGGTAGTAACCTGGTGGCCCCAAATTATCCACCGCAGCGACTTCTCAGAGGAGCTCAGCGACACCATTACGTTCCTAAGCAGGGTCTTCATGTTTTCTGACGCCCATTATTTCCATAAATGGATGTTGCGGTACTTAGAGACCATAAACAAGAATATGCCTGATCAGCGCTTTTACTGGGGAGAAATTATAAGCAGCACAATCTCTGTTTAGCTACAATAATTTAGCACAATGGGGACATTCCATATGAACTCCTACGTGGTCTACACTGTAGCATCAGAGAGGGAATATCCAAGCCTGACACGGAGTGGAGTTTGGCCTCAGGTCAAGATATACGAGTACTACCCGGAATTGAGGCTGGAGAATAGCATCTCCCAATTCACAAAAAATAACGATGTGTTTTTCTATCACATCATCTGCCTATTGAGGCTGAATATGACTTATGGTAGCACAACCAAAAGCATAGTAGCAGCCACTGAGAAATGGGGGGCCCTGTTCACCCAGTTTCCCACATTCACCTATCTAAGGGCTGCCAACTTTTTAGGATAGCCAACCAGGCTACCGAGGTATGCTGGACCTAAACTGATTCTGCTAGAGCTGTCAAGGCAGCTGATCACATACCACGAGAAATGCCTGAAAAGAAAGAAGGGTGGAACTCCTTTCCCCCTCACAGTGGGCCGATATACATGCTCTACCCACCACAATGCGAAGGAAATGTTCCCAGAGCTGGAGCTGCTCAATTTAAGACATGATTTCCCAGCCAGGCCTACCTTCGACCCAAGGAGCTGTCTGCCAAGGGTGAAACTTGATCCAATCCACGTCCCTCAGATCGAGGACATTTACATTGACATCATCCATGAGGTGGAGCTCAGGAGAAATGATTATTCTCGCCTAGCCTTAACAGAAATCATCCAATATGGGATAGCCATTGTCCCCAAAGGCTTCCAAACTATGGAAGATGAAATAGACAAGGTATATACTGACACAGATGGGGACAATTGGCCCTTTCCGGCCATTGATGGAACTAAGGCCCCTTAGACAATTGAGGAGAGGGTCAAGGAGACTCTGCATAGGATAGAGCATTGGTGTCGGATGAACAGAATAATCTACCTTGCGGTTTATTTCACAACCTCCCCATTGGGTAATGCACCTCCACGATCCAAACAGCAGCCTAAAGGAAAGGGAAAAGGCGTAGAAGGTGAATCCAACACCATTCAGGAAGAAGCCCCTGAGATCCCTCCTTCCGTGGCACCCGAGCAGGTAATAACTCTAGTCACACCAGAGAAAGAAGCAGAAGAGGATATTCCCATTGGCCCATCCACTCAGGATGTCGGCATTGCTACAACAACTGAGGTCCCTTCTATCCCTTCTTCTTCTCTTCTTTCCCCTCCTCGAGTGACTCAGGCGACCATCCCTTTGGTCGTGTCCTCTCCCCCTTCTTCTTCTACTGTTCCCCTCGCCTCTTCGTCTATCTTCTCTTCCCTCACTGATTTGTCCTTCTCCATTTCTTCCCTCATCTCTGAGCTCCCTTCCCTTCCTATGTCTTCTGCTGCTGCAGTTTCCCTTCCTTCCATGGGCATTTCTTTGGTTATTCTCTCAATGCCGCCGCCACGTGTCTCCATGTTTTTCCCCTCTACTACTGTAGTTGTCCCCTCCTCTATTTTTGGTCCTTCTACCATAGGTCCAGCCTGGATCTCTCAGCAGCTAAGTCAGCAAAAAAGGAAAGTTCCCATCGCTCCGATGGACTTTTTCGTGATCCCATCTAAGGGGGCGAAGAAGCAGAAGCCTGTCACATGCTTCTCTAAAAGTGATATAAGAGAGAGAGTTATGGAAATCGCATACCCCAATCACCTCAAAGAGAAAAAGGATCTGTCTCTGACATATTTTACTGTGACCCAAGTCACAATGGGGACATCTTTTGAAAGTCTTCAGGGAGAGGCTCTTTTTGCAATTGACGCCCTCTGTAAGAAGCTTAAAGAGATAAAGGAAGAGAAAAGGAAACTGAAGGAGCAAAAAAAATATCTGCTCCAAGCCTTACAGAAGATGGGTAGTGTGCCTCCCACAACTACCGCCGAAACTTCTGAGCTTCTCAGCCAGGAGAAAATTAATGAGTATGCCAAGATCGGTGAGCAGGGTATGGCCGTTTCCGCTTGGAGGAGCCAAATCCTCAAAGACAGTGAAAAAGTGATCGCCGAGTTCTCCGACTTGTACCTGAACATCAGTAAGGCGAATAAAGAGCTCCAAGCATTAGCAGGGCCCATATCAGAAGAGCTAGAACATGCTAGACTGCAGCACGAGACCTTCCAACAAATGTTCGACTGTTCAGTCGAAGATCTGGTCAAGTTCGGTGTCTTCAGCCATCCAAGGGCCCTCAACAAAATCATGTCCACTCTAGACTACCGGGTGGATCAGCTAGAATTTATTCTAGAAAAGATTGACAAAGTCAAGGAAGAAGCCCTGGATGCGATGCACCAAATGGAAGAGATTGTTCTTAATATGTCGCTAGGGTTACTTACTCCTTCCTTCAATTTAAGGAAAGCTGATGAAACCACCCGGATCTTCAAGGAGATCGCTTCTCAAGGAACGGGGCCAGAGGTGACATTTAACATAGAGTCTATCAACAACCTACTGGCCTGTAGGGACTTCATCAGGTTCCTCATTGAGGCAGAAAAGGACTATTCCAAACTCCCAGAGAAGCTCATAGATGAGCGAGAGACTTGTGAGGCGATCAGTGAGCAGCACAAGGATCCTTCCCAGGATCAACTAGGGCCAATAATCAACAAGTTCATGGAATACCACTCTCAGTTCCATATCTCGTCACCTGAGCAGCAACAAAAGCAGTCCACCCCCTTTCAGCCGCAACATGACGATGACGAATAGCTGCTGCTTCTTCTTCTTCTTCTTCTTCTTCTCTTTCTCTTCTTCGTCTTTCTTTTTGGAAATATCTGGAGTATGTTGATACAAATGATGATGTCATCCATGTTGCATCATGGGATAATGTCATCCATCAAGTTGTAAAAAGTCAACATGACTTTTAGATATTTTGTAAATATCTTTGTAAATAGTTGTTGGCTCCTTTTTTCCTTCTTTTCTCTTCTTCTACTATAAATACTCCAATACTTGTGGTATTGTGAGATGGATGAATATCTTTTAGATGAAAAATAGAAGTGAAGAAAAAAGACTTTGAGCTTTTTGCAACAGAAGAAAAATATTAATACAATATTTAGACTTTGTGTTGAATACATGTGTTATGTGCATTAGATCTTTCTTATGTTAGATCTGTGTGTTTATTCTGTTGGATCTGCTTCTATTTTATTGTCATTTATTTATCATTAGTATTTCTTTGCTCGTTTATGCAAGTAGGTTTGGCTTTGTTTACTACCAATCCCAAAACATAAACCTTCTGACCTTTCTGCTTTGGAATTCATTTCTTTTCTTCCTTCGGATCTGCTCTTTCTTCATCCCCTCTTCCTTTCCTTTTTTTTCGCAGTCGGAAACACCCCTACTAGGATGAGATCCCAAACCCCCGAAAGCAAAATCTGTGAGACTTGCATAGATTTCTACTGTAGAATAGCAATAAACCAGTTTCGCTTTGCTGACTCAAAGAGGGGCTATGCCCTACACACTGTTGGCTCGTCTATCCATAGATCTACCCAAGCGATAGATTTTCAGACCAACAAGTTCACAGTTGTCCCATTTTTTTTACTAATGCCCCAGTTGTCTTCATGAGCCTCATGAATGGAGTATTCAAAAACTTTTTGGATTGGTTTGTCTTAATGTTCCTAGATGATATATTGATATATTCTTGTTCCGAGGAGGAACACGAGGAGCATTCGAGACAAGTACTATAGGTTTTGAGAGAGCAGAAGTTTTATAGGAACTTGGAAAAATGTAGCTTCTTCCAGAAAAAGATTCAGTACTTGGGTCACATCATATCAGGAGAGGGTATCTCAGTGGATCCCACTAAGATATAGGCTGTCGTAGATTGGCTAGCACCCAAATCAGTCACTGAGGTAAGGATTTTTATGGGCTTAGTAGGTTACTACCGTAGGTTTGTTCAGGATTTCTCACCCTATTACTTCTCTTCAGAGAAAAGGGAAGAAGTTTGATTGGTAAGAAAAGTGTGAGTAGAAATTTTAGTTGTTTAAGGAAAAGGTTAACCATTGCACCCATCTTAGCAGTTCCAGACCCGATAGAGGACTTTGTTGTTTCTGATGCATCACTAGAGGGTTTGGGAGCCATTCTTATGTAGGAGCATCGGGTGATTACCTTTGATTCACGTAAGCTCAAAGAATACGAGCTTAACTATCCTACTTATTATTTAGAGCTTGTAGCAGTCGTTCATGTGCTTGTGCATTGGCATCATTTCCATTTAGGTAGACCTTTCATTTTGAGGACTGACCACCGTAGCTTACATCATATCTTCTCATAGCCAAACCTCAATGCTCAACAACAGTGTTAGATGGAGTTCCTATGTGAGTATGAAATGGAAGTGTAGTATATCAAAGGGAAGGAAAATGTCATTACAGATGCACTTAGTAGGTGACGATATGTACTCACATCTTTGACCTTGCAGTCAAATTTGAGAGGCAGGATTCTTGAGCATCTTCCCAAGGACATATTTTATGAGGGAGCTAGACAGATGTTGGAGTCACAGGGTTCACTAGAGGGTAGATATTCAGGGTGAATTTTAGAGACAAATGGTTTACTTCGGTTTCATAGGTGCATCTATGTTCCTAAGTCAGGTGATCTGCATAGCTTCATCCTCATAGAGGCTCATCAAGCTCCTTATGCGGTACACCCAAGAGTGAATAAAATGCACACTAATCTAAGGGAGTTATATTATTGGCCAGGTCTTTGACGAGACATAGCAGATTTTGTTACATGATGCCTTGAGTGTCAGAGGGTCAAGGCAGAGCATTCTCATCTCACAGGACTCTTGCATCCTCATGATATTCCAGAGTGGAAATGGGATGTGATATCCATGGACTTCATAGTAGGACTCCCTATGTCTTCTTATCATCATGATGCCATTATGGTCACTATGGATAATTTGACCAAGATTGCATAATTTTTGCCAACCAAGGTCACCTATAATGCAAAATCCATCGCCAAAGTATTTATGGAGGACATTGTTAGATTGCATGGGATTCTGAAGACCATCATCAATGACAGGGATACCATTTACACTTCAATTTTGTGGACATCCTTTCAGGCCACTCTTGGTACTCAGATTAATTTCAGCTTAGCATACCATCCAGAGATAGATGGACAAACATAGAGGGTTGATCAGGTACTGGAGGACATGTTGAGGATATATGTGATGGACCAGTAAAAGAAGTGGGAAGATTATCTTCATTTAGTTGAGTTTGCATACAAAGAAAACTATCATAGTTCCATTGGTATGGCTCCTTACCAGGCTTTGTATGGATGACCTTGTAGGACACCTCTGAGTTGGAACAAACTAGATGATAGGATTATTCTTGGACCAGCTTACCTATAGGACTTAGAGAAGTAGGTTATTCTCATTAGACATCATCTTGAGCAGGCTAGATCATGCCAGAAGGCGTATGTAAACACAAAGAGGATTGATCGTCACTTTGCAGTGGGTGAAAAAGTCTTCTTGAGAGTTCATCCTAATAAAAGCCCAATCTACTATGGAAAGGATTCTAATCCATCACCTCAATTTGTGGGGCCTTTTGATATTTTAGAGGTCATCGATCCAGTTTCCTATCGCCTAGCTTTGCCACCACACCTTGCACGGGCCCATGATGTATTTCATGTTTATGTACTATGTAGATATGTACAAGATGTTTCTCATGTTTTGGATTACTCAACATTATAGGTAGAGGACAGAGGGCAGTGGAGATTGAAGTGCGTACGCATATTGGTGCACCAGATGATGGCCCTTCGTGGTCGAGCCTTGGACTAGGTTAGAGTGTAGTGGGATAGATATGATGAGACAATAACTACCTGGGAGGATGCTACGCCATTGAGGGCCAGATATCCCTATCTCTTTCAGTGACTTCCAAGACGAAGTCTAATTCTAGGAGAGGGGGATGTAGTGCCCACATTTTTATAGCCTCAGTTATTTGTTGTTCCTATTACTCATAGACATGTTTCGGCAGGGATTTAATATATTTTAGACATTATATTAGGTTATTTGACCTTATTAGACATGTATGGAGATTTAGGCGTATAGCACAAATTAAGCTTGATTACTGTGTTGACACCTTATATTATGATGTCACGAATACTAACTGATGTGATGTTGTTTTGGACCATAATTATATTAATGGATACTTAGGTAGTTGCATGTTTGGATTCTATGGATGTATGTCAATTTATCGTTATGTCTAACTCATGGTGGATTGTATATAATTATGCATGTTCTCACATTTTTGATTCCAGAATCATGATATGCTAGCATAGAATTCATTGACTTCTTATTGAGTAGTTTATTCACATTTTATCAGACATGTGCGTTTAATGTGTGTAATGAGTGTGTGGGTGATAGGTCACAGGAGAACGTGGGATTAAGGCCAGCTACAAAATTTTGCACAAGCAACCCACAGGGCTAAGTCCTAACCATGTTTATTGTGTGAGACCTTAGTATAAAATTTCATTATCTTGGGCACCACGAGTGACCCTCATTTGTAATGTAATATGTCATGTAATATTAATCTTGTTTAGGGTGTTTAGTTACCTTGTAATCTTGATTTGGGGACTTAATGGTTCCCACTTGTATTAATTTTTGAGTTTCGATAATGATGTATTTAATTAAAGGGGATTATGGTCACATGTGAGCCCTTGGGTGGACCCCACATCCTCTACACTTGTGCCCAAATGTGCCAAACCCGAAATTGGGCTATTTTAGGCATTTTAATTGACCCCTTTTTAGCTTGGGATTTCACTTAGCATGAAAATGGGCCCTTGGACCCTACCTAATAGGTAAGGGGCTTAATTCCAAGGCATAGAGGGATTTTCCCTCCCTTTGGTCACATCCATGTAAGGTGGATGGGTATGCGTGTTTTGTTAAAAGTTTCACAAGTTTGTTTTGTTGTTCATTTTGAGTAATTTGGGAGAAGAGGGTTAAAAGTTATTTTATCCTTTCTCTCTTTATTTTGAGAATATTTGACCTTAAGGGAAAAGAGGGGTGACACATGTCACCCCCTCATTTGTGAGGATTTGTGTTGGCTCCTCTTCAAATTCTCCCTGATGGGAAAAGAAGAGAACTTTTATTTTTTGGAGGTTTTGCTTAGAGGCTTATGGATTTCGAAGCTAGAGCTTGCTTGGATAAAGAAGTGAAAAAGTTAGAGTGTTGGAGATATTTTGGAGGTAGGATCCTTGAGCTCATTTTTGTGTTTTATTTCATGTTAGATATTAGTCTTGTTTGTTTAAAATGTGTTTTTCCATTTGTTGCTTTTATTTGTTGTTTTATTTTTCTCCATCCATCATATGGCATGATGGATTTTTGGAGCTTGTGGGGGAAGAGAGAGGGATTTTTACCTCTCAATCCATATGTCTTGATGAGAAAGACATGTAGGATTTTTGTTTCTCCCCTCAAATGGTTTGAGGTGGGAAAGGTGGTTTATATGGTTTGAACCCCCTTCCCCATTCTTGGAGAGGAAACCCTTTGGGTTTGAATTTCCTCCCAAGAAGGATTTTGGTGAATGGATGGAGAAATAAGGAGGGTTTGATGACTTTGGAGGAATAAGGAGGTAATGGAGATTATTGTTTATGTGCAACCAATGTTGGCTACACTCTTGACACTTAGAGATATCTTTCTTCTCTTCCCCATTTTGGAGGTAGAATATGGTTTCTCCTCTTTTCCCTTATTTAAAATATTTGGTGTTTGTTTATTAGTGTATGGTCTTAGATTGTATGTGAAAATAATGTTGGATTGTCTCCCTTACTCTTGTGCAAAGTTTTGGAAACTATTCCTCTTTCCCATGGGCTTGGAGGTAGGCTAGCATGCCTTCCAACCTTGGAAAGGCATGGAATGATGCCTAAAGGTTGGGTGGTTAAACAAGCCTTGTTCTCTTGGAGTTAGATTCTTGTAAAGTATTTGAGTTTAGAGCTCAAGTATAGAGATTATTGGAGTTTGTGGCATTTTGGTCTCTCCTTGTCCTCTCAAATTTTTGTGAAGCATCACTCTCACTGTATCTCTAAGAACATGGCTCTGTGGAAGCTTTATTTTCTTGTGAATTCTCTATTTTTTATTTGGTATTACTTGCAAACTTGAGTCATGTTTTGCTAGAGCAATCTCTCTTCAACCTTGTAAAGAAGCTTGTAATGTGGTTCCTTGAAGTAGTTAAGTGGTTTTGGGTATTATGTTGTTCATGTGAGCTTAAGCTCCTTGGAAAGAAAATCTTGTAAAATACTTATTTCCTTTAATGGTAAAATAGTTATTTCCTTTAATATGAAATTGTTGGAAATCTATTTTGAAATGAAATTTTGTTTATTGGAAGAATTTTTATTCTTGTAATGTCCTTATTGTCATTTTTTAGCACTATTGGATGAAAATATTTTTCCATTCTTTAAATACATTCCTTCTTGTAAATTTTGAAACATAGTGAACAGATCAAAATCAGTTTTACGCTCTTCCTTGTTAACTTAGCAAGATGGATTTATTAGTGAACTAGTGTGACTATACCTCCTCCTTCACAAAGCTTAAATTTGTTTCCAAGATCTCTCTTATAAATTTTAAATAAAAATTTAAATTTCCCTTATACAAATGAGAAAATAATAATTTTCTTACAATTTTTGATTTAGTTGAAAGCATGGAGTGTGCCTTCCACAAGACCTACAAAACAAAACCTATCATTTTAACATTTATAATAATCTATTTTACATAGCATGTGAAATAATAATATTAAAATATGTTGATATAGTTATTTGGGATATGACTATAAAATATACTCATAACATAACAGTATCATTTTGCAACATTTAATAATTTTTAGCATAGGGCATAACAGTGATATATTAAAATATACTTCATATAAGTATATTATATACTTAAACATAGTATAGAAGTTATTTATTAATTTAATAGAATTATATGTTAAAATATGATAATTTAGAATATACTATAATATATATTATGGTATATATATATAATTATATATATATATAATATAGTATATAAAAAAAATTTAGATAATTAGAAAAAAATTTAAAAAAAGGGGAGAAAAAAAGTTTGTTTGGGTAATATTTTTAAAATTTATTAAAAAAATTACAACATGGGGAGGGGCCGAGCCCTCTCCCACACCTGCGCACCCACCTAGGGACAAACCCCTCACCCACGCTACCACGCCCCTACCTCCCTTCCTGCATGCACCTATGCAAAGAAGCTCCCACGCCGCCCCCAACTTGCACCCCTATCCCTAGCCATGAACTCTCTCCCCACACCATCCTTCTTCCCCCTTTCCCATGCACCTTTCACTTCCCCTCACACCCTACTCCTCATGCACCATACACCACTCCAACCGATTCACCAAAATGTCACCCACGCGTCCTCAAACCCTGGCTCCTAGTAAATCCACAAATTTGTTGTACATTACATTATATCTCAGCGATTATGGTTTTCAATAACATATCAGGTAAATTATATATATATATATATATATATATATATATATATATATATCTCTATATACTTCTATATATTTATAAAATCAGGAAGATGTGCCTCCCTAATGAAATAAATAAATAAACTATTCATGTGGGTATAATAGAAATGAAAATTTGAGAATATTTTGGTGTAGAAGACATACAAAATGAATAACAATAAAACAATATCAAGATCCTTATCATCAAGAGAGAAACCCCCCCATGGATCTTGTTCTTCCTTGAGCTCCTCCTGAACCTATGCATGCAAATAACCACACAAAACAAATGAGGAGAGGAATAGAAAGGGATAGGAAACATAGAGAAATTTAGGGCAACTTTAGGGTAAATTCGAAATCAAGGGTCAAGATTAGATTTGATCTAAGGGCCCAAAGTCAATCCTACATAGTTTAAGTCATGGGCACTTTATGGGAATGGGATATAAATTTAAGAGAGGGGTGTGGGAAAAATGAATAATAAAAAAAGGGAAATCTAATTAAGTTATAAAGGGGCGTGGAATCTTATTTATAACCCTAGTGAACTTAAAGGAAATAAGTAATTAAATTTCCTTGGGTTAATGATTTATTTAACTCTCAGTAAATATATAAATTAACTTAAAATAATATTTAATGGAATCGGTTAGGAAAATGTATTGTTATTAATTAGACTCTCTTCAAAAAAAAATTTATGACCCATTTTCTTTATTAGCTTTCATAGTGTTTTTCCAGTGTCCCAAGCGGGGCATTACAATCCATACTTCTATATAAAAAGTAGGATCACCTCTTCATTTTAGCTTGACATCATGTTGGCCTAGAGGATAGAATTATAATTCTATAGTGTTTATTTTTTATTTTGGAGGACGTGTCACCTAAATTAAGTTTCCAAGAACCAACACTTATAATAAAGTGGATCAGTGCACTAGTAAGTTATTCATAAAATATAGAAAGGATATGTGAGACATTGTCTTGGTTAGGTTTGTATTGAAATCATAGGCCCCTACTAGCTTATGCACTACTAGAATAATGTATTACACTAAGGGGTCAATGGGAAGAGGGTGTGACTCATAGTGATGATTACAAATAGTAGCGTGTATTTCTAGTTTGGTTTCTAACTCAACTAGGCCCATAATCTAAGGTTGGTTATGGTTATCCAAGGGAACAACCACTCACAAATCAGTGGACGTAGAGGCTTCATGATCATTATTCCCTAGAGGAGTCCCCTTATTGGTGCCATGAGGGTTAAGTTTACCATTTTTAGGGCATGTTGGGAAGGGGTCTCTATAAATCCCAATAGTATCATTATTTTGAGCAACATGCCCCATGTGGGAATTCTATATAGGTTTTGTGGGGTTATCCAAGAACATCTCAATGAAGATTTGTCTCTGATCCTCTGGAATACGTTGTATGAACTTATTATATTCCCTACAAGTCTGAGTATCGTGTCATATAACCTTATGGAAGCCACATTACAAGTTATGATACAAGTATTGAGGTATTTAGTTTTGATTCTGCTGCGGCCCATAGTTCTTGTTGTTGTTCTGATTTTTATTATTATAGTTATAATTCAGAGACCTTTGACCCTAGTTCTTATATTTATTTGGGAATCGATTAGGGTAAGGTATTTGGCCTTGATTTTGGACCTATTAGGGATGAGGACGATTGAATTCAACTATTTTAATGAAATGGGTAAGGTTGTTATTCCTCTGATTGTTTGCATTTGTGTTGTTATTTTTTGTATTATTCATGTTCACAACATTTTGTGTCTTAGTTTGGTCAGTAACACCATATGTTATAACACAATGATTTAGATTAAGGAACTTAGGTCCTTGATTATTGTTAAAAAAAAAATTATAGTTAGGTTTATTCTAAGTGGGAGTGACCAATTTCCCATTTGGACCATAATTATTACATCCTTTATCTATCGTAGCTTGGCCAATACAAAGGGATCTTTCTAAGACTTAGTTGTAGCTCATAAGGGGGAAATTTTGGACTTCTTCCTTGGTTTCACATTTAAGGGAATGAAGAAATAAATCACAAATCTCCATTTGGTCCATGTTGGGAGTACTAACAAAAAATAGAGGACCTTTGGCCACCTCTGAATGAAATGGGCAGCAGACTCGTTATGATATTGTTTCATATGCAGGAATTCTATAATCCATGTTCTCAACAACTTGTTCATGTTGAAATCCTTAATGAAATTGGATACGAGTTGTGTGAATGAGTGGATGGAGGCTTTCGGTATTTAGTAATACCAATAAAAAACAATCCCTTCTATAGTCTTAGGAAATATATTTGCAATGACAACATCCCAAGGGATTAGTTTTACGATGGCTATGGCATATGCCTTTATATGGGTGTTTGGATCTCCTTCTCCATTGAAATTTGGGAGGTCTAGAAATGGTCATGGGAGCATGAAACCTCATATAGTTAAATATAGAGGTTCCTTGAGGTATTCAAAATATATCCCCACTAGATATGATTCATCCATTGACAATCCTTTAAGGGGAAGAAAGGTTGGAACTAGATTTTGATACGGCACAGGGTATGCATTAGGCTATGCATAAGAAACCCATTGTGGCTGCATGTAGGGACCAGAGAAAGAGTACATATCAACTGGAGGGTATTTTTAATACATGTACATATAAGGAGGAACTGTACTAGGGTATGGGATTGTAGGCACGAAACTAGGGAATTTTACATTGCCTAAAGGAATGGAATTTAAGAATGTACTTTTTTTGGTCATTATGTTGGATACATATATGAATAATGAGGGCCCATACCTACTGTTCCTGATTAAGTAATAAGGTATCTTCAGTTAGAAACACCTAAGTCTGATATGGTTTTTTTATAAGAACTCGTAGAAGGTATGTAAACTTGATTTTTCATGTGATGGGAAGTATTGTTAGGGCCTACATATAGTATAGACTGCAGGGCTTGATTAATCTATAGTTCCTTGATCCTACCTACTAATGATGAGATCACATCGCTAGATGAAGGTGTTGTATTTTTCATAGGTGTGTCCTAAGTCTTGTTAGGTTACAAAGGCATGTGCTATCCTATTAGAAATTGATCTTTTATATAGCACCCCTCTTTAGATGTGCTTTCTATTATGAGAGGAACGGTAGTAACATTACTATCAAGAATAATATCACTATATCCTTGCATCTTATCCAAGGATTGATCCATAGCATAATGACACTCACTGATTCAGGTGATTTGTGCTAGGAACTCATCATCTTGTGGTAGGTAAGAAGAGAAAGAATTATCCTACATGTTGATTTGGGCCCTTGATAAGACTTGTAGATTGAAACCTTGTTCTCTTGTGAATTTCATGCTATTAGAGTTTTAGAACTCTAGTTGTGAACTATGGTTGGGTTTTTCTATCTCCTAAAACCTAAATAAAGAACTAGTATTAAACCCTTGAGGAGGGAGTATATGAGGAGATCTAAAATATTATGTGAGTAATTAGCAACCCACCCTGACAAAGAGGGTGATTATTACGTACCCATTTGATGGTAATAGGATTCAATACCTAAAATGGGTTTGTCGTATTCCTGACCTGACATATTTAGGGGGTTATATAAACACCAGTAGAATAATGGGAGACAATAAGGATGGATGAAAGAAAGGAAAGAAAGAGGATACAAAAAGAAATTAGTCCTACATATTAGGTTCATCAATTTTGTATGCCTGAGAATCCACATGTGACTCATAGATGCACACGACCTCTTGAGGTCCTGAAAAGACACCCGGAATGGAATGGATAAATGGCTACCGAATCGATAAATAGTGTTGGGCCTTAGAATATTTTATAAGTACCAAAGGGTGCATGCATGCACAAGACTAGTAGGGAGAACATATCACAAGGAGAAGCACATGAGACAAAGAGGTTTAAGAAGGGTTTAGGAGAAACCAAGATGCGTGCATGGAAGGTAGAACCTTGGGTTCAAAGAACTTAGACATATTTGTCATTTTAGAGGCATTTGAGGAAAAACATGACCCAAGTAGGTGTGCTGAATGGATAAGGTACCAACATAGAACCTTAGAGGTAAAGAAAATGATATTCCGCAGGAATATTCCCAAAAGACATCATTGCAGAGAGTGGAAGGTTGCAAAAGGATAATCATTCACCATTGGAGGGAAGGAATGGCAGTGAGTTTTGATCCTATAAAAAGAGATGCTCATAAGTAAGGAAAAAACACTGAGATAGAGAGAAGATAGAAGAAGAACATACATAATTTTTGAGTAATAGAGGATTGTAATAGTGCTAAGGTTTAGAGAACTTAGTGATAAGGGTTCTAAAGGATGTAATAGGCCTCTGTATGGCACTAGGGTATATAAAAAGGGTTGAAAAATACATTAATGTGTGATTAGTTAGATGCTCCTTTTACCTTATTAACTAAAATGAATGTATTTCTCATTCTAAAAATCATCCTCCATCAATGAAAAAACCTTCTCACAATGCTCACAAAAAGGATGGCCTCGACACCTACACGTTCCTTAGGTGAGAACCTGGCGCATGCTGGGTGATAGGTCATTGAGCTTGGGTTAGAAAAGTTATATTGAGGGTAGATAAAAATGAATACATATTTGTTCCATTTTTGGGACCTCTTTTCTAAGAAATTATGAGAATGATGTGTTATGACAAAGTGCTTGACCTTGGATAGTGTCAAAGTATAATTTAAAAGCATGGAAGATGATTTTTCTCAAATATTTAGTACTGGACATGAGTATGATGCACACAAATGGGTAGAAGAGAAATTGTATCATGAGCTATATGAAACGTTATTTTGTTGATTTCTAGTGGAGTTGTATGAATGGATTTCAACATATGCATCTAGATCAAGCTGGTATTATAGATCTCGTGTGTAGACCCAAGATGAATATCAGAGGCTGTGGGATGTTGATCTTACTTAGACACGTGTTTTTTATCATTGGTGGGGAAGAGTGCTTACTAGTTATACCCTAGAATATGTTATTTCTATGTATTCTTATCCAGAGGTTATTGAGTTTTAGTTCATAAGGTAGCCTAGAGGATCATTTTTTCATGTTATTCCCTTAGCTTTAAATATCATGATCATGACACTGAGTCTGGAAGAATTTCCTATAACCGGATAAATATTCTTCTAACCACTGGGTGCAGAAGCTAGGGTGGAGAAAGATGGTGGACCTTATGGCTGAAAAGGAGAGGGAAGAGAGACAACTCAAGTATGGTGAAGCGTGTGAAAGGGATATGGCTAGACAACGCAAGGTTGTGGGAATGATGGATCTATGGAGGTAGACATTGCGGGAAAGAATTGAGGTTCACGCAGAAGACGTGGAACATGAGAAATCTGTGCTACCCCATCATGGGAAGCATGCGGGAGAGA
Organism: Taxus chinensis; assembly: GCA_019776745.2. Classification (NCBI taxonomy): domain Eukaryota; kingdom Viridiplantae; phylum Streptophyta; class Pinopsida; order Cupressales; family Taxaceae; genus Taxus; species Taxus chinensis. The sequence goes on along the minus strand of CM034153.1, from coordinate 201,330,681 downwards.
AACCCCTTCAGCTTCGGATGATATTTCGTCACGTGGGGAAATGAGAGCCATCAGCGGGCATCTAAACCCACCTAGTGCCCGACCCTTAGCTCTTAGTCTTCCAAATCAAGAAACAAGTATTGCTAACCCAATTGGTATTGGTGGAAGTGATCGATTTGTAGCAAGGAGGTATAACTTCTCGTTTGGGACATCTATGGCTGCACAATCAATTCCTGTGTTTGGCGGGATTTTTTGGCAAAGTACAAGTACATAGAGTTTGGGTATCACATCTAGGAAGTGGCGTGCAGGATACACGTCTGGTAGCGGATGCAATATCACAAACCATCAGCTGCACAGTTCAGTAGGGATGACTAGTGAAACCACTTCAGGGCGCGATACCAGCTTCAGGAAGTGGATTTGCCAGCTACAGGAGCTAGTGGGACCCAGTGGATCTAGAGGATCTAGAGGATATGGTAGATCTAGTGGAGTCAGGTATTGGTTTATCTAGTTGATCTAGTGGGAGGTAACACCAGTGGAAATCAAGGTTTTGGATCAGGTGAATTCGGACCTCAGCCACCTCTAACAAGCATTTTTTGAGATGTCTCTACATTTACCGGATTACAAGGGTGTTGAGGATGCTGCAGAGCATGTGGACATGTGTGAATGACTATGGCGTGCAAAGGGGATCACTATCTCGGAGCGAAAGACAAGTTAGTTTGCAACAAAGTTGCAAGGGTGCGTGCATAGTTGGTATCAGAAGTATGACCCCCATAAAACGGTGGTAGATTACACCGCGTTGTGAAATGTCTTTTTGGTTGAATTCTGTATCCCTGAATTTGACTAGAAGAGCATAAGTGCTTTGAAAGAGATCTGATAAGGAATGGTAGAGAGTGTGTGGGAGTATGACGCGTGTTTCAAAACTCTCTTGTCAAAGCTATCTTATGATATACATCCCTCTCAGCATGCTCAATGGTTTGTTGGAGGGTTGATAACACCGTTTAGAAGAGTGCTTTCACACAAGACATTCACGTACCCACGCGAGGCCTTGGAGGTTGCCCTGCGCGCTAAGGCCGTTGGAAGCATAAATACCAGTGTTAGCCCCTTCCTTAGAGGTTCAGATTTTCTTTGCAATGGCCAAGTAGTTAGAGAAGCTATTTGCGAAATCAGCGCATGAGACTCGCAATGGTCTTTGGTGGACATATATTGTGAAGTGGAAGGGACATGCTAAGGTTAGTTGCCCCCGGAGAATCGGTTTGCGCCATGGCAGTGAGATTGTAAGGTTTTCCATGGGGATCATGATGCAAGTAGGTGTCCTCTACTACATCGCGTGATCTGTAAGAATGTGTCTTGTTATTACAAGATTTGTCACCTCTACTGACCCATGACACCAAAGTATTGTAGGATTTATTGACCAAATTCATGACGTCATTGATCTTGGTGTGCGACTTAACTAGCCTTGCAGAGTAGTTCCAAGGATGATGGATCGCCGCTATGAAGGACACGCAGATGGAGGAGCATGTGGAAGAGGCTTCTAAGGAGGATTTTGTGGTTATAGTAACCGCAAAGGAGGAAGAAGTGAGTTCTCGTGTAGGAACCTGTTATAAATGTGGATCTACATAGCATTACAAGCGTGAGTGCTCCTAATCTGTTAGAATGATCGTTGAGTGCGGAAAGAAACATAAGTATGAGGAGTGCCCTAATCTATGTGAACATATGAGCCAGCAACACTGGAAAGACAAAGGCACCGGGATGGTGAGCATAAAAAAGGCCGACTCACAATGGATGCGAAGAGTGGCGCGTGAGATCAGGATTAGAGTCATGTATTGGTGACGATGTGAGCTAGAGACTGCACGCGTACAAAGGAGATACCAAGGACAGAGGACACTAGTTACAATGAGAAGAAGTGGTACATGAAAAGTATTCGGACCCTGCTCATCAGAAAGAGGTGTATCAAGAAATTATGGATGTGATTCGGAGTCTACAAGGAGAGATCCAGTGTTTGAAGGAGCAATCAAGGCAGTTAGAACAAAGGAAGAATATTGAGGCTCCGTAGAAGGATCTAAATGAGGTCAGGGAAGTATGCAAAATTCTTGAGGCAAGAGAATATCATTCCCTTACTATGATAATGGTTACGGGAGAAGGTACCGACGCGCTGGAGGGGAGCGCGAGAGTTAGGTTTTGCATGCTAACCTCCCTCCCCACAACCTTGACCTATGACAAGGAGATCACTTTAAATGTTGTTGTGGATGGTTGGCTTCTAAGAAATATTTTGATTGACACATGTGCACGGAAGGTTAATATTCTCACTCTAGATGTCTTGGGATCAAATGGGAAGGCCCCCATTACAACCATCCTTGAATGTGTTACATATGAAAAAATAGGACAAAGGACATATATTCAATTGGTGAAGAATTAGAATATGGATGATGAAATCACTATCCAAGGAAGAGAATTTCACTAGAGAGAAGGGTTGACCAATCTGATGACGATGAAGCCTTTAGGTGACGATGAACTTGCTGAGTTGAAGTACTTGAGGTCACAATCTCCTTCTTTTGTGAGATGCAATGAACATTTACGAGTATCGAATAAAGTGTTCAAAACCATTAGAGGAACATGGAGGAACGGGTAATCATGCCCTTGACCAATGGGAAGTCAGCGACCCTGATACTGACTTCTTATTACAAGGCATGAGTTTGACAAGATCTACTGTGCGCATACTTTTCAATCGGCCTTCACAGGTGATTCACCCTACGGAATCACAAATTCAACTCCATGATTCTCAAACTATCTTTGATATAACTAGTGTGGCATGTGACATTTCTCAACACAGCTCCTTATGAGCCATCTCCTTGGGTGGAAATTGAGACTCGAATGTTAGCTCTCGATGTTTCAAATCCGTGCTTGGTCAAGTGCCTAGGATGAAAGAATCTTCTAAGTTATTCTAAAGGGAAACAACCCTAATATGTTCTGAGTGACTTTATTTCACACACACTAGAAAAGTCAGATCTAAAGAAGAAGTATGCTCAGCTTATCAGAATTACATTATAAAATAAGAGTGTTGGTGGGAAACTCATTCTGATAGCCTTCTAGAGTCATGATGAAGTAAGTATCTTGTTACCCTCTTATGCATTCCTAGAGCATTGTGCCCACTGTCAGAGAATACTACCATGGTAAGAATTGAACCTTGCTTTCACATCCAGTCATGTGAAAAGAAGTTTTTTTCCTTGTTTGGACAAGCCGAGACAACTTCTCTATGACTTGCGATAAGTGGAACTCCACTTTACAAGGTAGTTAATGCACATGGTATGTTCAGATAGAGGCACACCGTTAGATAGGGAGATTGCCAAGAATTTTTGAGTGATTTCAATTCCAGGACTTACTGTATATCATAGCCCCAGGCCATCTATGGATAAGGACTATTACAGGTTGTTGGCAATTGCCTCACAATGGGAGACAAACTTTTGGATGTTTCTTTCTTCTTCGGAGCTATTGGGTTGAACGAATGCTGAGAATTCACACTTTTTTGAGGAAGAATCAAAAGCTACATAACTTATAGCATGCATGCATGGAGAAGGAGAAGGGAACACATGATATATGTGATATATGGTGAAGTGCACTGGACAATGTGCCGTATTGCCAACCCCTGACTAAACCACCATCTTGAAATTTATGGGTAGTGCTATTCAGCAGGAACACGCTTGCCATAAACCCCTGAATTTCAAATGATTCCCATCGTCTGAAAAAAGGAACCTAAGGAGGCTACCATTGGGGACAATTGGTCATAAAAGGAGGTTTTAAAGATCATTGATCTATTTTGTGAGTTTCAGGACTTATTTTCCATGGATACCATGAGTTTAAATGCATCCAACGCTCCTTGGGGGAAATGAAAATAAATTTAATCTCGGATGAATGTAGACTTTTCAGAGGAGACATTCACTCTAATGTTTCCAGATGATTTCATGTCTAGGTCAAGGGGGGATCTCCGACAGAAATGAAAAACATTTGTTGAATCATTGAAGCTAATGTAGGCATGACAGACCATGGGTAATTGCAGCCAAAGAGGTTTCAACAACACTTTACATGAAGGATGGAAGGACAAGGATTTTTGTTGACTATAGGGACTTAGATCTGACGAAGTATGTGTCATGTGATCCTTTGTGCAACCCCTTTTGATCCTGAGGAAGTTGCATAGAAGACAGTGGGTCACGCTTAAAATCTGTGTCCTTCACGGATGGATTCCCTTGGGATAGCATCAAGTTAGAATTGCTAAGGAAAACCATGGACAAGACAAATTTTTCGACTGAATGTGGAATTATTTCCTACATGAGTCATGCCATGTGGTGGACTAAAGAATGTGGGGGATTGAAAAATACACTGCATAGGGGTCTAGGAATTTTAGAATTTTATCCATGGGATCCTTCAGGGGTCTACATTTACGAATGGATGGTGTATGGACTAGTGAAAAAACATTGTGAAAATTTACGGTTGATGTTTGAAAGATGTTGGCAGTTACACATGTTAGGGAATAATAGATAAAATATGCGGAATAATCCCTTATAGAATCGCACCAGTAGAAAATAATATGCAGAAAAATATTACAGATCTCAAATAAAATGTACAGAATAAAATAACACAACACAAAGAGACAGTATTTAACGTGGTTCACCCAATTTGGGCTACGTCCACCAAGAATCACTTGCTCAGATTTTATTACAAGCCACTGCTCTTTCAATACAATACCCAGATCCATTTGGAGCTATGCTCAACAAACTCTACAAAATTCACAGCCTGAATTCAAAGATACATCTGCAATACATTTGCTTGTACTATCTATCATATGCATAAGACCATATAAATAGACAACTGCTTAAGCAGTTTGATACAAAACCGTGGCTATCAAAACCATGGGCAAAAAAACTATGGGTCCCATAAACCTATGGGTACCGAAAAAACCATCGCCCATATGAGAAAAACACGTTTCCCCATAACAGTTGGGTGCATTTTTCATGAGGCCAAAAAACGCCTAAATAAAAATTTTCTTTTTTTTGGGGGCTGCTGCCCCCGGACCCCTGCATCAATTGGGCCCGGCCTTCGGCCCCTTGAACCCCGGAAAGGACTCACATGAAAAGCGGGACTGCCGTACAAATACTCTTAGTGTAACACATAGAAGGTGTACAACACTTTCACACATGAAAAACAGGCTCCATAACCATAACAATCTCCCACTTGGAGACTAGTTTTCCTCTGAGCTAGCTTCTCAACCCTTCACTAGTCATCTGTGAAGACCAACCAAAGCTGAACACAACTTCAGTTTTTCCCTTGTGACCACCTTGGTCATCATGTCCGCAGGATTCTTGACTGGTATGAATCTTCTCCATCTTCAATTCCTCTTCCTCCAAAGCTTTCCTGATGAAATGGTACCTTAACTGTATATGCTTTGTCCTAGAGTGGAAAGCAGAGTTCTTAGCTAGGTGTATAACACTCTGACTATCACTATGCAGCTTACATTCCTCCTGCTTATGCCCCAACTCCTCAAGAAATTGTTGTAACCAAATCATCTCTTTGCTTGCCTCTGTGGCAGTAACATACTCAGCCTCTGTGGTTGACAAAGCCACTAGCTTCTGTAGTCGTGAAATCCAGCTCACTGCTATCCCACCTACAATGTAAATATAACCTGTCGTGCTCCTGCTACTGTCTACATCTCCAGCCATATCTGAATCTACATAACCATGTAAAGTGGTGTTTGATCCACTGTAGCACAAAATTGTCCCCATGGTCCCTCTCAAATACCGAAGGATCTACTTTACTGCTTGCCAATGCTCTTTACCTGGATCACTCATAAATCTACTCACAGCTCCCACTGCATGGGCAATATCAGGCCTAGTGCATACCATAGCATACATCAAATTGCCAACTGCTGATGAGTAAGGTACCTTGGACATCTGGTTTCTTTCCTGCTCTGTCATGGGACACTGCTCCTTTGATAACTTGAAATGGCCTGCCAAAGGAGTCCCAACCGATTTAGCATCCTGCATGTTAAACCTGTCTAATACCTTCTTAATGTACTCTTCCTGAGATAAAGTCAACTTTCGTTCCTTCCTATCCTGAGTTATCCTCATACCAAGGATTTTTCTGGCTACCCCCAAATCCTTCATATCAAAGGATTCACTTAGCTATTTCTTGAGTACTTTTATTTCCTACATGTTTTTACCTGCAACCAACATGTCATCAACATACAAACACAAGATAATATAATTTCCATCCTCAAATTTCTTTGTATACATGCACAATGGTCAGAATGACATCTAATATAACCTTGCTTCATCATGAAGCTATCAAACTTCTTATACCATTAACGTGGAGCTTGTTTCAGGCCATACAAACTCTTCTTCAGTTTGCACACCATCTCCTCTTTACCTTTGACTTCATATCCTTCTGGCTGCTGCATATATAGCTTCTCCTCCAAATCACCATGGAGAAATGCAGTCTTTACATCTAACTGATCTAAGTGCAAGTCTTCTGCTGCCACTATTCCAAGAATAGTTCTGATAGAAGTCATTTTTACTACAGGAGAAAAAATCTCATCAAAATCTATACCTTGTTTCTTTGCAAACCCCTTGACCACCAACTGGGCCTTATATCTTTTCTTTCCTCCTTCTTCATCTTTAACTCTGTACACCCATTTGTTCTGCAATGCTCTTTTGCCTTCCGGTAGCTTCACCGAATCCCAAGTCTGGTTCTCCCTGAGAGACTTATGCTCCTCATCCATGGCTTGCTCCCACTTCTTACTGGCATCTACCTACATTGCTTCATCAAAGCTCTCTGGCTCTCCACTATCAATGAGTAATAAATAATAAAGAGAAGGAGAAAACCATTTAGGTTCTTTTCTTACCCTAGAAGACCTCCTCACTGTAGGAGTTTGGGGTTCCTGTTGAGTAGGTTCCTGAACTGATTCATAGGTCACTTTCCCATCCTGGAAGATCCTCTACCGCTGCATATTCTTTCTTGGATTCTTCCCTATTTTCCTGCAACTGTTGCTTATACATGACTTTCTCATTAAAGGCCACATCCCTAGACCGAATGATTTTCTTGTCCTTAATACTCCAACATTTAAACCCAAAGTCATCACCACCATAACCAATGAAAGTACATTTTTCTGATTTAGCCTCTAGCTCAGTCCTATCATCCTTGTCTATATGAACAAACACTTCACATCCAAAGACTCTAAGAAATGAATAATCAACTTTCTTACCATACCATGCCTCCTCAGGTATGCCTCCATCCAAGGCACTTGAGGGTCCTCTGTTTATCAAGTACATAGCTATGCTCACCGCTTCTGCCCAAAAAGAAAGAGGCAGTCCTGCATGTAACCTCATGCTCCTAGCACATTCCATTATTGTTCTGTTCATCCTTTCTGATACCCCATTCTTACTGTGGAGTTCCTGGAACCATTTTTTGCCTGCAGATTCCATTCTTAGAACAATAATCATTAAATTCATTGCTACAATACTCCCCTCCATTATCTGACCTGAGACATTTTAGCTTAAGACCTGTTTCATTCTCTACCAAGACTTTCCATTTAACAAAAGTGTCAAATACATCAGATTTGTTTCTAATACAATAAACCCAAACTTTCCTTGTTGCATCATCAATAAAAGTAACATAATAACTTGAACCCCCAAGAGATGATACCTGAGCTGGCCCCCACACATCAGAATGCACCAGCTCTAACTTACTCTCTTTCTTTGTAGGTCCAACCTTGAGAAACCTTACTCACTTCTGTTTCCTATATATGCAGTTCTCACAGAAATCTAAACATGTTTCTGTATATCCAGGAAAATTCTTCTTTATGATGTTCATGCCCTTATGGCTCTTATGACCGAGCCTATAGTGCCATAATGTTGTATCTGCATCTGAAGCCACAAGATTACAATCATTAGTACTATTAGTGGTTAAATACAAGGTTCCAACCTTCTTACCTCTTGCCACCACAAGAGCACCCTTGGTAACCTTCCAAGAGTCTGCTGTAAATATCACAGTATAACCATCACTTCCCAATTGCCCCACCAATATCAAATTTCTCCTTAATGTAGGAACATGTCTGACATACTTTAATAGCCATGTATTCCCATTCTACATCTTAACCTGAATAGAACCTTTTCCAGCTATACATCAAGGCTCAACATCACTAAGAAAAACATGCCGAAAATCCTCTTGAACATAATTAACAAAATAATGCCTATGTGGAGTGGCATGAAAAGAAGCCTCTGAATCTAAAACCCAAGATTCATTAATATTATGCAAAGAAAGAATCAAATCATCCTGGAATACATTACCCGATGCCACATTTGCCTTCTTTTTTTCTTCCTATTATTTCTTCTTTTCTTGAAGCTCCCAACAGTCCTTCTTTGCATTCCCAAACTTTCCATAGTGCTAGCATACTATCTTTCTTTTAGATTTTGACCTTGCTTGATCCTTTGATTTTCCACAGTTTCCCCTCTAGTTTCCACTGTCAAAGCATTTCCTGAAGTAGAAGATTCACCAGAGCTTTTTCTTCACATTTCCTCGCTTAGAATCACCCCTACAATATCCTCAAACTTCAACTTCAAGTTATCTAGAACCGAGTTGCTTACCACTATTACCAGGCTATTCCAACTTTCAGGTAAAGAGCACAAAATTAATAAAGCCCTAACTTCTTCATCAAATTCTATTATAACTGAAGCTAGCATATTCAAAACTATATTGAAATCATTTAAATGATCTGCTACTGAACCATTCTTAGACATCATCATATTAAACAACTTTTTCATTAAAAATATCTTATTAGAGGCAGAAGGTTTTTCATACAACTTCCCTAATGCATCCATCAGTTCTTTTGTAGTCTTTTCCTTTGAAACATTAAATAATACCAAAGATGCAAGACACAGCCTGATCATTCCAAGTGCCTTCCGATCCAAAAAATCCCATTCCACATATGTCATACTCGAGGGTTTGTTCACCTTCTCAGATAGTGGAGTATAAAGATCCTTCTGATAAAGGTAATCTTCCATCTGCATCTTCCAAAGACTGAAATTCTTCTCGTTAAATTTATTAACCCTAGATCTTCCATCATCTGTCATAGCTCCCACTCAAGCTAAAAACTTTCCCTATGATTCAACACTTCAGCAAACCAAACTAGGCTCTGATACCAATTGTTAGGAAATAATAGATAAAATATGTGGAATAATCCCTTACATAATCACAATAGTAGAAACTAATATGTAGAAAATATTACTGATCTCAAATAAAAGTGCAAAATAAATAACACAACATAGAGAGACAAGATTTAATGTGGTTCACCCAATTTGGGCTATGTCCACCAAGAATCACTTGCTCAGATTTTATTACAAGCCTCCACTCTCTCAATACAATACCCAGATCCGTTTTGATTTATGCTCAACAAACTCTACAGAATTCACACCCGAATTCAAAGCATATTTGTAATACATTTTCTTATCTATATATCATATGCATAAGACCATATAAATAGATAATTGCTTAAGCAGTTTTATACAAAACCATGGGTATCAAAAAATGGGTACCAAAAAAACCATGGGCCCAAAAACAACCCATAATGGTTACCCATTACCCATGGGTTAATAAACCACCCATGAAAATTTGCTTCGGGGGCTTCACCCCAGAACCCCCTTGACCCAATCACCGGCGAGCAGGACCATAGTAAAAATACCTGAGTTTAACACATAGAAGGTGTACCACACTCTAACATGAAAATAGGCTCCACAAACATAATAACAGATATCCCTCAACATCAATAAATGTCTCTTCATTACTCCATTTGGAACCCTATTGGGGCACATCATATGTAAGAAAGGTTTGTTGGTGGATCCCGCCAAATTTATCGTTATTGTGGGATTAGGGGAACCTACCAGATAGAGTATAGTGTGTGGATTCTTTGGGTATACATGGTACTACTAGAAATTTATTAAGGGGTATGCCAAGATCGCCACATCATTGGAGAAGTTACTAAAACAAAAAAGTGCATTTCACTAGGGAGAAGCGCAACAAACAAAGTTTGATACATTGAAGAATAGGCTTATCATTGCACCCATATTACACTTTCCCTCTTGGGATAAGCCATTCCATGTACATTTTGATGCTTCAGGGATGGAAATTGGGGTTGTCTTAGCACAAATTGGAGAAGGGATTGTTGACCACTCCTTTTTTTTTGCTAACAGGAAGTTGACACCAGCAGAGTAGAACTAGACTACTACTGAGCATGAAGCAGTATCAATGATCTACGCACTTCACATATTCAAGTAGTATCTATTGGCAACACCCTTAATATTATACATAGACCACATGGTATTAAATTGCTTGGTGAACAAGCCCATTTTAATTGGGTGCATATGTTAGTGGGTCTTATTATGCTAAATGTTTGAGTTCATAGTTGTGAAACAAGGAAAGAGTAACTCAGGGCATGACCATTTTTTAAGAATTGACTGAGGGGAGAATGTGCATAACATAGAGGATATAATGCTAGATGTGTAACTATTTAGGTTATGGCACATGCCCTTTGATTTGGAAGATATTGTTTTGTTTCTCAAAACGGGTGTGGCACTAGAAGGAATGAAGACTCTGGAAAGAAAGTAGTTAGCCATACAATCCGCACCCTACATGCTAATTAGTGGGGACTTATATAAGCTAGGTTGTGATGAGATTTTGCGCTGGTGTGTGTTGAACATGAGCATGTTGCAATCATAGAGGAAGCAAACGATGGGATTGCAAGAAGGCACTATGCATGGAATGCCACCACGTGAAAGATTCCACTAGCATGGATTTTGTTGGAAAGCATCTACCAGGATTGCATCAAGTTTTGCAAGGCCTGTGACCATTTCCAATACCTTGGAAAACCAGGAATAAGTGATGAGATGCCCTTGAGGCTGATAGCTAGCGCATAACCATTTGAGAAGTGGGCCATTGATTTATGGGACCAATTTCACGTGTCGTGCAAATGACTGGTTTGCACTATATCATCACTTGCACTAAGTAATTAACAAGATGGGTAGAGAAAGCACCTACAAAGGATTGCATAGTAGTAACAACAACTAGTTTTTTGTGGGAAACTATAATCAGCAAATATGAATGTCTGTTGAGCTTAGCAAGTGATAGGGGTACCCATTTCTTGAATGAGATAGTCAGAATCTTGTTGACATAATCCATGATATCCCACCATAAGAGTACCTCATATCACCCACAAGCTAATGAAACTACTGAGGCATTTAAAAAATTTCTAAATCACACGATGATAAATATTTATGATGTGTGATGACACGATTAGGATGACAAAGTCTCAATTGTACTATGGGCATATCAGAATACCTACAAGAAATTAAATAAGGTCACACCATTCCAATTGGTTTTTAGTGTGGAATTTGTGTTACTAGTATAATTCATGCTATCATCCCTGCGTATTGTGTGTGTAGGAGGATTAGTTAATGAACAAGAACTACATGAGCACATGGAGAAGATAATGCATTTAGATGAAAAGTGATCACTTGTTAGGTGGAGTCAGAAGACTAAAAAGGTGTGATAAAAAGCATGGCATGATTTCCATATTAAAAACAAACAATTCGAGGTTGGGCAGATGGTCTTCCTGTTTGACTCCAAATTTTTGAGCCATCCTGGGAAACTAAAAGTCCATCGGTTAGGGCCATATATCATCTCATACATCCTTGATTTAGGCACATGTCAGTTACAAGAATTGGATGTGACAAGATTACTAGGGCATTTTAATGGGATTAGGCTAAAGACCTATTATAAATAACACTTCTGTGTAATCATAAATAAGGTAGTAACTCCATTTAGTTTAGGATTTCCTTTAATGAATTTTCCTTTATGTGTTTCCCCTTCATGTTGCTTGTTCCCTTTATTTTTTTTGTTGTTTGTGCGTTGTGCGCTGGTAGCCACTTATTATTATTATTTTTTAAATTATGCATAGAGGACCACACATCCATTTTAGTGTGGGGTGGATTAATGGAACAAGTAATAGAAGTTGTTAGTGGAAGCTATGTTTCAATAACCCCGATTAAAGAATCAAAAGCATGAAGTTTGGAAGAGCACGTGTAGAAAAGGTTGATATAAGAAGTTTAGTGTCAGGAGAGATTTACAAAGACTACATACAAGTATGAAAAGCACAGGAACAACATGAGGTATGTGATGTCAAAAATTAGGGTAAGGATAGAATAAGTTCCATCGACACTATGAGCGCATGCGTAAGGATCTTCAGTTAGTAAATATTTTTCGTGCCAGAAGGTTGTACAAGTTTTTCATGCACGATTAGGCATAGGGCTAAAAGCACTGAAGGTTGGATTATGAGGAAAAATATGCCTTTATTTTTAAGGTACAATAGTAGGTGGCATTACATTTATTACAGAAAAGAAGAAAAAACTATAAGTAAGATATCAGGATACATTATTGTTACATTGAATTTGTGATATCGAAGATCTCTTGCAAAATAGGGAATCCTTGAGAAAAGTTACACTGAAGAAGGTTGTGAAGATCTGAATGCATAGTGAGTTTGATTAATGAACCATGATGGAAAAATAGTACATGGGCATGAGTGAAAGGGTTTTTCGAGTTTTTGAAACACACAAGTGGAGACGTTATCTTATGGAAGGAAGGGTTTTTCTAGGTTAGGGTTCCATGGCTAGGGCACATGATTGAAGGGATTTTCACATAAGAGTAGAGCCATAGAGTTAAGCAAATCTAGGATCAGAAGGAAGAAAATATTTTTTAAATAACCTAACAAGATAAAATGACACCAAAGAAGGTAACCACCATTTCATCAAAGAAGAGAAAGGGTAAAGAGAAACAAACTATTTCCATGAGTTTCAATGAGGAATGGTACATAGAAATGCAATACCAATATGGTGTATTATTGAGAAAATAATGGGTGTTTCACGTGAGAAATATGAATGAAAGTGACTAAAACCATCGAACGAGCACCACAGATAAAGAGATGGCATTGGAAATGGTTATACCTACAAACAAGAGGACACTAGATGGAATTCTCATCTATGATGATGAAGTAAAGGTGAAGATGGAGAAGGCCCGGTTATTGCAACTCTATGAGTTTCCCTATTTTGGAAAACTCAAGCAGTTGTACCAATGGCTAATGTCACACATGCATGAAGACCATTTATACTTTATAGGAGGAAGGATGAGGATAAATCCCCAACTGATCTTCAAATTTACTGGTCTTACCTGTGAGGGAGATTTTTTTGATGATGAATTGTATGACAAGGAGGCCATAAAGAAAAATGTGGATGCTTATGACTACAAGAAAGGGTCTTAATACTTCAACATATCAGAAATTTCTGACCCTGTGATGAGGATGGTTGTGCGCCTAGTATCGAAGTAGAATGGACAAGAGAGATGGACACAGGTCAATAAGTCCTGGTTGAATGTTTTCTAAAATATCTTAGAGGGGACCATATATAACCTCTCAACTTGCATAGTAGAAGAGATATTTAATGCCACGTGTGACAGAGAAAAGATAATATTTGGTAACATCCTCCTTACCATTATCTTTTCAGATATTGGAGTGCCCGATGGGCTAGAAAAAATTGTATGGGAATACCCAGATGAGAACCCCTCTCCTGCAAAAATATTTGAGAAGTATAATTGCGAAACAATGATAACCACCCATAAGGTACACCTATAGAAATGGTATAAGTTAATGTGTGATGTGTTTAGGGCTGAGTGAAGAATACCTGAGAAATTTCCAGCTCTAGTGCAAGGAGAAGATGAGTTCGCAGGATACCAACATTTCACTATTGCTAGGTTCACTTTGGCTGACAACACCAAGAGCCCATGGTGCAAACTACCTTTCTCCTTCACTGTGTAATACTTCCAAGCCAGGGTAAACCACTACAAGGAGGAAAAAAGGCTGAGGTTCAATCTCACCGTTGTGGACCAAGACTACCATGAGCTATGTAGGACTCTGATATACCCAGAGAAGTGTACCTACATTGAGAATTATGTCTCTCATGAAGTACAAATGATGAAGCTATTGACCTTTTTTATTGCTGGAAGAACTGCAACAGGGTATACTTATGCATAAGGCCAAAATATGAGAAGGTTGCCTATCTGGAAAATGATGTCTCAATCCCAAAATATGCTACCATAAAAAAGAATGCCACACAAAGGAAGAGCGAGATAGAGGAGGATCTTAAGAAAAAGGCACCAAGTATGTAGACATCATAATCTGTAGGTGCGTAGGAGTTGAGTACAAATCCAAGCACCTATGCATGGAGAAATAAGTCCCCCATAGAGGAAAAAGAAAAGACACTTAAAGAGGAGGCACTAGAGAAATAAAATTCCCCTGAAAAAGAAGAATCGCTAACAAGGAAGGATTTGCCTACAGAATAATAGAAGGAAGACTCTCCTATACTAGAATCAGCAGTTAGGAACAAGTAAAAGGTAGAAGAAAAGGAGGACTCAAAATAAATAGAGAGCTTGGATGCTTACAAGGGTGACAGGGACGACAACGAGCGTGAAGAGGCTCAGGACCATCTTGTGTATGATATACATGACTTCGAGGAAGGGAATGAAGAGAAAGATGAGGACAAAGGAGATGCTCACGATAAGGGGGAAAGTGTGGAGGTGAACACTAAGGATTAGAGGACCCTAAGCCTCACCAAGGAGTAGATAGAGGATGCTATGGAAAGGGAGCTAGTGGGTATCATAAAGGACTTGGTGGAGTAGGAGGTGTAGTTCAACATCGATGAAGTGCTTAGGGAGATGGAGAGTGAAATCATAGAGAAGGAATATGGAAGCATGGGTGGGGATCCCAGCCTCACGGTAAGATTTCCTAAGGTTTGCATGCACATGAGGAAAAGGTGTGCTAGTAGTGCAGGAGTAAGGAATGGCTTATATCAATGATCCAAATAAGGTACTGCGCGCATGCTTCCAAAGTATCGTGCCTAGAAACCAACTCCTTACATTGTATTCATTTGAATAAGAGGGTGAACACCCTCCGATAAGAAAGATGTTATCTTGGGATTTTAAGTCCCATGTGGATGAGCCAGAATTCGAATTCAATCAAGAGACACTGATGAAAATACCAGAGTGTAAGGGAGTAAACCCTATGGTGAATTCTCAACTACTATCTAATGAACAAGTCTGTAACACACTCAACAAGGTGTTGGTGGAGGTTCTCGTGAGACTCTTTGGGGGGAATGATAGAGTAAGGTTCTTAGAGGAAGAAATGGAGAAGAAGAACAAAGAAATCATTGAGAAAAGTAAGAATTTTAAGCAAGAGGAGTTGATCACTGCATAATTAAGGATCAAATTAAGGGAGGAGAAGGTGAAGGTGTGTGAGGTTTACAACAAGATATAAATTTTTATAGACACTATAATTTTGAAACAACCAGACCTGGCCCATCCTAAGAAAAAATATGATTCAACCTCATAATGCTTGGAAGAATTAACATGCATCCTCACCATGGAAAGGTGGCCGATTACATTGGAGTCAGCATGAGAGGCATTAGCATGCTAGAAGGAGGCATAGAAACTAAAGATTAGGGAAACAGTTACCCAGTATCTAAGCTCTTTTTTTTCTGTAAAGAATACCACACAGATGGCTAAAGCTATACATGATAACTGTACTAAACGAGACATGGTAACAAGCATACTAATTGCTACACATGAGGCATATCTAAAATAATTCCAAGAGAACAATAAGGGAAATAGGTCAGAGCGGGATAAAATCCTAGCTGAGGTTGAGAATAAGATGGAAGAGATCAAAACCTTATGAGGTTTGATTAAGAATTGACTTAAGGAGTTATATCCCTAGATCACTTGCAAAATGGACATGCTAGAATACCTGAGCAAGCATTTAGAAGGAATTGTAGATATGTTACATGATAAGGGTGAAAAATTGATCTTTTAGGAGGTGAACGCTCTAGTAGGTGACCTACTTCAGTAGGTACATGGTGAAGTGGATTCCTGGGAGAAGATTGAGGCAACAGGTAGGAAGGAGTTCCCACTCATCTTGCTAGTAGTAAGTTCTTAGATTCTTTCATTCTTCCATTCTTAATTCTTCCATTCTTTCATTCTTCATTCAAATTTTTTAGGTTCCTCTATTCTTTATTCTTTTAAGAAGTAATATATCTAAGAACAAGCTTAGTGTGGGGTGATGTTAGTCCTTGGAATATTGTCTAAGAACCAAAGGGAATGCATGCACATAGGATTAGTAATGAGAATGGCATGCAGGGAGAATCTTGAATGACAAAGAGCTTTAAGAAGGGTTTAGGGGAAACCAAGACACATGCATAGAAGGCAGAGCTTTGGGTTTAAAGGACTTAGCCATATTTGGCATTCTGGAGGCACTTGAGGAAAAACATGACCCGAATAGGCATTCTGAGTGGATAACGTGCTAGCCTGGAACCTTGGAGGTCAAGAAAAGTATATTCTATGTAGGGATATTCTAAGAAGACATCATTGTAGAGAGTGGAGGATTGTAAAAGGATAAGCATTCACCATTGGTGGACCACATTGACACTTGGAATGTGATATGCTTAGCAGGGAAGGCATGGTGGTGGGTGGTGATCCTATAAAAAGAGATTCTCATAAGCAAGGAAAACACACTGAGATAGAGAGAATATAGAAGAAGAACATATATAAGTTTTAGTAATAGATGGTTACAATAGTGCTAGGGTTTAGAGCACTTATTGCTAAGGATTCTTAAGGATGTAATCGGACTATGTATGACACTAGGGTCTGTAATAAGGGTTGAAATGGGAGGGTATAGCTAGGATATCTCACCAGGGAAGATCTGTAGGGATTAATTCTTTTTCATTTAACATGTATGGTATGAGATGACCCATTTTGATTGTAATATGGCTACTAGAACTATTCTGAATTAATATATATAAGGGTTTGTTCTATATATCATGTTTAAGGGTGTAAACCCTCGTGTTAAATGGCTATCATGCTTCAGATATGATTTAGCATGTTTATTACTTTGTTTATATAGTGGATTAATGTGGGATCTTCTAGATGCTCCTTTTAACTTATTACCTAAAGTGAATTTATTTCTCATAATGCTCACATAAAGGAGGGGCTCAGCACTTATACGTGCCTCTGGTGAGCGCCCATGGCCCAGTGGGTGATAGGTTGGTGTGCTTAGGGTTAGAAACTTATATTGAGGGTAGATAAAAATGACTAAATATAGGAACATATGGTATAAAATAAATGGGAAAAGATGACTACAAGGAAAATCAAGGCCAATAGATGTCTTTAACCACCACAATGTGTATTTTCTCGTTAAGGGAAATGAATATCTATCTAACCTACTCAGGTGAAATTGAACGATTGAGAACAATGGCTACACAAAAGTTTTGATCAATATCATTTGGACCAAATAAATCTCAAATCGGTTGTGGAACATGAGGGAATCATACTTTGTCTTTTGTAAATTTCTCTCCAGAGAGGGTCATGAATATGAGACAAGAGATTGGGAAAGGAAAATTCTAGTCTCTACTAGGATAGTTTTCCCAGAACTCATTGGTGTTATCTACCTAATCGTTTAGAAAAACCAGCTATTGGATGATGCTAACTGGGATGGGAGTGGTGTGGAAGATGAGTTATCTAAGGCCCTAATAAATATCGGTCAATTGTATAACAATGTTCAGTTACGATATGGCTGGGTAACAAACTCTTTGTCTTGGTTGTCTTTGGCCATGCATGTTCATGTGGGTATGAAACAAGTAATCTACAAAAATAAACAAGGCACACAAAGAAACCGAAAGGGGCTAAGGCTAAGTCCAGGTAACCTAAGCCACTAAGTAAACATGGGAGCTTGTGTTAATTCCAATTGAATTAAATTTAAATTCCTATTTTAAATAACTAATGCAAGGAAACTCAAATAAAACAAATTTGATTACTCTCATTTAATTTAATTAGTTCTACTTGCAACTAATTTATTAAAGGAATGCAATTGATTAAATAAAGAAATGTAAATAATCTAATATACTTGTTTTTGTATTTTCCATAAGCTTTTGAAACTGAAAGGAAATAAGAAAAATAAATGAATCTAATTCCTTTAATATATTTTTTGTGATTTTTTTGGTGTATGGAAACAAATAAAAAAAAGCTACAGAGAAATGGAAATAACTTCTAATTAAATGAAAACTAATACTATGCTAAAAGAAACTACATAAACAATGAAATAGTCTGATGTGGTTATTCCTCTGTTGTAGACTAGTTAATTATAATCTAATTTAAATAGAGTTCTTTCCAATTTGTAACTATGGATTGTTTATTTCTTCTAATGCCTTGCCTCAGAGTCACAAAAAGAAATGAAGCTTCTCAGAAGAAATTTCTTTCCTTGAAACTTCCCCTAGTGAAAAAACTAAAATTGCACATAAGCTATTTAATGTGAATAAATTGAATAGGATACACAGACACAAAATCTTCTTCAAACTTACTTCCCTTGTAGATCCAAAAGGATAAGTAGGGGGGAAGATTTCAAGAGAATATTTTCTCATATGCACTTCTAAATCTAACTAATGAATAAAAGGAAAGCTACAGGTAATTTGAAAATGAAGAAATGAAAAATTATGTGCACAAGAACTTCCTCCAAATCCTTCCTAGGAAAATCCACAAGGATAGGATAAGAAGAATTTATAAATGGAAGCTACTTATAGTGAATACTTGTTAATTATACCCTCTATAAAAAATCTATTTATTTGATAAATAAATGTAAATTCTACATATAAAATAAAGCCTTAGAGAAGTCAAATTACACCTCCAACGTGGAAATGTAGAACTATGATAATTTCCATAGGTAGTTATGCTCTTTTTGATCCCCTCACATTCTTTTTCAATGATGAATCCAAATATTCCAAGGAGCTGTGTTGGCTGGTATACATAAGAAGTTATGTAGGCAATGGAGTAGATTGGTTGCAAACTAGTTGGTCTCAAATATAGGAAAGGAAGTAACAAGGAAAAGGTCTAAGTTACATGTGTGCCTCTTGGATATATTTTGGCTAATTAACGATACAATTAAATTCAATGGAATATAACTCATGCTTCAAGAAAAAGATTGTTTTTTTATAGAAACTTGGGAGGGAAGTGGTGTAGCTAACTTAGCAACCAAGAAGTTCCAAATCACCATAGGAAGAGGGAGTTAACTTACTAATAATAATAATAAGTAAATAAGAAGAAGTTCATATGCATCTAACAAGCTTGGAATCATGGGAATTAGTTGAGAATCATGCGAGAAAATTACTTGGAAGAAAACAAAACATGTACAAAACTACAAGTGTTAACTCTCAGATAGAAACAAACAAAATCACCAGTCTATATAGACTAGAGGTTACGAAAATGAAAAGAAGGTTATGTAACCTCCACTCTAGGTAATCTGGTGATTTCCTAGTCATTGTGGCACTTATGTAACTTAAAGGAAAAAATTAAGGAAAAATAAGTGGAAAAGACTTTTGAAATCATGAAGATCTAAGGAATGGATAACTAAATTGAACTAAAGCATCTAGGAATGCAAAAAGAAATAGAAAAGGAATTAGACATCATCATTTAATCTAGAAATGAAATTTATCATTATTGCAGATTTTACCATTCCAAAAATGTAGCACCGTGTAATTTTAGTTGCATAGATTACCGTATCATACGTGGGGTGAGAATGAAAATCATTTCTAGGCGTCATAAATCTAACTACCTCATGGGTAAGTTATAATTCTTAGGTGCGTAAATTTCATCGACACTTTAGTGTGTAACCTAGTATTTGTGGGGTTTTTTGGGGGTATTTTTTCCTATGTCTTATCTTGTTGAGGAACCTAACTGAGGAAAGGGGATTCTAAGCTTCAAAATACATGTGCATTAAGCTAATGTGACAAACACATTAATGTCCCATAGATGACAATGTTACCTGGGCATGTAGTCTTGGAATACCTCAAGTGGCATGAACGCCTTGCAAGATAATGACATTTGATTACTCTAATTTTGTCATTTAGTATGCTGTAGAAACCCTAAAACACTAATTAATGTAATAGATCATGTGACCTCTCATTATGTTAATGGTCAAAGGAACTATGATGTATGGTTACCAATGATTGCAAATATTTCTTTAGAGGGATTTTGAATTCCTAAAATTTTATTGAATATCTCACTTTTAACACGTGTGTAAGTTTTGAGTTGCCTATGGAAAATAAAATGAATCTTATGAAAGGAATCACACTCCTTAGAGATAGGAATACATAAGATTAGAATTAAGTAGCATATGAATTCATTTGTTTTAAACGATGCCAAATTTTTTACCAAAGTAACTGCATAAATGTATTTAGAGAAAGGGTAAACAAGAATAAACTTTCTAATGATGGCTACAAAAATTATATGCCCTTGAGTGATGTAAAATCAACTAAAATTCCTAATGTGATCATAAAATTAATGCAATATAGTACAATTGCAAAGTTGATAAAACAACCTATGAAATCGGGAAACCAACTCTGAGGCTTGAACACAAACTTTGTATGCATAAATGTGGATAAAAAATGATGCTAATGAAATAATGAACATGAATCATTGATAATGTAATACCTTGGGTTGTTTCCAAGGTATGGTGAGTTCATAATATTGTACCCTATTTTTAATTGTAAAAGTTAGTAGAAACCTTGGGCGTAAATGGGAATACATTAAACCAAATATCTCTTAACAATTAGAATTTATGGTCGAAACATGTAATTAACCCATAACTATCAAGAATGAATCTTTAAAATAATGAATTATAAGTAAAGTTAAATATGAGGTTTGTCACTTAAAATCGATGCCAAACCTATATAATGTTAACAAGGGTGAAATTTATCCTTCCATGTGTAACAAGATTTGTGAGAAAAAGGAATCCAATTTTGGAAAATGGATTGTGAATCACATCACGAATGATGTAAATTTATTAGATAGCTTACATGGGGTTGAAATAACTTGAAGATGAAAAAGAGTGTATACTTAATGTTCTAAATATACTTTGTAAAGAACTCATATTAGGTCCACTCTTGACCTAATAAAATTCTTATGTTGTGAATAAAGCAACCCATGTTGTATAATAGTTAATGTGGACCAAATCGATTATTAAAGTATAAATGAAATAAATA
The DNA here is from genome assembly GCA_019776745.2 of Taxus chinensis. Lineage (NCBI taxonomy): Eukaryota > Viridiplantae > Streptophyta > Pinopsida > Cupressales > Taxaceae > Taxus > Taxus chinensis. Next base: position 201,309,535 of record CM034153.1, on the reverse strand, counting down.
ATTCTGACTCTTCATCCTTAAAAGTATGAACTTATCCTCTTTTTCTCTTGCACTTGTCCCTATTTTGTAACAAAGGTATAATACCAAGGATAAGATCTAGTAGTGTTGTGTGTACGTAAATACCCCTATTAACAAACGAGTTAAACAAGTAATTGTAACAATGTATATGAACTATATTAAATTAAAAACACCTTAAGTTAAATGTTAAACTATATAAAGGAAATTCAGTAAAAGTAAAAAGAATTTATTTTCATATATCAAGTACTCTCCAACTATTAAGATTAATTATTGAAACATGGTTATAATAAATAAATATTCATGAAAGTGTTGTGTCATGGGTAGTGTCATTCATAAGTTCATATTGTAGTTGGATCTTTCTTTGTCCTCTATCTCTTAGGTAAGGTATTTATGATGTGCATCATGTGTTTCATGTGGATTTTTTTGTCTTCTTGTTGGGCTGAGGTTTTATCATTATTTATCGTAGGAATAAAGTGTAGCTAGTGAAGGGAAGATTAAGGGAAATGTGTGTGTTGTTTTGGAAAAAAACAAGGGGATTCATGGCTAGCCATAGTGGAGGTATAAGATAATTTTATGATGTAGGGAAATGAGGGTCTATCAAATTTGATGTGTTGTGTGTAATTTGGAGGAACCAAAGGCTAGCCAGGATTCCTTCTTGGAGGGATAAGGGGTAGTTACAATGATTACCTCTCCCCTATGTAAGCCTTTTGGGTGGGCTTGGTTATGTGTGTCGTTTTCCCTTGTGAAGCCAATCACTTATCATCTTGTGATACATGTGGGTCCATGTTGGTATAAATTTATTGTTTGATGTTGAATTACCCAAATCATTCCTATGTGGTGTCATTTATACAAAAATGTAAGTTAAAAAACAATTATTCTAGTATTTTATTGGTTTATTTGTGTGTTTGATTCAGTGAGCATTACATTTGGTATCAGAGTGGAGGTTCATTCTCTTGAACCTATGGGATAGGTTGGTGTTATGATGATTATGAATGGTGGTAGAGGAGATGGGAAGAGTAATGTGATTTATGTTGTGATATGATCAATGTTGTACTTATGATATTATGAACACACATGTTTTGCATAAAACTTAGTGCAGATTTGTTATGATGTTGATGTGTTTCATGTTGAGAATATTCACTTTATTTTTTATGAATTCAATGAGAATATCACATGTCATGCAGCTCCTTGTTGTGTAAAATTAATGTTATTATGTACTACGAAGTATTGTAGTGGCTAATTACTACCTGTTATGTATGTCTACTAATGTGTTATAGAAAAATTATTTCGTAGTAAATTAGATCGTATCATGATGTCGCTACATGTTTTGATGTATCATGTAGAATGACCATGTTGTATTGCAATTTTTTTATGTTATGGTTTTAATCACTATGTTCATCATACATATTTTCCATGTGTTAAGTGATGGATTCATGTCATGAACTAGGGGCATATGGTGATCGTGTGAGCCCTATTCTATTGTACTTTAAATTTGGGTGCATTATATGGAAACATGATGTATTGTAAACCATGAAAATAATGTTGTGTTATACCATGTGTAAGATGTTATGGGTTATGTACTTGAATCACCATTGTGTTATTAATGTAGATATGGTTATGTTGTGAACCTTACACTAACTGACCCTAAGAAAATAAGTTGGTAACAAAAATTATGTGTGGAGTGAGGAAATGAGTACCTTCAACTAGTCACTTGAGATGAGAATGAGAAAGGAAGTGGAGTCTTACATAGACTAAGAATCCATTGTTGTTCATTTTGTATACATGACATTTGCGTAACAGGCACCATACATATTGTGTTTTGCGAACATATTAGGCTCAGTAGATGATGACCTTTACCTTTCTCTCTCTCCCTCTATGGCTTTTATTTAGATGACCTATGTGTACCCAGTGTATAGTTGACTAGTCACTCTAGCTGAGAATGAGATAGGAAGTGGAGTATTACAAAGATTGAAAACCCACTTCTATTTCTTTGGTATGCATGACACTTACCTAATGGGAACCATGTACATTTTGTTTTGCGAACACCTTAGGCTCTATATATGGTGACTTGTATCTTTGAAGGGATGATGGTAGTTATTAAATATATTTCAAGTCGTACTCGATTCCAGATGAGATCTGAGGTACTTGTGATGTTTAATTTTTTTTACATATTTTGCGAGTTGAGGCTCAATATCTTAGTGTTAGCAAATCAATGAGTACCCCTTTGGTGGCCGTATAAGGTCACATGGTGATTGTGATGTGATATTTATCTATACGTATTGTATTTATAAATTTGAATTTTATTTCTCTTCCTTTTATGGAACCAATAAAGTATTCTATTTAACTTTTGGTTGAGTTATCATTTAGAATTTTGGGCATTTTTTATTTTTTTTTCACTAACATGAGTATTTTCACACTAACTGTGGCTAATTAGCTACTTATTTTACTTAATTTAAAGTTGAAATTATTATTTTAAGATTCAACATATTTTCTCTCTTGGCCCAAAGCGATTGAATTTGATGCCACATGGAAATTTTGCTTTTTTTGGCATGTTGGTTCTAATGTTGTTATGTGTGTGTTATAATAGGGACATGAGTTCACCAAGGATTGGTGGTACCTATGGGCCCACTTTTTTGTACAGGGGTACACCCTAAGGAGTTACATATAACTAGTGGGTTCTTGAACCATGGGTTATTATGTCACTTAGGTTAGTGGTGTCTAGACTATATGTTCCTAGGGCCATAGGGTGACCAGACTCTTTGGTGGAGCGAGAAGGAAAATTTTTCTTCATTTATTTGTTTGGGAGGTATAGGGAATTTTTTGGGAGTCTTATGGAGATTTAGAGCTGTATGTATTTGCTATTATGATTTTTGAGTACTCATGTGAGTTTATTTATGTTTTGTGATGTTGAGGATTGATGTTCCTCATTACTAGTATGATGTTTATTACATTTTGAAACTGTGTAGTTTCAGTTATGGTTTTGAGTTATGTGAAACCTCTATGAATTTTTGGGAATTCCTTGTGTTTATATTATGTTTATGTTATGAGTACTATTATGTTCGGTCATGTGTGTGTATTGAGTACTATGTTATGTGGGTTGTATGTGTTCTTTCCATAGTTGGGTTGAGTTATTGTGATGTTATATAGTAATTAAAGTATGTATCAATATGTCTCGTGGACCATTCATGTTGTGTTTGGGCCTTGTGTGGCATCGGGATGTCAGTTTTTGATGGGAACCCATAAAAAAAAATCAACTAAAATCATAAGAAATGAAATATTAATAAATTTGAAAGTGAGACTTTCTTTAAAAAAAAAAAAAACTAAACCAGGTCCTTATAGTAAAGGTGTAACTTTTTAAATTACAAGATCTATTATTTTCTTTGTAGTCACTTGGTTCTTTTTTTTTGCACGGTAGTCCAATTGTGATCCACACAAGCCCTACTTTGTCCTATTGAATCATACTCCAGAGTTAGGTCTTTCTTTCTAGTTCATTTCGATCTCCATTCTGAACTGTCTTTTTCTTCAAGAAAGTCCACATTTTTTGTGCCTTGACAAAAAAAATTCTAATCACTTTTCTGCTCTAGTGTTTATATTTGTTTAACACTTTCCCATTTACGCCACTCTATGTTTCTCTTTAGCTATTTTCTTTTTTAATTTTTTGTTCTCGTTCCTATGAATTTTTTTAGGATAATGATAGCTTCTGGCACAATCACCTTATTTTTTATTTTATTTTAGTCGGGAGAACCAAAAATAGTTTAATTTTGTTCATCAAGATGATGCAAAGAAACCTCACTAATTAATGAAAATTACATTTTTTACATGGTTTTCGCTTATATATTTTAGGAAAATATATGAGGTTAAAAAATTAGTGAACAACTATAAAACTATATTAAGAATTCAATCATATGATAATTATTTCCAATTATATACGTGTTTCCATATAGAATTAACTAAATGCAATGTCTTTATCATTTTTATGGTATGTACATTGGAAGTTAAACATATTATATATGCAATAATATTATTGTAGAGTTCTTTTTATAAAAAACTCTTTCATTGATCACCATATTTTGTCGCCCCGACCCTTGTTTCATTTTCCACTCAAGATTAAAAATGACTAAGTATGAATTTGAATAAAGGTGTCCACATGTCTCTTTGGCGCAGTCAGAGCATGGAGAAAAAGAGGAAAGGATTTTTAATTTGTTCCATGCTATCCATGTATCCCAAGACTGCTAAAGGTTACCCCATCGGGTTGAAAACTCAAAATCATATAAAAGATGCAACAGGGCCTCCACGTTTCACCCAACTGCACTTTCAAGTATGGAAATAGAGGAAGGCCCCCCAAACTAGTGCACACCCACCATGTGTCTTTCAGATGCACTTTAGACGATCAAGTTATAGAAAAGGATACCAAATGAGTGCCTACTCTCCATGTGGTGGAAAATAATCATCACATACTCAAGGATCACTAGTTGAGCAAATTAAAGCAAAACACAAATATCTAAATAGGTAGTTGAGATATTGACCAAGAAGGAAAAGATCATCTTAGAAAATTGAATGTTGCAAGTAGAATCTCTGATTCCAGACATTAGAGTAAGAGCCATGAACATCTATAAAAAGATGTCTGGTCTAGAAAGAAAGGATAAGTTTTGAAGAAAACTGGAGTAGTTTTTGGAAAAACAGACAAAACTTTAAAAAGAGATACAAGATCCCATTTTTGTAATAGCTAGCCTCAACAAGACTGTGTTATAGAAGTAAGTTATAATTTGTGCCATTTCCACCTTATGTATCATTTTCTCCATAAATAGAGATCTTGTTCTGTTCACTTTAACTTTAAAAGTTCTAAGTCTTTCTTTTCTGTTAAGTAGTTCTAGATGAATTAAGAAGTTTATCATGTTATACGCCCTTGGGTTTTAACTTATCTATAATCTATGCATTGTTTATTGTTTCATCTCCTCATACTCTGATGAATCTAAGATACTTCTAAAATATGTGGATCATGCTATAATTCTCTTCAAAATATTTTAGATAGTCTCCCTGGGTATCTCTATGTCTCTTTAGGATCTATTCGAGTACATTGGCTTAGTTAGTTTTACGTTTCTTTCAAGCTATTTTTCAAACCCTATCTCAAACCAAAAAGAAGAGCCAACTTCTTAAAATCTGGAGGTTACCTTAGGACACATGTCCCACTAACCTAAGTATCCAATGACTCTTATGGTTCATCTAAAAATATCATCATCAACATTTTTCCTAGCACACTCGATGTGACGATACCTACATAGCCGAATATTCCATCATCAAAGATCTATTAACTCTAGTAGTATTTAGTTGTTCTTCTCTAATTTGCAAAACAAATATGAAAAAAGGAAAGAACAAGGGAGGAAGGTGTCTTTGACTACTTGCAATTATATCCACCATACAATAGAAGAGGTAGACAGATCCAAAGATCTATGTCTCCTCCAAACTTGACTCTCTCAACACCTTCGCCAGGTAGGCCCTTCACGAAGTCGACTAGAACCCTCAGGGCTATTTTTTATGTTTCACCTTCAATCTCATCCTCCAAGGAATTTCATTTCAAGGAACTAGGGGAGTCTGCTCATTCTACCCACACCCCTAATGGTGTGGAATCCTATTATGTAGAATGTGCTAAAGGATCTGCTCATATTTCATGGATAAGAATTTAAAAATCCTCAAGAACATCTCCAAGACGTAGTAGAAATATGTTTGGTACATTACATAAGAGAACAAGATTTTTTCTTACAATTGTTAGCCATTTCCTTTAAAGGAAAGGCCCTGGATTGGTATCGATCCTTAACTCCTAACACTATCGGCATTTGGGACCAGTTAGGATATGTGTTGGTAACAACATTAAGTGAAAAATTGGATAGATCATCACTCCTACAATAGCTTATTGATATCAAGAAGGGCCCACAAGAGTTGATGACAAATTTCAATACCAGGTTTAAAAAAACTTGGTAAAAGGATTCCTGTCCTAGCAAGACCACCCACAGGTATGGCTATTGTGTTTTATTTAAAAGCTATGAACTTAGATATTTATATAATGACTCAATAATTGGGAGGATATTCCTTACCATAAGCCTATAATATTTTTGTCCAAGCTGAGAAAAATTTAATAGATGTTAAGAAACTTCCCCCAAGACCCTTTTTCCAATGTACCCTAAAATAGCCCCCTTTCTGCAAACACAGGTACCAAGCCCTGCTCAAGCCCATACATCCTTGTATAACTACCCATCTACTCATTCAGCCCCAACTCCCACTACCACATCATCATCTTCTTCTCCTGAAATGGAGGAAATGAAAAATATTCATAGAAACTTTTCTAAAAGATAGTGATTCTTAAAAGGATTTAGGCCGCTTCTCTGAGAAAAAATTATCAAAATTATCAAGGTAGTAGGCCCTCCTTTTCCCTTCAATACCAGAATATCTAGAGATCCAAACACATACAATAAATGCAAAACCAAACCAAGGATACCATGATCATAAAATATGTATTGTATAAACAATCACAAGTCTGCAACCAATAATGACCTGATCCAAACCTCTTTACAGAACTCTCATAACCAATGGATTGAGCTTGCTCTGATACCAAATCTACAAGATCAGAGAGATTATTCAGAGGTGAATATGAATAGAGTAAATACACTGATAATATTATATCCAGCACACTTACAATTGTTATTATAATTGCTATTATATAGCCATGGAGGATACAAAACAACTTCCTATAAAATAGGAAGTCAATACAACAAATTGCCCATTTAAATGATTTAAAGGTGTAAAAACTAAAATATATTATTTATAAAAATATATCTAACCTACTAGAAATTTTCCATAATTAAACAATATTTACCGAAGTAAATGCTAATGTAAATAATAATAGATTTCCTAACATTATACGGTTGTTGAAGGAAGATGATGCTTCTATTATTGATAAGGTCTGAGTTCTAAAGTGAGAGAATTATTAAAATGAGATGTTGAGCTAAAATAGAGATCACATCATGTTGATACAAGAAACCAGGTGAAGAAGGTTATAAAACATTTATTGTATGAATGAAGTCTGAGTTATTTCTCAGCAATTTGGGAGTGGGTGCTTTCTAGCAAGTGGTTTCTTTCCAAATTTCTCAAGTGGTTTCTTGATTTTATACTAGAGTGTATGCTTCATATTTTGAGTGGGTGCTTCAATGTGAGTGAATGCTCACCACATGGTAATGAAACCTTTGTAACTTTATAGCACAATTTTCCAAGCTAGTTCTCTCATTCTAGTTAGTTTTTGTCTCTTGATGGGTTTCCCACATTAAATCTTCTCTCCTCATGTGTTCATTTGTGTTTTATTCTCTTTATTTTTAATGGTTGGATGCTCATGTCTCTCATGGCTCACATAATTAAGTGTGGTTAATTGAAACTTTGAAAATTGCATCAAATTTTAATAAACACTAATTAACCCCCCTCTCAGTGCCTAGAATTTCTAACAATTAGTATCATAGCTCTTTCTCTTTGTACAAGTTTAACATAAAAAGAGAAGGTACCATTAAGGAACAATCATAAGTGATCAAGTTGATACAATGTTGAAGAAGAGGTATGAAATTTCTCAAGCATTGATTGTTGAATTGAAAAAGGAAATTAAACTCTAAGATGCCAATCATGTCCATGAACTGAATGAGATTTCCTCATATTTTGAGAATTCGTAAAATGCCTTGAGGGAAAAATAATATGCTTGTCCTCAAACTTGAAAATGATATAGATAATTTGATGAATTTATGATTAAACAAACACATCCTAGTGATGAGTTAAGTATAGAAATCAAAAATGAAGCATGTCAAACTGAACCTAAGTATGAGCCTAGTCATGAGTCATGATAAGTAGCCATAAAATCTAAGGATGACTAATGTGATTTACTAGATGAAAAATTCATAATACTAAGAGAGGAAATAGAGCAAGAAGGGGAAAATGAGTTGAAGGGAAAATCAATCCATCAAGGACATAAGAAGGATTTCAAGAAGCCAAATTCAAGAAGATTCACTGGTAAGTTTCATGGAATTTTATTTTCATGTCATATTTTAGAACATAGAGCTAGGGATTGCATAAGGAAATTAGATAAGGATCACCCATGGAGGGATTGCAGGACTGAATTTGAAAATAAAAAAATTGTTTCAATTACCATGAGAAGGGTCACCTATCCAAGTTCTACCTTGAAGAACCTTGGAGCATGATTAGATAAAGGAGACATATAGAGTTGTATGTTTTGTGTGAAGAACTCTATGGAGCATGATTTTTAAGCCTAATCCCCTGAGACAAAATAGAGTTGTATGTTTTGATGTAACATGATCAAGTCGCATTTTGCAAGACAATGTAACACGAGGAAGATCATATATAAGACAAAGGATGAATTCAAGCCTTGACTCTAATAGAAATAGCCAAGGAAAAATCAAAACTAGCCAATGAAAAGCCAAGTTTAAGTAAGGAGACTAAATTTATAGACAAAGCTACAAAGGATGTAGTTAGATCAGTCAAGTATATAAAGATCAATTAGCCATTAAATCCTATGGGAGGTATTTTTTCCATAATTGAGAACAATTTCATGCACATGGAGGAACATATGTGCTTAGTAAGAAAAACTCAGGAGAGCATAATTCCTAGAAAAATATCTAAAGGAATCATCAAATCAGTCTATAAGAGAGAAAGTGAAGTGGATTCATTAGACTCCTGTGAGAAATACATGTTATAATTCTCTTAGGATCATGAAATATCTTCCCTAAGATTCTGGAAGGCATGAATCTCTTAAAGAAAGCTAATGACCCTTGAAAACACCAAGTCATCTTGGAAGGCATGATGATCTACATTTACAAGAAAGACATAATGACCCTTGAAAACACCAAGTCATCTTTTAAGTTGTTGAACTAAGTCTTCTTTATGATAATATTGAGATTAAGAATTCAAGGTATGTGGCTCAAGTTCATCCTTAATATATCGGTGTATGATTAGTATATATAAAGTGGTTAATGACCCTATGTGATTGCCTCAATATATAAGTTAAATGGAGACTAAAAATATATTACAAAATCTCAAGTTCTTGGAAGTTGTGTGTAAGTACAGTGTCAAATCTCTAAACTCTGCAAGGAATTGTCTAGTCCTTCAAAACATGAATTGTACCATTCTAAACAATTAAGATATTACAGTCATAAGCCATGAGTTATAATAATTCTTTTATAATGTTATGAGTAAAGTATAGTCTAGAGAACCTCTAGGGCTATCCCAAGGCATGATATTCCAAGTTGTGCCTTTAATTTAAACAATATGTCATTGTAGTCTTCCAAAGATGAAATATCCATAAGAGTTCCTAGTATTTTTAAGCTTCATTCGGTAAAATCATCCCATGATATAATTAAGGCTCTTTTTATGAGATATAAACAAACCATGAGGTTCCCTTAAATGTGTCATGTCTGCACTAATTTTCAAAGAGCTCAAGGATTGTGTGTTAATCTCTCTTATAGTACTTGTGTATAAGTTGACTCTATATCATTAAATTGAAATTTAGTACTCTCCATGGAGTTTCCCAAAATATTGTCAAAGGATTGATATTGCTTCAAGATTCCCAAAGCTTGTCAAAATAATATAATATTGTTTAAGATTGGTCAAGTACTCATGCTGACAAGTTCTTGTCAATATATAGTACCCATAAAAAAAATGAATATGGTGTTAAGAAGGGTCAAATAATTCAAATCATAAAATTATTTCTTGATATCATGAAGTCTGAGATTATGGATAAATAAAAAGTGATTTTAGAAGGAAAGGTAAATCAAGCAATCATCAAGAAGCAATGGAGTGTTTCAACACCAAGGACCTAAGCCAAACAATAAGTAAATGTTAGAGAGGTTGGCATGAATATCAAAGTGTTGGGGTGTGAAGCATTTTTATTGGTCTTTCGGTATCAGCATTGAAGTGTTGGAGTTCGAACGGTTAAGTTTGGAGACTTTATGAGCATTCTAAAGTCATGTGTTGTTTTTATGTTGTGTAATTGTTGTGTTTTTTTTGTTAACTTGTGGTTAATCAATTGTTGTCACAGTGATGAATTTTCATCCATGAGAAGTTAAAAGTTCATGAATTTTTGAACTCATAAATTTTTCAAACAAATTTTCCTAGGGTCAGTTATAGAACTTTCTATTAGGATTGTAATCTTATAAATAGAGGTATTTAGGAGCATCCAAATTTATCTTGAGTTATAAAAAGGATCTAGGAGTCTTAGATGTAGTTTAGCATCTTTGGGAATTTTTTTGTAAGTTCATGAGTGATTGGACTGTGCAATTGTAATTGAGATAAGACTATGATAATAAAATGTGAGAAATTTCTTGGTGGACGTAGACCACATTGGGTGAACCATGTTAAATCTTGTCTTGTTTTCTTTTATGCATTATTTATTTATGTTGTTATATTTCTATAAGTATAGATCTGATAAATAGTTTCCTACTACTGTGATTTGAGGATTTTTTTTTCGTATATTTTCTCTCTAATTCCTAACAACTAGTATCAAATCTTTGGTGGTTTTTTCTGATGTTGTAATTCTCAGAGAAAGTTTAGCTTGACTGGGAGCTATGGTAGATGAGGGAAGATCGAGGGTTGATCAGTTCAATGGGAAGAACTTTGTTTTTTGTAAGATGTAGATGGAGGATTACTTATATCAGAAGGACCTCCATGTTCCTTTGGCTAGAAAAGAAAAGAAATCTATAGCTATGTAGTATGAGGATTGGGAGTTTCTAGATAGAAAGGTGCTCAAGGAATTTCAGTTATGTCTTGCATCTTCAATTTCTTTCAACATATCATAGGAGAAGACTATGGAAAGTCTCATGAATGTATTGGGGAAGTTATATGAAAACCCTCTTCCTCTAATAAAATATTTTTGAGGAAAAATATATTTAATATTAATATATCTTAGAATGGTTCTATTTCTGATCATTTGAATGAATTTAATATGGTTGTGAGTATTCTAAACTTGGTGAAACTTGACTTTGATGATGAGGTCAGGGCTTTGTTGATTTTTTGCTCCTTTCCAGATAGCTGGGACAACTTGGTTATCGATGTAAGTAAATTGGTCTCTAATAATTTGAAGTTGAAGTTTGAATATGTGATAGGTGTGATCCTGAGTGATGAAATGTGAAGGAAGAGCTCTGGGGATTCTTCTACTTCTAGAAACACTCTAACAGTGGAGAGTAGAGGGAGAAAAAAGAACAGAGGGAAAGATAATTGTGGGAAGTCGATTGATTGCGGAAGGTCAAAGTCTAAGATAAAGTTCAAATTTTTTTACTGTGGGAAGGTTATTCATGCTAAGAAAGATTGCTAGGCTCTTTGGGATAAGAAGAAAAATGAGGAAACTAAGTAGGTAAATGTGATACTATGTGATGTTTGTCAGGATGCCTTAATTCTTTCTTTAGATAATATTGTTGAATCTTGGGTATTAGATTCAGGGGCTTCTTTCCATACCACCCCACATATACATTACTTTATTGAGTTTGTTCAAGGTGATTTTGGACATGTATATCTTGGTGATTTTGAACCATGCAGCATAGTAGGGAAAGGTTGTGTTCAGGTTGAAAATGCAGAATGGGAACACATGGCTACTTAAGAATGTTTTAGGCATGCACCTAAATTGAGGTGAAACTTAATATTAATGCAGGATCAGCTAGGTAGTGATGGATGTACGGTCATTTTTACATATGGATTCTTGTAAGGTTACTAAGGGATCTCTTTTGGTTGTAAGAGGTAATAAAATTGGTACTTTGTATTTAACTAGTGGTGTTGATTATTGTAATTTAGTTTCTAGTAGATGGAGATGCAACTTTGTGGCACTAGAGATTTAGTAATATGAGTCAAAAGGGCATGTAGATTCTAAAAGACATGTTTCCTAGATTAAAGGAGTTAGATTTATGGACTTCTATGAGGACTGTGTTCTATGGGAATCAGAAAGTGGGTGAGATTACTCAAGGTTGGACCTACCAGGAAGGAGAGTAAGTTGGAGTCTGGTGCATACAAATGTATTGGGGCCAGCTAAGGTAAAACTATATTGGTGATTCATGTTATTATGTCATTTTCATTGATGATGATAACTATAAAAGTTATTGGTATATGGAATTATAAAGAAATATGATGTGTTTGAAAATTTCAAAAGATGGAAAGACCTTAGTTGAGAATAAAAAAGGTCTCAAGTCTAAAATGTCTCATGTTGGATAATGGAGGTGATTATTACAGAAATGAATTTATTGATTATTGTTTGGTAAATGGAATCTATAGGAAAAGGACAATTTTAAATAATCCACATGAAAATGTAGTGTCAGAGAGAATGAAAAAGACAATCATGGAGCCTGACTAGGGTGCATAAGGTTATATGTGGGGTTGGCCACTCATGTTTTGGGTGGAAGTAGTAAACACAATTATTTATTTGATTAATGGAGGACCCTCTATTTCCTTGGATGGAGGGTATACCTGAGGAGGCTTGGTCTAGTAAGAAAATTGATTACTAATTTCTTAGATTATTTGGATGTGAGGTAATTTGTTCAAATTGATAAATATGATAGAGGACCAAGTTAAATTCTATGTCTGAGAAATGCACCTTTGTTGGATATGGTGAGGATGACTTTGGTTTTCATGTTTTCAATCTTAAGGAAAAGAAAATATTTTGGTCTAGAGATATTGTTTTAAATAAAAAAATCATGTATAAAGATCAGTTACAGGAATAGAAAGAGGAATCAAAGAAAGAATACATAGTGTTAGAGGAAATTGTAGACAACAAGGTGTCCAAGGGGCCGTATCAGGTACAACGTGTTCTGACACAGCTAGTTCAAGTGCCTACTCATCATGAACCCCAAACTCCTAAGGTGAGAAGGTCTTCTAGGGCAAGAAGGAAACCTCAATGATTTACTCCATCTTTGAATTATTTATTACTCAGTGACAGTGGAGAGCCAGAGTTATTTGAGGAAGCAGTGTAGTTGGATGCCAGGAAGAAGTGGGAGTAGGCCATGGATGAAGAGCATAGATATCTTATGGAAAACTAGACTTGGGATCTGGAGGAGCTACCCGAGGGCAAGAAAGCATTACAGAACAAGTGGGTGTATAGACTCAAAGAGGAAGATGGAGTAGGAAACAATATAAGGCTTGGTTGGTGGTCAAAGGATTTGCACAAAATAAAGCTATAGCCTTTGATGAAAAATTTTCTCCGGTTGTTAAAATGAATTCTATTAGGACTCTTCTATGTTTAGTTGTAGTATAAGACCTACACTTAGAACAGTTGGATGTGAAGACTGCATTCCTTCATGGTGAGTTGGAGGAGGAATTGTACATGTAGAATCCACAGGGTTATGAGGTCAAAGGGAAGGAGAGGGTAGTGTGCAAATTGAAGAAGAGCTTGTATGGTCTGAAACAGGCTCCACAAAAGTTGTAGATGAAGTTTGATAGTCTTATATAGGAGCAGGGTTACTCTAGGTGTCACTTAGACCATTGCATGTACATCAAGAAGTTTCTTGATGGTAGTTATATTATTTTGTGCCTGTATGTAGATGATATGCTTGTTGCAGGGATGAACATGTAGGAAATAAAGGTACTTAAGAAACAACTAGGTGACTCCTTTGCTATGAAGGGTTTTGGGGTAGCAAAACAAATCCTTGGTATGAGAATAACTCAGAATAGGAAGGATAGGAAGCTAGTATTATCTCAAGAAGAGTACATAAAGAATATCTTGGAGAGGTTTAGTATGTAAGATTCTAAACTGGTCGGTACTCCTTTGGTAGGTCACTTTAAATTATCAAAGGAGTAGAGTCCCAAGACTGAGGATGATAAAATCTAGATGTCCAGGGTACCGTACTCATCAGAAGTTGGTAGCTTGATGTGTGCTATGGTCTGCACTAGGTCTGACATTGCCCATATAGTGGGAGCAGTGACCAGATGTATGAGTGATCCAGGTAGAGAGCACTGACAGGAAGTAAAGTAGATCCTTCAGTATTTGAGAGGGACCATGGGAGCAGCATAGTGTTTTGGTGGATCAGACACTACATTATGTGGATATGTAGATTCAGACATGGCAGGAGATCTGGAAAGTAGGAGGAGCATGACAGGTTATGTATTTACATTTGGTGATATAGCAGTGAGTTGGATTTCATGGTTATAGAAGGTTGTGGCTTTGTCAACCATAGAGGCTAAGTATGTTGCTGCCACAGAGGCAAGAAAGAAGATGATCTGGTTACAGCAGTTGTTTGATGAGTTGGGGCATAAGAAGGAAGTTAGGAGACTACACAGTGATAGTTAGAGCGTTATTCGTTTGGTGAAGAAATTTTCTTTCCACTCTAGGATGAAGCACATTCAACTGAGATATCATTTCATCAAGACAACTTTGGAAGAAGATAAGTTGAAGCTGGAAAAGATTCATACCAGTGAAAATCCTGTAGATGTGATGACCAAGGGGGTCACAAGGGAGAAGTTGAAGTTGTGTTCAACTTTGATTGACATTCATGGTTGATAATGAAGGGTTAAGAACTTTTCTCAGTGGAAACAGACTCTAAGTGGGAGATTGTTGGGGTGTGGAGCCTATTTTTGGTCTTCTTGAATTGGTGTTTAAGTGCTAGAGCTCGAACGATTAAGTTTGGGGACTTCAGGAGATTTCTACAGTCATCTTCTATGAATTTGTTGTGACGTTGTTGCGACATTGCTGTTAACATGTTGTTAACTGATTGTCAACGTTAGGACTATTTTTCTAGCCATGGGAAGTTGAAAGATCATGACTTTCAATCTTCTAGGGTCAACTTTATGGCTTCTGAGAAGGATTGTAATCCTGTAAATAGAGGTATTAGGGTATCTTACAGATATCTTGAGTGTTCAAGAGGTCTTGAGTCTTAATGATCAAGAGATGATCAAGAGTGATCAAGGTTATGCAATTGAGTGTCAATTGTGGTTTATCATCTTTGGAATTTTGTTGTGAGTTCATAACTGAGAGAATACTGTGAGATTTTTTTTACTCTTGTTGATAGTAAAATCTAAGCAAGTTCTCAGTGGACGTAGCCCACATTGGGTGAACCACGTTAAATCTTGTCTTGTCTTCTTTTTTGCATTATTCATTTATGTTGTTATATTTATGCATGTATAATTCTTCTATATAGTTTCCTACTGCTGTGGTTTGAGGAATTGTTTCCACATATATGTTCTCTAATTCCTAACACGAAACAATTCTAGTTCTAAATAGTTAGTAATTTTTTGAAATTTTGAATTTTGAGGCTTTTCCAGTCTTTTGCAGGTGTTTCTGATTTTTCTACCCCTTATGTACCAAGTTCATCCGGGCCATCTATTCCCCGATTTTCCATTTTTTGTAATTGGTTTTAATTTTTCCGTTGTAGTTGTCTATTTCAGCTTTGTGCATCCCAGATGTCCCAATTTCCCAAGTGTGGCATGTGTCAAATACTTCTAAATTTTCCAATTTTCATACGTTGCTGGTGTTTCAACTTTTCTCATCCTGCGTGTCCTGAGTGCCACTTGACCTCCATTTCCCTGTAAACTCACATTTTCCTATTTTTATTCCTTGTGGGTATTTCATATTTTCACATCTAAGCTATCCCAATGTCCATTGGGATAGGTGTGCCAAATCTTTCCACTTTTTCCGCACATCATATTTTTTTGCTTTGTGTATCCCATCTATTCCGATGTCCGATGAGACAGTTGTGCTCTTTTGTTCTACCTTACCTAATTTCCATTATTTCAAGGTAGGTATAAAAATTAATTTCCTCATTTATTTTACCTTTCCGACTTACTTGGGTTTCAATTATTTTAAATACTTGGGTAATCAATCATTTTCTCCACTTTACTTGAAAATTGTTATTGACCATTCGTATTATCTCTCCTCCACCATATATAGTTGTTGTCGAGTCATGTTTCATTTTTTTTCAAATCTACAGGGGTAAAAAGAAGTTATGAAACATCAAGGTACTGATCAAGGAACTAAGGAATCTTTTCTCACAAGTAATCTTCTACTCTGGCTGCAAGATGAAGATTAGTTTTAAAGGTCATGAATACATGTATTCCTTGGAGATGGTTGTGTTGTTGTAGGCTCACAGCACCCCTGGATGCAGATCAGGCTTCTAGGGTGATCACTCTAGCATCTAGTGTGATTGCACAACATGGAAACCTCTCTCCAAGCATGGGAATTATGAAACTGAGAGAGGAATCTCCAGATTAGAGGATGGCTCCTCGAAATCCTCTGATTTAGATCTAATGCTTGCACAACTACAGAGGTTCAGATCCTAATCCTACTCTAACTTGCAAGGAGAAGAAATTGAAACTAACTAAAGATGGTGATGCACCAAAAGGAGTGGTGAAACATATTTTTCATGCAAATAGACATAGACCAAAGTTCACAACATAAAACATACACAGACTGATAAGGTATAATTTAGGATCTGAAATGAAGCAAATAATACAAACAGAGGACTAAAACCCATTCACAGAGCTTGCATTATCATTTCAGTGTCAAAACATGCATTACACCCTCAGAGAGGTAAAAGAAAACTGTTACAATCTTTGGAGAGGTCTGATCCTTGCATCAATCACTTGTTGGAGGTGAAAGAAGAAGTCTGCTATGCCCAAAAAATGTTCCCCATTTGGAAATGAGCCAAATCTACCTTTTACATTGCATGGGTCGAGCCTAGGAGACAGAAACGTACAAAAACATGGGAGCCCATTCCTTCTTGACTGCAGTTACATTAAAATGGAATGGGGGACCTTACAAACCCATACCCTGTCATTTTGACTGAATCACAGGAGAATGCGACCCATTCTGCATTAAATCTGGTCGCTGAAATGTCACTTCTGGCCATGAACACATGTCAGATCCATTTCTCAATTTTCTCTCTCTAGACTACACCAAAATTCAAGATTAACCCTAGAATCATTTAGAGGATTTCATAAGCTTGCCGTTGATATAAAGAACGTGCAAATCCAAGCTCTGGATCGAAAGATATGTCGATCTGAAGATTTAGGGCACAAAATAGGTGAAAATGCATTTTGAATTTCTTCCCGCGCTTTGCCACCTGGATGACACGTGGCATGCATTGATAGGTCGTCAAGGGTGCGAGGCAGACCTTTACTTTTAGATTTTGGGTGAACTTCTTGCCAAATTCTCTAACTCCTCCCCAAGCTTCACATTCCTTGCTCCATAGGACATGTGTCCTCTTTTGATTGGCTCAGGTTGACCCCTCGAACCTCACCCTTTGACTTTTGGACTTTTTCCCTTGTGACACATGTCGTGATCTGATTGGTTCTCGGGCCTGCCAGATTTTCACGTCTATCGTGTCCATTTTTCCCAGATGTCCCAGTGCTATCTGGGACAAAAACTTCCGATCCACCCGAAATGGGCTTCCCTGTCCCTTTTCTGCTGGTGACATGTCGTAATCTGATTGGCTCTCGGCTTTTTCGGCTATCCGTGTCTTCCGCGTCCCTTTGTCCCACTTGTCCCAGACTGTTTGGGACAAATTCTTCCGATTCACCCAATTCGGTTGGTTCGGGTCCTCACGGCCCAAATGTCCCGAACTGCTTAGTGTGAAAGTTCTCCTTTTCGGCCGATCCGGGTGGTTCGCGTCCTTTGCGTCTTCTTATCCCAAATGTCCCAGAGCAGTTAGTCGATTTTCTTCTCCTTCAGCCGAACCGACTTTCCACATCTCGCGTGTCTCGATGGCCTGGATGTTTCTTTTCCCTACAGACTGCCTGGCAGACTTTCGGCTGATTTGCGCCCAGATGTCCCAAATGTCCCGACTGCTTGTGAGGACTAGGACTTAGCCAATTTTCACAATTCTTCCTGGCCCAAGCTTGTTTTCTGTAACTTTTCACATTTTCTCAGAACTTTCTCTCTTTTTCTTCAGCTAAGGGAGTTAGAAAAAATCTGAGGGGACCCTAGAAACATGATTTTTTCCCTGAATCAATCCATTTGCCTAGGACTTGAGAATTCTTATGCATGTTATCAAATTAACCCTGGGGGGTGAATTTTGGATAACAATTGGTGACTCAGCGGGGTTACCTGCCTACTAGGTAGAAGATACCAGTTTCCTTAAGTAGTCCATTGGGCATGGAGTTATCAAACATTCAGTTTAGAATCCCAACTGACTAAGAATGTGCAAGGAGGAAGATGGAATGTCACCTGATGAAGGAAAAAGACTGCAAAACATCTCCATGGACAGAAAGTTGTGCTAAAGCACTTAGGGAAAACAAAAATAGCCTATAGCAAAACAATGTGCACAAGCACTTGGAGGAAAGAAAATCTAATCTAATATTTACAGAGGTAGTGAACTTCCCTCTAGAAGCAACGCTTGAGATAGATTCCATTGACTGGAATCTGCAGTTCCTCACCATCCAATGAGGCCAATTGGAAAGCATTGCTATTCTTGCACTTTGTGACCATGTATGGGCCACTCCAAATGGCATCAAATTTTGAATGCCTTCTCGATTTTGCTCTATCCACATCCCATTTCAACACTAGATCTCTAACTTGAAAAGATCTATCTTTGGCCTTCCTATCAAAGGTCTTCTTGATCAAAGCTTCATCCTTTTCCATTACTTGGGATTCCTGGTTTCTGGTCTCTTGCAGCTCCATCAACTCTACATACCTCACCTCCATGAGCTCAAACTCTAGCAACTCCAGCTGCTTCATGAGTTCCAATGTTGGAAACTCCAGTGACATGGGAAAGATTGCCTCTCTTCCATAGAGAAGCCTGAATGGAGAGCTACATGTGGATCTTTTGGGAGTTATCCTATTAGCCCATAAGGCTGATTTCAGTTTGGTATGCCAAGACCTCTGATTCTCATCAAGAGTCCTCCTAATGATCTTCAACAAGTTCTTGTTTGTAGACTCGGCCTGGCCATTACCCTGAGGGTAATAGTTCGATGAAGTGCTTAGGTAAATACCGTTCTTGACAGCCCACTCAGTCACCTTAGATCCAATGAATGCCAATGCATTATCAGAGATTATTGTGGCAAGTACACCAAATCTGGTTGTTATTCCCTCATTGAAGTCTAAGATGCTAGACTCATTTGCCTCTTTGAGTGCTACTGCTTCTGTCCATTTGGTGAAGTAGTCTGTGGTTGTCAATCTATTTGTGCCCTTGGCTTGAAATGGGATTAATGACTCTGATGAAATCCAAACCCCATTGCATGAATGGTTGGTCAACTGAGATTGGATGCAATGGGAGGGTAGCAAGTCTCTCTTTTCCTGTGAAGAATGCACAATTCTTACACCTCTTGATCCATGCATAGCAATCACTGAAGATTTTAGGTCAATAATAACCAGCCTTCATGATTTTTAGAGCTGTCACTCTTGGTGCAAAATGGCCACCAGCTGGTCCATCATGGAACTCTTCTAATACCCTTTGAATCTGACCTGTGCTAATGCATCTCAACAGCACTCCATTTACATCTTTCTTGAACAAAACTCCATCAACAATGGCATACGGGACAGCCTGCAATCTGAAGTGTCTCCTTTGGGTCTTGTTCATTCTGGAGGGCATAGGCTTGTGCCTAGGAAGTGCATAATACCTTGGGTCCAGCAAGGAGTGGGGGAAGCATTGTCTTCTTCTTGATTGCCACTTGGCTCATGGCTGTCCTGGACTATCAAAACAACCTCTTCTTCTTTGTATACTTATTTTTTCTTCCCCAAAACCAGCTACTCACACAGTCCTTTCCCTCTTACCAGCTTGGTGACCTTGATCTCAATGTCATACTCCATGACACAGGTGATCCAACCTACCATTTTCTCATTCAAATCCTTGTTGAGGAGGAAGTCCTTAACTCCAGCATGTGAGACCAGCAACTGGACCTTGTTGTTTGAGACTAAATGCTTGAATTTCTTCAAGATTCTGATTACTACAAGCACATACTTCTCAATAAAAGAGTACCTCACCTCATAGTCATCTAGGCTCTGGCTGAAGAAGGCAACCGACTGCTCATCATTATCTTTGTTCTGCTGTAATAGAATGGCAGAAATAGTGTCATCACCTCCAAATGCATAGAGGATGAAATCCTTGGAGAAGTTTGGGTTGATGAGAGTTGGTGCTCTAGAGATAGCTTCTTTAATTGCTTCAAAACTCTCCTTACCTTCTGCTGTCCACTTAAAAGCCATGCTCTTCTTTAACATTTTGGTGATGGGCTTGACAAGGGCTGCAAAAACTGGGACAAACCTGTGGACAAAATTGATCCTTCCCAAGAAGCTTTGAAGAGCCTTCTTGTGACTTGGCAATGGTAGTGCTCTTATGGCTTCAACCCTCTTTGGATCAATTTCCAGTCCCTCTTTCGAGACAATATGGCCTAGGAGTTTCCCCTCATGAGCCAGGAATATGCATTTTTTGGGATTCAATGATACCCCAAACCTTCTACACCTCTGAAATACCTGCCTCAGATGAAAAAGGTGATCCACTGCATTTTTGGAGAATATAGTGATGTCATCAAGATATATCAAAACTATTTTATTGATCAACCTCTTGAATGCCATATCCATTTCCCTTTGGAAAGTGGCTCCAACATTTGATAGACCAAATGGCATCTTCCTGTAGGCATATGTTCCCCATTTGGTTGTGAAGGATGTCTTGAACTGATCTTCCTCCCTCACCATAATCTGATTGTAGCTTGAGTAGCCATCAAGTAGTGAAAACCTTTCTGAACCAGCTACAACCTGCAATATTTGCTCCATGGAAGGGAGTGGGTAATGGTCCTTGAGGGAGGCTCTGTTCATGTCTCTGAAGTCAACACATAGTCTGATTTCTCCATTTCTTTTTCTCACTGGCACCAAGTTTGCAACCCAACTTGAGTGTTTGATGGGGAAGATGATACTAGCCTCAATAAGCTTGCTTAACTCTTTTCTCATGAGAGGTTCAATATGGGGATTCACTGGCCTTTGCTTTTGCCTGACAGGCTTGGATTCCAGATCCAGCTCAATAGTATGCTGTGCCAAATTTGGGTTGAAACCTCTTAGATCTTTGTAAGTCCAAGCAAAGACATCTGGGAACTCTTGACAAAGCTGAACAAAATCAGATTTCTCTTGTGGAGTACTTACTTTGCCAATTTGCAATGTCTTGCCTTCTTCCACTAAAATAGGCTCTGAATCTTCACCCTTTACTTGAATGTTCACTTTATCCTTCCGGAACTGATCATTTGGGTTGAAGATTGACTCCAAGGTTATGAGGCCTTTTGGTAATTTGTTAGTTTTCAGCTGCACCACTTGGTCACCATATTGCTGATGCAGCTTGTCTTGATTCCTAGCGGAGAACTCAGCTTCTTCTTATAGGAAATTAACAATTTGCTGATCATTCTCGAAGACTTGCCAACTCGTATTGTTATCCGAAACAACTAGTCTCACAACCATTTTAATATGAGGCTGAGGTTTTTCACTTTTGACATTTTCTACAACGTCGAACGCAGCCCCAATTGCTGCCAATCTGTCAGCGGCTTCATTCTTTTTTATTGGGATGGAATTGATGCTAAAAGCTTCAAAATCTTCAATAAGATCCCATACCCGATTTTTGTAGTTCTTCAACAGATCATTTTTGGCAGCATTTTTTCCTTTGACTTGGTTTATGATCAGCTCACTATCACCAAATACTTGTAAATTCCTGATGCTTTTCTTCATTGCCCAGTACAGTCCATGAATTAAGGCTTCATACTCAGCCGTGTTGTTTGAATAGGAAAACTGGAAACAGAAGGCTGAGTAATACCTTATACTTTGCGGTGAAATGAGCATAGCTCCTCCTCCTGCACCTTGTCTACTCCTTGACCCATCAAAGAACAATTGCCATACTTCATTCTTGTCTTTATGATCCGGCTTGGTGATGCTGGGGAGAGGTTGATTCTCTTCATGTAAACAATAAACTCCTAGCTCAGATTCTTCTACTTCTTGATAGGGATCAAAAGCATGTATATTGTTTACCCATTCATCAAGAGTTAGATCCGGGATACTTCCAACCTTGGTGTCGGCCTCATCAATGCTTGGATAATCTTCTTGATCAAATGTTGAACAGTTGGTATTGATTTGGCTTGGAGTGTAAGGCTCAATATGGAAGTTTGCAATAGGTTCAGACCTGATTGTGGCCTTAGTTCCATATCTTGTTCTAAATAGCATGTGTGACCAATCAGCAGACAAATACCCCCCAATCTTGGCTGTGAAGTCCCTTGACAAGAAAAATGCAAATAGTGGTGGCAGATCTATGACTGACACATTTTGTAACACAACAACATTTGGAAATACATGCAAAGTAAGAATCATGTTTCTAATCACTCCAACTATTGCTATTGGTGTCCCATCTAGCTGTACTACCCCTTTAGATGTTATTTCATACTAGAGCCCTAGTTGATCAGCTATCTGTTTAGGCATTACTGAGCTACTTGCCCCGGAGTCTATCATGCAATTATGTACTAGCTGATTTCCAATGATTAATGAAACATAGAAAGGAGGGGGCTTCAACATTC
This sequence comes from Taxus chinensis, assembly GCA_019776745.2. Classification (NCBI taxonomy): domain Eukaryota; kingdom Viridiplantae; phylum Streptophyta; class Pinopsida; order Cupressales; family Taxaceae; genus Taxus; species Taxus chinensis. Next base: position 201,287,023 of record CM034153.1, on the reverse strand, counting down.
TACCTTGTTGTCTTCCATGACTTCCTTCAGGCTGGGCAGCATTTGTAAGCACTTTGTCTTACATCTGAACCTACTGATTCGAAGTTGGCCAATCCTTCGTGGCAGCTTGCAGTAGATCTCTTTGGCCTGGGATAGATAGGGATTCCCACATTGATATGTTGATGTTCGTCTTCTTCATCTGATCAATGATACTGAATGGTGATGAAGGATCTCTCTGTTGTCCCTTGGTTTGCACATTTAATCCTTGCACATGGGCAACAATAGCTGGCATTTGAGTTGGCCTAGGGGCTGTTCTTGGCTGCCCTTGTGCATTTGAAACTAGACTTTGCTTGCCAATCATTTGTGGAGCCATGGAAGGTTGTGGATTGGTTGGGGCTAATGGATGTTCTTCACCCAAATTTCTCCTCTTTGACCTTGTGTTAGCTGCAACACCTTGAGAAACTACTTGATTCATGCCACATAAATCTTTTGCTTGCCATTTCACCAATGTGGTGTCATTTGGGGCTGATTGCTGTTGGAATGTTTCTTGTTGTTAACTGTTTCCTTAACTGCCCTCACCCTCCACACCAGTAGTTGTCACCATTAGTGCTTGATTGAGAGCACCATTGAAACACATGGATTGGTTATGAGGCTCGTTGCATGGAAAGCACCAATCATATTCCTGAGCAATGTTGTTCTGTGTTGGAACTAATGCCTTAGAGGTAGATATGAAATTTGGATTATAGGGCTGGAATGGTCTATTGGCAGGAGGCCTTGTTTGATTCATATTTGCAGCTGGATTAGGTGGTCTTTGTGGTTGGTATGGCTGTCTATTAGGCTGAGCTTGGGGTTGATAAGAAGGTCTGAAACCTTGGGCTTGTTGCCTCTTGAGAGTAACTAGCTCATTGCCTAGGTTTTGCAATTACTTCATGACGTCTTGAAGCTCATTTGGGGTGCTTAGAGATGAAGTGGAAGCTTCATTTGAACTCTGATTTCTAGGAGTGGGAGAAGGAGCTAAATTAGGTGCTTGATGGGTGTTTGGGCTCTCTAAACTTGGAAACAATGGCATGGGAGGTCTAGGGGTGAGTTTTCCAGCTTGAATCAAACAATTTTCAGCCCTAATGGCAATGCTATAAGCCATAGGGCTTGTTGTGCCTCCCATGGACTGAATTAACATAGAAATATCAGAATTTAGAGCTTTGAGATAGTAGAGAAAAGCACCTTCTGCTGTTGGCCTGACTGCCACTAGAATTCTCTCCCAAGTCTTTTGAAATCTGAAGTTGAAATCGGTCAGCTGCTCATTGGGAGCTCTCTTGATAGTTGTCAGCTGCTCCAAAAGAGACAAGTTATCTCCCTTCTCTCCAAATTGCTCGTGAAGTGCTATACACAGCTGATTCCAATTTGTGATAGAACCAGCTCTAAGGCTCCTAAGCCATTGTAATGCTTTACCCTTGAAGGAAGATGTCAGTAACTTGACAGCCACTTGCATTTCATTGATTTCATGAACTGCACAAAGGTTAGCAATATCTTTAACATGATCACCTGGAGCAGTCTGATTTTCTCCAGTGAAGTAGGGAATGTTCTTCAAGCCTGCAATAGGAACTGGATGTTGTGCATTGAGAGAAAGTGTGCTGTTGCCTGTGAAGTTGACGTAGGGATTGTTCTGAGCCATTCTAATTGGTCTTAAAACCCTTGTTGACTGAATGAAAGGCCTACCAGGTGGAGGAGTTGAGAGAGTTCTGTTTGGTGGAGATAGAGACCTTTGAATCCTTCTTCCTCTTTTCCTTCTTCTTGGAGATAATTACAGGTATTCAAACAACACTTCTTCTTCTCCAACTCTTGACCTTGTGGTGATTCTTCTCAAAAGTTTTCACGTCTGCACTGCTGAAACCAGTTGATCTTTTCCCCTTTGGAGTCGCCAGATATGCAAATAATAGCTCTTTTCAAGCAAGAAAATTACATCAGATGCACATCAACCCTTCTGTAATAAGAATGAGACCTCTAGTCCCAACGGGCGTGCCAAAACTGTTGTTGCAGGCTCACATCACCCTTGGATGCAGATCAGGCTTCTAGGGTGATCACTCTAGCATCCAGTGTGATTGCACAACATGGAAACCTCTCTCCAAGTGTGGGACTTGTGAAACTGAGAGAGGAATCTCCAGATTAGAGGCTGGTTCCTCAAACTCCTCTGATTTAGATCTAATGCTTACACAACTACAGAGGTTCAGATCCTAATCCTACTCTAACTTGCAAGGAGACAGGGGTAGAAGTTCAAGAAATTGAAACTAACTAAAGATGGTGATGCACCAAAAGGAGTGGTGAAACATATTTGTCATGCAAATAGACATAGACCAAAGTTCACAACATAAAACATACACAGACTGATAAGGTATAATTTAGGATCTGAAATGAAGCAAATAATACAAACAGAGGACTAAAACCCATTCACAGAGCTTGCATTATCATTTCAGTGTCAAAACATGCATTACACCCTCAGAGAAGTAAAAGAAAACTATTACAATCTTTGGAGAGGTCTGATCCTTGCATCAATCACTTGCTGGAGGTGAAAGAAGAAGTATGCTATTCCCAAAAAATGTTCCCCATTTGGAAATGAGCCAAATCTACCTTTTACATTACATCGGTCGAGCCTAAGAGACAGAAATGTACAAAAACGTGGGAGCCCATTCCTTCTTGATTGCAGGTGCATTAAAATGGCATGGGGGACCTTACAAACCCATACCTTGTCATTTTGACCGAATCACAGGAGAATGCGACCCATTCTGCATTAAATCTAGTTGCTGAAATGTCACTTCTGGCCATGAACACGTGTCAGAGTAGTTTCTCAATTTTATCTCTCCATACTACACAAAAATTCAAGATTAACCCCAGAATCATGTAGAGGATTTCATAAGATTTCCATTGATATAAAGAACATGCGAATCTGAGCTCTGAATCGAAAGATATGTTGATCTGAAGATTTAGGGCAAAAAACAGACGAAAATGTGTTTTGAATTTCTTCCCGCGCTCTGCCACCTGGATGACATGTGGCATGCATTGATTGGTTGTCAGGGGCACGGGGCAGAACTTTACTTTTAGCTTTTAGGTGAACTTCTTTCCAAATTCTCTAACTCCTCCCTGAGCTCCGCATTCCTTGCTCCATAGGACACGTGTCCTCTTTTGATTGGCTCAGGCTGACCCCTCGAACCTCACCCTTTGACTTTTGTACTTTTTCCCTTGTGACACATGTCATGATCTGATTGATTCTTGGGCCTACTGGATTTTCACATCTATCACATCCATTTGTCCTGGATGTCCCAGTGCTGTCTGGGACAAAAACTTCCGATCCACCCGAAATGGGCTTCCCTGTCCCTTTTCTGCTGGTGACGTGTCGTGATCTAATTGGCTCTCAGCTTTTTCATCTATCCGTGTCTTCCACATCCCTTTGTCCCACTTGTCCCAGACTGTTTGGGACAAATTCTTTCGATTTTCCCGATTTGGCCGGTTCGCGTCCTCATGGCCCAAATGTCCCGAACTGCTTAGTGCGAAAGTTCTCCTTTTCGGCCAATCCGGGCGGTTCACGTCCTTCACGTCTTCTTGTCCCAAATGTCCCAGAGTAGTTAGTCGATTTTCTTCTCCTTCAGCCGAACCGGCTTTCCACGTCCCACGCGTCCTGACGGCCCGGATGTTTCTTTGCCCTGCAGACTGCCTGGCAGCCTTTCGGCCGATTCGCGCCCAGATGTCCCAAATGTCCCGACTACTTGCGAGGACTAGGACTTAGCCAATTTTTACAATTCTTCCTGGCCCAAGCTTGTTTTCTGCAACTTTTCACATTTTCTTAGAACTTTCTCTCTTCTTCTTCAGCTAGGGGAGTTAGAAAAAATCTGAGGGGACCCTAGAAACATGATTTTTTCCCTGAATCAATCCATTTGCCTGGGACTTGAGAATTCTGATGCATGTTATCAAATTGACCCTAGGGGGTGAATTTTGGATAATAGGTTGTACCAAACATTGGCCATAATGAAGTAAAACACCTGGAATTGGAAGAAGTTTGGGAAAAAATCTATTTTCAAAACCCTACTCTTATGTCTCATTTGATTAAAGATAATGGGATCGCAGAGTTAGGGAGTTTTCCCATTTCATTACAGTTTGCCGATACAATTCTTGGTAGTAGCACTTGTCTTGATCCTGATACAAAAGAAATCAGTGATCCTCAAGGTCAGGTGGTGGTATGAATTGATGAAGATTTCATTCATATTTCCCTCATAATTCCCATGGTTTAAAATTCAAAAAATATCACTAAGGATTAGGCCAAAACTCTTTGTGATCAAGATAGTTAAAAATACAAAAGTAGAATTCCCAAGTCTTTGTTCAAAAAAACTAAGAAAGGATCCTCAAGGCTACCTAAAAAACATTTCAAAGTTGATTTCCATGAATAATTGTCATAAATCATCACTCTATTGGTCAGGATGGCAAGAATGCCCACCACCAATGAGTTTCACTATCGGATGTGCCCCTACATCAATATCATATGTAAGGGTAAGTAGAATTTAAACTAGATAGGAGTCATATGTGATATCTTGACTGATTAATTATCAAATATTTAGATAACCTAAACCTTCTACATGACACCTATTTTATGTACTCTATTGCAGCTTATAGAGAGTGGTTAGTTTTATCTCCTGTGGATGACATGAAGGATGCCCCTATTTATATGTATCACCCACAATTAACCCTAAAGATCATTAATCATCACTTCAGGAGGGTGACTGATGCATTCACTATGTATATTGTCAGGATGCTAGAAGGAGATACTGTTAAAATATTTTCAAATGAGGGAAAACAATTTATTAGTGTTTATGGCAGTTTCTTCACCCAATTCAGAAAGTTTTTATGTATAAAATTGGCTGGATTTGAGTGAAAACCCTGGAATATTCCCATATATTACAGTGATAAGATGGATTTTGTAGAAATCTATAGATAATTAGACAAGTTTCATAGAACTTGTAGCGACAAGAATATTGCAAGTATTCCATTCCCAATCACACTGGGTAATTACACTTACAGGACTTCCCTAGATGCCCAGAATGTTGATAGAGAAATTTATCCTCTCACTCTTCATTACTATAATGCCAAAACTTTCTTTGACACTAATGAGTTCATTTCCTCCCTTTTCAGAATGGGTTATCAACATCTTCCTGATATTGAGGACTACTAGGAATATTGTTATGATGATTATGAAGCCAGGATGAGGTACTATGGGAGGTTATCTCTACAAAAAAAACATTGATTTTGGTATATTTGATGTCCCTGAAGGATTAGAGGATGATGATGAAGAGATACAGTCTCTTGAGTATGAAAGATCAATCAAACATACTCCTATTGAAACCATTGATTGGTTTTTCAAGGAGAGAGATTATTTGAAGGAGCTAAATAAATCTATCCTAGCGAGAACTAAAATTTGGTTTGATAGGAAAATGAAGGGATTCAAGGAAAGGAAATCTAGGTCTACTTCCCAAGATACCCTTACTCCTTAGAAGGAAATACATGTGTTAGCTCTTCAGATAGTTAAGCAATTTGTCCCTTCTCCTCCAGAATCCTCAACTCTAGTGTATACCAAAAAAGGGAAAATCAAGAAAGAAGATAAGGAATTTGATGTTATTCAAAAAGGTGAACCTTCTTCTAAACAAGTTGAATTAAAGGAAAAAAAATGGATTTTGATGATAAGGATGACAGTCAAGAAAAAAAGCAAGAAAATCCTACAGAGAATACACCTAAAGTAAGCAGTATGATGGAAGATTAATCAAAGGAAATGGTTTCAGAATCTGTAGAAATATCAACCAAGGAAGCTCCTGACTCCACTCAAACTTATACTTCTATGTTAGATGTGGCTATTATAAAAAAATCTTAGTGTTATGAGTGCCTTTATGCATGACCCCATTTCTCCTTCCACTTCTAGTTCCTCATTTACGTGGGTACAACCATTACTGGAAAGTAAGAAGAGAAAGGCTAATTCAAGTGTTGTTATTCCCAAGTTTGATGCAGTGGAAACTATTCTAGGTACTACTCCTCCCCTCAGCTAAAAAGGAAAAATTCAGATCAAGGTTTGCCTCAAAATCTCAAGGTCATAAGTTCATGGAAATTACAAAACCCAAGTCTGATAAAGATGGAAAGGACATAACATTGGGTGATATGGAGTTGACTACAATTCTCCTTTGAGAATCAACCCCAGAAAGTGAAGTACATAATTTGAGGGAGACTATTTTTAGTGTGATTGAAAGAGTTGATACGGGGAAGCAAACACAAGAGAAGCTAGAGGAGAAGAACCAAATTCTATCTAGTTTCATCAAATCCTTATTGGCAGAAGATAAGGTTCTTGATCTCACTCCCCTAGCTTCCATCCCACCTCATGCTATCTTATCGACTGATGAATTTCAAGCCATTAAAGACATCCATAAACATTCTACTTATGATAAATCAATGGAAGCTATGGTTGATGATTGAATAATCACAGGCTTGAATTTTATTGAAGAGTCATTCAAGGAATATGAGAAAATTTCCAAGATTCAACTGAAGTTCTCTATAACACTCGATGGTTTAGATAGAGAGTTGAAATTATGGAGTGAGTGCATTCAAGATCTAAAATTGATGAGTGAGATAGATGTGCAAGTCCTTTGGGTAATAAGGTTTTTTATGATGTTAAATAGAATCTATCCAAATATTGGCTCTTCAACATTGAATGGAAAATAAAACTTCTGGAAGAATCCATTGGAGAACTCAGGAATATGTTGTAGAAGTGAGAAGCTTTTAAATCTTGTGTCATATCTGCCTTCTTAGATATACACTGCCAAATCTTCAAAGATAATTCAAGTGATAAATTCACTATTCAAGAGATCAAATCCCAATTTAAGACTTTTGTTAAAGAAAATTTATTCAAGCATGACACCATCTCAAAGGAGAAAATGAAAGAAATTTGCACACTATAGGCTGCCATCACAGATGATAATAAAGAGTTCTTCAAGAATGTAGAGTTTTAGAAAGACATAGAGAAGTGTTTGGGTAGTTGGACTCATGCCACTAACAATACAACAATTCCTCGAGGAATGGACATAGTTGCATCATTAAAGTCATTCAGAAATCAAATACTACAGGAAAAGGGGATTACAAGTGCTTCCACTAGTGTCTCGATTTCCTAATTCTTATTTTAATTTATTATTCTAGAATATCTAGTTAAGGTGTCTTTATCCCTTTAAAATCATGTGTTATGTAAGAAAGGGATAAATTGAATTTGTAATATTTAATTACATATTAGCTTTTGGGATTCAGAGAAAGGAAACTAAAAGGCTCTTTATAACCCTTTATTAAGGTTATTTAAAGTGCTCTTCTCATCATTATAAGGGATGGACATTTTCATGGCTAGATGTAAAAAGAGAACATTGAAATAATCAATACAGAAATTTCACTCTCTACTATGCTTCTTCTCTTTCTATTCTTTATTTGATTTATACAAGGATATATGTATTTAAAGCAAGAAATTTGTGTCTTTCGGTTGATAAGTGTATTTGGAAATTTTTGTCTAATACATGCATGTCATATGTTTCATATGCATAGTCTAATTTATGTTATTTTGTTAAGCATAAGTAAGATATCTCTTTGTTATTTATATGTCTAAAAATGCTTTCCTATCTTCTGTTTCTGAATATCTATCCTAACTTTTCCTATTTTATTTTTTATTGAAAACCTTTCAATAAATGCATATAAATATATCAAAATATGCACAAAAATATTGAACAAATGTTTATATTTTAAATATGGTTTTTTGGATTTCAATAAGGGAACCTCTCCCACAAAGAGGATGGACTATTTTCCCTTAATTGTTGCTTGTTTTCAATAAATTAAATTCTACAACCAACACATAACATCTGTACTAACATAGAAAGGAGAGTCACAAGGAGAGGAATATTTGATCTCCTTTTTTTTAAAGACCCTCCATGACTATGAAACAAGGTACAATTTGGTAGAAAGATAGGCTTATGCCATAGTTAAAGGCCTAAAAAATTTTTGATACCTTTTCACTCATAATAGAATCCAGGTCATGGTGGCTCACTTTAGCATAAAATAATACATAATGGAGGGAGAGATAACTAATAAAAGATCCAATTGAGTTACTAAGATCCTTGAGTATGACAATGAGGTAAATCCCACAAAGATTGTAATGGGTAGGGGTCTGTGTCAATATTTAATAGAGAAATCCATGTCCCTAATTGAAGATGAACATGAGGAGATATTATATCTCCAGGAAAGTGATTTAGATAGCTAGGTATTAGATAGGGTCCATTTTATGTAGACTGGAAAGTATCCAAGCTATCTCCCCTTGAAGAAAACGAGATATTATAGGCAACAGGGGGTCAATTTTACTATGATAAAAAATTTCCTTTTTAAGAGGAATTTTAGTGGAATCCTGTTGAGATACGTGGAAAATGAAGAAGCTGAAAGATTATTATGAGAATTACATCATGGGATCTTGGGAGGCCATTTTTACACCTAGACTATAGCCATGAAAATCCTACAAGTAAGATACTATTGGCCAAGCTTGTTCACTGATTGTCAAGTAGAGGTAAACAGATGCAAGGTTTGCCAAGTTTACACCAGTTTCTAGAGAAACACGGCCTATCCTCTCAAACCCATACTAGTTGAGGAACCTTTCGCACAATTTGGTTTGGAATTCATCAGAATGGATAATCCAAATTTAAGCGTCGGCCAAAAATGGATCCTCACAACAACTGATTACATCACCCGATGGGTGGAGGTAGTCCCTCTTAAAGAGGCCACTGAGAATGTAACCCTAGGAATCCTATAGGATATAAATACACACTTCATCCCCCCTAATGTCATATCAGATCATGCTAAGGAATTTGTAGGAGCCAAGGTATCTTACTTTGTGGTAAATCACGGGATCTAACTAAAAATGTCCTCTAATTATTACCCACAAGGAAATGGTCTAGAAGAATCTCCCAACAAAAACTTGATCAGAATCATAAAGAGAATGGGGCATGAGCATAAGAGATTATGGCATGAACATATCAAAATAGCCTTATTGGTTGATCGGATCACCCCAAAGTAGATCTTGAAGCTTCTCCGTATGAGATAATCTATAAGAAAAGTGTCATAATACCGATTTCCCTGGAAATCTCTGTATTAAAAATACTTAAACTGGATGAGATATAAGAGAATGGAGTGATGCAGGTGAGTGTCACCGATCTAGTAGAGATCTAGGAGAAATTCAAGTTCACTCACGATGTCATGATTAGCCTCTAATAGGTGGTCAAGACTTGGTTTGATGAGAAGACATTAAAACTGAAATTCTAAGTTGGGACTATGGTTCTGAAATGGAACGCAAGAGTTTCTAAGCTGGGAAATCATGGAAAGTTTGGCCCATTATGGATGGGACCCTTTATAAATAGCGCATGTAAGCAACACAATATGTTTGAGATTAAAAATATGTAAGGATATCCCTTAGCAATTCCAGTGAATGAAATTCACTTTAAACATTTTATGTAAGTCCCTTCGTAAAAGGGTTGTATCATATGTATATTTTTATTTTCTTTGCTCTTTGTTTTTTTTATTTTATCCCTTTTAATAAGTGTCTTGACCACGTGTCCTTTATGGATCCCCATTACCAATTTTAAAATTTTGGAGGGAGTGTACCTCCCTATTTCTCCCCAAAATTAATGACACAATAACTTCCTTGATACTTAAGAGAAAATATTTAAAATTGGTACAAAATATCTTGAAGAACACAAAATTAGGCGCTTAATGTCATTAATTAGAAAGGGGTAATTTTGTGAAGTGACCCTATTTTCAGACAAGCCATTACTCTCTAAGTTAGGGCAGCTATTTAAGACATTGGGAGTGTTCAAAAGGCTCATTCCAAAGTGTCTAGGTGCAATGCCAAAATAAATATTTGTTCCTTAATAGGGAGGTAAGGTAGGTAGATATTGGTGGTTTAGGGACCGCAGGATTTCCCATTCTATTGAAATCAATTATAGCATATTCTCAGGATGACGGTTCCATGATGACATTCATATTTGGGAAATATTCAGATAGATTCATTGAGGATTGGTAGATGGAAGCCTTATTTCGAATGATGTTTGTCACCAAAGAGTAGAGCTACCACTTTAATTTTGCTGAAGTCATTAACAAATATATTTACAAATAGCTCGACCAATTCTCAGCGACCTTAACTTTTAGGTATTCATCCTATATGTTCCATGTCATTTTGTATTATAATGTTAAATATTTTATTCAATTTATGACTCTAACTCTATGAAACACAGAAATGGATCCTAAAAAAATCATTGTAGTGTCTGCATTGAACCATATACTATCCTTCTCATTGGGTGTATATGAATTCTTTAATTATTTTATGGAGTCCCTATTGCTCAAGATTGATCCTAAACAGATCAACAAAAGAATGAATGACTTGGTACAATCTATCCTTGCAGACCCCTTGCACCCCCATTATTACTTCTTCCCCATAGGAAATTCCATGATTCATGTAGATGGTTTCAGAGAAGAATCCTTTATGTTCCCCAGGGTCCTCATAGGTTGTGTGGTGGGCCTCAAAATAGCTAGGAAGTTAGTGCTCCTAGATGTTGAGTTTGGCACAGGCTGAAAGAAGAAGGAAATTTTTTATATCCCCTTAAGCAAGGGAGGAATCATTGTTCTTAAGAGAAAGGTGGAGCATAGCCTTATAAAGAAACTAGCTTCTTACAGGTTTTCCTTAATTTGAGACTCATGGATTTATGACCCAGATGTGACAATGGCCATGACTCTAGTTTGTAACAAGGTCTTATAATCCTACAAGCATGAGCCAAGGGAATTTTTTAAAGTGAGGTAAAACCCCTAGGAAGAGTCACCCAACATATTCATTGAGCTCAAAGACATACCGACCCCAAGCTGGGAGGCATTCCACTAGGTCAAATACAAATATGACCCCACTCTGACCATGACTAAGGTACTTTGAGAAGCCCTAAAGTAGAGAGATTGGAGTGCAAAGAAAATTGAAGCCTATTGTAAATATAGGCAGGAAATTGGCTAGACCACCCTAAATTTTGAGGCCATCTCTAATGATGAGCAGTGGGAAGAGTTCTCAGACACAAATCATGCGTCTGATGTGGAGTGTTAGGATATGATCACAATCACTTCGGAGTGGTCCAAAAAATTGACAGTAGAATCTTCCAGTCCCCCGTAATAGTAATTACCTGTTCCTCCTCCACCTTCCATTTCTAAGAAATATCTTCAAGTCCAGGCTCCCATGCCTCAACCTCCAATCATCCCCTTGGGTGAGAAACCTGTGGAGTAATTAGCCTCAATCCCACTGTGTAAGAATTTAAAATTAGGCGTGGCTCCTTTTTCTTCTCCACCTCACCCTCCTCCCAGGGTTCCATTATAATCTCCTCCTCCACCTCCATTTTCCCCTTTTGGAAGTATTCCCTTGTCTGTAACTCCATCGTAGACTCTCCCTCTACTTGGTGCCCCCCTATTTTCTCAACTTCCCTCCACCATCCCAACCTTCTCCCCCCACATGGTGACAAGCCATTCTTCATCCCTAGTAACTTCAATTCCCCAACCACAAGTTACAATTCCTTATGGTCTGCCACTTGGGTTCCCATTCGTAGGAGTAATGGTTCCTTCTTCCTCTAATTTTTTGAGTCAAGCCAAGTCTACCAAGGCTAACTGAGACAGTAGAAGGGAAAAACAAAACAAGAAGGAAATGGTGGAAATCGAAATGAAGCAAATTCGATCATTATACAACCATTATTAGAGTTCCTTAATAATCACCCAACTCATCCCTCAAGCATCCAAACATGCTAAATAGATGTAACCAGATGATTATTCTTTCAGTGTTGTTATGGTTGACCTTTTTAAGTTTTGGCCTCAGAATAAGTTTGAATTAATGAATGAAATGGTGGCGGTAGTCCTTACAGACTACTGAAGCTCAACAATCAGTTGAAGAAGGTGCAATCTATCCTTTGAATGGAAGAGGCCACTGTAGCTCACCATGAGGCCAAGATAAAGGCTGAAGATAGATAAATTGACCAGCTCTGCAAGTAATTGTAGGGAGCCCCATCACAAGAGGCCCTTTTGGCTTCTCAAGTGGAGGCTAAGACTCTAGTAGCCAAACTTGCCACATTCGAGGCCTCAGTCAATTCACTAATGTAGGAAAAGGGATCCCTCTAATAGCAGGATGATTCAAGAAAGGATGAGTTGGGGTAAATCTAATCCAAGTTGTGTGTCGTTGAGGTGGAAAATGAAAGCCTCAAAACAAATCTTAAATCATCTAAGGACACGGTCAAAGACTTTAATCACAAATTGGGGAAACAATCCCAGAAGGGGGGAATTGTGACATTAGTATAGAAGCTATATGCTTCCTGCTGTAACTGAATTTCCACTACAAAAATGGATTTATTCCCCATGCTTGGATTTATATCTGATGCTCAAGGATTGTGCTCTAATGTGGAAACCACAGGTTTCACCATCACTAGAGAGGTTTCCGCTAAGGTTCTTGAATCAAATCTCTTAATTTAGAAATTTTATGATGCTTCAGACTTTTGCCTTCAAGGGGTAGGGATTACTGATAGGTGACTAATCACTGTGAAAATCAATGAGATTCTAAGTTGTAATAAGGCCTCTATCAAATCCCATAATCTCTTGGCACAGCTCCACCAGGGAATCAAGGATAGGAAGCAGAGCATCAATGAATCAGTTCAGTTAGGCTTCCCTTTCCCATTCCCCGATGATTCTACAGTCCTCTCAAAGGATCAAATTCAACATCTCCTGATTTCCAAATGCCAAGACAAGACTATCTTTCAGTATTTAAAGGAGAACTCTAGGATTACTGAGGTGGAAGTCATTCTAAACCCCATCATGCAGCTAGAATTCCGCTTACACATAGTAGTACCGAACCTCTAAAATTTCTCACATAAGGAGATAATTAAGCAAGATCAAATTTTCTAGGCCTTACAAAGAAGGACTTACCTAATAGAGGTGGAATGGCTTAGGTATCATGCTGCATTACAGAAGCTCTGAGTTGTATTTTGTGAAGCTCTGAGTTGTTTTTTTATTTTTGATGCCAACGAGATGGTTGAATTCTTCCATGACTAGCATGGAGTCCGTTGGTGAGTTTTCATAGCTCTTTCATTGATCACCATCTTTTTTCACCCCAACCCTTGTTTCTTTTTACACTCAAGCTTTAAATCAACTATGTATGAATTTGACTACATAAGGTGTCCATGTGTGTTGTTTGTGTAATTAGAGAATAGAGAAAACGAGGAAATACTCTTAAACTTGTGCCGCACTGTCAACGTGTCCCAAGCCTGATAAAGGTTACCATAGTAGGTTGAAAATTCAAAAGCATATCAAAGATGCAATAAAGCCTCCACGTGTCACTTGAGTGCACTTTCAAGTAGAGAAAAAGAGGAAGGCCCCCCAAAATAGCACGCACCCACCATGTGTCTTTGAGGTGTAGATTAGATGATCAAGTTCCAGAAAAGGATCCCAAATGAGCATCCATTCTCCATGTGGTGGAAAATAATCATCACCGACTCAAGGAGTGTTAGTAGGGTGAATTAAAGGAAAACACAAATATCTCAAGAGGTAGTTGAGATATTGACCCAGAAGGAGAAGATCGCATAAGAAAATTGAATGCTACCAGTAGAATCTTTGATTCTAGACATTGAAGCAAGAGCCATGAACATCTATAAAAAGAATTCTGATCCAAGAAGAAAGGAGTTGTGAAGAAAACTGGATTAGTTTTTTGAAAAATAGACAAAAGTTGTAAAAGAGATAGAAGATCTAGATTTTGTAATAGCTAGCCTCAACAAGACTTTGTTATAGAAGGAAATTTTAATATCTACCAATTCAGCCTTATCTATCATTTTCTCCATAAATAGAGTTCTTGTTCTATGTACTTTAGCTTTCAAAGTTTTGAATCTTTCTTTTCTGCTAAGTAGTTCTAGATGAATTAAGATGTCTATCCTGTTATACGCCCTTGGGTTTTCACTTATCTTTTATCTACACACTGTCGCATGTTTCATCTCCTTAGACTTTGATAAATCTAAGATAATTCTAAAATATGTGGATCATGTTATAATGCTCTTCAAACTATTTTAGATAGTCTCCCTATGTATCTCTATGTCTCTTTAGGATCTATTTTGGTGCATCGCCTTAGTTAGTTTTACATTTCTTTCAAGATTTTTTTCTAACCCTATCCCACACCACATAGAAGAGCCAATTTCTGTAAAATATGGATTTTACCTTAGGGTGCACGTCCCACTAACCTAAGGTATCCAATGACTCTGATGGTTCATCTGCAAAGATTGTTGTCAATAATTATTAGATGTAATTTTAATCAATATGAATTTTATAATCAATATATTCTTCCTTTTGAGCTCGCTAATATATGCCAAAAATTAACATAGCTTTGATGCTTCCATGATATAATTTTTTGTTTTGACAACCTATTTACAAAACTCCAATTTTATTTCAAATTACATACAAGATTTAACATGTATATTTATATATCCATTATATAAATTATGGATTTATTTGTTATCATTTGTATCTTTTCAATATGATTTCTTTTCTATGAATAAACTCTATCATAGGAAACATTGTCTACCCTAGTGTTTGCTAGGCTATAATTCTAACTTGGAAAAATATTACATTTTTCTTGGCCTCTCACAGATCAGTTGCTTTTATTTAGGAAACACAACATTTTTTGGTCCTAGTGATCGCTTTTGTTCTTTTTCATTTGTTATATTCACAAAGATTAACAATTTATATTTATAAAACAACTTCATTTTGAACATGATATATTTACCTTTAAGAATAGATTAGAGGTCACTCTAGGATGTAATGAGTAGATGGCATCATATGTAAAAACTTGATTTATATATTCTTAGACGTAATTCTAATTTTCCATATTTTTTCATAAATGTAAAATAATTCTGCCAGAATCTTGTAAGAAGTAGATAAAACTATACATTTACTTGTATAACATATTCAAGATATAAATCCACCAAATAAAGCCACCAACCATGAAATAAAAAGTGGAAAGGGGTAGTGAGATGTCTAGCCATGCTGGAGATATAAAGCCACTAGTGCACTACACAAGAAAGGAGGTAAGTGTAATAGTACTGAAGATCATCAATTAGATATGCTTATCATAAATATCATGCTTCCCATAAAAACTCTTACCCAACACCATCTTACATGTCACATGTGTATAACCCTTGATCAATTTCATCTATTACACAAATGTAATATATCGCTGACATAAATGACCATTAAATTTGTAGATGACATATCCTCTTGTCACCCCCAAAAAGGTTACCCCTCAGAATAATTGAACAATTTTTATTAAAATCTTATAAGTTGCTACGTTTTGACAAATTAAAGTAAGTTGTTTTGAGCTTATCGACCTCTAATTTAATCAAGCATGTTGACTTTGGAGAAATATATAACAATTAAGATTTGTATAAATTAGTCAACTTTATTATATGATTTTAAGATTTAAAATTAAGATATTTCAAGCATAGCACCCGCTAGTTTATCCCACCACACAATATTTGCAGCCTATTGGTGGTTAGGATTTGATAAATTAAATTAAGATATTTTCAACATAGCAGCCACTAGGTTATGCCACAACATAATATTAGGATCTTAGCATTCTTTAGGTTTCAACAAACAAAAGTAAGAACTTTAGAATATAAATATTTTGAGTTAAAAAAATAATGGTATTTAACAAACAAAATAAATAAATTGACTTTGGAGATCTTTATAGAAATCAAGACTAGTATAAATTAATTGAATTTTTTGTATGCATTTAAGATTTGGAATTAATATATTTCAAGCTTAGCGTCTGCTAGGTTACGTTACCACATAATATTTGAATACTACTAGTGGTTTAAGGTACTTTGAGCTTAGTAGTCAGTATCTTTTTCCACAACATATTATTTGGAGATTGAATTCACTAGGGTTCAATAATTCATAGTTATGATATTTTACAATAGTCAACAAATTACAAGAAAATATTTTAAACTTATCTGATGCTAGTTTAAACAAAAATATAATACATGGAGGTTATGATCGATATGATTAAACAAATTAAATTAACATATTTAGAACTATGCAGAGACTAGGTACCTTTATAGTATATTATTTTGATTATAGTGTTTATAAAATTTAACATGTTACTGAATGATATTTTGAGCTTAGCGTCCACTACATTATGACACAACAAAATATTTGGTGCTTAGCGCTCACTAGGTTTAAATAAAAGAAATAAGATATTATTAGCTTGGTTTTCGGTGGGTTACGCCAAATATTTGGATCTTAATGGTGACTGGGATTTAGAAAATTTGAATCAACATATTTTGAGCTTAGCGACTGTTAGGTACTTAAATAATAAATTATTTTCATCTTCGCGGCCGCTAGGTTTTTCCACAACATGTTATTTTTTTATTTCATGACTAGGATTTAATAATTCATAATTAAGATATTTTACAGCATTTAGAAAATTAAAGGTAGATACTCATAACTTTTTTTTGGCTAAACTCACAATATAATATTTTGAGTTTAGTTTCCTCTAGCACCTAACTAGTAAGAGAATTACATTTTTATATTATACAATGGTACATTATGCCACATCATAAATTTTTGGAGCTTGGTGGTCAAGAGGTTTTATCAAAATAAAGTAATATACCATGATCTAAGAAGCCACTAGGTTATAACAAGACATAAAATTTGGAGCATAGTGATATTAAGGATGTAAGAAAAATCATTAAGATATTAAGTGATTAGCCGCGACTATAATATGTTTAAACATAAAAATATTTAGAATTAGAGTAAAAGGGGGTTTTCCAAAATGACCCACATACTTTCACAAAAAATCCCTTATGGCCAGGTATTATAGTGAAACAAGAAGAGAACAATATTGTGTGCAATAAAAAATAAAAATCCAAAAATTCCCAAACTGGACAAAACCAAATTACATTTTATGGATATTCATGACAGTAGTTGCTTAATCCTTATTGTAGTCTCTGTTTACCTCTTTCTTCACCAATCAAACCCCAAACCTATCGGCACATCATCCAAACTTGTCTGGAATCTCACTCAAGGTATGCACAAGAACCAAGACCCTCTTTCATGTGATCTTCATGAGAATGTTCTCCCCGAATATGGGGATGTTTACACAAATAGAGAATGAACACACCCATTCTTAGAATCAAGATTAAGAACTAAATCCTAGTCTAATGCACCAAAACATGGAATAACATCATCATGCTACAATAAAAGTGGAACTAAATCACAATTAGCATTAAGAACATTGGTATTATGCCCATGAACATAAAAGAAAATGCACAAATCAAGATCCATCAAAAATATGTTCAAAACCATTCCATTATGTTCATTCATTAAGTTATAGTAGCCAATAGTACATCAAAAGATTTCCATGGATGGAGATATTACATCAGCAGAGCTTTAAAATGTTCTCTATTATTGCTTCATTATTGTTGGTGAGAAAATTTGTAGGGTGGACAAACTTGTGGATTTATTTCCAATGTTATGGGAATCTAAGTCCCTCTACTTAACCAGTGTAGTTGCCATATATACATGTGTGAGTAAAGGTGGATTTTCTCAGTGGCCTTATAGTTGGGGATCCAACATTGGCACTCCACTGACCCTGCAGTAAAGCTAGCAATTTCTTTCTAGGTAAGACTTTATTTGAAGAGCGGGAGAGGGGAGTGAGACAAGAGGTAGGAGATCTAATGTTGTAGGTAGTAAATACGATTCCTATACACACTAGTTATAAATTTCAACACATGCATTTATGAGAAGAAACAACTCTACAAATAACGATAAGACCAATTATAATTTAATGACCACAAAGTACTAGTAAACCCCTTAGTCAAAAAAGGCTCAAAACTCCTTGTATTTATGCTGAAGAATAAATTGTATGTAGTATGAGAATGGAAGACATTGAGAATAGGGGAAAAATGGGTAACTCTTTTCACTCAAAAGTGAGAAAAATCTCTCTCGTGAACTTACAATAATACAACCAACTACAAAAATTTCAACATTAGAACCTCTTTGAATGAAGATATGATTACAATTTATAGTGCCAAACTTGACTCCTCATCTTCCTGATGCTCTTTCATATTCATCATTTTGACTTTAGACTATTCATATTCATATTCGAATATTAATTTCCTTTTATAAAAATAATGTGACTTAAATTTTACATCATGTCTCTAAAATCAATTTAAGCAATATAAAAAAGTGCAAACCATCAATACAAAATTAGAACATGTAGAGGAGAGAGAATGTTGGGAGGGAAGGAGGAGGAATATAAAGGATGTCACCCCTAATGAAGTATAAATATCCATGTTGATTGAAAAATCAAGTGGAGTGAGACTCTAAATCTTCAATATTCTTACACCTTAAGGAACTCCTTAAAATTAGCTCATGAATGCTTTCCAAGATGAATGAAATATTCCACTGATGATCGCAACTCCCAACCTATGTATGATATTCCTTTGACACAAACTATGTAGTGAGTGTCGGAAGATATTTTCTAGTTCCCTGAGATGGACCTCAAATTCTCTATGATCAATGCCCATGGATGATCAAGAGTGATGGTTTTGACCTGAATGATCATCCCTCTATGTCCCATTGTGTCAAAGTTTCCCTTTGAGAATAACCTACAATTTTTAGAATATGAGCCCATGCTCTACTATTCTGGGACATATCACCTATCTTGCCCCAGTTTCTTTTGTTGGATTGAGGGTAAATTGAGGGTGTTTGAAAGGACCCACATCCTTATACACTTGAGGATTTTTGAGAGGATCCAGAACCTGGTTACAATGAAGGGGACCACTTATTAGGAACCTAATTGAAGCAACCATGAAACCGAAGTGAAGATGCAGCGACCGTCGACTACGACCACAGTGAGTGGGACAACTTAGAATAGCTACCAGCATCGGCAACAAGAGGAGTAGCCACCAGTATCAGCAGCAAGCAGAGCAGCCACAAGTGTCAGTAGTGAGAGGAGCAGCCACGACTGTAGCGAGAGGAGCAGCAACCATGAGCGGAGCAGCCACCAGCGTCAGCAGCGAGAGGAGAAGGAGCCACCAGCATTGACAATGAGAGGAGTAGCCACCAGCATCAGCAGTGATGAGGAATCACCAATGTTAGCACGAGTAGAGATGCCAACTCTAGCAGAGAAACCACCTCCAAGGAGGATCATGCCTTGGGGGGATTTGAAACTGGGTGGGCAAGCACACAACCATGTGACTTGACTGCACCACTCCCTCCCCATCGGTTGTCTTGCTCCAGTTTCACCTTCTAAACCTTGTACTAAATTCCAACCTCCTCTATTCCAGAGATATTGTTATTTTTAGCAAAATTCTATTTTTAGTAGGTTGTTATTTGGGGACCTTCTTTTTTTGGAAGAAGTCATTTTTTGTCTTACTTTCCATTTTACCCCTTTTCTGATTGTCCTAAGTGATCAAACTTGAAATTCAATGGGTCTCACCAATGGGTCTCACCATTTACAACATGTGAGGAAGTATAACATATGTTATTTTTAGTAAATGATGAAAATGACCTTTGTTTGTAATGGAAAAAACTATTTTGGATTCGGCTCTTTGTCATAAACTCATGCTCCAATTTTCATCATGATTCAATTACTAGAAAGCTTAGAAATTAAAAATGAAAATTTATGCCTAGTAAGAGCTGCGGGTATGGAGCTACCTTGGAAGAATACTGATAAAAAATAAGTCCTTCATATCTTGATAAATTGACAACTTCATTGTGCAATAATTAGTTTGAGAGAAACTAGATTTTTTGGAGACCCTTCCCTCTAAATTTCGGATGATTTTTCCAACCGGATCTTTGGGAATTTCAAAATTTATTTGAAGAGGAAATAATACTGATAAAAACACATCCCTCTATATCCCTAAAAAAGTAACCACTTCATGGCATAAAAACTAGTTCACGTGAAACTAGATTTTCCAATGATCATTCCCTCCAATTTTTGCACAATTCTGCCCACTAGAACCCTGAGAAGTGGAGAGGTAGCTAGCTGATTTTTTCCACTATTGTGTCATAAAATCCATTAATGGAGATTAAAATTTTCAGGTCTGGTTTTTGTCTTCGTTCGCGATGAAATTGATTTCATTGCGATAGGTTTTTTATTATTATCTCACTGGTGAAATTTCTCTTTGATCCGGTTGCCAGTTTGATGGAAATTTGAGCTTTGTTCTTCATGGAGCCAGAAGTGGAATTTCTTTGTTGTGATAATTAATTTCTGAAAATGGGAGGTTTGAATATGATTTTTAATGTAATTCAAGAGATAAGAACTCAGCAACACATAGTTCGTCAATCCGTCCACCAGTTTGCAAGATATGTTCGAATCTTTATTTCATGGTAATGGAGGTTTTTGAAGAATTCCTTCACTCTTCTCTTTGATTCCTTGTTCCTCTATGTATTTTAATCAATATTTTATTTTAAACATGTTCATATTCATTATTGGAAAGTTTTTTTTCCTTAGAAAATCTAGTTTGGAAGAAAAATGGTGGAGTTAGGTGTTCTCTACAACTTTCTTCTGGGAATGGAGAAGCAGTAAGAAGCAGCCAAGAGTTAGAAAATTTTAAAGTTTTGGAGTTAGAGTTGGGTGTATTTTCATTTCCCTGACATCCCTCACCTAAAATGGTCATGAGGTACATCAATTTCCACAATGAGTAAGACGGAGACATGTGGCAACAATTCGATGGCAGGGAGTGAGAGTTAGAAAATTAACTTTAAACCACTAAGGCATTGGAAGCGGGTCACATGGGTGACCAGAAGTTTACCTTTGAGGGATATATGCATTTTTCAATGTTTTATGTCCCTAACATGTGAGGGAAATGATGGACATCAAATTCCATGGTACTCTTGGAGCTAACACGTGGCAGAGATCCGACGGTAGGGAATTTGAGCTCCCACAAGCACATAGGGGCTGAACCGATGATCCTGAAGGTTATATGAGGTTCTAGAGATCATATGGGGGCTGGAAATTTTTTCCCATGATTTATGTACCTAACCTTTAGGGACGTATTTGACACAAAATACCACCAGGATCTTGGAGCTAACACGTGTCATCCCATAATTTGGCTAACTCCTAAACTCACTCCAAGAGGACAAATTGAGACAATGATAATGAGCTCCTAATGGAATTTTTTTGTGAAATTATATATGATCCTAACTATAAATGGAATTTTGAATCAAATGGTGGGGGTTTCATTTATTTCCTTCCATTTGATCCTTGAAAATGCAGATTTTTTATTTGGTACTCCACTTGTACATGATAAAAACTACTTGCAGACCTAATGTGCCAAAGTGTTGTGACAAAAATATTTTCACCATATTTTAGGGATTAGAATTATATTTTTGTCAATTTTTTTGTTTTCTTCTAACTCCATCCAGAGCTCTCAGAATCACCTTTGGAAACTCAGTGGTTGTTTTGGCTTGTGCACTGCCTTCGCCTACGAACCCTAATTTTGGTGAAACTGCCCCAACTTCTCCGAGTCCTTCCAGAATCTTCCTGAATCACTTTCATGATGTCCCAAGGTATTTAAATAACCTCCATCCAATTTTTTATTTTTTCCTCCACTCCATGGGGTTGCTCCAGTTGTAGGAAGGCCAGTGATAGCCCTTCCCACAACTACCCGATGCTTGAAAAATTTAATGAATGCCTAAAATCAACTAGGGGGAATGAATGGAATTTCCTAAATCAGTTAGGGGTAATTAGATAAAATTAATCACAAGGTCACTTGGACTAACTGGATAGACCCGAGGTTCCTTAGAATGGCAAGACTTGAAAAAATTAACACAGGGGTATATTTGTCATGCTTGTAAATTTTTAGATTCCTTGTTGCACATTTACATGAAAACAATTGGCTCTAGCTTTGGGACATGACATGGACTAAGTGAAGTGAATACATGACATGGGGAATCTAAAATCTCAACTTTGTACTATATAATCCATTAACCAGTGCCTTATCCATTGGGCTCTGTAGATTCATGCACAACTTAAAAGAGAGAGAGAGAGAGAGAGAGAGAGAAAGGAAACACACACAAAACAAGGAGAAAGGGAAACACACAATGCACACAAAAAGGAAACTATATATAAGAGGGGGGACTAAAGATGTGGGGAAAGTATATACAAGTACCTAGAAATGGTTGAGAAATTTGCATGCCATCATAAGATAACAGATTGAAGCTTGACATTTGAAGCACAAAAACTATTATTTGATCAAACCATGCTTTTATGATGGCCTTGTATGGCTTGAGAAGAATAATATTGATCATGATTCCATCCTTGTAATCATATTGTATTGATAATGTTCCTTTATCCATTGAAAATTTGGTTAACCTCTTGAAATATTTGCATTTTGAAGATTCCTCTTGATGTCCCGCAATCATGAGATACCATTCCTCCATGTCTTCAAGAGTGGGAGAATTTATGTTGTCATGAAAACATTCATCTTCTTTGAATTACAACTTAAAATTGTCTCCTATATCAGCAAAACACTTGGAAGGAGTGAGAAAAAACTGGTTTTCTTCTGATTCAATAACTTCCCTGTACATCCCGCTTTATTTCTGTAACCAAGTATTGTTTGGTCATGGAGGATAAATCATTGAACCAGAGGTCTTCATCATCCTTAAGAGATTGTTGCAGCATGGGAACATGTTCAAGATGAATTGGATCTTGGTGGAAGGTGAGTGTAGTTTGATTTTGGATCATTTGGAAAGAATCATGCATACTCCTGCTTTTTTGTCTAGAGAAATTATTGCCAAAATGCATTCGTTCGGAGTCCATTTTGATATTATTTTCAAAATTGTAGATTTTGGTTTTTCCATGTAAGCATTATTCACCTTTTATTGGATTTTTCCATATGAACTCTTTTTTTGCATTGATGGACCGTTCTAAAATGGTGGGAGCAATTTTGTTTTGAATATACTCCCAACATTACTGAAAATTTTTGCCATGTTCTTAACAACTTTCTTTAATGCAAAGCAACTAAATGTTTTCCATGTTATCTTCTTCCATGATGGAGTTGTTGTCTTCAAAACTGGAGATGTCCAAAGGATATTCATGAAATTTTCTTATTTTATACTCATGAACTTCTTCACATGATGTGGAAGAAAAATACATGCTTTCATGTCCATTCTCATCAACTGAAGTATTTGGGAAGTAATCAAGATTATTCATACTTGTCTTATATCTCCATAGACCAGGTTAAGACTTCAAGGATGATTTGAGGATCTTCAGTTTCTTCCACAACCTTCAAGATATCTTGTACATATAGTTCTTTTGAAATTTTCATAGGCTAATTTTTATCTTCATTAGAAGAATCTTCTTGTTGTGCCTTCAAGAGATGGTTAAAAATATGACCCATATGGGCCCATGATTCATTTGAAACATTCTTGTTCACCTCTTCCATGCTTTGCATTTCTAAATATTCACTTTCTTACAAACACTGAAATACTTAATTTGTGACACCTACTGATAAGGAGAAGATGTTGAAGCTTCATGGGAAGGGCACTCCTTTAAGATCAAAATCCATATCATCTTCTTCTTGGTAAGAAGAAGAGAACTGTGTTAGGGTAGCAGTATGAGAAGAATTTTCAGCTACATCTTGACCATCCATTATTGAATCTTATTTCTCAATTGAAATATGAAAGGATTTTTTTTCACCACGATGATGATTTTTCTCCCCAAGTGAGTAAAGGTTATGTTTAAATTATTCATTCTCCTCGGATTTGAAAAGATAATGGGCTTCTTCCATTCAATCATTCATGATTTCATCAAGAAGAGAGTTTGATTATTTGACTTCCTCCATTTCTTCAGGTGACATTTCTACATCACTTGAAGAATCAAAATAGGATAGAAAATTATCTATGACCATATTGAATTCATTATCTTCAATCCATGATGTTGGGTGACTTTCTCACACTTCTTCGCATATCTCCATTTCATCATTAATTAAGAGATCAAAACTTGAAAAGAGATCATCCATGCTTACGTTGAATTGGTTGTCATCTTCATCATTGGTGGAGTCTTCAGAGAGAATTGGATCATCCATTATGCAGCAAGGATATTCCTTTATCGAATATATTATTCCCCTATAGGTTGTGACTTGAGCCACATGGAATTTTTGAATGGTGATTCTATCTTCATCTCTTCTACTTCTTACTCCATGACATTGTTTTGGATTTCATCAGAAGGTTACATTATAAGATCTTCTTCATAAGCATCTAAGAATCTTCTAGGGATGAAAATCTCATAGTATGGGAAGACATCGGGGTCTTCCTCTATAGGGCACATCTATTCTTATTCCTTTATTTGATGCAGTGCTTCAAGATGTTCAAATCTTATCTATAGAACTAAAGCATACCTCCAAATTTCATCAAAGACTTCAGGGTCAGAATTTCCTTTTATTATGATTTGAAGTATTTCCACATATTATATTTTCAAAATATTCATTTCTTAATCACCGTATGTGAGGAAGTCATCTATTGAGAAATGGAAGAATGATAATGTTCTCAATTTTGCAATGAGATGCACGAGGTTGAAAAAATATTCTTCAGTGGATCTTGCACCATCTTGTCTTTTTTCATCTTCTCAAATGCTGATTTTATCTTCATCAGAAGGCTTAAGGATATGATTTTATTCAGTGGCATTCAAGATCCTTTTGGGTATGAAAACCATATGGTGCAAATGATTTTTAGGATCTTCCTCTATAGGAAAAATCTCTTCTTCTTCCTCTCTGTGAGATGTTTCCAGTTGCTCTTTCATATCGTTTAAGAATTTTTCATATTATAAAGCTTCACACCTTATCTTATGTCTCATTTAAATACATTCCTCTACATTGGTGATAGGTTATTTCTTCTTTCCTTTGTCAACACTAGTCTGGAACCATGGCTGATCAACGATCTTCTTTTCCAGACATACATCTTATTCTTCTTCATTGTCACTCATTGGTACTTCACTCCAATCTAGAAATTTATTCATGATGCAGGAAATAGAAGTGACAGGGGTTCGTTCCTTGATGGAGTCTCCTTGAAAAAATGATTTTCCTTTGAAATATGATTTTTTTTGTTTTTATTTTTAGACCTTGCAATCGTATTTTGGGTGCATATGCTGCAAAATCTACCACATGGTGGGCACTAAAAATAGTTGGTGAGAAATTTTTTTGGGTGGATAAACTTGTGGATTTCTTTCCAAAACTTTGGGAATCTTAGTCCCTCTACTTAACTGGAGAAGTTTTCATATATTCATGCATGAGTAAAGGTGGATTTTTCTTGTGGCATTGTGATTGGGGATCCAATAGGGGTACTCAACTAACCCTGCAGCAAAGCTAGCAATATCTTTCTAGGGAAGAATTTTTCTGAAGAGTGGGAAAAGGGAGTGAGAAAAGAGGTAGGAGAACTAATGTTGCAGGTAGAAAATCATATTCCTACAAACACTAATTAGAAGTTTCATTACATGCATTAAAATTAAGAAGAAACAATACTTCAAATAACAACAAGACCAATTAGAATTTAATGAACACAAAGTATCAGTAAACCCCTTAGTCAAAAAAGGCTTGAAACTCCTTCCTGTATTGATTCTCAAGAAGAAATTGTACATAGTATGAGGATGGAAGACATTGAGAATAGGGGAAAAGTGGCTAAATCTTTTCACTCACAAGTGAGCGAAACCATCTCTTATGAAATTACAAGAATACAACTAGCTAGAATAATTTTAGACATTAGAACCCCTTGGAATGAAGAGCTTATTACAATTTATAGATGTGAAACTTGACTCCTCATCTTCCTGATGCTCTTCCATATTCCTCATTTTGACTTTAGACTATTCATATTCCTATTCAAATATTAAGTCCCTTCTATAAAAATAATGTGAAATTAAATTTTACATCATGTCTCTAAAGTCACTATATGATATATCAAAAAGTGTAAACCCTCAATGAAAAATTAGAACATAGAGGAGAGAGAATGGTGGGGGGGAAGAAGGAGGCAGAAAAGAAAGGATGTTGCCCTTGATGAAGTCTACAGATCCTTATTGATTGAAAACTCAAGTGTAGTGAGAATCTAGATCTTCAAACTCCTAGCACCATGAGAAACTCCTTTAAATTAGCTCATGAATGTTTGCCAAGTTGAATGAAATTTTCCGTTGATGACCACAACTCCTAGCTTGCATATGATATACCTGTGACCCAAACTATGTAGTGAGTATCAAAAAACATTGTCCAGTTCCTTGAGATGGATCTCAAATTCCCTACAATCAATGCTCATGGATGATCCAGAATGATGGTGTTGACATTGAATGATCATCCCTCTATGTCCCATTGTGCCAAACTTTCCCTTTGAAAATAACCTGTTATTTTTAGAATATGAGCCCATGCTCTCCTATTCTGGGACATATCACTTGTCTTTCTCTAGTTTCAACTTCTAAACCTTCTACCATATTCCAACCTCCTCTATTCCATATATATATTCTATTTTTAACACACTTCTATTTTTAGTAGGTTACTATTTGGGGACCTATTTATTTTGGGAAGAAGTTATTTTATGTCTTACTTTACATTTTACCCCTTTTTTGATTGTCTCGAGTGATTGAACTTACAATTCAGTGGGGCTCACCATTTATAACATGTGAGGAATTATAACATATGATATTTATATTAAATGGTGAAAATAACCTCTGTTTGTGATGGGAACAACTATTTTGGATTCGGATCTTTGTCACAAATTTGTGCTGTAATTTTCATCATGATTTGCTTACCAGAAAGCTTAGAAATAAAAAATGAAAATTTATGCTTGGTAAGTGCTTCAGGTATGGAGCTACTACGGAAGAATGCTGATAAAAAAATTAGTCCTTCATATCTTGATAAACTGACAACTTCATCGTGTAAAAACTAGTTTGAGAGAAACTAGATTTTTTAGAGACCCTTCCTTCTAAATTTTAGATGATTTCACCTGTCGAATATTCAGGAATTTGAAAATTTATTTTAAGAGGGTATAATTTTTATAAAAAAACATAGCCCTCCATATCCCTAAAAAACAGGGACTTCACGGCGCAAAAACTAGTTCACACGAAACTAGATTTTCTAATGATCATTCCCTCCAATTTTCACGTGATTTCACCCACAAGAACCCTGCGAAGTGGAGAGGTAGCTCACTAATTTTTTCCACTACTATGTCATGGTAGAAATTAATGGAGCTTGAAATTTTCAAGTCTAGTTTTTGTCTTTGTTTACGACGAAATCAACTCCATTACGATACATTTTTGCTTCTTGTATCATTAGGGAAATTTCTCTTCAATCTTGTTGCCGGTTTGACGGGAAATTGAGATTTGTTCTTCATGGAGCCGGAAGAGAAATTTATTTGCTATGAGAATTCCTTGATATGAACATGAGGTTTTGATATTATTTTTTAATGGAATTTAAGAGAGAATAACTCAACAACAAACAATTTGCCAATCCATGCACCGGTTTATAAGATATGTTCGAATCTTCATTTCACAGTAATGGAGGTTTCTAAAGATTTCCTTCACTCTTCTCTTTGATTCTTCATTCATCTAGCTATTTAAATAAATATCTTATTTGAAACCTATGCATATTCATGGAGTGGAAGGTTTGGTTTCCATGATTGGAGCTGGTTCGAAAGAACAATGGTGGACTGAGGTGTTCTCTGTAACTTTCTTTTGACAATGGAGAAGTAGTAAGAAACAGTGAGGTTTTAGAAAATTTTCAAGTTTTGGAGTTGTATTTGGGCACATTTTCATGTCCCTAACAACCCTCACCTCAAAGGTACATGTAAGGGAAATCAATTTGCACAGTGAGCAAGATATGGTGACACATGGCAGTGATCCGACGGTAGTGAGTGAGAGCTAGAAAATTAAGCTTTAAAGCACTGAGGGTTTGGAATCAGGTCACATGGGTGACCAGATTTTTTTTCCCTTAGAGGGATGGGTGATATTTATTCAAAGTTTTATGTCCCTAAAATTTTAGAGACATGAGGGACATCAAATTCCATGGCACTCCTAGAGCTGACATGTGGCAGAGATCCGATGATAGGGAGTTTGAGCTCCCACAAGCACCCGGGGGCTGAACTGACAATCCTGAAGGTCAAATAAGGTTCTAGAGCTCATATGGGGGCTGGGTGACATTTTTCCATAGTTGATGTCACTGACCTTGAGGGATGTTAGGGACAAAAAATCCGGTGAGGCTCATAGAGCTGACATGTGTCCTCCCAAAATTTGGCTAACTCCCGAACTCGCTCCAAGAGGACAACTTGAGATGATGAATAACTGTGAGCTCCCGATGGAATATTTTGGTGAAATTGCTATATGATAATTGACTGGAAATGGAATTTTGAATCCAATGGCTAGGGGTCTACATGTATTTATTCTTATTTCATTAGATCCACTGAAAAATTGGGATTTTTGATTTGGTACTGCACTTGTGCACTGAGAAAAATTTCTTGCATGAACTAATGCACTCAAAGTGTCGTGAAAAAAATAATTTCACCATCTTGTAGGGCTTGGAATTATATTTCTATAGATGTTTTTTTTGTTCCTAACTCCATCCGGAGCTCCCAAAATCACATTCGTAAGCCCAATAGTTATTTTGGCCTATGTATTGACTATGCCTGTGAACCCTAATTTTGGCAAAACTACCCAAAATTCTCCAAACTCTCTAGAATATTCATGAATCACTTCCATTATGTCCCAAGACATTTGAATCACCTCTAAATTCATTTTGGATTTTATTCTCTTCTCCATGGGGTCGCTCCAGCCCTAGGAGGGCCAGTGATAACCCTTCCCACAACTGCCTATAGCTTGCAACTTTTAATGAAATTATAAAATCACCTAGGGGGAATGAATGGAATTTCCTAAATCACTTAGGGGGATGAGATAAAATTAATTTAGAGGTCACTTGGACTTCTTGGACAGACCCAAGGTGTCTTGGAATGATAAGACTTGAAAAAGTTAACATAGGGGTATATTTTTCATGCTTGAAAATTCCTATATTCCTTGTTGCACATTTGCATGACAACAATTACAAAGTTTATAATCACATATTACACATCTTCACTAGTTTTATCTCTCTCTCATTCATACTCTCCCCCTAATTTCATGTAAGACCATCCATAAAGAGGAACAGGAGGAATATCTTTTGACCGCTCATCATTATAAGAGAAGCCCTGAAGGAATATTTCATGATTTCCCTACCACTACCCAAGAACATGCCAAATGTCATCACATGTTTCCTCAATTGATCATCCCTTAATATGAAAGTGATATCTAATCCATAACAAACTCATCCCTCTAAAGAAAAAAGAATAGTGAAAATGAAATAATTTGAATAAAGAATGGAATAATGGGAGAATATGCTACATGGTCAACCCACTATATGACCAATTAGAGGATTTCAAGGAACTTTACATCCATTTCATCCTTTAACTTCTCCCAAGCCTTTAATTATACTAAATCCTTCTCTAGTTCTTCATCTATGATGTGGGGTACTTGGTCTGGGGTGAATTCTTCTATCTTCCCCATGAGCACATTAATGGCTACCACCAACTCTGTGTAGATACCATCAAACTCATTCATCTGCTTAGTGATGAAATCCCATATTTTTTTAATACTGAAATCTAGCTTCTCATGCTTTGCTTTTATCTTATCTTTCTAATTTATGGTGCTAACAAAAAACTACATGCTCAGCCTTGTTGGTGACAATCGTCTCTTGTAAATCCTTGAGAGAGGCCTCATCTTCTGTCACTCGTGCGTTAATGATGGGCTCACACTTTTTGTAGTTTTTGAATCCTGTATCTGCTAGTATGTTCGCCTCTTTGAGTTGAGTGTGCAAGTCCTCAAAATTAGTGATCTAGGCTTTAACAGTGAATTTTTCTTCTTCTTTCTCCTTAGAGAGATTTACAGCTGTGGGTCCCACACCATCCTTGATGTTTGTGAGCAACATCCCCACAATGTCTTCAGGATACTCCATCTCATTCTAATAATCCATCCTGGCCTGGCCTACCAATGCTGGACATTATCCCAAAATGCTCTTAGTGAGGGCACCAACTTGATCATAGGACTCCTTGGTGTGCTCCTACTCACCCTTCAGCGCTTGGAACATTCTTTTTCCTTCTTTGCCGCGATTAAGATCCAAACAATGGCCCCTACATCCAAGCTGTGTCAAATCACCTCCAAGGACATCTTTTGAATCATCTTGCATGCCTACTCATCCATTAGTTGGTTAGGATCCACCACCTTATACATCCCTTCTTCTTCAAGTGAACGGTCTTGATCGTGTGATCATTGACCTCAAATTCAAGATCTTTTGAGTGGAAATGAATTTTTCATCATAGCATTTTTTTAGTCCTAGACATGTCCCCTTTTTGATCCATTAGATCCCAACCATGTAGTTTTTATAGTGGGATGGTGGCCTAGAACCTTGCACACAACACATTTTTGGGACCATGCACAAAATCTATGTGAGGAGACACAAGTGTCCACTTTCTCCTTTTCTCCTTGCACTTCGATCGCTACTTCTTTGATCCCACAGTGAACCCTTTGTCCTCATTTATGAAAAATGATTCCCCTTTATCACTTTCCCCTAGGTTATTGGTTTTTATTGGGGAGGTCTCACACGATGGACTCTTATCTAGTCTTTTAGAATGCTCATCTTTTTTTTATGCCTTACCTATATTCATGGATTCAGCTTTAGCTGTGCTTCCAACTACACCTTGAAGGTTATGGGGTCCTCCTCCTCTCCTTCTTTTGATTCTGTCATGGAGCTCTATGCATCATGTGTCTTCTATTTCTTTTCTTCCAACTCTTCTTCCTGTTTCTCCTCCTCACACTCTAGTAGTCAAGCCTCGGTGCTACGCTAATGTGAAGTGCTAGCATCGTTGTTATCAGTATGGTGTGTGTAATACTTTCTCTTCTAGGAAGTGTCTAAATTTACTTCTCTATTATTCTTCTTCTTCCTCTCCTTCAACCTACACCTCTTTCATAGGTGGGATTGGAACCTCCCGTTTCCTTGGAAA
Source organism: Taxus chinensis (assembly GCA_019776745.2). Lineage (NCBI taxonomy): Eukaryota > Viridiplantae > Streptophyta > Pinopsida > Cupressales > Taxaceae > Taxus > Taxus chinensis. Next base: position 201,255,880 of record CM034153.1, on the reverse strand, counting down.
GGGGGATTCTATAACCTCTAGTTCAATCCCCCCTTGTGGTTTGGGGTGCATCTGTACAAACACCCAATGGACATAACCCTTGATGGTGACACTAACTTGTGGGTGAAACTCTAGAAAATTTGGCTCTAAAACCTTGAAATAGGTTGGTCAAGTGTCATATTTGTATGTCATGTGTAAGGTATGGACATCAGCATCCACCTTGTCTACTTCAAAAACTATCTTCTATACATCTTTTATTTAGTTAATGACACACTTCATATATTTATCAGTAAATGCAAAGGGAAGCTTGCACCACTATCCCATCTCTCTATTGGCCATCATAAAATTTTCCAAGAAAAAGTGTTTTTTAACTATGAACTTAACTTGATTCCCAAAAACTTATGATAATTCATGGGGGATGTGCCACTCATTCTCAAATGCCTCACAAAACCATTCATACCACATGTTTGTCTAAGCCTTGTAGGCACTCAAAATTGTCCCATCAAACGTGAACTTCATAAATTGTACTGTAGGGGATGTGTGTGCCAGTGAATGAACCCATATGTTCCCATCTCACCCATCTAGGACACCGATCTCCAAGAATATGATCAAAAGAAGTATGGATCCCCATGTGATTTTTTCTCCTTCCTCATTTTGCATGTTCGCCTCTTCAACAATGTCATTTGCGATAAACTCTACAAAATAATAAGGTTCCCTTTTTAACACTCTATAGGCCACATACAAGAATATCATATTTATTTCTATCCACCTCTCTGATGCACCCAATTTTCAACTAATGAGTTGGGAGGTGACTCTCAATGTTGGGTCTGGGAGATACGTAATCACCTGAGTCCTTCCTCCTTTCTAATAGTTCAATTTCTTTGTTATCCCCTTAATATTTGTAGTGGCACACAAGTCAAGTGCCATGTATTCACCAATGTTCCACGAGACTATAATTATCCTTATCAAGTGGCCTATAATCCTCATCCTCCTTCCCGCAAAGTAGAAGAATTCCTCATGTACCCGCAACATCAACCACCTAAACAACATGTCAGGTTTTGTAAAGAATGATAGCTCCCATAGCTATAAGACTCTAGTGTTCTATAATTCTTGTTGTACCTATTCATCCACCTTAGGGTTTCTGAGCTTGTATAATGTTCTAGTGTCTGAAACCAAATCTTCCTGCATCAACTTTTCATTTTCACTTGTTATGTGGTTATACTCACTAATTTTACACTTGTACAACTTTTCACTCCACTTCTCTGCCTTAATGACCCCTAGGGTAAATCTCCATGGGTTCTTCCTTTACCACCATCGATCTCTTTGTTTGAGCTTTCATAGGTGCCATCTTAATTATTCTTCTTTCTTTCATGCCTTAGGTTCTTTTAACTTATCCTTCGTCTACTTGAACCTCAAAGACATTCATGCTTCTCCCTTATGCAACCCCTTCCTTCTCTTTTGTCTCCTTTCCCCTTTTTTTATGCCATAAGATTATGCCACAACTCGCACAATTTCACTGGTTCATGACAAGTACCTCACTCTTATTTCCAAAACCTTCGTCATAATTTAAGTAGGGAGAAAAAAAATTCATTAAGTAAAAGTAGTCGAAATGGCTACCTTTACCCTTTTATTTATACTTTTTTAATGCCTTAAAGTTCCCCCGACCACTTGTCTTAACGTCTCTTTTTAATAAAGAACTTTTTTTTATTTAACTCAAATTTTGTGACTTTGCCTTCATGCATCATAGTTATAACCTTCTGGTGCTCCAACACTACTTCATTTTCATAGGCCTCCTTCATATGTGTTACCATGCTGAAGTACATAACCTTAGTGCTATCCACCAAGTAGTTCCCCAAGGTGCTGCGTACCTTATGTTATAATATGTGATCTTTCTCTACTACGTGGTCTTAAAAATTTTCTCAACACACCTTTATAACCGCATGAATTGAAACACCTTAACAATCGTACCACCCGTTCTTCTATCACTGTGATAATCATTCCCAATAATCCATTGTCGAAAGAATTTTTCAAACATATCCAAACATATTTGCCAATCCAGCCCACACAAAATGTATGCATGGTCCTTTGCGCATATAATAAATTAAAATGTAATTAGCTACTGGTGCACCAACATGCAACACAACAATGAAAAATGATGATAAACAAAAGGGAAAAGAATTAAAGGAAACCTAATCTGATTGGCAATCATACACACCCTAAATTGCATGTTCTACATTTTCGGAAAATGGTTACAAAAGTCCCTAATGATGATTTAGGTCCTTTCAAGAAGGTGTTCGGGCTCTAATTTTCATTCCCAGTATATATTTTTTGTGTATACATCCTTACTTAGCTTTTTCCACACTTTCTTCTAGCTTCCCGCTCTTTCTATGCATTTTTTGGCCTTCAGTGCTAGGACTGCCACCTTGCTTGCATGGTGATTCTAAAACTACCACCTAAAACATGGCAGCGGTCCTGAAACAAACGTCTTGCCCAGGTCAGGGCTCCTACCTGATTTTTCTAGATTCTTCATGCATGTTTCAACATGCGATAGTTCACTTAACTTCACTTTTGCATGCATGAATGAGCCAAATTGTTTAAAATTATCTTTAATTGCTTGGTTCTCCTTCCTCTTATTTTTAAATAGATTTAATGGGTTCGAACTACTCCTTCTTACCTTGTGCATGAAGGCACCTCCCATCCTCAATTCCTATATATTCCATGCTTTTATTAAAGAAAAAGGCCTGAGAATTTTGTGTATCTTGCATTGTATTGCTGCTCTTATCTTGCTAGGAATTGCATAGCCAAGCTCTGATCTCTTGTGCTATCTCTATTCTACCTGCATTGCATCCAAACTACCATCAAGCTGTAATTTCTCAAGTGCCATCTTCTTATTGATTTTCTTGCATTCCCAATATCTTGGACTCACATGAACACTTGGAGAAAGAAAGTAACATATTGAGGGGATAGATACAAACACAACTAGATTTTCCAAAGCTCTTGCTTGTCCATGTTAGAATTATGTGTTTGTTTTCCTTATGTGTTACATTGTCAATTTCATATCAAATAGCGTAGAAAATCATTCATATCAAATAGATTAGAAAATAATTCATATCAAATAGATTAGAGACTAATTCATTTTAGTAAGTTTTCCTTTCATCATTAGCAAGGAATTTGTGAGGAACAATATCCCTCTCAGGGTCATGATTTGTTCTTTACCTCTGAGGTAGGGTTTGGAGGATTTTCATTAGATTAGGTTGTTTGATTTAGATTGGATTCATACATTTGTACAAGTAACCAGATACATCTGGTTGATTACTTGTCTTTAGTTTATTTATTAGATTAGAATACATTGCTTAAGGATTAGAAAAAAACAAGAAATATTTCATTTGATAGATTAGTTTTCTTTTATTACTTTAATCCAAAATATTGTGAAAATTCCAAAAACATAGATTAGATATCCTTCAGTAATTAGTTTTTTTATTAAAAGTCATTTTATTTCATTTTGTATGACCATCAATAGTCCAGAATAGGAAAAGACATACAGTTGTGATCCATTGGTCCCACAACTCAATGGGCCAAAATTGATAACTGACATTGATACCAGCTCATGTTTGACGGTCTTAGACACACTTGCAACTTATGCTGAGAAGATAGAATAACTCAACACACTAAACATAGCTACTAGTAAAGCCTACGATTATTAGACTGCCCCTGGAAACAAGGTTTGATTATTCACATGACCATCTAAGGGCCACAACCTCCACGAGTCTTTGGTTGTGATCCTCAGGTCCCACAACCCAATGGGCCTACCAGTCAGTTACACATTTATAATAGCTTGCGCACATTAGTATGCAGATCTTACACACTTCCACAAGATATTATCACATAACTTCCCTTACTAAACATAGCATCCGATCAGGCTAATACTTTCTAGACTAGACCGGAAAATCACCTGTAAATACCTGCAGCTTCATCATTCCTCTCATTCTTACTTCCATGACCTTTTCTAGAAATCTATATGAGGGGCACGTAGGTCATTTTCCTCATGTTCAAAAACCATTGAATAGATTCTCAGTGAAGATCAACATTGATTGGAGTCTACGAGTGGCTATTATCTCAGACCAAACCATCACACCACTCCAAGCTAGTAGAGCATTCTTTTCTTTAGACTCGTAGATCCCAACATTGCATTTTGAAGATATAATATTTCCTAATTAGCTTGATCCCCGTCACCATACTCACATTCACAATCATTCTACACCGGTTTTTTCAACACAACCTCGGGAGGTCGGGTGCGAAGAAGGTCATGTGTTGATTTTATGTCGTACAAATTAGAGAACCTGATGTGAAGAGCTAGTCTCTAAATGTTTCCACTTTCTTCATTTATCCTTTATTATATGGGTATTATTATACCCCCCGAATATGTTGGGATATAATGAGTACGGTCGACCCATCCCAAGTTTTGACATGTAACATTACCAGTCAAGTATACCACAATAATCACCTTCACTTTCAACATGGGCAGACAAGCCCTCATCCGATCAAATACCTCTGCTTTAGGGAATGAATGTTGGTTCCTCTGTACATATTGAGGAACTTGACCATGTCACTCTGACCTATCCCCTCAAATAATTAAGTTAAAATAACATGACTTTCACTGGTGAAGCAAGTTCATCTCCTTGCGTATTGTTTCAACATCCCATTAGCATACAATCCAATCAACTCCCCCATCTAGATGAGGTGTATTTAACATGATATGTTAGGAGTGAACAACACTTCTAGAAACTAAACCAATATTTCCATAGGTTGCAAGGAAAAGGTGATGCCCTACTTCAAAAAAATAATGCTACCTTGCCATCAACTGCCAATACTACCAATGAGGGGTGGCAACATTGTGAACAATTCATAGTAGGATACCATACTCCTCAACAACCTCTGAGGGTTCAACAAAAGGTACCTAAGCAAGGCACCACCCTGTCAATGAGTGATGTCATTTCATCTTTTGTAGACAAATTCAAAGAGTTAGAGCTTTCCTAAAATATGTAGAAGTCATACGTAGGGAAAGCACAAACTCCTTCCCACCCGTAGAATTACGGGAAAATAACTACTACATAGAATCCTCCAGTTTACATGAATACTCAAAACCTTGGAGATCTTCTTACGGGGATGGGCACCCTGGGTATGACCCCCTAAGCCATGCATATATATTTGAACTAGGCACTAGCCAAAAGTGCATTCTCAAATTCCATACCAGCTGGAAATGCAACATTCCCTAGCTTCATCCCTTCGATTTCATATCAAGGTAATCAACCCCTCTATGTACACATGTATTCTAAATCTCTGCAAGGGGACATGTATACCTACCTGGGTCCACATGGAAAACCACAAGGGATGCAATACACCCCAAAAAAATTCTATGTTGTCCCATTTCAGCAACCAATGCAATCCCCACCTCCCCAATAAGGGTCTTCAATGGTAGAAACATACACAATGGGGACCTATTTTTAATATCTCAAGGAACCCCTAGACTTCTCCACTCAGAAAATCATACTCCTGAGACCCCTATCTGATCTTTCAAAGTTCAAAGGGGAGGCTGATCCTAACAACAACATCAAGGTTGATCTAATGGCCATTCGAGATGTTCCCCCATGGGACGTAGTTGTTACGAAAATTTTCCCTAAGACACTAGAAGGTATTGCTCTTGAATAGTACTATAGGATACCAAAGGCTTTAATACACTTGTTTAATTAAATCATATCATAGTTTATCAAATCTTTTGATATGAAAAATATTTTGATAACAGGAGTCAAGGAATTCCTTCATATCAAGTAAGAACACAATGAGTCTGCAACCCACTTTATTCAAAGGTGGTGACAAGTTCTCTACTCCTCTGAAAGTTCTCCAAATATGGATCAAATAGAACTTTGTGATTTGTTATTTCACTCTCTCAACAGAGAGATGAAGGAAGAGGTTCAAAAGTTCTGGCTAAGGAGCTATAAAGAGGTGCTAGAGGATGCTCTTCAGATTGACCAAGCGGCCATTGATGGTGTTTGCAAGACTTATGGAGCAAATGGGAAGTTAGTCACTCGCAATCAAAATAATCACAATTACTCCAACAACACAAACACTAATAAAGGACCAAAGATCCTTAATAATAATAATGGAACTACGACCTAAGGTGTGACTAACCATCCTAAAAAGCCTAATGTTGTTAATCCTACTAGTACAAGTGCTACAAATAACAAAAACAATAATGGATATAATCAGAGAAACAATAATTTCTCACCCTTGCTAAACATTATGGATTTTAATCATCCTCAAAAACAACAACAACCTTAGCAACAGAGACAAACACCAATCCCAAGCCCTAGTTAATACCCCAACCAATTCTAAAACCAAGGGAAAGGGTTCCAAAATTTTAATTATAACAATCAGCAACCAAACAATAACTGTAGTTTCGAACCACAACAAGCAACAAACTAGAGGCCTCAAGATTATGATCCTGACTTATATTGTTGTTTCCATAGGGCTTGTGGGCATGATGCAAGAACTTTTCGTGATTATGCTAGAGGGTGCTCTTCAGATTGATCAAGCGGCCATTGATAGTGGTCGTAAGACTTATGGACAAAATGGGAAGTTAGTCACTCACAATCAAAATAATCTTTATTACTCCAACAACACAAACACTAATAAAGGACCAAAGATCCTTAATAATAATCGTGGAACTATGACCTAAGGTGTGACTGAACAACCTAAAAAGCCTAATGTTGTTAATCCTACCGGTACAAGTGCTACAAATAACAACAACAATAATGGATATAATCAAAGAAACAACAATTTATCACCCTTGGTAAACATTATGGATTTTGATCATCCCCAAAAACAACAACACCAACCTCAGCAACAGAGACAAACACCAACCCCAAGCCCTAGTTAATACCCCAACCAATTCCAAAACGAAGGGAAAGGGTTCCAAAATTTTAATGATAACAATCAACAACCAAACAATAATTATAGTTTCGAAGCACAACAAGGAAAAAACCAGAGGCCTCGAGATTATGATACTGACTTATACTGCAATTTCCATAGGGTTCGTGGGCATGACGCAAGAACTTTCCGTGATTGTAACAAGTTTTTGTAGCATTTTCTAGAAGACCAAAGATAGTTATTTGTTGAAATGTTTTTGGCAAACCCAACTGCACCCACTCTAAATGCCTACATGGGACCAATATATTCATAGACCACATAGCTAGGGATCTTCAATGATCCTCTCGCCATGCGTCCAAAGGATGATAAATTAGATCCCAATAGTTTTAATAAAAGTATTGTAATAGGGACTTATGATTGTGAAGCCTTAACTTCATTAAACCCATAAGTGGTACCTCTTTTGGATGGTTTGTAGCAAACAAAGATCATGGGATTGGTAGAGTTAGACCCCAAACCCCAAATTAACGCTACCAAGAGAACCAAGGATTATTCTTCCCAGCCAATCCCGATTTATCTAGTTGTGTCAAAAAATGTTCATGATATACTAAGTAATCTAGTAGGGGCTTATGATCTAATCATTGATCTGACCAAGAAATTTTCACACATTTCCTTCTTGGATCTACTAAAGAATTCCCGTCATCATTGAGCTGCTCTGTTAGAAGCACTAGGTCTCGGCCATTTGATTAATGTTACCCCTTTACTAGACACACAGATAAATCACATAGAATTTGATGTTAGTCATCTAAGGTAGCCTGAGAGAGATATTGCATTCATGTTTGACACAAGGTTCATTTAAAGAGACCTCTTAGAAATTGAGGGTGGAAAATACCTCGCAAATATCCTCAGAACCAGTTTCATGGGAAGGTGAATTTTTTGGGGGTCCGACAACTAAATTTTCACCTGATTTTTAAGTGGTGTGATAGATGGCTGAAGATGGACGATAGGAGATTCATTGTTGCACGTCAATAACCTTGTTAACGTGCATCAATGAACCTCACTGACTTGCATCAACGAGGTTCATTGACACATGTCAACAAGGTTGTTAACATGCAATAGAAAATATCCTTTTGTGTGTCTACATCTTTTTCCCTCTGATCATGTGATAAAAAAATATCTATGTCACGCATCAAAAAAATCTTTATCGTATATCAATAAGGTTGTTGACACACCTCAACAAACCTTGCTGACCCACATCAAAAAACCTCATTGACACACGTCAACAACCTTGTTTATGCATGTCAATGAACCTCACTAACATGCATCAAGGAACCTCACTTATGTGTATTAATACTACTGTTGATGCGTGTCAACAAGGTTGGTTGATGTGTGTCAACAACCTTTTTGACGCGTGTCAGAAAGGTTCATTGATGCGCATCAACAACCTCTCCCTATTGTGCATCAACAAATTCTCTATGTCACGCATCATAAAACTCTCTATCACGTGTGTGCAGCCTCCACCCTCCTATCACACGTTTACTGTAGTTGATAATACATATGCCCTTAGGTGGTATGAGTGAGCTAGTAGTGTTCTACCTGGAGAATAATCTATGATTATATAGGTGATAGTTTTAAGGGTAGGCGAAGCCGACCCCTAAAATAAATTAAATTGTAAATTTTAGTCGAATAAGTCACTGACCCGTGCCAGAAAATTCACTTTTTCAAAATTTTCAAAAATGGAATATTTACCATATTACGAATATTTTCCACTAAAATTATCCCTGGTTTGACATCAACAAGATGCCCATGTATGATGAGATTGCTTATATGGGTGACCCGAATTTGTTTCTACAAGTTTGAATTTACAATAACTATGTAAAGCGTGTAATGATCAATGATGGGGTAGTAGTTAACATAGTTCCCTACTCTTTTCTTCAAAAGTTAGGTTATGGTGGGATCAATTTCTCCTCAACTCAAAACACCCTAAGAAGCTATGATAGCCTCAAGGAAACATTGATTGGAACCATAGTATTACTGGTTACTCTTGAGCCTGTCATCACCAATCCGGCACTATGATAATTCTTCATCGGGAACTTCTCGTGCTATGATTATTTACTAATGCATAGCCTTTAGTTTGGTGGATGTAATCTGGAAACAAAACAACAACATAACACAAGAATACCATCGACTATGATAAAACAGAATGATGAAAAATCTAAAATATCAAAGTAATTTATAATATTAACATGAAACTGTTACAATCTCACCCATGAGGTACTTCAAGTGTTATTGACTTCACTTGCCTTTCACCAAGACTATGGGAGAAACTTTACAATTACACCTCTTAATGGCTTCCTTCACACACTTCCTACAATATTTCTCACTACTTCCTTCTATGCTAAATGAGGGGGGTGGCCTCTCTATTTATAGAACTCCCAGGCTTATCCATCTTATCTCTAAGATAGGATAAGAAATCCACTCTGATGAATCATATTCCATACCTTAACTCTTATCTGTACATGTAAGCTTATCTTTTAAGATAAGATAAACCTTATCATTTTACATGGGTTCCACATTTTTATACTTTTTACAAATAAAATATACAAAATATTTATGACCTCACTCCTTGTCCTTATTACCAATATAATATTTCTAATTCCTAATCACGTAGACCCTACTTCTCTAATTACCCAAACTTTGACATTTTAACATTACCAGACCACTTACGACAAATATTTACTTTTTACAACATTCCTATTGTACTTTGACTGTTACCGTACTCCACATTATTGGCGGCACTGTACTGATGGTGCCGTTATCTTCTATCAAATGCTACTACTAATTATACTTAACAACATCCTATTCCTAATACATACATTAATGAAATAGAAATTATGGAGGAAAATTTTAGTGTCGACATCTTCCCCCTTCCTAGCTTCTACTCCGTCCTCGGAGTAGACTATTCTAGTGCTTGGAAAATCTCCAACTTGTCGTGGTTGACCCATTTCGTAATGGGAGTGCCATCCAATTCCTCCAGTCGGTACGTACCATTTTCATGCACAGCTTCTATTTTGTAGGGCCCCATCCATTTTGGAAGAAATTTTCTCTGTCTTCTTTTTTTTGTATCTGGAATCATATACTAGAACCAAGTCATTCACATGAAATGGAGACCACCGGATCTTTTGATCAAAGTATTCCTTCTGCTTCATTTTCTTCTTATGGCTTGTATCCTTTTTTATTTCTCTCATTTCCTCCAGCAAATGAAGATGTACCAACCTTTCTTTTACTGAATCACTTTCATCCATCCTTTCATTTTTCATAACTCTCACAGTGGGAATATCAAACTCAATAGGAAGAACTGGATCAATGCCATAGGCCAACTGAAATGGGGAGTATCCTGTTGCTGACTTTGATGTTTCCCTATATGCCCACAATGCTGCATGAATCCTTTTATCCCATTTATGTACCTGCAAGGCTGCATCTTTTGCTAGAATTTGACACAACACAAAATTTGTTCGTTCCACCTGTCCATTTGTGCTTGGCTTGTATGTTGTTGCCTTCCTGTGCTTAATAGAAAACTTATTGACTAGGGCTTCTACCACCTCATTAATGAAGTGGCTTCCTTGATCTGTTACAATTTCTAATGGACAACCAAATCTGGTGACAATGCGTTCATATATGAACCTTGCCACTTCATCCATGGAAGCTGTTTTCAATGGCCTAGCTTCAACCCATTTGGTTAAATAATCTGTGGTAACTACAATATAATTATTTTGGCATGATGTATTTGGAAGTGGACCTACAATGTCTATTCCCCACTTTTCAAAGGGACCAAGTGGAAGAATAGGACATAATGGAGCTGATGAAGTCTTACGGTTACCATGTGTTTGACAAATATCACATGTCTTACAATAATTATAACAATCTTTAAAAAGAGTGGGCCAGTGATAACCTGCATCCAAGATCCTTCTTGCTATAAGTTGTCCAGAGAAGTGCCCTCCACATGTACCATTGTGGAATTCTTCTAGTAGTTCCTTCCCTTGATCACGTCCAACTGCCCTCTTGTACTGTCCATCAGGTCCTATTCGAAATAATACTCCATGCAGAATAGAATATGGACGACTGGCTTGAGTAATCTTTCTCTTAGTCTTTGCATTGGCACCATCAGGAAACTTGAATTCATTCAGATAATTCCAAATATCTATGTATTCACTAGGGATTGTGTCAAGGGATAACAAGGCTGCATCGGGAAATCATCACCATCACAAGATGATCCTAAACCATCATAGGCTCGAGAGAGTGCATCTGCATTGACATGCTTCTTTCCTGGCCTATCTATAATATCAAATTCAAATTCTTGTAGCAAAATTATCCATCTTGCTATCCTCCCTGATGGGTTAGGCTTATTTACAATATATTTTAGAGCCTGATGATCTGTTACAACTAGAAATTTTTGCCCTAGCAAGTAATTTCTAAACTTCTTTACAGCAAAAATGATAGCCAGAGCCTCTTTTTCAGTTACAGTATAATTTACCTCAGCACTGCTCATTTGTCTGCTCCCAAAGTAAATTGGATGTTCATTCCCATTTTCATCCTTTTGGCTCAAAGTACTTCCTAGTGCTGCATCTGAGGCATCAGTGTACACAATGAATGGCTTGCTCCAATCTGGATTCTTCAAAACAGGTGAAGACACCAGGGCTTCCTTCAGTTGTCCAAAAGCTTCATGCACCTTATTTCCTGGTTCATAAGTAACATCCTTCTTCAAGAACTGGGTTAGTGGCTGTGCAATCTTTGAGAAATTCTTGATGAACCTTCTATAGTAACCCACATGGCCTAAAAATGATCTCAACTTACTTCTATTCATAGGAAATGGTAAATCTTTGATTTTTGAAACTTTATCAGGATCAGTACCAATACCATCTCTGGATACAACATGCCCTAACAAAACGCCTTTAGAACATCCAAAGACACACTTTATAGGGTTTAGTGAGGCTTGTGCTTCATCTAACCTTTGAAATGCTGTCTCCATTGGTGCAGGTGGTCCAACTTGCTCCCATAGATGCAAAAATCATCCAGAATTACTCTGATGAAGGTCCCAATGTAGGGTTTGAACACCCTATTCATCAAACGCTGGAATGTTGCTGGAGCATTACACAACCCAAAAGGCATAACTGTATAAGCAAACGTTCCCCAAGGAGTGGTGAACGTGGTCTTCAGCTGATCTTTCTCTGCTATACGAACTTGGTTGTAGCCGCTATATCCATCAGCAAAACTATAGCACTCCTGGCCAGCTACTTCATCCAAGATCTGATCTGAAAATGGAAGAGGGTAATGATCCTTCTTTGTTGCCTTATTGAGCTTCCTGTAATCAACACAAATGCGTAGCTTCCCATTCTTTTTTATTGAGATCACAATGGGAGAAACCCATTCTGAATTCTCCACAGCAAATATGAATCCTGCATCAAGCAACTTATCTATTTCTTCTTTTACAGTCTTGGAAAAATTAGGATTCATTCTATATGGCATTTGCTTTATGGGCTTAGCACCATCTACCAGCTCAATACAATGTTCTACCCAACTTACTTGACGGAGTTCCTTGTAATCAAAAGTGAATAGGTGTATGTACCTTCGAAAGAGCTGGAGGTAGGATTCCTTCTCACTCTCCATCACAACATCACCAATCTTTATTTGTTGGAGACGATCATCAACTTCTTCTTCAGATAATTTTATGGGGTCATGAGTTGGTGTGACTGGAAGGATATCCATGACTGAAACATCCACCTCACTTTCTTCATCTTCAGTGTCCACTTCACTGGTACTAGAGTAATCAGAGGATGTCCAATCATCAGTTTCATCACTTGAATCGACAGGTTCTGCCTTATGATGCCGAGGGATCACGTTTATTTTCACCCTCTCTCTACCACGTCCAAGTGTCATGAAACCTTCATTCCAGTAGTTTCTTGCATGAACTCTCCTTAGCCATGGTCTTCCCAGCAGCATTGGGTACGCAACAGTACCATTTTTCATCACCTGAAAGTCTACCACACATACAACACCCATAACAGATATTGCCACATTTGAAACTACACCTTCTGGTTTAGTTTTTCCTTTATTTAATGACCTTAACATAAGTGTTGAAGGGCGATCAATTTTTAAACCCAACATATTCATTACAGACTCGGTCATTACATTAACTGCAGCACCTCCATCAACTAAGACATCATGAATTGAAATACCATTACATAATACCTCAGCTTGTGGAGCATAGGGATCCGCCTCTGCCTCCAAAACAGGGACCTCAACCTCCTTCCTTCGTCGAGCATTGAGTCCACTTCGCAACTCCCGCCTCTTCTCAGAAGACATAGCCAAGAGTTGACCATATGTAATATTTGCAGGCCTTTTGGAAAGATCTTCCAAGATGGAGTATGGTCCTTGCCCCTGTGAAATCAGAAAATCCTGCACACCCAACTTTCTTCTCCTATGTTTCTTACTAGTTTCTTCTTTCATCTTCTTAGGATCATTTCCATCTTGATTATCTTTTTCTTTCTTTCTTTTTGTTACAAACACATCTACTTCATTATTTCTACTCTTATCTACTACATCAAAAGAATTCACAGGTGCTTTTCCTTTATCATTATCTCCTTTACCAGATGTAGAAGCTCTATCTGGACAATTATACTTATAATGACCCTTTTTATAACAACCATAACATACAACTTCAGAAATATTTCTTTTTGGACCTCTATCTCCTCCCTGAGAACTAAATTCCTTTCCTTGAAGAAGATTAATAGTTAACTGACCCATCTTTTTGAGCAAATCTTCATACTCAGTAGATGTACTAGGAGAAATATTTGTGCTCACCGGGAGTGGTTGTGGATTCTGGACCAAAGGTGCTGGTGTAGGCTCTACTTTAGCAACAATTTCTTTGGGCTCCTCTTCCATGCTTTCTTCTTGCCTTCTTGCAATCTCCTTTGCTTGTTCAATGGTAGCTGGGCGGTCATACTTCACTCGTTGTCTGATCTCTGGCTTCATCCCAAGAATGAAGTGCTTACAGAGGAGATTATCCACGCCATTCATCAACCCATCCGCTAGTCCTTCCTTCCGGATCTGGGCATCGAGCTTCCTCCTTAGCTCTAGAACACGAGCATGATAATCCCTTATCTTCTCCTTCTCTCCTTGGGATAGCTTTGTGATCTCGATCATGAGATCTGCATATTTCTGTTGTTCACCAAATTCTTCAAGAAAACTTTCAGTTAATAAATCCCATGAATTTTTCACATTATCACCTAGTGTTTCAAACCACCTAAGTGTTGAACCATCCAAAAAGGTAGGAAAAAATTCAGTCCATTGTTCCCTTCTTATAAGGCCATTACAAATACAAGATCGCTTAAACTCTTGAATGAAAGAAGAAGCATCTTCATTAGATTGAGCTGAAAAAACATGAATCTTTCCCATTTTCAAAAGTAACCACCATGAAATACCAACTCACAAGTACAATCAACAAGACTTATGTGTACAAATAATTGGAATCACTATACTAGAAAGTGACTTTACACCTTTCTACAGTAAAAAAGAAATGACCACGGTAAACTATGGTAAAACTTGACTTACTGCGGTAAAAACTGACTTTACTGTGGTAAACACTATTCACGGTAAAAAGTGAAGTTACTGCGGTAAATACTATTCACGGTAAAAAGTGACTTTACTGCGGTAAATACTATTCCAACAAAAATGACTTTACCATGGTAACTACTATTCATGGCAAAAATGACTTTACCATGGTAACTACTATGCACAGTAAAAACAAGGTTACCCTCTAATTGATTTTTGACTAAGTGGGAATATCTCTCCAGAAAATCCACCAACGAGGAATGGTCCCGGCAACGGAACCAAAAATGTCATCACCAATCCGGCACTATGATAATTCTTCACCGGGAACTCCTCGTGCTATGATTATTTACTAATGCACAGCCTTTAGTTTGGTGGATGTAATCTGGAAACAAAACAACAACATAACACAAGAATACCATCGACTATGATAAGACAGAATGATGACAAATCTGAAATATCAAAGTAAATTATAATATTAACATGAAACTGTTACAATCTCACCCATGAGGTACTTCAAGTGTTATTGACTTCACTTGCCTTTCACCAAGACTATGGGAGAAACTTTACAATTTACAATTACACCTCTTAATGATGGCTTCCTTCGCACACTTCCTACAATATTTCTCACTACTTCCTTCTATGCTAAATGAGGGGGGTGGCCTCTCTATTTATAGAACTTCCAGGCTTATCCATCTTATCTCTAAGATAGGATAAGAAATCCACTCTGACGAATCATATTCCATACCTTAACTCTTATCTGTACATGTAAGCTTATCTTTTAAGATAAGATAAACCTTATCATTTTACATGGGTTCCACATTTTTAGACTTTTTACAAATAAAATATACAAAATATTTATGACCTCACTCCTTGTCCTTATTACCAATATAATATTTCTAATTCCTAATCACGTAGACCCTACTTCTCTAATTACCCAAACTTTGACATTTTAATATTACCGGACCACTTACGACAAATATTTACTTTTTACAACATTCATATTGTACTTTGACTGTTACCGTACTCCACATTATTGGCGGCACCGTACTGATGGCACTGTTATCGTCTATCAAACACTACTACTAATTAAACTTAACAACATCCTATTCCTAATACATACATTAATGAAATAGAAATTATGGAGGAAAATTTTAGTGTTGACAGGCCCAAGATGGTACTAACTCAGTTTTATATTATAGACTAGGAAACCAACTATAATATGATCCTTGGTTGTCCTTAAATCCACCGCATGAAGGAAATCCACTCCACTCTATCCTAAGAGTTCATATTCCTACATTTAGGGAAATTATTTGTTGCACAAGGTGATCTAAAACCCTTTGATATATATTTGACTAAATTAAAAAAGAGCCTAGGGTTCCACTCTGAATTTGAGCTTCCCATAAATTAGTTACACAAACCTACAAGCATGATACCAGAAGAAAAGATAGTTCCTAATATGGAGTTAGAAGTCACCGGTTTGATCGAAGGTATTCCAATGGTTAAGGATGAAATTGTTATTGTAGATACAATATCATTAAGAACCACAAAAAATATTTTTGAGCTATTAGAGAAGGATTTTCTTATTCTCCTCCCCTTTGATTCTATGGGTATGGGACATACTTTGGGACTCAATTCCTGTTGTATATATCTACCCCCCAGGTAAATATAGACAACGACCAAAGGAAAATATGTCGGAGAGGTCAAAAAACCTGACACAAGGAAAATATGTCGAGGAGGTTCAAAAACCCGACACAAAAGGAAAATATGTCGAGGAGGTTCAAAAACCCGACACAAAAGGAAAATATGTCGGGGAGGTTCAAAAACCTGACACAAAAGGAAATTCAGGTTTCGGGTTTCGGGAAACATGAGATATGAAGCATGTAAATAGCAAAGGATGTCCCAATGCTTGAGAGTTCCGAAAACCTGAAAAACTTCCTAGGAAATCAGGTCTTGGAGTCAGAAAAACAAGTTCAGAAAGCATGGGGTGAAAACATATTGAGCCATCCTCCAAACCCGATGCATATGCAAGTCATATTTCCGAACCCGAAACAAAGGAAATCTTGGAAATACCAGCGGAAGTGGGTTTCGGGAAAACATAAGCATCAAACACATGTCGAGGCATCCTCCAAACCTAATGCAAATGTAGAGGAGAACCCTGAACCCGACAGGAAGAAGACCCTGATGTGGGAAATGTTCAGATCACCATACTTTTCACAGGGAGCTCATATTCATGCAAGGTTGGAATTTTTGGAAAGATTACAAGGTCCTCTACCCAACTACAACTAGATATATTTAATTAGGTGAGAACAAGTTCTTAAAAATGCAAAATATAGTTCGCCATATTTTGAGTTTGTTGGGGATCTCACCTACCGCCATAATGAGATGAGTTAGGTGCAGTCTAGAGGTGGTTGGGACAGATTTCGAATTCCTCTCTTCTCCCTCTCTTTTTCCTCCTATAAATTGTAAGGAGGGGATTCTTTCTAAAGGTTGGACATTTTTGTTTTGCCCCTCCCTTCTTCTCTTTGGCAGGTGAACTTTTGGAGTTCAAACCTCCCATTTGAAACTGTAATGCAACTTTGCCTCTTGGCATTTTGTAGTGTGTTGTATCAATCTTTGGAGAAAATTAATGCATGTCTGTGGATGATTCTCAACCCTATATGTGTTCATTTGCATCCTCCTGATCTTTCACTATGAATTTGGTTATCTGTGCATGATCTTGCATTGCATTTTTTATGGTTTGTGTTTATTGGCAAGAAAAGTGTTCTTCATTCCTCGGTGCATCACCTTTGTAGTTTAGGTTTTATTTTTATGCATCTTCTTACCCTGTCTCCTTGGCAAGTTAGATTAGGTTATTGAGTAAATCCTCTGCATTTTTATGTGTGCATCTGAATAGAGGAATAGGAACCAGCCTTCATCTGGAGAGCTTTTCCGATTTCACAAGGTCCCGCACTTAGGAAAAGCTCCATGTTATGCAATCGTACTAAGAGTCTCAACCCATCGAGTTGCAGACATTTAGGGGTGCTGTGATTCACTGCCAATAGTTTTGGCATGCCCGGTGGGACCAAGAGGTCATTCCATAAGATTTGAAGGAGTTTTCATGAAATTCAGACTGTAAGAAATTGCAAGTTTTACAATTTAAGATTTTGCACCTTCCAGGCTGAACTCCGAAATCAATTTTCAAGGGCTTAACTTGCTCAAAACAAGTCAAAATTTCACCAGTTGGTAGATCTGCAGGGTAATCTTCAAAAGGGTATCCTTGAAATAGTTTTTTGAGATTTTTAGACTTTCAAATTTTCATGGTTTTTTGTGTGTTTCGGGTTTTCGAGGTCCGAGAACATCAAAGAAGACCCAACAGTCATTTCTGGGTTTTTAGGGGATGCATTGCATGGTCCTATTCCCTTGAAAATAGTCATTTCAATAGTTTTTTCCCTTGGGGTGTCGAGCATGTCCCAAGTTCCGACACATGGAGGTCAATTCAAGTTTTTTAAGTCCCATTGCTTGGAGATAAGTACCGCATGTTATCCAATCACATCGTGAGTTCAAGTATATGCACTTGTACAAGACATAGGGGTGTTGTGAATTCGGTGACTAACAGTCCTCTGGCACGCCTGGTGGGACCTTTAGAGGTCTTCCACTTTTAATCTTTGCCAGGTTTGGTGTGTTCCTTGTTAAAGATTCAGCCTTTTGGAGGCACTATTCAAAAGTACATCTGGCGAATCCATCTAGTAGATAACTCATTCTCTAAGTTGCAGACCCATTTCCATCCATTTCCATCCATATTTCTTTCCATCTCTTTCATTTTTTTCCATTCCATGAAGTTGTGCAATCATGACTTCATTTCCATCATGGAATTCACATTATCAACAACAGAAATATATCACACCTCCAACATGTTTTACAAATCCTCCAAATCAGCATTTTGGTCAAATTCAAAATCAGCATGTCTACCCATATTGAGCGGCAGTGCCAAAGTTAGTTTGGATATGAAGCATGTCAAGCAGCAAGGGTACGCATGGTTGTGAGGGCAGTCAAGAAGAAAGATGCAGATCTTGCTGGAATAAATCCAAAAGATGGAGGTGAAGATGGTGCAATCAAGGGAAACAGCTCAAATGAAAGCTTTCAAAATTGGTTGCAGGACTCCTTGCCCATGGGGAGGCCCTTTTCCAAGACACTTCAGCCCTCAGGAGAAGCTGGACTTCATGATGAAGATGCTGCCCCAACTTGCACAATGGACAGTAGAAATAGAGGCCTATACACTTGGTGTTGAACAACCTTGTCAATGGGTAAGTTCTACACCATCATCTGGTTTTTCTCTTCCCATTACTCAAGTAGCATCATCTCATTTGGAATTTCAAATTCTAAATCCAGTCAATGCTGCCCCAGGAGTTAATTCCATTTCTCCATTCCCTAGTCTTCCACCACATCTCAATTCTTCTTCCCCTTTCCTTCCAAACAGTCATCCCCTCCACAAGAGCTAACAGAAATACCCTCTCCTCCAAAGAAACAAGATTTTCTACCTCCTCCACCACCATGAAAAATTGCCAAATCAATTGAGTTACAATCCACTTCTCCTCTTGCATTCCCAAATCCATGTTGGGAGGATAAAAATTAGAATGCTAGTCAAGGAAAACAGCAGCAGAAAGAAGAGTCCAAACAAAGATAAAGAAATTAAAATTCTGAAGAGTTGGGATCTTAAATTTGGGATGAAAAAGATCCCCTTGATGGTTAAGCCTTCAGAAGAGGTTGGAGTTGGAAAACAAGTGGTGGTTAGGACTGAATTTGTTGCAGCAGGAGAAGATAAAAAAGAAGAAGCGGATCAGTAGTCAGTTTGCTTAGAAAGTAGTGTCCATGTTAGCACTCTATTTGAAGGGAATGCTGATTCAATTCAAGTTGCACAATCAGCCATAGAGGAAGAAAGCTCAGAATAAGATCTTGCAGTCCCAACTTGTCCTCTAGAGCAGTAGATTGAAGAGTTTGACTTGACAAACTTCATGCTAGAAGAAGAGTTCTATCAAGAGACAAGATTGTCCTTCAAGTAGTAGAGGAGGAGAAGCTGCTCCAAATCCAAAAGAAGAGGAGCACATTCTAGTTGTGGAGGAGAAAATTACAGATCCAAGGCCTTTGAGCACAAAGCAGGCTACAGGAGAACCTTCAGTTCTTATTTCTACTTCATCCCTCTCGTGTTCTAGTGCTAAAGAAGAGTTTGATCTCTCAAACTCAATGTTGGAGGATGAAAGAAACCATGATGATCAAGTTACAGATCAAGAGGACACCATGGAGGAAGTTGAGCATTTGCAGTAGGACAACAATGAGGTAGTTTATCTGTCAGATTTGGAGGACTGTTTTGATGAAGAAGAACTGGTTGAGTTCCTACCATTCTCTCTTTCATCATCCACGTTCCAAACACCTGAGCCTACTGTCATGAAGGAGAGCACCCATTTGCAGCAGCCTGCATCTTATAACAGCTCTTTGGAACCAAGATTGGAAGATTTTAATCTTTCATGTCCTTCATTGGAGGAAGAGAAAGGGCAGAAAGGTTCTACCATTGCTTCCACACCATCCATTCAAGAAGGTCTACAAGAGAACTCCATTCTTGGAGTTAAAAATCAGGGCAATGGGACATACTCAAAGGACCATACCTTGCCCAATCAAGTATTTGGCTTCATTGGAGCCAAAGGAGAAGTCACAACCAGTCATGCTTGCTCCTAAGCATGAGGATGAGCTACAAAGAACCAAGGATCAGCTGATCATACCTCTCCAATCCAAATTCAGAACAACTAAAAGAGGTATTGAATTTTCCTTCAGCTGATACCTTGATGATTTGGGTGGAAGACCAGCTTCTTGTTGATTTTCCACTCATCCAATCAGCCATGTTCAGTGTCAAATTAGTTGCATGGTTGCCAATTTTGAAGAAAGGAAGCTATTTTGCACAACCAGTTGCAGGGTTTGTTTAGCTTACCTTTGCTTCTAGTTAGAATACAGTAGGTAGGTTTGCTTTCAGTAAAAGAAGTGCTCGTGCACACTCTGCATGTTCCATTTAGAACATGTATGAGTTTCAGTTTTGTACATAGTTTTGGTGCTGCTGGTTATGCTCTTCCACATTTCATTTTAAGTGGCATTTTAGTGAGAACAACTCTAAGTTCAATGGATTCAAGTGGCTCAGAGGGAAGTTTTCAAAGTTCATATCAGTTTTACGGATTTCTTATGACTCCATGCCCAATGGATTGCTAAAAGGCCACTGATCTTCTACCTAGCAGGCAGGTAATTCCGTTGAGTCACCAAATTGTTGTATATATCCACTCCCCAGGTAAATATAGACAATGACCAAAGGAAAATATGTCGGAGAGGTCAAAAAACCCGACACAAGGAAAATATGTCAGGGAGGTTCAAAAACCCAACATAAAAGGAAAATATGTCGGGGAGGTTCAAAAACCTGACACAAAAGGAAAATATGTCGGGGAGGTTCAAAAACCTAACACAAAAGGAAATTCGGGTTTCAGGTTTCGGGAAACATGAGACATGAAGCATGCAGATCACAAAGGATGTCCCCATGCTTGAGAGTTCCGCAAACCCGAAACACTTCCTAGGCAATCGGGTCTTGGAGTTGGAAAAACAAGTCAGGAAAGCATGGGGCGAAAACATGTTGAGCCATCCTCCAAACCCGATGCATATGCAAGTCATATTTACGAACCCGAAACAAAGGAAATCTTGTAAATACAGGTAGAAGCAGGTTTCGGGAAAACATAAGCATCAAACACATATCGAGGCATCCTCCAAACCTGATGCAAATGCAGAGGAGAACCCCGAACCTGACAGGCAGAAGACCCTGACGTGGGAAATGTTCAGATCGCCATAAATTTTCACAGGGAGCTCAGATTCACGCAAGGTTGGACTTTTTGGAAAGATTACAAGGTCCTCCTCCCAAATAAGACTGGATATATTTAATTGGGTGAGAACAAGTTCTTAAAAATGCAAAATACGGTTTGTCATATTTTGAGTTTGTTGGGGATCTCACCTACCGCCATAATGAGATGAGTTAGGTGCAGTCTGGAGGTGGTTGGGGCAGATTTCAAATTCCTCTCTTCTCCCTCTCTTTTTCCTCCTATAAATTGTAAGGAGGGGCTTCTTTCTAAAGGTTCGACATTTTTGTTTTGTCCCTCCCTTCTTCTCTTTGGTAGGTGAACTTGTGGAGTTCAAACCTCCCATTTGAAACTGTGATGCAACTTTGCCTCTTGGCATTTTGCAGTGTGTTGTATCAATCTTTGGAGTAAATTAATGCATGTCTGTGGATGATTCTCAACCCTCTCTGTGTTCATTTGCATCCTCCTGATCTTTCACTATGAATTTGGTTATCTGTGCATGATCTTGCATTGCATTTTTTATGGTTTGTGTTTATTGGCAAGAAAAGTGTTCTTCATTCCTCGGTGCATCACCTTTGTAGTTTAGGTTTTATTTTTATGCATCTTCTTACCCTGTCTCCTTGGCAAGTTAGATTAGGTTATTGAGTAAATCCTATGCATTTTTACGTGTGCATCTGAACAGAGGAATAGGAACCGGCCTTCATCCGAATAGATTTTCTGATTTCACAAGGTCCCACACTTGGGAAAAGCTCCATGTTATGCAATCACACTGAGAGTCTCAACCCATCGAGTTGGAGACATTCAGGGGTGCTGTGATTCGCTACCAACAATTCCCTTCCAGCAAATGAGGTTTGCATGGTTGAGGTAACCGAGGTAAAGGGGGGAGGAATAAAGGATGACTCAGCATCCATCTTTCTGAGTAGTTGTTGGACTCTCCATTTTTATGGAGACAAGTGTTGTTTTAGCTCCAGGGAAGGTACAATCCTTACTTCACCTAAAGGAAGGGTTCTATATTTTTCTTTCAAGCTGAATTTCAAATGAACAAACAATGGGGCTGATTATGAGGCTTTCCTATTAGGTCTCATTGTATCTAAGAGAATGGGAATCCTCAATATTAGGGTGTTGGGTGATTCAAAACTAGTCGTAAATCAGATATGTAAAGTATATGAGACTAGAGTTGAACATCTACATCCTTACAACACATCAGTGTTAGGTCTAACGAAAGGGTTCAATTTCATCTCAATTAAAGTAATTCCACATGAACAGAACCTTCTCATAGATTCTTTAGAAACTTATTCTTCACACTTCACCCCAAGTAGTGACCTAAGATACTAACTTCACATTTTTAGTTCGTGTTGAACCCATGATTCGTAAAGCACCAATGACCCCAATGTTGACATACATAGAAACTAAGAATCATCCTGATTTGTCAGAGCACGTTAACAATGATGAATCGACTTTAAGTAATTTAAAATCTTGGCATAATTTCATCTTACCTATCATGAGATAGAACTTTCCTTAATTTTTTGTTCCTCTTCTTATTTTTGGCAATCCCATGATCAAATCCTCCCTGGGAAGGGGTCTTTAGATTTACAAGGTAGAAGAAGAAAAGGATTTAGAGTTACCTCTTGACACACCTCAGTTTGAGGAGGGAAATTCCTCCTTAATCGAGGGAATGATTGATATAAATATTGGAAAAGAGAAGGAAATAAAATTTTTGAAACTGGGATCCTCCTTAACTATAGAGGAGGTAGAAATACATACCCAAATTCTCAAGGAACATCAAAAGTCTTTCATGTTTAGTTACAAATAAATGATGGGAATTTCACCACATATTGCAGTGCATAATCTCATCACCAAACCAAATGCAAAGCTGATAAAGAAAAATTTGAGACCCATGAATCCAAAAGTGGCCCTCATGGTGAAAGAAGAAGTAATGAAACTTCTCCAGGTGGGATTCATCAAGCCATTTAATTATTCAAAATGGGTATCTAATAGCATCCCTATGGTAAATAAGAATGGAAAGATCCATATTTGCATAGACTTCTGGGACATTAACACTGATTTCCCCAAACATGACTTCCCATTACCATCCATCAATGTTATTGTTGATGCAACAACTAGATTCGAATTGTTGTCTCTCATGGATGGGTTTTCGGGATATAATCAAATCAAAATCTGCAAAGAGGATCAAGCCAAAACTACATTTATAACTCCTTGGGGAACCTATTGTTATGTTGTCATGCCATTCAGTCTTAAGAATGCTAGTGCCACATACCAACGAGAAATGACATACATATTTCATGACCTTATTCATAATATTATGGAATCCTACGTGGATGAATTGCTAGCCAAGGCAAGGAAGTATTGTGATCACCTAGAGGTGCATTGTATCATCCTTTCATGCCTAATCAAGTATGACATCACATTAAATCTGGAGAAATGTGTATTCAGCGTAACAGGAGTCAAGCTTCTGGGTTACATTATATCTTCATGAGGGATTTATGCCTACCTAGCCAAAATTCAAGTTGTGTTAGAAATAGTTCCACCATCAGAAGAGTCTGTTATTAGATATTTGCTTGGTAAAATTGGTGCAATCCAAAGGTTCATGACTGACTTGACCTTTTCTATTCATCCAATCAACAATTTGTTGAAAAAGGATTATACCATTGATTGGACGAAAGCATGCAATGAGGCCTTTAACACGGTTAAACGATTCTTGTTGTCCACTCCCACACTAATGCCACCTAGATTAAATCATCCTTTGATCTTTTATTCATGAGCTACGTATGTTTCTCTAGCCTACATTTTGGTTCAAGAGGATGACAATAAATGAGAATGTGTAGTTTACTTCATTATTTAAATGTTTCTTTATTGTGAAACACGTTACACATAGGAAGAAAAAGAATACCTTGCCATAGTCTTCACAAAAAAGCATTTAAGGAATTATATGTTGAATCAAGAAACAAGAGTTATTTTTAAGACAGACCACTTGCAGACATTCCTCATGGTAGAATCTTTGTCTAAAAAGGTCAGGCATTTCATAACCTTAATGGGTGAGTTTGAACTAACATTTTTAAACCATAAATCTGTTAAGGGAAAAATCATTGTGGATTGGTTGGCTGACAATCCATTGGATGGGGGTGATTTGGTAGATCTAGAATTTCTTGATGAATGCATGTACTTTTTCGAAACCAGGCCCCCTATCTCTATATGTCCTTGGTATACAAACATTGTCAATTTCATCATGGACCACACATACTCAAAAGGGGAAACATCGCAAAAAAAAGGTGATTATGTGTCATTACTGCTAAGTATGTTGTTTTAGAGAAACTACTTTACCGCAGAGCCTTTGATGGAATGTTGTTAAGATGTGTTGATGCCAAAGAATATGAAAAGATTATTTATGAATCACATAGCAGAGTATGTGGAGGTTACTTTGAAGCCCATGCCATTGCTTAGAAAATGCATCGGATGGACTGTTTCTAGCCCACTATAAAGCATGATGTGGTATATTTTGTGCGTAGATTCCACAAATGTCAAGAGTTCTCCCATGAGATCCACATACCAGCACAAGCTTTGAAACCAATCGCAACCCCATGGCCCTTTTCCGTGGGTTCTAGATTTGATAGGGAAATTCTCTCCCTCATCAATGGATGGCCATAACTTCATAATCATGGCCACATAATACTTTACCAAGTGGGTAGAAGCCATGCCTCTTACCACTGTACCTAGGTCTTTGATCGCTAAGTTCATCTTATACCAGATCATTTGTAGGTATGGCATCCCATAGATCATTATTTTAGAGAATGGAACGTCTTTAAAAAATAACGAGGTGCATGAGTTGTGTAAAAATTTCAAAATAATTCATCACACAGCTTCTCTCTACTATCCTCAGGCTAATGGATAAACAGGGGCTACGAATAAGAAGTTAAAGGCCATACTTTTCAAAACCATTAAGGAGAATAAACAAGACTGGCAACTAAAGATTTTTTCAGCCTTGTGGGCCTATCAAACATTTGTTAGAACACCAACAGAGGTAACCCCCTTTTGTTTAGTGTCTGGTGCTAAGGTAGTTCTACCACTCGAAGTCAAAATACATAGTATTTGTATTTCACTACACAGGATCCTAGGAGCGGAGGGTTATAGAGAAGTAAAAAACTCCCAATTATAAATTCTTGATGAGGCTAGAATTAACACCAAACAATGGAAAATTTTTACAATAACCGAATGGCTCATCAATAAAATAAGAAGGTTTACAAACATGAGATCTACGAAGGAGATTTAGTATTAAGACTCAATATCCAGATAGAAAGAAAAATGGCGAGGGAAGGAAATTCAGACCTAGGTGGTTAGGTCTGTATATAGTAGTAGAAGAATACAAAAATGGGGCATTTCACCTGTGAACACTAGAGAGTGAGGAGTTTAGTGAATCCATGAATTCTCTTCACCTAAAGAGGTACTACGCATGATCTACTAACATTTTCATATGTATATTACTATATTTGCATTGCATTTTAATCCGCCAATTCGTTTTGTAAAATTTGTGATCAAGGGATTTATTCTTTTAGCAATTCCTAAAAACTTATCAAAAAATTCAAATCATATTTCTTCAAATCTTCATGGTATCAACAATTATTTTTGAATCATCTCATCAGTTCAAGCAAGATAAGACAATTTTTTTATCATGATCATACTAAGGCCTATATACTTTGTTTTACTTATAGTCTCTTTCTAGGTTAAGTTTCTTTTCCTATAGTATACTCTTGAAGCTTCATGGTGTCACATCTATCCCATTAAAATCTCTTTGGAAATAAGAACATACTAAACAATATTCCTAGATGATTAAGTCAAATGTAATTCCACAGAAAAATTTTATTTTACACATTTTTTTTCCCTACCTACCTTCGGTGTTGAGCCTTGTTATCCTATAAAATTGACAAGGGAAATTTTACAGGTAACCATACCAAAATTTTGTTTTGGTTCCCTGCCGAGGTCCCTTAGCATTTGGAATGGCATAAAATCCCTTTCCGGAGAATCTGGTTTTTTGAACTTAGTTGTTTGGTCCTTTTTTGGCTGGGCGTAGATTTTGTTCATGCAACATAAAATGATATTTGTGCCCTCTTCTATTCCTTTGGTGCACTCTCTAGTCAGTGTCGACATTACAAATGTTGTGCCTTCCCATGATGTTCCTTTTAAACCTGATGACCGAGGTGCATGCGCCACCCTGTCGACACTAAAAAATGTTGTGCACCCTGATCAAGTGGTGTGCCAAAGTGCTAAAAACCCCAATGTTGACAGTTCCTGAATTCATGCCAAAGGTGCAAATAATTTCAATGTTGACATTCATATTTTGTGTGCACCCTTTGAAAAATTTGGTGGTGCATTTATTATGCTTTTTGCTATATGTAGGTGCATCTGACCTGTCATTTTCACGATTGTAACAACATGTGAAAAAGCTCTTTTCTCTACACTTGTCAGTGCTCTTGTCATCCTCGTGTTGCTTTACGTCACATTCGTGGACCCCACATCGTTTCTTCCATTCTATATATTCCTGGTAAGTGGTCCTTTCTTTTCTTGTGGTATTTGTCTGTTGGTTTTCTGTGTTGTTTTCAAAGTTTGTGGTTGTTATAAAAAAACAAATGAACCTAAGAGGCTCCCCCCAAATCAGTTTCACCCTCCTCCCAGATCTGCTAGCTTAGAGGGCTTTGTCTCAAAAATGATCCAAGATCCTTTTTTCTCTATTCCCCCTCACTATCCAAATTTATGCTAAAGAGCCCAAAAAACCACAAAAAAACCAATCAGGA
Source organism: Taxus chinensis (assembly GCA_019776745.2). Classification (NCBI taxonomy): domain Eukaryota; kingdom Viridiplantae; phylum Streptophyta; class Pinopsida; order Cupressales; family Taxaceae; genus Taxus; species Taxus chinensis. The sequence continues at coordinate 201,228,699 of CM034153.1, read as the reverse complement.
GAAAGAAAATCTAAGGATATCACAATCCAATGCCGTGATTTTCCTTTGGTGCAAACGCGATCACTGTTGCATAAAACAAAGTTACGCCAAAGGGTGCACTAACCCTACCTGCAGTATGCATCCTCCCTACACCTTATAAAAATCTAAAAATCCTAACACAGGTGCAAAGTGCAATCCTACCTACACCGACATCTGAATGTCATGCAAAATCTTCCTGCGCCGCACCAAAAGCCCCTTGGCACACCTTGAATCAATGATGAATCCTTTATATCTATGCCCTTTGGCACATAAAAATGTTCTGTAACATGTTCTAGATCTGTGCCATTGGCGTATCCTACTGCCATGCATCACCAGAATTATTTGTGCCCAGTTCAAAACCTTTAATATGGCGTAGGCACAAATCCTTTTACACTAACACTAAATGTTATGTGTAGTATTCCTGTGCCCTGCACCCTTTGGTGCATTGTTTTCTTCCTTGCAACACTCTCCATCAGTGCGCCTTGCTTTTCTGATCCTGCAGCCTACAGTATACCTACACCCTGCATGCCCAACGGCTTCTAAATTTTCTAACTCTTCTTTCTATAAAGCTTTGATGGATAATTTAACAGCTAACATGGCTCTTCTGTGATGGACTTCACTCCTTCTTCTTGTAGATCAGCAATGAAACTCAGATTCACACATGTCTTCATCAAGTAAAAGGCCAACCAAGTCAAAGGGTAAGGCCAAACTCATAGAAGAAGAAATGAAGTACAAGTATCAAACAGTCAGGATGCCTGAGTCCCATGAAAAGTGTGAATTAGACATCAGAGATGCTGAACTTGGCCACATCGATATGGAAGATTTTTGGGCTAGAACCAGAAGGGTCACAGGTAGTCCATGGATGGACAAATTGGTCAGTAGTGGTCTACACTTCGCTGGGGGAATTCTCGTGATCACATTGAACAACAAATTCATGATGGTGGCGGCCCACTGATACAATAAGGACACAAGGTGTGTCGAGAATGAAAAGGGAGAGGTTATAATCAACCTCACTTCCTGGAACTTTGAGATTATGTTGGGTACTCCCCATCACCAGCATTTTTTGGCCATAAGCCAAAAAGACTACATAAAGGCATTGGGACGAAAATGAGGACAAATGCATGCAGTTGATGAACGAAGTATACCTGAAGAATAAGAAGGTAATAACTAGGTGGCCCCAGGTCATTCATCGCAATGACTTCTCAGAAGAGCTGAGGGACACCATAACCTTCCTAAGTAGGGTGCTTGGGCTTCCTGATGCCCATTACTTCCACAAGTGGATGCTCAGGTATCTAGAGACAATGAACAAAAACATGTCTGATCAGTGTTTTGAATGGGCAGAGATCATCAGCAGCACCATCTCCGAATAACTCCAATAATTCTCAACAATGGGGAGGTTCTACATGAACTCCTAAGTGGTCTACAATGCTACCTCAGAGAGAAATTATCCATCACTGAGTCGATGTGAGGTGTGGACCTAGGTAAAAATATATGAATATTATTTAGAGTTGAGATTGGAGAACAACATCCCACAGTTCAGTAAGATCAACGATGCCTTCTTCTACGGCATCATCTTCCTATTGAGGCCCAATATGACTCACGATCAGATGACCAAGAGCATAGTAACTATAACAGAGAAGTGGGGGGTGTTATTTACGTAATTCCCCACTTTCACTTACCTTAGAGCTACCAACTTCTTGGGGAAGCCCACCAAATTACCAAGATATGCAGGCCCTAAGCTGATCCTATTGGAGCTGTCCAGACAACTCATCACATATCATGAAGAAGTGCCTAAAAATAAAGAAGGGTAGAACTCCATTCCCCCTCACAGTGGACAGGTACACCTGCACTTCTCACACTAAGGCCTAGGAAATGTTTACAGAATTGGATCTGCTCAACTTGAAGCATAATTTCCTAGAAATGTTGACCTTTGATCCACGCAATTGCCTCCCAAAGACAAAGCTTGATCTAATCCAAGTCCCACAGATTGAGGATATCTACATCGACCTGTACCATGAGCTCGAGCTCAGGAGAAAGGATCACTCCCACTTGGCCCTAGCAGAAATTATCTAATATGGTGTGGCCATTGTCCCAAAGGGTTTCCAAATGATTGATCAATAATTTGATCAAGCCTATCTAGATGCGAACAGGGACAACTATCCATTTGCTGAGATTGACAGAGCAAAGGCACCTCAAACTATTGAGGAAAGGGTCAAAGGCACTTTACAGCGCACAGAACATTGGTGCAGGTTTAATGGTCTCATCTACCTTGGGGTAGACTTCACTACGTCTCCCTTAGGTAATGCACCTACCAGGCCAAAGCATTTTCCAAAGGGAAAATGGAAAGACAAGGAAGGGGAATCAAATGCTGCTCAGGAGCAAGCTCCCGAGAGTCCTCCTTCCGCCACCTAGGAATAGGTTGTAACCCTAGTATCTCCAGAGAAAGAGCAGGTAGTAAGTGTTCTAATGGGCACATCCACTTAGGATGCTGCTACTACTGTAACTACTGAAGTTCCTTCCATCCCTTCTCCCACTCCTCCTTCCCCTCCTCATGTCACTCAAGCAACCACTCCTCTGGTTGTGTCTTCTCCCCCATCTTCTATTGTTCCCCCTTCCTCTTCCTCCATCTTCTCTTCCCTCACAGATTTGTCCCCCAGTATTTCTTCCCTCATCTCTCAGATCCCTTCCCGCCCCCGCAGTTTCCTCTCCTATAGTGACTCCTACCCTTGTGAGCATTGGAGATTCGGATTCTTTATCAATGCCATCACCAATCATCTCAACCCATTTCCCCAAGTTCACTGTAGTTGCTCCTTCTTCTTCCACTGTTCCCTCTTCTCCCGCTGGTCCCACTCCCTTAAGTCCAGCATGGATCTCCCAACACCTGAGCCAACACAAGAGGAAAGTCCCCATTGCACCTATGGAATTATCTGTCATTCCAACAAAAGGATCTAAGAATCAAAAGCCAGTAACCCACTTCTCTCAGAGTGTGTCAGGTGAAAGAGTTATGTATATCACGTATCTTGATCCCACAAAAGATAAAAAGGATCTGTCTCCTATAGATTATACAATGATGCAGGTCATAATGGGAATGTCCTCTGAGAGCCTACAAGGAGAGGCCCTATCTGCAGTGGATGCCCTTTGCAAGAAGCTTCAGGAAGCAAAGGAAGAGAAGAGGATACTGAAAGAAAAAAATGAACATCTTCTCCAAGCCCTGCAGAAAATGGGCAGTGCACCTCCTAAAACTGCCAGCTCTGAAACTCCTGAGGCCCTTAGTCAAGAAAAGATAAATGAATACGACAAGATTGGCAAACAAGGCATGGCAGTATCCACCTGGAGAGACAAAATCCTCAAAGATAGTGAGGAAGTAATCGTGAAGTTCACTGAGCTATATCAGAATATTGGTCAGGCTAACAAGGAACTCCAGGCGATTGTAGGACCTATCTCCGAAGAGTTGGACCATGCATAGTTACAACATGAGACTTTCCAAACGATGCTTGACTGCTCAGTCGATGATTTAGTAAAATTCAGCATCTTTGATCACCTGCAGACACCCAACAAGGTCCTTGCTTCTTTTGATTATCGGGTTGATCAGATGGAATTTGTCTTGGAGAAGATAGACAAAGTCAAGGAGGAAGCCTTGGATGTAATGCATCAAATGGAGAAAATTTTCCTAAGGATGTCTCCAAGCTTGCTCACTCCGTCATATGCCTTGAGGAAGGTAGATGAAACCATTCGGCTCTTCAAAGAGATCGTCTCACAAGGGTTAGGGCCAGAAGCTACTTTTGACTCTGAATCCATCAACAACCTTCTGGCCTATCGTGACTTTGTGGGATACCTGATGGAGGTAGGTAATGAATACTTCAAGCTCCCAAAAAAACTTAGAGATGAACGGGAAACTTGCAAATTCTTCGGCAATCACACCAAGGGTCCTACTCAAGATCAGCTTCAGCCGATGATTAGCAAATTCATGGAGTACTGAGCCCAATTCCACATTGCCTCTCCTGAGAAGAAGTAGGATACTCCCTTCTAGCTGCAAGACGAAGATGAATAGCCTTCCTCCTCTTGGCTTTCTTTTCATTTTTGTAATATTTACAAGTATGTTGACATAAATGATGACATCATCCATGTTACACCTTAGGATGTTGTCATCCACCAAGTTGCCATCAAAGTCAACAGTTGACTTTTAGATATTTTCTATATTTTGTAATTAGTTGTTGGTTTCTTTTGGCCTTCTCCTCTTCTTCTCCTTCTATATATACTTGAATATTTGTTGTATTCAAGTGGTGGACACTTTTTAGATGAAAAATAGAAGTGAGAAGAAAAGGCTTTGTACTTTTTGTAACAGAAGAAAACATTAATACAAATATTAAGACTTTGTGTTGAATACATGTGTTATGTGCATCTGATCTTTCTTATGTTAGATCTGTGTGTTTATTCTGTTAGATCTATCTCTACTTTTTTGTCATTTGTTCATCAGTATTTCTTTGTTCATTTATGCAAGTAGGTTTGGCTCTGTTTACTACCAGCCCAAAACATAAACCCTCTGACCTTTCTGCTTTGGAATTCATTTCTTTTCTCCCTTCGGATCTATCCTATCTTCATCCTTCCTTTCATTCCCTTCTTTTCATAGTCGGAAATACCCCAACTGGGATGAGTTCCCAAACCCCTAAAGGTAGAATATTGTAGGATTTCCATAGATTCCTGCTGGTAGGATAGCAATAAACTAGTTTCACTTTGCTGTCTCAAAGAGGGGCAATGCCTTGCACACTGTTGGCTTGTCTATCCATAGAGCCCTCCCGATAGATTTTCTGACCAACAATCCTACATCTTTTACTAGTGATGTAGGGTTGGAAAAGGAGACAAATGCCCTTACTTTCCAATTCATTGTCCACAGTGATGAGCCCATGCTTGCTCCAGGTAGCATGGGGAAAGGGGTAGTTGATAAAATTAAAAGTTATAAATAATTCAATCAAATATTGTGAGTTCATAAATCAAGAAAAAAGTGATTTTGATGTCCAAAATTCCAAAAGAGTTTTAAACCATGAACCCAGATTTTGTCAACCAAGTAGCCATCTATGGATCTAAGTCTAGATAAACTTGAAATTAAATCAAATTCTAAGCTATGAAGTTACTTGAGTAGGGTGAAGTTTTAGTGTCCCAATTCAGTCCTTTTAAATCCTTATTTTCTCTCATCATTACCATTCAACAAATTTCATAACTTGTTCCCTTTCTAGCTCTTGGTGTTGAGCCCTCACATCCTACTGGTTGCATGGGGTTGGGAGTGGGCCAATTTCATTCACTCATCATATCATTGTAGCACCATGTTTTGCCAAGACAATATGAAGTATCAAAGATTTCTTAAAGAAACTAAAGTTTAGCATCATATTGTGTTTACATTATCATGTATCAACATTATGAAATACAAAAAAGAATCATTTTGTTATCATTTTACATCCACTACATACATTCTAAAAAGCAAAGAAAAGTGAAAGTTCTAAATATCTAGAGTACACATAAGAGATAATTTAAAAGAAAATAAACTCAGATATGATGGGATACTGAACCAAATATAAGAGTCTGTATATATCATGGTGAATCAAGTTTGTATACAATGTCATTATGCGCAAGGCATGGTCAAAATGCTTGCAATGGGCCCGAAAAATATTAAAAAATTGTATAAATGACCAACAAAATGTCATAAAAGTAATAAAAATGGCCCAATGGCCTTTCAATCCCTGTGAGATCCCTCAGATGGCACCCGACCATGTCTAGGGATCCTAATGTGGATATGATGATGTTGGGAGTGAATAGAATGATGTGAGTTCTCATGGTGATGTCCACTACCCATGGCCTTGCTGCGAGAATGGTTTTGTCTCATCAAGCACTCGATGGTCTCATACCCAGCCACCTAGGTATGGAGGGAAGTCACTATCTCTGCTACCTTCCACACAGGGGAAAACACGTTAGTCTGTCTTCCTGCAGCTAATGGCTGGCCAGAGTCGGCAGTCAGTTCAACTCAGGTCTTCCCCGAGGGGATCAATAGAGTATCAATGCATACTCGATGGATGAGCTCTCACCACTCCTATGCCATCACTGTAACAAGAAAGAAAGAAGTAATAAATTACGAAAGAAAAATAAGGAAATAGATACAAGTCAACATTCCTAGCTAAGTAAGTCAGAAAAAATAAAAGGAAAAGGTATTGAACTTAGTCTGGTCTCTGAGTATCCAAGTAGGGTCGATAGTTGCTCCTTTTGGTGCTGCTGGTGGATGTGGGGCTTCCCTAAAGCCAGAAGTGAATCATTTTCCTATGATGAACTAATCGTCTCCCTCTCCATCATGAGGAATTTTTGACTCTAAGACTAAGGTCTATCTCTTAGCAGTGGCCTCCTCGAATACTACTCTCAGCATCTCCTGAGTATCATGCCACTCAGCGTCTCTCTCCTCCTCTTCCGCATGGGCTACCTCACCAACTCCCTCATCCTCCATGTCATCTCCAACTAAATCCTCCTATGTCTCATCCCCGGTATCCTCCTCAAAGTTGGAGTCTAGATCAATAGGCTCATCTTGGTCCCCACTATGAGCAGGAGCGGCCACAATCTGAAGTAAGGGTGCTCGAGGGGCACAAAGCTTCCTGGAAAGCATAGACCACCTGTCTAACTATAATGGGCACACCTAGAATGACCACTATTCAACTAGGATCCCCTTTGGGGCCCCTCCGAATCTCCTGAATAAACCTATAAAATAGAGGGATATGAGGGAGCATATCAATGTACAGGAGGCCAAACTACTGGGGGACCCGATCAAATGGGAAGACCTCAAATCTCCCTGCTCTGTCAACCAACTGACCTATCAAAGAGAAAGCTACTATAGTGGTCACCTCTAGTCCCCATATCCCTTCCATGTCCTGATAAGGTGTGACAGTCATGTCTTCCATAGTCAAAGAGGCCACGAGCTAGTGTGGCATCCTAAGTACTGACATACCTATCCATCTAGTAGCCTGAACAACCCCCAGATCTGATATTGGGAATCCCCTGCCATACGGGATGAAATGCTCATGAACCCAACTCATCAAAAAAGTGGGGTGGTGTAATGACTCCCCCTGCCATCTAACCACCCTATATAGAACATGGTAGGTGGACCCCAAGATATGTGCACCACAAGCATATTTGTTTCCATGTCGCTCGATCTGTGCAATGATAGGAGTGCAGCAATACAAAAGGGCATCACCACCCTTGTCCCCAATCAATCGTGAGGAAAAGATTCCCATGATGGCTCTATGTAGGATAGGAATGGAAATGGACCAAACCTTCATCCCCTTCTTCGAGCCAGATAAGACAATAACGTCTCCTATATATGTGGCCCACTATGTCATCACAGGCCTGGACCTTGTTATCTCCAAATTCAGTCTCCTCCCAAGTATCAGGAACCCAAGAATATAGTATACATCCTCCAAGATGATAGTCCACTCACCCTGGACACCTAGAAATTGGAAAGTGTTCTGGTCTACATCCTAATAGGAAAATAACTCACATAGAATGTGACTAGCAGGAGTAACTTGGGGAACCCGTGCAATCCTCCAAATACCAGCCCTATGGAGAAGATTTGTCTCATCCTGTGTCAGCTGATCTAGGATACCAGGGAGCCAATCACACTCTCTCTCCTAACTCCATCTAATGTACTCCTCCTTCTGCATTCACCAAAATATGGAAAAACATAAAGTTAGTAACATATACCAAAATTAAGCCCACCAAATACATTATAAAGCATAAAAAGTACAAAAAACTCAACTTACATACATGTCTCGATCATTCTCTTCAGAACCGATGCCTAATGTAGGGTAGCGATTCCAGGACTGCTACCCTAGTAGGGTGGTGGTCCTATGATTGGTGCCTTGCTCTTGGCGGTGGTCTTGGACCTATTTTCCAAATGTGTATTTTACCCTAAAAATTCTCAAAAGACCAAAAAAATACCATTTTCAACAAAACAAAAACATGTTCTATGGGTGCCCCCCCTAGAGACTCATTTGAGACAAAAATATTTGAAAATAATCCCCCCTAGGTGAACTTTTCAACATTTTTACATTTAGGGTATAAAAAGACAAAATTTAAAATAACCAGTCTTTGACCACGTTGTTTGATCTCCCACACGTGGAGGCATCATCACAATCTCATCACAGTCGTATTGGTTGTACTCTCGTTGAAAATGATCATCATGTGTCTAGAACTCTGAATTCACCAAATCAAATAGCACAAATGAATTGAAAATGAGTTGTTTTGATATATATGTATATATATATATATATATATATATATATATGTATATATATATATATATATGTATATATATATATATATGTATATATATATATATATATATATATATATAACCTCATTTTGAGTGTTTGCGTTCACAAGGTTCGAGCATTGGTGTAGGTATATTTCTATATCCTCACATAGATGGTAAGTCCTCTCATCGTTTTGATTTAGTGTTTATTTTTCAATATTTTATCTATCTACACTTGATTATTCTTTTCTCTTGTAGGTAGCTGGAGTTTGGGCAGTGAAATTTCAACACATGTGCGTGTTAGGTATAACTTATAACTCCCCATTTCAGGAACACCTTTTCATGGCTAAGATGCTTCCTCGAGGGGGAAATATGTACGCACCCAAAATTACATGTGCTACATTGTCATAAAATAGTTACAAAAGTCCCCAATGATGATTCAGGTTCTTTCAAGAAGGTGTTCGAGCTCCAATTTCCATTCGCAGTATATATTTGTTGCCTATACATCCTTAGCTTTTTCCACACTTTCTTCCATCTTCTAAATCTTTTTTCACATTTTTTGGCCTTCAGTTCTAGGACTAATGCCCTGCCTAGTCGGTGCTTCTGAAATCGCTGCCCAAAATAGAGCGGCGGTCCTGAAACTGCCACCCTACATAGGGAGGTGCTCCAACCTAATTTTTCTAGATTCTTCACGTGTGTTTAAACATGCAACGGTTAACTTAAATTTTCTTTTTGCATGCATTCGTGAGCCAAATTTTCTAAAATTAGTTTTGATTGCTTGGTTCTCCTTCCTCCTATTTTTAAATAGATTTAATGGGTTGGAATTTCTCCTTCTTTCCTTATGCATGAAGGCACCTCCCATTATCCATTCTTATATATTCCATGTTTGTATTTAAGAAAAATTCCTAAGAATTTTGTGTATCTTGCATTGTACTGTTGTTATGATCTTGCTAGGAATTACATAGCCAAGCTCTGATCTCTTGTGTTATCTCTCTTCTTCCTGCATTGCATCCATACAGCCATCAAGATGCCCTTTCTCAAGTGCCATCCTTCTACTGTTGTTCTTGCATTCCCAATCTCTTGGACTCACATGAACACTCAGAGAAAGAAAGGAACATACTGAAGGGATTGATATAGACACAACTAGATTTTCCAAAGCTCTTGCTTGTCCAAGTTGGAATTGTGTGTTTGTTTGCATTATGTGTTGTATTGTCAATTTCATATCAAATAGAGTAGAAAATTATTAATTTCAATAAGTTTACCTTTCAACATTACCAGGGAAGTTGTGAGGAACAATAGCCCTCTTATGGCCCTGATTCATTCGTTACCTCTGAGGTAGGGTTTGGAGAATTTGGATTAGATTAGGTTGTTTGATTTAGATTGGATTCATACATTTACACAAGTAACCAACTACATCTAGTTGATTACTTGTCTTAAGTTTATTTATTAGATTAGAAAATATTGCTTAAGGATTAGAAAAGAACAAAAAATGTTTCCTTTGATATATTAGTTTTCTTTTATTGCTTTAATCCAAAATATTGTGAAAAATCCAAAAAAATAGATTAGATCTCCTTCAGTAATTTTTTTTCTTATTAAAAGTCATTTTATTTCATTTTGTATGACCATCAATGGTCTTCAACAAGAAAATACATATAGTTGTGATCCATCGGTCCCACAACGCAATGGGTCAGAATTGATAACTGACATTGATACCATCTTACATTTTACGGTCTTACGCACACCTACAACTTTTGCTGAGAAGATAGAATAACTCAACACACTAAACAAAGCTGTGAATCAAGCCTATGATTATTGGACTGGCCATGGAAATAGGGTTTGATTACACACATGACCATCTATGGGCCACATCCTCCATGAGTCTTTGGTTGTGATCCTTAGGTCCCACAACCCATTGGGCATGCCACTTAGTTAGACATTGACACTAGCTTACACACATTAACTTCCAACAGATATTATCACACAAATTTCCTTTCTGAACATAGCAGTTGATTAGGCTAAGACTTTCTGGAAAAAACTATAAAATCTCCCATAAATAATTGTGGCTTCATTGTGCCTCTCGTTCTTACTTCCATGAAATTCTCTGGAAATCTATATGAGGTGCCTATAGGTCATTTTCTGTGTTTTCAACAACCAGCAAATAGAATCTCGACCAAGCTTGACATTGATTAGAATCTACGAGTGGCTATTATCTCAGACCAAACCATCACACCACTCCAAGTTAGGAGAGAATTCTTTTCTTTAGACTCGCAGATCCCAAAATTATGTGTTGAGGATATAAGATTTCCCAATTAGCTTGATCCATATCACCATACTCACATTAAAAACCATTTTACACCGGCTGTCATGGAACAACCTCACGAGATCTGGTATGAAGAAGGTCACATGTTGATTTTCTATCGTACAACAATATTGCCTTATGTATAGACACATATAATCATTATTTATAGTAGGACTTCGGCCTACACCCATTAAAATAACCTAGTAACCTTGTCCCATCCAGCGCTTACAGCTAGCACACACCAAAATCAAGGATGTAAGATATAATATTTGGCCATAAATAATGGGATTTGAGTTTCCCAAGATGGTTCAAAAACTTAGAATCATAATGTAAAACCAAATTCCTAACCCAAAATTATTTATTCTTAATGTGATGATTGTGCCATAATTTTTGTCTCACCTTCTCAGTTTTCTAACTCCATCCAGCAAATAACCAAATTTATTCCAAATGCATTAACTTATCCATGCACTCTTGTAATTCTTTTTCATCAACCAATCCTCCTGTGTGCATAATACACAGAGAGGGTAGCATAAATTCTATCAGAAAAATATCTTCTACACCAAACACCAATTGAAATGGTGTGGCTTTGTTCAAGCTCTTGTAGGTTATTGTATACACCCATAATACGGTTGAGAATTTTTCATTCCAATCCTATCTCCCAACATCACAAATCTTGTTCAACGTGTGACTTAGTATCTTTTTGAATGCATTTTTTGTCCCATTAGCTTGAGGATGGTAAGGAGTAGTCTTGTAATGAGCAACCATAAAATTTGCCAGCAAAATCCTAACTGTCTCATTCAAAAAATGTGTACCCCCGTTACTAGTCAAACTCAAAGGGCACTCATACATGTTGATTATATGTTCCCATAGAAATATTATTGTTGTTGTTACCATGTAATCTTTCGTAGGTGTTACCTCCACCCACCTCCACCCACTGTGTCAAGTAATCAGTACAAGTACTTATATAGCACGAACCAATCCTTTACATGGCAGGTGAAATATGGTCTACAAATCTAACTACCCACTTCTCAAATAGTTCAACACTAGCTATTGGCCTCAATGGCATTTAATCTCTTCTTCCTAGCTTGTGAAGGTGCTGGAAATGATCAGAGGCATTGCAAAAATCGATACAATCATGGTAAATTGATTCCCACCAAATATTTTCTAGTAGAATCTTCCACGCGATGGGATTTCCGATATAGTGTCCTCCTAAAATTGGAACATGTGCTTCCTCCATGATTGCAATGCACTTATGATCTAGTATACAACGACGTAAGATCTCATCATGACCTAACTTTTATAAGTCTCCACCAATTAACATGTAGGTTGTAGTACGTATAGATAATTATTTTCTTTCCAGAGTCCTCATTTCCTCTGATGCCACACCTATTTTGAGAAACATAGAAATATCCTCTAAGTCAGAGGGCACACACTGTAGTCTAAATATTTATGCATCTAGCATTGTATCCTCAATGATTTGTGTGTCCTCTCCTAATTCAATCCTTGATAAATGGTTAGGTCTTAAATTACTTTTACCTAGTTTCGCAACAACTGTAAACTCAAACTCTTGGAACAATACGACCCACCTGCATATGCATCCTTGTAAAATGATCTTGTTCACCAAGTACTTCAATGCCATGTGGTCCATGTAGAATATAAAGGGTGTTACCAGTAGATACTACCTAAATTTGTGCAATGAATAGATCATCGAAAATGCCTTGTGCTTAGTAGTAGTATAGTTATGCTCTACTGGAGTCAACTTCCTCCTTGTAAAAAAAATAGGGTGATCAAGAGTCCCCTCACCAGGTTGTGTTAATACTACTCCAATTTTCACCCCTGTAGCATCAAAATGTACATGGAATGGCTTGTCCCAAGACGGAAAGCATAATATGGACACAACGATAAGCCTATTCTTCAATATATCAAACACCATATGTTGTGCCTCTCCCCAATGAAACATACTTTTGTGCTTTAGTAATCCCTCCAACAATGCAGTGATCTTGGAATATCCCTTAATAAATTTCTAGTAGAACCCCTTATGCCCAAGGAATCTATGCTCCACACTCTGGCTGGTATGTTCCCCCAATCCCACAATAACAGAAATTTTTGCAGGATTCATGAGTAACCCTTCCTTACATATGTTATTCTCAAAGAGGGTTCTAAAAGGAGTAGTGAAAACACATTTCTTAACATTAAGAGATATACTCAATTGTTTGCATGTCTCAAACATGAACTGTAGATTTTCACAATGGTCTTTTACTAGTCCATAAACCATCCAATCATTAAGGTAGAATTGAAGAAACTTATGGATGAAGTCCTAAATGCTTGAACCAAAATGCATGATAACACAGCAGGCACATTCTTCAATCCAAAAAGCATGACCATGTAGACAAAACTTCCCCATTTAGTGGAAAAAGTTATTTTTTCTTGGTCCTTCTTTGTAATTCTAACCTAATGATATCCTAAGAATCCATCTGTGAAAGAATAGATCTCACACCTGGCTACTCCTTCCAGGATATATTCAATGAAGGGGTTTGGAAAATGGTCTATGACACATACGCATATCCTTGTAATAAATGCAAATATTTATCCTCCTATCCTTCTTAATGTTGATGGAAATTGGAATTATCAATTATAATTTCTTAATAGCCTTAATGATGCCTAATATGATCATCATGTAAATCTCCTCCTTGACCTGGATGCATAGATTCAGAATCATCCAGTAAGGTCTCTTTCGAATTGGGCACGTACCCTCCTTTAGTTTGTTCCGCATCTATCATAAAGAGTGGTGAGCTCCCTTAAGCTCATGGTACCTGCGTATAAACAAATCCTGAAATTTGTGTAATAAATCAATAATATTTGAAACCTCCCTTTTTGTCCAGTAATCTCCAATAGTAGCCTACTTAGGTTCCGCATCCGAGCCAATGTTAACCTTATTATTTTTCATGGGTACATGGTAGGCATGTCCTTTCTCATCAGTACTATCCATTATCTCATGCATACCCATATTATTATTAACATCCAAGTTCTCCACTTCACCTTCGATCACATAGACCAAGTTTCCTTTCTCCTTTTCCATGCATGTGTACAAACATTGTACCTCATCTGATTCTTCCATCATTCAAGCACACCTCCCAACTAGGTTATCCTAAAAACTCTAGTATTCTATACTTTGCCATGGCACTATCCCCCATATTTAGGAGCTTAACAACCTGTAAAGCCTCATACACCAATGGATTTAGAATTTGATACTAAAAGGTTTGAATTAAGTCATCTGTCAACTCCCACAAGTTTATTATCTAACAGTGTAGCTCTAAGTGAATGTACCATACGTGCACGTAGCCTTGTAAGGTGGAATAAAGCTTATGATCCCATAAAGATGGAGGCAAGGCTTCCTCACCTTCCATCTAGTATTTCACACTTTCCTAGACATGAAAAGAGGTGGGATCCTTCCCATGATAGTCTTGTATAGTAGTAGGTGCATTGTTTCAGAGGAACCTAACAGAAAACGTGATTCTCACCTCATACCACTCTAGAAGGTTATCGTGATTGGTCACCCACTAATGTGATGAGGTCCCGAGAAAAGTATAGCTAATTATACTTCTCCTTTCGATCTCACATCTCCACTGGGTCTCCATTTCTCACAGGAAAACATGAGGGTTGTCTCCCCTAATGTAACTTGGCAATGGTTTTCCTCCCATGCACCTGACTAAGAACACCTTTGTTACTCTCGTCACAGAGCCTCTTAACTTCCTTCTAACTAACTCATATGTCCCATGCACCCAATTGTGACATGCCACACTAGTGGTATCACCTACAGATTGAGAATCTTGCCACTAAATAACCCTTTCTATTGGATGCATAACCTTAGGGTCTCTAATATTGTGAACATAGATTTTGCCTAGGTCTCCATCTCCCAAGGGTTCAATATAGGGAATTGAATTTCCATCTGTCAAAGGGATGATAACACATTCCACCTTGATCTCAAAACTTATATATCCCTTATTGAAACGTAAGTCCACATTTTTATTATAACACCAGGGGTACCCAAGTAACACTGAAATTTTTTCCACCTCAGCAAGCACCAATAATTCAAACTCTCCAGTGAATTTCACCCCTTGGATAGTGATAAAAACATCCTTTAAAACACCAATGGGCATCACCTTTTTCCTGTTATCCATGTACAACACATTTGAAGATGGATGTAATGGGGGCCTTCCCATTTGATTCCATGCATCCAATGTGAGAACATTAAATTTTACGTGTGTGTCAATCAGAATATTTACTCATGAGTCATCCATCAACCATGGAATTCAAGGTAATCTCCTTATCATAGTAAATGTTGTGTGGGGAAAGATTAGTGTGCAAGACTTGTCACTCGTGCTCTCCTCTAGCACGTGGTAATTTCTCTTGTAGCCATTATCCTAATAGAGGGATGATAATTTCTTTCCTCATTATCTTACATACCTCCCTGACATCATCTAGATCCTTTTTTGGAGCCTCCACGTTCTTCTTTTTATCTAACATCTGTGACTTCTCCTTTAGGCACTGGATATCTCCTTGTAATATTCGAATCACTTTCATGGTCTCCTGATAAACTTCCTTTTGATGAGTAGGTTCTAGATACTTCCCATGCACCACCTCTTCTCTTATGACTAGTGGTATTTACTTTGGTACTTCTTTGACATGCGCAGGCTCAGTTTTCATCATCACCAGTACAAGTTCTAACTTTGACTCACGTGCCACCCTTGGTATCTACTACAAGTCATCTTTCTTCACACTTACCATCCCAGTGCCTTTTTCCTTCCATTTTTATTGGCTCATGTGTTCAAATAACTCTGGGAACTCTTCACACTTATGATTATTACCACACCAAGATCACTGTAGCAAGTTGGGACATTCACACTTATAGTGCTACATAGACACATAGTTGTAACAATTTCCACACGGGTACTCACTTCTTCCACCTTCATGATATCTAGGGACTCTAAATCCTCTGCAAAATCCTCTTAGATGACTCCCTCCATCCACATGCCCTTCATAATAATCTCCCTCATCCTTGGAATTACTTGCAATACTAGTCTAGTGCACACCAATATTAATAGCATCATGTATTTGGTCAATCAATCTATAATATATGGTGTCATGAGTTGTAGAGGTATAGATTTTACAATAGAAAGACATATTCTTACAGATCACATGTTGCAGTACTAGACACCTACTTGCGTCATGATCTCTCTAGAAAATCTCATAGTCTACCATCATGGTGCATACCAATCTCTGAGGAAAATTTTCCTTTGTATGCCCTTCTACCTCACAATCCATGCACGATAAGCCACTGTGAGCCTCATGTGTTGAGTTTATAGATAGCTTGTTTAACTATTATGTCATGGCAAAAATCTGAGCTTCCATAAAAGGACTAACACTAGTATCCATGATTACCACATCCTTAGCATGTAGGGAAACCTCCAAGGCCTGCACAGATCTGTGAAAGTTTTATGTGAAAGCGCTATTCTAAAAGGTGTTATTAATCATCCAAAAAACCATTGAGCATGCTAAGAAGGATAGCTATCATAAGACATTTTTGACAAGAGGGTTTTAAATTGTGCATCAAACTCCAGTAAAATCTCTTCCATACCGTGTTTTTTCTCCTTCAATTCACTAATGCTCCTTAGCTCAAACTCAGGAATGTGAAAGTTTTCCTTGAAATAATCATGTGGCATAGTATAATCTACCACTGTTTGATGTGGTTAATACTTATGATACCAACTATGTGTGCATCCCTAAAATGTCATTTCATATTTACTTGTCTTCCACTCCAGGGCAGTGACCCCTTTTCATGCCATAGAAATTCATACTTGTGGATATGCTCTTCAACATCCTCAACAATCTTGTATTCAAGTAAGTGGAGTGAAATCTCATAAAATACCTGTTGATGGTGTTGTGGACCTTTTCCGCTAGATCTAGGACCTTGATTCCCTCTGGTGTTGTCTCCATCACAAGACCCACTAGATCCACTAGTGCCAACTCCCCCAAATCCACCAAATCCTCCTCCTATCATCGGTAAGGGGCCTAAAGTAGTTGCACCCTACAAACCCACTATTGTGATAAGCTGCGTGTCTAAAATATTTGATACCAAACCCCTCCCAGATGTGTTTCCTGTGCCACTTCTACATGTGATACTCAAACCTTGTGAACCCACACCTTGCCCAAATGTTGTTCTAGAAAAAATACCGCCAAACACAAGAAATGACTGTGCAGCCATAGATGTACCAAATGAAAACTTATACCTCCTATGTGTCACTCAACTACCAATAATGATATCAACCAGATTATTGAAACTTATCTTAGGAACTAGAAAACTAAGCAGAAGGGTCTGGTCACCATGTGGGTTAAGATGTGTACCTACAGCTCTCCTCCTTTCCTCATATGATGAGCTCTCTCCAAAATCTGAGGGGGTTTCCCTTTCACGCTTCCCAAGATTAGGTTGCAAAGACTTCTTAGGTTCCACATACTACACGTGAACCTCAAATCCTTCCCACAACATGTGCCTCCATACACCCATCACTCCTGCAATATCATGTTATCTTACAAACTCCATCTCCTAATCTTCATTATACTTGATCTGCCTCTCCTCTCTCTCCATTTACGTTACATGATCCACCATCCTTTATCACACTAGCTTCTTTTCCCCGTGCCTAGCAGGAGTTTATCTAACCATGGGAAAGGATTTCAAACTCAAATTAATGACTAGAATCTCGATAGCCAGTGGAATAACACACAAGAATGATCCTCTAGACTCCCTCAAGATCTTAAACTCAGAAATCTCTAGGAAAGAATACCTAGAAATATTGTATTCCAAGATATAACTTGTTAGCAATCTACTCCACTAGTGATCATCAACATGGGTGCAAGTCAAATTGGCATAAACCAACCACTAATACTCCTCCTGGGTTCAAACACAAGGTATATAGTACCAACTTTTCCTTGATGCATATGTTGAGATACATTCATACAACTCTACTAGGAAACATCATAATAATTTCTCATAGAGTTTGTGATACAGATTCTCCTCCATCCATTTTCTTACATCAAACTCAGATCCAGTACTAAACCTCTAAGAAAACACATCCTTCATTATTTTAAGCCAAGATTTGATGTTTCCCAAGGTAAAAATCTTGGTCATCATACATCATTCTCATAACAGCTTTGAAAAGAGGTCCCAACAATCAAATCAAAATGTAGTCTTTGTTTACCACTTTCTTCACCAATCAAACCCCAAATGTGTCGGCACATCATCTAGACTGGTCTGGAAGCTCACCTAAGGCCTGCGCAGGTATCGATCCCTTCTTTCATGAGAGATTTGTGAGAATATTATCCCTTAGTAAGTAGATGTTTGCACAAATAGAGAATGAACACACCCGTTCTTGGAATCAAGATTAAGAACTAAATCCTAGTCTAATGCACCAGTACACTGAATAACATGATTATATTATAATAGAAGTAGAAATAAATCATGAATAACATTAAGAACAATAGTATTACACCCATGAACATAAAATAAAAGGCATAAATCAAGATCCATCACACAGATGTTTTGAACCATTCCATTATATTCATTCATCAAGTTACAGTAGCCAATATTACATCATCAGATCTTTAACATGCTCTCTATTATTTCTTCATTACAGAGCTTATAATCACATATTACACATATTCACTAATTGTATCTATCTCTCTCATTTACACTCTCCCCATAAAGTTATGCAAGAGCATCCATAAAGATGAACTCACAGGAATCTCTCTTAAGCGCTCATCATTACAAGAGAAGGCGTGAAGGAATCTTTCATGATTACCCTACCACTACCCAAGAACATGCCAAATGTCATCATGCACTTCCTCAATCGAGTATCCCTTAGCATGAAAGTGTCATATAATCCATAGCAAACTCAACCCCTTATCCTTTCATGATAATTGTATTGATGCCATGGAATATCCTTTTCTTGAGTTATAAGTCTTCATAGCTTATACATAACTAGATCTGGTCACTTTTCCATCCATTCCCTAAATTCATCTTTACTCGTTGTTCAAAACCCAATAAGTCATGAATCCAACCTACTTGGTTGCGAGCCCTAATGCATCCCTAAAATCTAATTCCGTGTGTGCCTTTGTTCCCTAATTTTGTGTGATACAAACCTTCGTGCCTTAGGTACTTAGTTAATTTAGGGGTCCAACACTTACATCACAGTCTGGCTTCCTTGAACTAGCATGTCCACTAACTTAATCTATTTTAGGAATTATTTATTGATTTTCATCCATGTCATGTCCATTTGACTTTTTCATTCCTTGATAGTATATACTGAGTGTAACATAATCTTCAAAGGCCTTGTGGGGATAAAAAGAGATCTTCTCTAAATGCTCCTTGTTTTTCGAAGATGCAATGGGGTAGCCCATTTTCTATGACAAAGGAGAATCAGGGTAAACCAAGGAGAGATCCCAAAATACATCTGGAAGATGCAGATTCTTTTGTGATCAGGTGAGTTGAGTCAATTGTATCCATTACAATGTTAGTGAAGATGAGAGAAGAAGCTAGAGAAGTGTCAGTAAGAGGTGGAGAGGAAGTAGATGTTGGGTCTGAAAGCAGTTTAGATACCTTAGGAGAGTGCTCTGAGGGGTGTGAAGGGTTAAGAGCCACTAGATAAGATGAGGGAGCGACAAGAGTGAAAGAACGAGGAACAAAATATTTAGGCCTAATCATCACAATGTTCAAATCAGATTTAGAAGGGAGATGAAGGCAGTGACAACGGAAATGTAAAGAGGGAGATAGTTATAGAAGAGGAGGGGGCACATGACATTTCTTATCTATCTTAGAGGGAAAGTGCAAGATTTCTTTTTGGGAAGCTTCAATTTTGAAGAGAAAATACAAAAGGCCTTCGTGTAGGAATGGACCTTCATCTTCTCTAACTAGTTTAAGGGGCCTCTCAAGCGATTGAAATAGAAAATATACAAATTTTACCTTCAAATCATGTCAAATATGTGTAAGAATAAAAATTTGAGGTCCATATATCATTTCTTAGCATCGTTACAGTGTGAAGTGTGTCCTCAATTTCTTAGCAACGCTATCCCAAGGTTGTGGAAGTTTCATCCGTTTATAGCACGAGTGATACATTATCAAATTTTCACCAAGATACAGGAAATCATCCATCTCCTCCTAAAGCAAGAATTTAAAATAAATTTCTACCTCCGTGGGAAGCCCCATCGCAGCCACAATGGACTCTATCAAAATAAAAAAAATATTTCCCACTTTAACTCTTCCTTTCTTCTAGGTCGCCAACACGTTGCCGGTAGCTCAGACAAAGTGACCAAACACTCTTTCTGTAAATGAGGTAACACCACCCTCATGTAAAATATTCCATACTATCGGGTTTTCATTGACCTCTTTATAGGAATAAGGCTCAATGCATTTGACGATGCGACCCATAGTGAATAGGGCTATTTTGATAGTGATTGCCAAAGGCTCGATATAGAAGATGCTTGAATAGAGATGTTGAGCACCGTCATTCCAATATTCTACACATGTCTCAAAGATTTCTAATTGAAATCTAACGTAATTTGTAATATTCATTAATTGGTCCCACCCATCACATGAAAACAATCTATGAATGCCATAAATTTAGTACCCTCTTGCCACCACCAAAAGAGATTATGCATCAACATAACCTAACAAATTTCATTGTAATGTTAGTTAATGTTTAGCCAACCAAAACAAATTAATTAGTTAATATTTATGCAATTACTTAATTTAGTGTACATTGAAGGTTTGAATGTTAGGGATATTAGATGTATTTATTTACTATATATTCTAAAGGAAGAATCTGCAAATAAAAAGAAGCAAAGTGAAATTACTAACATTGTTAGACATGATTTCATACTGTATGGATTATCATACAACAAAATTATAAATCAATATCTTATTAGAATTTCATTATTGACACATCTATTTCTTACATTTAGGTTCTCCAATTTTTTTCATTCTACACATGAATATGAAGTGGGTAAGCACAAATATGTTACAAGAAGCATAAAAAACACTGGTGATGGGAATTTGTTTGCGATATTTGGTGACGTGATTTCATAAAACACTATTTGACTATAATGAGATAGGGACAGTGTTGTCTTAAAATAAAATACATCCCCATGAGTCCTCTCCATCCCGGGGTCTAATGTTTTCAATGGAAAGCAACATGTTTAGTTTAGACTAAGATAAATTTAAATGTAGATACAATTACATCTAAGTGGAAAGAATAATATGGTTATCAGGTTTTTGTTCTCTTACAGGTACAATTACATTCACAATTATAGGTGCAATTATAGGTACATGATAACAATAATATTATTTTTCATCTTTTAACTAGCCACGTGGATGTTAAAATTTCTTCTCATATTGAACCCTTACATGACTTGAGACTGGTGTGGGTATATATATTAACTTGAATCAATATTGTTATGTTGCAGGTATAATTAGCAGTTAGTTTTTTTATATTACTTCAAGTGTAGTGGTTGCTTTCATTTAATAATTTACTAAATGATATTTTGAACTTAGCGTCCACTAGCTTATGACACAATATAATATTTATATCTTCATGGTCTCAAGGTTTCAATAAAATAAAGTGAGATATTATTTTTATTTTCGTGGTCATTGGGATTTAAAACTTAAATCAACCTAGTTTGAGCTTAGTGGCTGAATGTATTTTAAGAATATAATATTTCAAGCTAAAGAGTCACTATCATTTAACCAGATAAAGAAAGACATATTGAATTTATTTTTTGCTAATATATCCAGTGTTAATATCGTAATGAACTTCCACTTACTTGGAGGATTGAATTGATATAACAAAAAAAGGTATAAAAGTTTTTGATTGAAAAGTAAAAAGTCTTCTGGCTGATACATAACTAGATCTGGTCCACTTTCCATCCATTCCCTAAATTCATCTTTACCTCGGTGTGTCAAAACCCAATAAGTTCAATGAATCCAACACTTGGTTGCGAGCCCTATGCATCCCTAAAATCTAAAATTCCGTGTGTGCCTTTGTTCCCCCGTAATTTTGTGGATACAAACCTTCGTGCTTTAGGTACTTAGTTTAATTTAGGGTTCTCAACACTTACATCACAGTCTGGCTTCCTTGAACTAGCATGTCCACTAACTTAATCTATTTTGGAATTATTTCTTGATTTTCATCATGTCATGTCCATTTGACTTTTTCCTTCCTTGATAGTATATACTTAGTGTAAACATCATCTTCAAGGGCTTGTGGGGGATAAAAAGGATCTCTTCTAAATGCTCCTTGTTTTTTTCGAAGATGCAATGGGGTAGCCCATTTTCTATGACAAGGAGAAATCAGGGTAAACCAAGAGAGATCCCAAAATACATTTGAAGATGCAGATTCTTGTATCAGGTGAAGTTGAGTCAATTTTATCCATTACCATTTAGTGAAAGGAAGAGAAGAAGCTAGAGACGTGTCAGTAAGAGGTGAGAGGAGTAGATGTTGGGTCTGAAATCAGTTTATAGATACCTTGGATAGTGCTCTGAGGGGTGTGAAGGGTTAAGGCCACTATCATATGAGGGAGCTACAAGAGTGAAAGAACGGGACAAAATATTTAGGCCTAATCATCACAATGTTCAATCATATTTAGAAGGGAGATGAAGGCAGTGCAACGGAAATTACAGAGGGGATAGTTAATAGAAGAGGAAGGGGCCATGACTTTCTTATCTTATCCTTAGAGGGAAAAGTGCAAGATTTCTTTTTGGTAATCTTCAATTTTGAAGAGAAAATACAAAAGTCCTTCGTGTAAGGGAAGGACCTTCATCTTCTCTACCTAGTTTAAGGGGCCCTCTCAAGCGATTTGAAATAGAAAATATACAAATTTTTACCTACCCAAACAACTCAAATCATGTAACATATGTGTAAGACCTAAACTTTGAGGCCCATTTCATTTCTTAGCAATCGTACAGTGTGAAGTGTGTCCTCAATTTCTTAGCAACGGGCTAGCCCAAGGTTGTGGAAGTTTCAATCCGTTTATATCACGAGGTGATACATTATCAAATTTTCACCAAGATCCAGGAATCATCCATCTCCTCCTAAAGCAAGAATTTAAAATAAATTTCCTACCCTCCGTGGGAAGCCCCATCGCCAGCGACAATGGACTTCTATCCACAATCAAAAAAATATTTCCCACTTTAACTCTTTCCTTTCTTCTAGGTCGCCAACACTTGCCGGGTAGTCTCATGACCAAGTACCAAACACTCTTTCTGTAAATGAGGTCAACCCACCTCATGTAAAATTCCATACTAATCGGGTTTTTCTCATTGACCTCTTTATAGAATAAGGCTTCAATGCTTTGACGATGCGACCCCATAGTGAATAGGCTATTTTGATAGTGATTGCCAAAGGCTCGATATCGAAGATTCTCTGAATAGAGATTGTTGAGCACCGTCAATTCCATATTCTAATACCATTCTCAAAGGATTTTCTAATTGATCTAACGTAATTTGTAATATTCTTAATTGTCCCACCCATCCATGAAACATTAATGAAGCCATAATTTAGTACACTCTTGCCACCCACCAAAGAGATTATGCATCAACATAACCTAACAAATTCATTGTATGTTAGTTAATGTTTAGCCACAAACAATTATTAGTTAATTTTATGCAATTAACTTATTTAGTGTATCATTGAAGTTTGAATGTTAGGGATCTTAGATGTAATTGATTTACTATATATTCCTAAAAGGAAGAAGCTGCAAATAAAAAGAAGCAAGTGACATTCTAACATTGTTTAACATGATTTCATCTGTTGGAGTATCATGACACAAATTATAAATCATATCTTATTAGAATTTCATTATTGACACCTCTATTTCTTACATTTAGGTTCCCAATTTTTTTTTTCATTCTACCTGAAATTATGAAGTGGGTAGCACAAATATGTTACAAGAAGCATAAAAAACACTGGTGATGGGAATTTGTTTGCGATTTTGGTGACTTTTGATTTCATAAACACTAATTTGACTATAATGAGATAGGACAGTGTTGTCTAGAAATAAAATACAATCCCCATTAGTCCTCTCCATCCTGGGTCTAATGTTTTTCATGGAAAGCAACATGTTTAGTTTAGACAGAATAACTTTAAATGTGATACAATTACATCTAAGTGGAAAGAATAATATGGTTTATCAGGTTTTGTTCTCTTACAGGACAATACATTCACAATTATAGTGCAATTATAGTACATGATAACACTATATTATTTTCCATCTTTTAACTAGCCACGTGGATGTTAAAATTATCTTCCTCATATTGAACCCTTACATGAATGACTTGAGACTGGTGTGGTATAATATAGTAACGTGAATCAATTGTTATGTTGTGCAGGTATAATTTAGCAGTTAGTTTTTTTTATATTACTTTCAGTGTAGTGGGTTGCTTTCATTTAATAATTTACTAAATGATATTTTAAACTTAGGTTTCCACTAGCTTATGACACAATATAATATTTATAGCTTCCATGGTCTCAAATCAAGGGTTTCAATAAAATAAAGTGAGATATTATTTTTATTTTCGTGGTCATTGGGATTTAAAACTTAAATCAACCTAGTTTTGGGAGCTTAGTGGCTGAATGTATTTTTAAGATATAATCTTCAAGCTAAAGAGTCACTATCATTTTAACCAGATAAAAAAGACATCTTGAATTTTTTTTGCGAATCTATCCCATGTGTTATATCGTAATGAACTTCCACTTCCTTGGAGGATTTGAATTGATAACAAAAAAAGGTATAAAAGTTTTTGATTGAAGTAAAATTTGTAACTTGTTTTTTAAATTTATTACTACTCGAACAAAAATGTGACTGACGTCGTGGATGTTAAAACTTCTTCTTATTGGAAGGATTGAAATATTTTTCAATTATTACAAAATTCCTTTTATGTTATACTTATAATATGTTGTTGTTTGAATGAAAAGATATTGAACATGCTTCTAAAATAGTCTAGTATCTTTTAAACATCCTAGATCAATTGTTTTCACAAAAATGCATTTTTTACATGCATTTTTGAAGACCAATGACTACAATGCTTAAGTATAACACATGACATATTAGTTATTGGACTAAACATATTCATTTTCAAAACATATGTTGTCTTGGAAAGGATTTCTGGAAGAAAAATTGGACTAAGGATTTACTCCCCAAGGTCAACAACAGGATGACTACCTGCCTTAATTGGAATTGAATTTTAAAGATTGGAGGACAAAAATTGTATTTATTTGAAATATTTGTTACTTACTAAAAAATACTTTTATGTTTTACTCATAATATGTTGTTGTTTGAATGAAAAATATTGATCATGTTTCTAAAATAATTTGATGTCTTTTAAACATTTTAGATCAATTGTTTTCACATAAATGTTTTTCCTGCATACATTTATGGAGATTGATGACTATAATTCTTAAGTATAACACCTGAAATATCAGTTCTTGGACCAAACATTTTCATTTTCTGACCATATGTTGTCTCAAAAAGGATTTGTAGAGGAAAATTTTGATTAAGGATTTACTCACCAATGTCAACATGTTTTTCTAGTTAGCTATACAAAACAAGATTTTAACCATTTGCAATGTGAGAAAGGATACAATTAATAATTGGACCATAAGCAATATCTGTAAAGATAATAAAGAAAAATTTCTGAATTTTTTTGATAAATGTAATTATTCATACCCCTAGAAAGGGTAATAAATGTGTGGATTATCTTGCCAAATTGGGGGCTAAAGGTAGTAATTTTAAAGTGCATAAGAGGGGAGATGATATCACCAGTGTTATTAATCTCATTAAGAACATTAACTAGTGATGTGCTAGTGGTTTTTTTCCCTTGTTGGGATGTCATCCTTGTACTTATGGTTAGCAGGACACTTTGCACATGCAAGATATATGGCAGGATTTTTATAAATTTTTCTCTTATGACTCATTTTTGCCATTGTTTCTTCCATTTTAAATCTTATTCAACTAAAACCATGGGAGGTGGTCATTCAATAACTGAGCCCGTGATATATTGTGACCTAAAGGACAAACCCTCCTTATGGCACATTATAAAAAATTGGGGGGGTTAGGAATTTCATTTAAAAAATCACAGGGTTTGATCCTTATCCTATGTATGAGTTTGGTCAATCATGGAACAATGGAAACATGGTTATCTACGACATGGAAATTTAGGTTTCAAAAGATTTGATAATGCATAAAACTATAATTGAGACAGAGGGTTTAAAGATACTCAAAGACCACACTAGATGCAAGCACAAAATTGAGAGTTTCTTCCATGGTAAATAAATGGTCTACCTCCTGGTAGATGGTATAGCTAGATTTTTCATCCCTGATACTTAGAGTACGGTCTACCTCCACCTTATGAGGTACATTACTCTTGCAGTGAATTATAGAAAGATATTTATGCACCATCTTAATATGATTAATATGTTTAGGATTAAGATTTCTATGATCCTTCTCTTTTTCTTGTCTATGTCGCTCTCTACGTCAGTGCATGATTTTCAACAGGGATAGATTGATACCTCAATACACCATGGAATAATTCTTTTTCTTTTTAAGAATGGTAAACCAGTGGTGGAAAATGAATTAGAGCCCAAATCCAGGGATTTAAATGAAAATTGTACTCTTGCGGACCATATGAATAAACTGAGGAGAAAGAAGAGTAAGGGAACTCATGGGAATAAAAATCTTGGTATTGGTGTTACAGATTCTCTAATTGATATGAAATGGGATTATTCTTAAGGGAAAGAGAAAGTGGAGCTGGGTTGGCTCTAGTTTGGGACAAGTTATTTTAGCCCTTTTTGTCTAGTTTCTTTTTTGTTCATTCCTGATGATACTCACGATGAATTCTATTGTAAGGTTTTTGGGTGCCTTAATCCCTGTATAAAGTATCCAATCATTATGTTCACATATATTTAATAAACATTATTAATAGTAATTTTTTTGATGAAATTTTAAATTTTAAAAGATACAGCAGCAAGTTCATGCCTCGCGGATAGGAGATGTGCTAGTTGTGCGATTGTGCAATATGTGCTAGTTGTGTAATTGTTTTCATAGATGTATGATTTTTATTAAATAAAATAAATCAATGTTGCAACAAGGCCTCATATTTATCAAAGCAATACTAACTAGCAAATAAAGAAAAATATAAATAGGTTTCATAGTTTGAAAAATTATTTAAATAAAATACAAACATTAGAAAGTTGAAAAGTTATAGAATTTTTTTATTTTGATTGGTGGATTGAGGAGAAATTTTAAGTAAGATTTTTTGAGATTAATGCCCACTAAGGTAACCTAATACTTGAACAATATAAAATTTTGAGCTTTTGGATCACTACCACTTAATAAGTCAAAGAATATTATTTTTAGCTTAGCGTCCACTAGCTTATGCGACACCATAGTAATTGGATAATATCGATCGATAGGAATTAACAAAATAAACTAAGATATTGTCATCATAAATTCTGCTAGGTTATGCCACAACAACATATTTCGATGTACAAAACCTATGTCCATTTTTTTTGTATAAGGGTTAATATGGGGGTTTTGAAAGGACCCGCATCCTTTTACAAAAATTTACTTAAGGTAGAATATGACATTGAAACATATAAGACAGAATTCTTGTAGGTAGAAAAAGACAAAAAGCCACATAGCCACGACACAAACAAAGAAAAATTACATTTAGTGAAAAACATTTAGGATAGTTTTTATTTCCATAGTTACAATATCTTAGAGTTTCCTTGTTCCTCAAATTATCCTTTCACAAATCTATATTCGTTCTTTTGTTCTCCAAAATCTGTTTGATTCTCCTACTCTTGCATTACCATATTTTTTTTGCAAATAGGTCACTATAATTCATCACCAACACATTTAATGGAAACTCATTCTTAACATGAATATCTTCTAAAATATTATCATTGACAATGTCAATGATGTCGTAGCCATTGAATTTTGTTGAGTATGTGGAGTGGAGGACTATTTACGGACAACAATAAGGCCAACAAAATAATATCAATTTTATAAAATACATCTATTTTTTATTCCTTCACACTACCATGATGATAAATCCATTTCGATATTCACTTTTTTATGGTGAAAATTGAGCCACCATCGATAACACCATGATTATTTTTCAAGACTCAACTAAACAAATTCTTGGAAGGTGTTTTGGGTTTTTTTAAATTTTGCAAATCTTCCTCTCATGTTTTTATGTATTGAGTTGCGCCATTTCTCTGTCAAGATGTGCTCCATTCCATCCTCTTTCACTTCTCTAAATAATTTTTACTATATTACAAAATTATTTACTTGATAAACAAAACTACCTTCTACAAAATATTGAATAACAAACTTACTTCCATTTAATTATCTACAAAATCCCTACATGGATACAAAATCGTGACATAAACAAAGTGAGACAAAAGAGGAATAGGACCTAAGGAGTTAAATAGACTTCACTCCTAAACAGAGAAGTCGGTCCAAGAAGCGATGAACAAAAGAGAACTAAACCATTAAACAAGAAAAAATAATGAAATTTCCCTATAAGTCCATAGATATTTCAGAAAAAGTTCCATTAGTTAGCTTTACTTTTGTTGGAGGGTTTAACCTCCCTGATCTAATATTTCGTGCTAGGATTAGTATTCAGCTTCTTCTAGAGGGTTCCTCAGCATCCTCCTCAAAATCCTGTGGAAACTCCTCCTCCTCCTCTTCAACTTCATAAGATTTGATTGATCCACATCCTTTTCTACATATTTTTTTCCATAGTAGCCAGAAAAGCAACCAAATCCCAAACCAAAGAATCCAACTACTTGATATCCTCATGAATATTATTCTAGGCCAAACAAATTTTCCTGGTGGCTTCAATGCTATCAATCTTTCCCTTCCTCACCACTAAGTTAGTTTCCTCCAAGACATGGACCACCCTCTCTAAATACTGAAATTTTTTCTTCCACATATCAATGCCATGTTCTCCTTCCAGGGTCACTTTATCGCTACCCTTAGATGGTACAGCTTCCTAATTTTCTATCCCTTCCACATTCTTTCCCTCTCCCATCTACTTAGTACCCATATTACCATCCCTCATCTTAGAAAGACACCAAACCAAGGTAATATCCTCCTTATCCTCAATTAGGGGCATACGTTTATTCCAGAACGGTTTCTCATTGCGAAACAAGACAAGAATGAGACCATCATGAATGGGGGACTCCACCTTACTCTGTTGGATGTGCTTTGCCGAGGTGGTCAAAGACATAAAAAGATATAATGGAATACTGATCATTTTCTTGTGTCTGAACATGTTTATCAAATACAAGTGGTGGGTATATATCTTACGATATTTACCTTCCCATGTTAGATACTTCATGATGCGCAAACAAAACTCCCTCCACACCCTAGGAATACAAGATCGAGCGATGCCATCGGTGAAGTAATGGATGGTTTCCTTTCCTGAAAAGAAATTATTGATTTTGTACTCTTTCAAATTCTTATCCTTAAATATTTTTAGACTTTCCATGTCCATGTGAGTTATACGAGAAATGGCCTCCTCCGATGTATCAATTTCCATACCACTGATCACCGCTTTCCCCTCTTTTCATGCCATCCTAAACTCCATAGTTAGCGAGGGATAATTCACTTGGATTCTGGTGATAATTTTCCTGAAACTCCCAATCCTAAATAGGTGACACATAGACTTATCCTCCACAATACACCCATGTCTAGACATCTCAAATCTGGGTCTATCACTACCTATGATGGCCAAATTTTTACTCCAATGCTCAGCACTTTGAAGCCTACAAATTTTTATATTAGACTTGCCTTTCCAAGAATAGCTTAAACCAGACTCACTTTTGCAATATTGGAAAATGAACCTATTATTATCCCTCACGTTTTTTAAGGTGAAGTGCTTAAATTTTTTTAGGATTAATAATATCATTAATATGCACAATTATGACATCACCTTTTTGCGACACTTTGAAATCATTACTTTGAACTCCCTCATTCACAAATTTTTCTGCACAAGTATTGGCAATGTGAGGGATATGATTGATGATATGGGAATCAAATTCCTTAAGGTGCTCTTTAATATCATGAATAATATTACCGAAATCCTAATTATTGTAACTAGTATTACTGATGGCATTTAAAATGAGAAGAGATTCCCCTTCGATAAGAATATGTTTAATTCATTTTTCCTTAACAAGACTAACACCCCAGAGAAGAGCACATTCTTCACCCACATTGTTACTCTGAGTCCCCAAAGTTTCTACATAGGTAAAGATCTAGTCCCCATTATGATCCCATATTATGCCCCTTCCACCAGCCAAGTCAGGGTTTCCTTTTGAAGCCCCATCAAAATTAAGTTTGACTTTTCCCCTTTCCAGTTTGGACCACTTAATGATAGTGGATGGGAATCTAACATGAGGTATAATGAAGGTGAACTATTTTATAACTTCCTCTTCTCTGCTATAATAGGCCTTTTTAGTCTTCACCTTAATGAGATTCGAGTTCTCTTTAATCGAGGAAATCAAACCAGCACTAACCTTTTTGATGTTAGCCTTCTGATTTTTGAAGACGAGAGAATTCATTTTATTCCATAAAATTCAGATGAAGTGGGGAATGGTCATTTTCCAGGTAGCCATAAGAAAGGGATACCTGAAAAGACAATCCCATTGTGACCAACATTCCTCAATGGAGTTAGGGCAGACCCGTTACACTTTGAAAAGTTGCAACACCTTGGAAAGCATCACTTGAGAAAAGGGACAGGAGATGAGAAGGTGGTTGAAACTTTCCTCCTCTTTTTTACAAAGCACACACATGTTGGGGAGGAACATCTCACGTTTCCTCAAATTATCCACAGTGAGGATTTTGTTCTGAGTAGGAAACCAAAGGAAAATGTTAACTTTAGGTAGCAAGTCCTTTACCCAAAGTTTTCCCCAGTAATATTTTTGGCTAGAATTCTAGAAATTTAGGAGGTATACAGATTTAATAGAGAAATTTTCAAAATCCTCTTCCTTCCATATAATAGAGTGCTCATTCTATTAGAAGAGTGGTATATATAAACTCTTTAACTTAGAGTTGAGATTATAAAAAAATTGAGTGTCCCCAATGAAATTGGGAGGGGGATGCACCTTCTTTCAAAGAACTAGATTATTGGAGAAGCTCATATCATCCCTAACCCAAAATTTACAATTGTCTTAAAATAATTGTGCCACATTTATCCTAGGCTATTCCTCCACTAAAGGTTTTTCAAAGAACCAACAATCCCTCCAAAAGAGAATTCTATCTCCTTTGCCAATAATCCATTTAATGCCCCTACTCAGAATCTCCCTAGAAGAGAGAAAACAAAAGAAGGATCCCTTAGGGATATTGTCCTATAAAAAGAAAGTCTCTATTCTCCCAATATTCCTTAAATATTTCGTATTGATCATATCAATCCATAGGCCTTCTTCCTTTATCATTCTCCAACCAGCTTTAGCCACAAGAGCTTCATTCATGAGTCTCATATTCCTTAATCCT
This sequence comes from Taxus chinensis, assembly GCA_019776745.2. NCBI lineage: Eukaryota > Viridiplantae > Streptophyta > Pinopsida > Cupressales > Taxaceae > Taxus > Taxus chinensis. Next base: position 201,197,494 of record CM034153.1, on the reverse strand, counting down.
AGCCCGAGCCACAATTCTTAGGCTTGGTCACTTTTTCCTAGGCCACGAGAGGAAATTTGAACTTCTCCTTAGCACAAAACCATAGGAATATTTTTTAAATTTTTTCAAGAGCTTCCAAAATATTTCTCGGGAGCTGAAAAAGGGACATGGTGTAGATTGGGACACCTTGAAGAGAGCTTTGGAGAAGTTGAATTTTCCCCTCTTATAGTGATATATAACCGAAAAATCCAACTACCAATTTATTTAGCATGAAAATTTAAGAGGGCATATGTATGATTTTACATTGCTTTTCATTAAATGGCTAATTATTGGCTGAAAACATTTACATGCTCCAAAAACTGCACGTATTTTGAATGAAGCATGTAATTTTAAATTGTGAATTTCACATAGCTCGAATTAATGGCTAATTAATGTTGATGCAAATGGAATATTAATTAACATTTTTCCTTCCGAAATGGTTATAATTAATACTGCATTTGGTATTGTAAATAATTAATGTAAGAATTTAATATTATAATTTTTGTACTATAAATAAAATCATGTATATAATTCAAGTAAATTTAAAGCCCTTAATTCTTGTGCTTGCACTTCAACGTGTGGTTCTTGATTCCTATTTATATTTTTTCACCACAAAATATTTGTAATAAATGTCACACGTGAATTGCATATTTAATATTTAATTGTCAATTATTAATATAGATTTATATATAAATTATAAAAAATATAAAATTTCCATTAATATATATTAAAACTAATGAAATTTATACACAATAATTGGTTTAAATAAACATTGTTTTGTATTTTTGAAGAGAAGTGTTGAAATATTACCATTACCTAAAATTTTTTTGACATGTGAGTTATCGCACTTAGTTTTGCGAATCAAGACTCGCACCTAGAAGTGTGAGTCGATACTTGTACTTAGCAGTGTCAGTTGAGACTCACACTTGAAGTGCGAGTTGAGAGATATGTGACTCGAGGCTCACACTTAGATGTGCAACCAATCACATTTGTAAGTTTGATCACTCGCATTTATACACTACTTACTAAATTTCTAAATGACAATTCTAGATTTTTTTAACTATGTTTAATATATAGGAATATTATATATATATATATATATATATATTATATATATATATTATATATTATATATATATATATTGACGGTCACATTTTAAAAATGTGAGTCACATGTGTTAATTCTATAAAATATTTGAAATTATGTTACATCTAAAATCATGAAAAATGTCTAAACCATCATCAAATGTAATGGCATTCAAGGATGTTTAGGGAAGGGATTTTCAACGTCAAAGTTTATTGATTTGAATAAGGTATGCATGAATAGTCATATATGTATGATGATATTTAGATTGATATGTGGCATAAATGAAAGCAATCAATTATGCACTATCTTGAAGTTACTGGTCGCTTGGCTTATGTAAGTTAGCGGTCACTTGGCTTATGTAAGTTTGTAACTGCTTGGGTTATGTAAGTTAGCAACCACTTGGCTTATGCAAGTTAACAACCACTTGCATTATGTAAGATAAAAACTACTAGGATTATGTAAGTGGGTGGTCATTAGGCTTATGTGGAAAAAGTGTGATCCAATAACAGTGTTATTGGAACCCAGAAATAGAAAAATTGGAGTCTAATAATAGGGAAATTAGAATCCAATAGTAGAAAAATTAGAATCCAATAATAGAGAAATTCGAACTTGAATAATTCCAATAATGACAATATAGGAATCCAATATTACTACTAATGGAATCTAGTATAGCCAAAAATGGAATCCATTATACACAAAAATGGGGATGGATTTCTTCCAATACTTGTAATACTGGAGTCCCAATTCACTAGAATATGTCCTGATTTAGTGAAATAAGTGTTTTTTGGTACAAAAGGATTTGGAATCCATAAATCAGAAGTTATTATTTAGGCTAAGCATGATTTATGAGACTAAATCCCATGATTTCTCGTGGAAAATTCTTAAAACTAGATCTATAGGAGCCTTTTATAACACAAGGACCTCATTTACTAATAGATACAACACACTGGACTATACATCATAAAATTAGAGTTATAAGTTTACAAAGATCATAAAGATATTTTTACAATGCTTTATAATGGATCAGAAGTATAGATGAGAAGGAGTTATCAATTGAATGGCCATTAGGTGGTGACTTTTCCATGCACACTCCCCCTCAATGGAAACTCTAAAAGTCCAAGAATTACACAATGTCAATATTTTACAACACACAATGGCTTGTAGACATAACTGTAACTTGGTCTTTGATCAGGGAATATTGTAGATCTATATCACCATAGAGAATATTCTCTCAGATAAAGAACATATGAAAATTTATATGCCTTTTTCTCTGATGTTGGACTAGATTCTTAGAAAAGAAACTTTTACTATCACATGGAAGATGATTACTTCCTTCATCATCCATGTCCATCTCTTTAAACAACTTCTTTAGCCACATGCCTTGTTTCACTATTTTCATGACACTTTTATACTCTTCCCCAGTTAGAGGAGATGAAGACTATCGGTTGTATTTTATTGCTTCAAGTAATGACACCTGTACCAAAAAAATCGAACACATCCAATATATTTTATATCTAACATAACATCAGCATAGGTAGAGTCAAAATATCCATATAAGCATAATACAAATCATTATTTATTTCACTTTTAAGTATTTGTAAAAGTTAAACAGTAGTTGTACAACAACTAACATAACAATATGCTTAATAACTAACCATGTTAAAATATGTCTATAAATTTCAACATATTACTCTTGTAAAATATATATTAGATGCAATCATTATTGTACGTCTCTAATACAAACATAAAGGCATTCCCAAGTGTCATTTCATATACTTATAATAATATTTTTAGCAATCATATTTTGAATTGTAGAAATTTTTTATCACCAACATACAAGAAAAATCACAATATTCATTGAAAAATGACCCACTAACTGTGGACACATCTCATGGATTTATGTGAAGTTTTCTTCAATAAATGACTAAGGAAAGGTTTTTGGTTATATCTTACCATGTAATCATCCTTTACACATTTAATCCATGTCATACATGATCCTAAAGAGATGATCTTAGTATTACAAACCAGAAAAAGAACAATAGTTAGGTTTTTGAGTAAACTACTAGGAAAAAAACTGAAGCAAAATTTTTAAACACACAAGCCATTTTTGTATGTTTTCAGTTATAGTTACTTCTAGTTAGTTTTCAATAAACCAATAGAAATTATAGTTATTATATATCTATGAATGAAAACAACTTAAATACAGTACAATATATTCAAATAAAACATATACTTGTAGTTTATAGAGTTACTACATTAGCTTTATGATTATTCTCTTCATTTTCATTTTGATTTTAATTTGACTTGTTTCTCGATTTAATATCTTCTTTCTTATGGTCAAATTTCCCACAATTATGAAATTTACCATCAAAACTAACTTTTAAGTTTCATCGTTCCTTATTTTTATTAGGAGTTTTAAAAGTTGATTTTTTATTCTTGTTGAACCTAGAAGGTTTACTTTATTATTTTTGAGTGAGAAGTGCCTGCGTGGAATTCTATTTTGAATAAAATTTTGTCATAACTTTCTCTTCCTGAATCAAGTTAGCACTAAGGATTTGCAAATCAGGGATGTCTTGTTCATTTTGATATTTAGAATTTAGAATTGAAATGAAATTTCTAAACCTTTCATGAATATTCAATTGGATAATAAAGTAAAGTAATTTATCCTAAATTAAGTTATAGTTACATCCCTCTAATAGAGACTTACTATTTTTAATTTTATCCAAATAATTTATTTCTTTTTCATCTCCCTCCATAGGATTCATCATTAGTTCTAGAATCAATTTAATGATTTTTTATAATTGTGTACCTTCATACATCGATTAAAGTTACATCCAAGCCTCACTCAGACTTTTTTGATTCCCAATATGAAGGATAAAATCATCATGCATGCTCTGTAATATTATGGACATCACTTCCTACACTTTTTTGTGATATGCATTGATGTTTTCCATAGTTTCTTTTCTTCCAGTTGGAGCCTTTTTCAGCTCTGTTCATGAGTGCCCAGAGCTTGCGAGCCATGAATTCTGCCTTCAATCAAATTTTCCAAATGTTGTAATTATTCCCATTCATCATCTTATATTTATTAATAGTAAAATTATTAGAACCCATTTTTCACATAAATAAATTTGAATAAATAATAACAATAAGGATTAAAAATAATCAAAGTTAAAAAATATCCCCTATCATTGCTTAATCCTTGTAATTGAAATTTGATGAATTTACGTCAAAAAGAGGATCCTATCAAATATATAATCTGCACAACAATATATTAGTTTTAGAATAATAGTATTCAATTGAAATGTGAGTGAAATTTTTTTATTTTTCCATATAAATGACGAAAATGATGAATACATAGTTGTTGTGTCATAAAAATACTTGTTTCGATTAAAAAATAGTTCATCTAATATTTTAACTAATTTTCTCATTTTAAAATAAAAGAATTAACTTACCTTAAAATTCCATTTAATTTTAAAAACAAGATTATTTTTTTTTAAAAGTATATATATTAAAAAAATTGGAGCATTGTTCCTTTGTATGAGTTTTGCTAGGCCGAGTTCGGTTACCCAACTCGGCAAGTTGAGTCAATTTAATTTAGCCACCAATGTTTATATGTTAAATCAAACTCATTCATATAGACAAACAATGACATACAACTATTATCATGTGGTGAGCCACATAACTATCCAACCAAACTATGCTAAGGTAACTAACTCGGCACACAGAGCTACTACAGTGAGCTATCTCTGGTGAGCCCACATAATCAACTTAGCAATCTGAGTTCTTGGTGAATGAGGGAGAGTTAATTCAACCAAGCTGCTCAACCAAGCCACAAAAAATGTTATCATATTGATTGTATTCATGTTTAATCTCCCCATTGGTGGTAAATTAACCGAACACCCTACCGCCGATATCCCCATGTGGGACTAAAACAAGAGCAAAAACATGTGGGAGTAGTCATTATATTCATTAAGACAGTTAAATTTCCTTTCTTGTTATCCCATGTATGTCTCTGCAATATATTCCTCTTTAACTCTTCCTTTATGTGAAACCCTATGTTTTCCCATTTCAAGTAGCCTCATACTTATGCCAAAATTATATCTTTTGAACTTATGCATTGCCATGGAAATAAGGGTTTTTAGAAAGGTATAAATGATACAAACTATATTTTCTCAAATTTTGTTTTTTACAAGTGTAAACAAGGTGCACCAGCTATTTGTAAGATTTCCTCAAAATAAGGTGGTCTCATGTGATGCATTGAATTTAAGATAAACACAAAATAATTTTCTTGATAAGGTTAAAGGTTTTTCAAATAAATACCTCAGGCAGACGTCATCTCATAGAGTGTCATGGTACAAAGATATGCACAAAATGGTCCTTTTTGTTTAAATGCCATAGAAACTTCCAAGACAAGGAAACAGAAAGTGTCCAAACAAATCAGTTTCATTTTTCCAGTGCCTCTTTGGTTATGTCTAAATGAAGCATTAGAGTAGGTAAAAGGGCCATTTGTATGTGTTGGTGCCAAGTTTGGTTGTTTACAGGAAATACTAAGTTGGTATTGTATCTCATCCTATGATTTTGGTAACACTATGGTAGTTTTGTTAGTTTTGTGGAGCTCATTCTGCTTGGTCTCATCAAATGTGGTGATCTTGAGTATCACCCAAGACAAGTATGGTTTTCCCCTTTCCTCCTGCACTAAATTTCACTTTCATGATTTGTAGTTTCTTAAATTAATTGTTGTATAGTAGTAGATGTAATCCCAATAAATGATAAAACAATACCTCAACATAAACTACCAAAACATAACAAATTCCAACCCCGAGAGTCATGCACATAGAGCACCACACCAAAATGTACTGCAAATGTGAAACTCCTAGCATGTCCCTTAGAACATGAGACACCATGTAGAACCTTAACCAAGTTGTTTGAACTATTTTACCTCCTTTATAGGTAGATTTTCAAATCCCATTTAGCTTATTAGTTACTTATAGTGACTTGCACATTTTAATAAAATGTGATTGGCTCTAGTTTATGGTTACGGCTTAATTTGAGAAAAAATGAAACACACTACCACCTACCTCTTTAATGCCAACAAGATAATTTTAGCCAACTTTATTTTCAATTAAAACACCTTTACAGACTAGTTTTACAAGTGGGTTTTGGGGCCCACTAGTCACTATACGAAAAGAGTTGCTGACGTGATTATGATAACTGGCCCCAGAGTTTCCCTAATAACTTGACCTCTGATCATCATAGTCAAACTATGTCAAACTAAATGAATTATTTATATGTGGGGGAGTAAGTAAGAATCATCAAAATTCAAGTTTGAACTTAAAATAAGTGTTTTCAAGGCCCAATTTGTAAGCACTTTAAATGTTTTAGCCATCTTGCACCAAAATGATAACCTTAGTTAAACACACCTTCTAAGGGTCTTGTTTGACTCCTAAATAACTATGGAACCTTTTACATATCATTTCCATACTTTATAGAGTGTGAATTGATCAAATTCTTGTATGAATGGTATTTGGAAATTATGATATTTCTCTCTCTTCCCTTTTCTCTCGCTAGAAATAACTATGAAATTTTGATTGATTTTGAAAATGTAAATGAGCTATAAATGTTTATGGATTGGTATAAAGAATAAAATTGGATATGTGATTTATGTGGTTATGATACAGTGAATAGAAAATAAAATGAATTCTAGACCTTCTCTCTCTTCCCCTTTCTCGCTCTAGAAGTAACTATGAAAATCTGATAGAAGTTGAAAGTGTAAATGGGTTAAAAATGTATACGGGTTTGAAAAAAAATGAAAATTGGATAATTTATGTGATTATGATATGATGAATAGAAAAGAGAATGAAATCTAGGATTTCTCTCTCCTCCTTACTCTTCTATGAAAAAATGCAATAGAATGTGGAATTGTGGATGTGTTAAGAAATAAACTCTCTCTCTCTCTCTCTCTCTACTTTCTATTCAGTTTTCTTGAAATGATAGATGTGTGGATTTTATGCTTGAGTGTAGGGAATTTCCATACAAGTCCTAGGAATGAACCTAAGTTGGTTATAAGTACTATGAACAAGAGGATTTCAGGATGTGATATGTTGTATTTCATGATTTCTCATTGAAAATTTAATATTCATCTTTCAATACATGTATTACCTTAGAATAATGATATGCATTGTTGTTTGAAGAATTTATTCTTATGTATATTTTGAAAAGGAAATATCAATTTGACTATATATATATATAAGTTTCGAAATGGATTTGAAGTTGTAATCAAATGTTGTACTTATGTTGTTGAGGTAATACAACAATCTTTTATGATGTTAATCATTGAATTAGCTCCTTAACACTCATAATACTCGGTAGAATCTCATCTTACCCAAACTATTAAAAAAAGAGTTCATAATCTCTATCGTAGTCTCTCCTCCCAATTGATACTCATCAAATGTGTAAATCTCACATCCTATTGAGAAAATACTCTAATCTCATTAATCACCTTCTTTTTCTTTATCTAAAAAAATTCCTACAAATACCATTACCTAAATTTAAATAACCTTGTGTGAAGTAATGGCTATTAAGATTACCCTATTATACATGGAGTGAGAATGACCATAATTTCTAGGCTTCATAAATCTAACCACCTCATGGGTAATTTGTAATTCTTAGGTGTGTAATTATACTTAAGACTTTAGTGTGTAGCCTAGTCCGTATGGGGATAGTTTGGGGTGTTTTTTCCTAGGTTTTATCTTTTTAAGGGACCTAACTGAGGTGAAGGGATTATAATTTTTGGATTATTTGTGCATTAAAATAATGCATCGAACTCATTAATCCCTCACAAATGAAAGTGTTGTATGGGCATGTTGTTTTGGAATGCCTCAAGTGATACAAAGCCCTTGCAAGATAAGCACATTTGACTACTCTATTTTTTTCTTTCAGTAGGGTATAGAAACCCTTGAGCACTAATGAATGTAATATATCACGTTACCTCTCATGATGTTGATGGTAAAAGGAACTATGATGTATGGTTACGAAATATTGTAAATATTGCTTTAGAAGGCTTTTGAATGTGTAAAATTGTATTGAATGTCTCACTTTTAATACATGCGTAATTTTTGAGTTTCCTGAGGATAATAAAATGAATCTTACAAAAGTAATCACACTCCTTGGAGACGGGAATCCATGATATTAGAATTTAGTAGCATATTAATTCATTTGTTTTAAACGATGCCAATTTTTTGACCAAAATAACAGTGATAATGTAGTTAAAACAAGGGTAAACAATAATAAAAAATTTAATGATCACTACAAAAATTGTATGCCCTTGAGTGATGTGAAACCAACTAAAATTCCTAATGTGATCATAAAATTAATGTAATATAAGAGATATGCAAAGGTGATAAAATAACCTATGAAACCGGGAAACCAACTCTGAGGGTTGAACACAAACTTTGTATGCATAGATGTGGATAAAAAATGATGCTAATGAAATAATTAACATGAATCCTTAAGAATGGAATACCTTGGGTTGGTTCCAAGGTATAGTGAGTTAAGAATGTTTCACCATAGTTTTAATTGTAAAATTTAGTAGAAACCTTGGGCATAAATATGAATACATTAAACCGAATATCTCTTAATAAGTAGAATTTATGGTTGAAACTTGTAATTAACTCGTAACTATCAAGAATGAATCTTTAAAATAATGAATTATAAGTACAGTGAAATGTGCGGTTCATCACTTAAACTCAATTCCAAACCTCTATAATGTTAATAAGGGTGAAATCTATCCTTCCATGTGTAACATGATTTTTGAGAACAAGGAATCCTATTTGGGAAATCGGATTGTGAATCAAATCACGAACAATGTAAATTAATTAACTAGATTACATGGGGTTAAAATAAATTGAAGACAAAATGAGTGTATACTTAGTGTTCCAAATATATTATGTATATAACTCAGATTATCTCCAGTATTTACCTAATAACCTTCTTATGTCATGAATAATGAATTCCATGTCGTATAATAGTTAATGTGGACCAAATAAATTATTAAAGTATAAATGAAATAAATAATTGTGACCCTTAATCCTTAAAACTATGAACTTATCCTCTTTTGGTGTTACACTTGTCCCTATTGTGTAATGAAGGCATGATACAAAACCAAGTAAGCATGCCTTTAGAAATGAATATGAGGTATAAGATCTAGTAGCCTTGTGTGTATGTAAATACCCCTATTAACAAGTGAGTTAAACAAGTAATTGTAACAATGTATATGATCTAGATTAAATAAAAAACACCTTAAGTTAAAGTCTAAACAATATAAGGGAAATTTAGTAAAAGAAAAAAGAATGTATTTTAATGTATCAAGTACTCTCCAACCATTAAGATTGATTATTGAGACATGGTTGTAAAAAATAAATATTCATGGAATTGTTGTTTCATGGGTAGTATCAATCATAATTTCATATTGTAGTTAGATCTTTATTTGTCAGTTATCTCTTGGGTAATGTAGGTATGATGTGCATCATGTGGATTTTGTTGTCTTCTTTTTGCGGTGATGTTTCATAATTTTTTATTGGAGGAATAAGGTGTAGCTAGTGAAGGGAGTATTAAGGGAAATATGTGTTGTTTTAGAGGAAATAATGGGATTCATGGATAGCCTTAATAGAGGTACAAGAGCGTGTTATGATTAAGGGAAAAGGGGGCCTGTCGAATTTGATGTGTTGTGTGTACTTTCGAGGAACCAAAAGATATCCAGGATCCCTTATTGGATGGATAAGGGGTAGTTGCAATGATGAACTCTCCCCTATGTAATCCTCTTTGGTAGGCTTGGTTATGTGTGTCATTTTCCCTTATTAATGTAATCACTTATCATCTTGTGATATGTGTGGGTCCATGTTAGTATAAATTTATTTTTTTAATAATGTTAAAAGGTTTTTAAACTAGGATCCTACCCAAGCCCAGATATAGCATTAAATAGCAGTAAAAATATAAAAAGAATTAAAAAGGAAGATCACCATGAGGAAACAAGTTCTACAACAAAACCATAGCTAAACAAAAGCCAAACCTTAGTAAATTAGGATCAGTACCAAACTAAAACATTAGCCTAGGTCCAAATAGGAGACATTCAATAATAAACACTAAAAATGGACAACACATAAGGGATATTTCATTATTTGTGAGAAGGTCTTCTTGAAGCTCTCCAGGTTTCCTTTGATATATTTGTAGATGGATTCACTCTTGGATTTTTCCTTTACTTTGATATCCTCTAGAAGAAGAGTGATATTAAAAGGATTTCTATGTTTCCCTTGAGAATATAGATGTTCTCACATTGTTTTCCTCTGATTTTACCATGTTTTTTATCAATGGAAGATATCCTTTTTTCTAGGTCTTCTAGAAAATTATCATCCTTTTTTCCACTCTCAATGGAAATTTTGCAACCTCTGAATTTTTATTTTACCACTTGGAATTCCTTTTTGAGCCAAGTAATCATATCATTGTGTATTTCAACTTCATTTATCAAGTTCCCCAACATGGTCTTGTTGCTAGCAGTATTCTTTCCCCCCATAACCAGCAGACAAAGGGCTTCATCCGCATCACCTAATAGAGAGAGAGAGGTGGAGTGGAAAATTTCATAGGGTTCACCCTGACCTTCTTGCTATAAAGGGATCTATCAGAAACATGGGGTGTAGGATGCTTAGCAGGGGAAGAGGGTGGAGGAAGAGAGGAAGAGAGCAAGAGGAGGGAGAAGCTACATGAGTAGAGTTGGCAATGATCATGTCAAATTGCTTATAAATCAATGGGATAATAACATGATGGAAGGGATGAGCTCTCTTCCCCTGAGAGACAAAATTTACATAATTTTCCAAGGAATGCAATAGATAGAAAGGTAAGCTAATAGAAACATTCCTTTGAAAATGGTTGAGAAGCACTAAATGAAAATAAGGTGTAACTTTGAAACGCACTTCAAGGATTAGATATTTCATCAAAATGTGACTAACATTATCATAAGGATTTTGAAAGTATTCCCATATAAATCCACTCTTGACATGTGAAAGGCTATCTCCAAGATCAAGGAATTTGGATTCTTCCTCCTTCCTATCATATTCGTTTTTGTAGAACTTAATGTCTTTTAGATGGAAACCCGTAATTTTGGAGATTAGTTCCTCCATGATTGTGAAATAATTTTTCTTGTATTTGACCTTTATGCCCTTCCAATTCTTAATGAACTCCTGATAAATATGGAAGTCATGTCCATGAATTGAATTCATAAGTGATTGAATCCCCCTTCTTTATAATTTCCCAAAGCTTGGCGTCATCCTTCCACAGGGCATTGTTAACAAGTTCTAACTTGCAAATATCTCCACCCATTAGTCTATTAAAAACTCTTGGTTCACTGTAGTAGATATTTTTGAGTGAGTAATGAAGAAGGACGAGTGAATGAGTGCCAAAAGAGATACAAATATACCACACAAATTCTCTTGAATTACCAAGTTTAGTCACAAGAAGCACAATGATGGTCTTGCTCCAAAATAATAATGGAGTTTACATTAGGAGGAAGAGAATTAATTTTAAACCAAGTAGTGTAATTTTTAGCAAGGACCCCTATGTTAGTTAGGGAATTGGCTAGTTTCTTCCCTTCTCTAAAGGTATGAATGAAGGAGCAACTAGAAAAGGTGTTTGTCAAATGGATCGACTCCTTATTGAAATTTTTTATGGACCAAATATCTTTGGAAAAACCTTTAATAAAATTTATGATATTCATAGAATCTCCCTCAATGATAATGTTATGCAAATTAAGAGAAATGGCTAGTCTAATTCCCCATAAACCAGTTAGGGCTTCCAAGAAATGATTAGTATTAATACCCATAAGACCTACAAAAGTAGCTATGAATTTACCCTCTTCCCCATGGATACACCCCCCACCCCTAAATTGTTTATGGTTTCCCTTAGAGGCACCATCAAAGTTTAATTTGAAAAAACCATGATTAGGGGGGACCAAACAACAAGATTTCTATCAAATATAGAGGGAGGAATACTATTAATACAACAAGGAAAATTTCATTTACCTAGCAGTTTTTCTTCATCCTCATTTTGAGAGAGATTATTTTTGGGCCTGAACCTAGATATATCCCACTTGATGTCGTCCACAAGGTGATTAAAACTCCTTAGAGTAGGTTTTTTGTCATTGAAAATATTTACATTTTGATCCTTCCAGATGTGCCAAATAATATGTGGAAAGGATAGCATCCAAATTATTTTGATGATCACATGTTTAAAAGGAGGATGTCATTGTTTTTAGGTTGAAAGAATTTTTTCCAGAAAGACCCAATTGATCCCCATAAATATGAGGAAAGCATTCCAAAACTTAGTGGCATAGGAGCAATGTAGAAATATGTGGTTGATTTATTCCTCTAAATTTTTATAGAGATTGCACCTATTAGGGATGTATTGTTCCCTATTAATCCAATTATCTATATTTTAAAATATTATTCTGAACACTAAGCCAAAGGAAAAAATTAATCGTAGGAGTCAATTCTTTGAACCGGGTCTTTTTCCAATTAATACAAGCAAGCTAATTTGTAGAGAGCATAATATGACCATTTTTTACTAAATAATATAAATCCAAGTAATCTTCTCAAATGAGTTTAATCGAGGTATATTTAACATCAAGATGATGAGACCAAAGGATTTCCATCAAATCATTGATGTTTTCTGAGATATTTTATTCAATAAAAAGAAGTTTAATCCACCATTTACTTTCAGAGTTGTTCCTGATATAGTATTTAAGATTTGTCCCAATCATCCTAAAATAGGGGGCCATAAGTTGAGACCTTTCTTCCTTGTCTTTGAGAAGAGAAGAACTGATCCACTTGTCATCCCAAAAATAGATGTCATCTCTAATGCTTGGTTTCCACTTGATTCCCCTCATCAACAATTTTCTGCAATTAACTAAACAATTCCAAAATTTGGAACCTAAAGGAAAATCATCTCTGTAAAGGAAATTATTGTTTTTAGAGTTCTCCAGATATTTGGATCTAACAAGAGTAGTCGACAGGAGGTCTTCCTTCATTAATCTCCAACCCATTTTTTCTACCATATCTTTATTCATCTGAATAATATTATTAATCCCCAACCCCCCAAATATCTTCGGCTAACACACTTCCTCCCAAGACACAAGATGAATTCTAACCTTCTCTTCAACACCACTCCAAAATAATATCCTTTGAATTTTTTCAATTCTATCAATTTAACCTCCCCAGGGAATATGAAAAGTGACATCAAGTAAATAGGTAGATTCTGAAAAGTTCTATTTATAAGGATACATTTACTTGCTTGGGAAATAATATCTCCTTTCCAAGAAGATAATTTATTTTGAAATATTTCAATAAGAGAGATCCAAACTTCATATCTAATTTTTCCATAAAATACAGGCATGCCTAGATAAGAAGAGGGAAGAGGATGGATGTAGCAACCCAAAATATCATATATCTTGTTCTGTCTAGGGATCGAAGTGTGAAGGAAGAAGGGAAAACTCTTGTAAAAGTTGATAAGTTGTCCCAAAACATTTTCATAATATTTGAGAATGGATTTCAACTTCTTAGCTTCAATCACGGAAGCCATGAGGATGAAAATAGTGTCATTAGAAAAATTATAATTTAACACTTTAAGATCCAAAGAGGATAGTTTAAAACCTATAAAATCCCCCAAATGTATTGCATTACCCACCCTTCTTCTTAAACTCTCTGCCATCAAAACAAATAGAAGAGGATAAATTGGGCCCCCTTATCTTATGCCTCTACTGCTTTTGAACAAACTTGTATGAGAGCTATTACTAAGGACTAAAAACATAGTTGAGGAAATGCAATTGGAGATGATTTTTATAAAATGGATAGAGAATCTAAACATTTGAATAACTTTATGAAGGAATTTCCGTGAAACTCTATCGAATTATTTATTCATATCAAGCTTGACTATCATACTATCTTTTTTGGCTTTCTCCATCGAATGAATTACTTCATGGACCAGAATGATTCCATCCTATATTAGTCTTCCTTTAACATAACCACCTTGCTATTGTGAGATGAGACTGAGGAGAGGATATAATTTTGAAAAAATTATTTTGGTGAAGATTTTATAAATCACATTAGATAAGTTGATTGGTCTAAAATATTTACAGTTCTTAGTTCCTTTATTCTTAGGAATCATCACTATGAAATTTATGTTGATCTCTATGAGTAGGTTTTCGGTGTGGATGAATTCTTTTATAGCTCTAAGAAGGTTATTATTGCATATTTCCCATTACTTTTGAAAACAATTGGTAGGAAACCTGTCAAGTCCAGGAGTTTTATCACCATCCATAGAAAATAAGTTCTTTTAAAGTTCCTCAATAGTGACCTTGTCAATGAGCTTTTTGAATCTATTCACGTCCACAAGATTTTTAGGAATGTCTTTAATAAATTTATTTATCTTTTAATCCTCTTCTTGCATATGTTTTCCATTGAGAAGATCCTTATAAAATAGCATAGCCTCATCCTTAATGAAATCAGAATTATTTTTTATGTTTCCATCTCTTGTAGTGATCTCCATGATCCTGTTGTGATTTCAGTGATGGATGATAGTCAAATGAAAAACTTGGTATTGCAGTTCCCATCCTTCAACCATAAGGCTCTATATTTTTTACTCCAAAATGTCTCCTCCTGAGATCTTATCATTTGATACTCAACAAGAATAATTTTTTCAAAGTAATAATCATTCAAATCCATCCCTCCTTCTACGATTCTCATTTCCATAGTGGCTATCTCTTCCTTAATTTTATTTTTTCTTTCGAAGATGTTACCGAAAAACGTCCTTGTTCCATTTCTTAATTTACTTTTTGACATTGTTGGTTGTTGAACAACCACATACATTGTTGATCTAACTACCTAAATATTCCACCAATATTTGATTTTATCATATAGATTAGGACGATCTATCCACATATTTTCAAATCGAAAAGGATAATGGCATTTTTTCTCCTTTTTTAGGAAGTGAAGAACTATGGGATTGTGATCAAACCTGATTTTGGGAAAATATGTGAGCCTTAAGTCTTGAATGAGGGACTAAAAAGATGATATTAAAGCTATATTTAATCTGACCTAGATAAAATATGACCCAATACATCTATTACTTCAAATGTATTTAGCTTCTTCTAGCTTTATATCCATGAGGTTGTTCTAACTATGGAGGTCGGTGAGATCATCCATTCCAAAATTGTAATCATCTCTTCCATATTTCTTTTCCAGAGGAGACAAATGAGTTTTGAAGTCTCCCATTATCAACCATGTATACTCTTTACAAATTTTTCTAAATTCCTTTAGATCATACCAAAGCATTTTTTACCAATTACACTATTAGGGGCATAAATATTTGACAAAAATCCAAACATCATCAATGTTTCTTATAGAAGTGAAAATCATATCCAGACTATGCATGGATTCAAATATGAATGATCCCCTTAACCACTTGTTGTCCCAAAAAGAATACATTCCTCTAGAAGCACCAACAGAGTTAATGTTGTGGAACTCAGACATTTTCCAAAAGTAATTCTTAATATTTTGCATTATATTATTTTTTAGTTGTGTTTCTTAAATCGATAACACCTGAGCCCTGTTGGTTTTCTTGAAATATTTGAAAAAATTCTTCTTATTCCCACAATTTAGGCTTCTCAAGCTCCATGAAATGAATTTCATTTGAAGGATTTGGAGGAAAGCTTCCTCATAACCTTTGGATGCAATGTTACCTGTGTGTCATTTGCTATTTCTTTTTCATTTTTCCTCTTTCTTTGTTCTCCTAAAGTGACTCTTCCTTTATATTTGTTTCCTCCCACATCATTCATTCTATGGGTTTTGATATGTGAAGTAGAAGCACCTGAGTCCTCCTTTTCTTTTCATTTGTCTTTAAAAATCTTAGGAGTAGTGAAGAGAGGTGTTTGAATTATGACTTCTTGGATCTTTTGATTCACATTTACATAAATATTTTCCTTCTCATGGTCATAATTTGGGACTGTAAGACCACATTACCCTATGGGAATTTCGTCTAAGGAGGGTAAAATCCCCCCTTGACCGGAGTTTGAGAAAGAACTTGTTGTTCGTAATTGTTTTGTTCTCTCTCCATCATGTTATTTTCTCCTTCATGAACCAAGATGGATATTTATCCATCTTCAAGAGTGATATTGAACCCATTTTGAATCATTTCTTCTTCAGAAGGAGAAGTAGGAATATTGTTACCCTCAATCTTATCCTAAGATTCCTGAGATGGTTGAACTTTAAGAGTTTCTAGTGCTTTAACATGATCCGGATAATTTCCAAAAGATGACTCTAGATGAGGAGGTGGTATAGCATTCTGAGAATCAACTTTTGGTAGTTTTTACAAGGTTCTTAGATTGCCAAATGAGTCATTTTTAACTGAAGACTCCTTAAATCCCTTGAATACTTCATATTTTTTCTGAGATCATGTCTTTCTTCTAAAATATTTTGGTATAAGTTTCTTGTTTTATATTGAATTGCCCAAATCGTTCCCATGAGGTGTCATGTATAGAGAAATGTAAGTCAAAAAAATTATTCTAGTATTTTTATTGTTACATTTGTGTGATTGGTTTAGTGGGCATTACATTTGGTATCAGAGTGAAGGTTCATGCTCTCAAAACTCTATGAAGAGTTGGTGTTATTATGATTATACATGTTGGTGGAGGAGATGGGAAGTGTAATGTGATTTATGTTGTGATGTGATCAATAATGTACTTTTGATATTATGAATGCACATGTTGTGTATAACACTTAGTGTGAATTTGTTATGATGTTTATGTGTTTTGTGATGAAACTATTCACTCTTTTTTTGTGAATTCAATGACAATATCACATGTGACATACTGCCTTATTGTGTTAAAGTAATGTTATTATGTAATGAAAAGTGTTGGAGTGTTTTATTATTATGTGTTATGTATGTGTGCTAATGTGTTGTATGACAAAATATTTCGTAGTGAATTGGATCATATCATGATGTCTTCATCGTATTGTGATGTATTGTGTAATGTCACCATGTTGTATTGTAATTGTTTCCATGTTATGATGTTAATCATTGTGTTCTAAGATCATACATATAATCCATGTGTTATGTAACGGATTCATGTTGTTAACTAGGGGAAAATTGTGATCATGTCACCCCTATTGTATTGTACTTGAACTTTGGGTACATTATGTGGAAACGTGATGTATCGTAAATCGTGAAAGTAATTTTTTTATACCCTATAAATATACCATGCGTAAGATGTTATGGTTGATGTGTGTGAATCACCATTGTGTTAGAAAAGTAGATATGTGTTATGTTGTGAACCTTATGTTAACCGACCCTAAGGGAAGAAATCGATAAAAAAAAAGTGCATGTATGATGTGAGGAAATGAGTATTATCGACCAATCACTCAAGCCGAGTATGAGATAAGAAGTGGAGTCTTACATAGATTGAAAATTCACTTATATTTGTTTGGTATGCATAACACTTGCCCAATAGGCACCATTTACATTTTGTTTTATGAACACATTAGGCTCAGTATATGGCTACCTATGCCTTTCCCTCTCTCCCTATATGGTTTTTGTATAGATGACCTATGTTTACCCAATGTATAGTTGACTAGTCACTTAAGCCAAGTACGAGATAGGAATTGGAGTCTTACATAGAATGAAAACCCACTTCTTTTTCTTTTGTATGCATGGAATTTTCCCAATGGGAACCATGTATATTGTGTTTCGTGAACACCTTAGGCTTAGTCAATGGAAACTTGTACCCTTGTCTTTCTCCCAATATGGTTGTCATATAGATGAACTATGTGCGGTTATGACTATATTGAGCCTTATATTAGTATGGAGGGATGTTTCAGACAAATATTATGATAGCCATTAATTATATTCTGAGTCACACTTGATGCCGGATGAAAATCTGAGGTACTTCTAATGTTACTTTTGTTATATATTTTGTGAGGTGAGGATTTATATTCGAGTGCCAATAACTGGATGAGTACACCTTTTGTGGCCGTATAAGGTCACATGGTGATTATGATGTGATATTTTTCTATACATATTTTATTCATAAATTTGAATTTTCTCTCTTCTTTTTTCTCGAACCATAAAATTATTATATTTAACTTTTGGTGGAGTTATCATTTGCAATTTTGGGCATTTTATTTGATTTTTACACTAACATTAGTATTTTCACACTAATTGTGGATAGTTAGCAACTTATTTTGTTTGATTGAAAGTTGAATTTGAGTCGAGAATCTTCCTTGAAGTTTTGATATAGTTTCTTGCTTTGCCCAAAGCGATTGAATTTGGTGCCACTTGGAAATTCCACTTATTGTTTTAGTATGTTGCTTCTAATGTTTTTATGTGTTATAATAGGGACATTGGTTCCCCATGGATTGTTCATACCTATGGGACCACTTCATTATATGGGTGTATTCCCCAAGGAGTTACATATAACTAGTGGGTTGTTAAACCATGGGTTATTATGTCACTTGGGTTATAGGTGTCTAAAGTCTATGTGCCTTGAGCCATAGGGTGACCGACCTCTTTGGTGGAGTGATTCAAAGAAAAAAATTCTTCATTTTTTTATTTGGAAATAGAGTTGTTTGGGATGATCATGGAGATTGGGAGGTGTGTGGAGTTGGTATTATGATTCATGAGTACTCATGTGAGTCTAATTATGTTTTGTGATGTTGAGGATAGATGTTCCTCATTGGTGTTATGATGTTGATTTGATTTTGACACTTTGTAGTTTCAGTTATTATTTTTATTTACTTGAAAACTCTATGTACTATTAGTAATTCCTTTTGGTTATATTATGCTTATTTTATGAGTACTATTATGTTCGAGCATATGTGTGTGTGTGTTTTGAGTACTATGTTATGTGGATTGTATGTGCTCTTTCCATGGTCGGGTTGAGTTCTTGTGATATGATAAATTCGTAAAAGTATTTATTAATATGTCTTGTGGACCATTAGTGTTGTGTTTAGGCATTTTGTGGCATCATGATGTCATTTTCTAATGTGAAACCATGAAAATAAATCAACTGAAATCCTAAGAAATGAAATATTAAGATATCAATGAGATTAAGAAATGGTGTAAAGGAAAAGACTAATTGAGTAACAAAGTAAAAGAGAACTACCAATCTTTACAAAACATTAAGAAATTTTCAAATATTTTTCTTCTACCTCATGGTCACGTTTTAATGGCAAAGTTATGTCACTTAGAAAAAAATTGTGGTTGTGAACTTGACGATCCTTTCTTACCCATCCCTCTAGCTAACCATGGTGTTCTGTCGCATTGAGGATGATGCTCTTATAAGGGGAAGGAATTGTAGTACCAGTACCTCATTACACCATAATGGAAAATTAAATTTGAAGGTCTTCAATCTCATAATGGTGGCTTTGCGAATGAATCTTAATAAAATTTTATCTTTTATAATAATAATAATAACCAAATATTTGCAAACATCTTTCTTAACACCAGGTTTAGTGTCGAGAGCGACTCTCTTTACAAGCCTTAGAGTAATCATTTTTCACATAATAATATTGACAAGTTAAACTAACATATAACATTAAAATAAAAAATAAAATAATAATAATAATAAATAACTATGAATGAAATGAAAATTTAATGATAATAAAATAGAATAACATAATAGAATTTTATTTATATAATAAAATGAAGGTTGGGAAATTGATGAATTTGGGTTAAATGTGTTTGGTGACAATTTGATGGTGGTCATTGTAAGCATGTTGGAGTCTTAGCATGTGGGAAGGAGTTGTGTGTGGTAGGCAATAGGAATGGCAAGGTAAATCCATCCATTAAACAAAGCATGGAGGACGTCACATTTGAAACAGCCTTTCAGACTTGTCATTTTCCTTGTATAATAATATAATAACTTTATTTTAGGTCCATAGGTGTTAACCATAGTGATACCCAAGTTTAAGTTGTAAATATAGTAGTAATTTGATAGTTGTAGTGAGTGCAAAGTCAGTTGCTAGTAAATTAGGGTTTTGTACTCTCATAATTAAACAAATATAACATTGCAGGAAACTATGCTAAATGGATCTCTCGCTAATAGCCATCCTAAAATCAATACCATTGTGGGTACAACCAGCCCTACACATGGAGATAAACCTATAACCCGATATATCTTCATCTTACTATTTAAAAATTTATTGATATGGAACTATATATGTATCTGAAGAGGGTTCTTTTGTCTCTTAGTGGAAAGAGGATCTTCTACCTACTGTTGTTTTGTTTTTTGTATAAAGAAGAAGAAGAAGATTGAGGATTAGGAGACACCGTAATGTTTAGATGTGTTGATTTTTCTTATTCTATGAACTTGTATTGTGTACATTGTAACCTTTGAATCCCTGTTCTCAGGGTATGCAAATACCACTTTGTTTTCCTACTCTTTATCTTTTATTTTGATTAGTCATTGTATTCATTAATACATTGAAAGTGCCTCTCCTGTTATCACATGTATGTCTCTATAATATTTTCCTCTTTCACTCTTCTGTGTGAAATGATTTGTTTTCTCATTTCTAGCAACCTTCTCCCTGTACCAAAATAATAACTTTTGAACAGATGTGTTGTCATGGAAATAAGGGTTTTTGGTAGGGTATGAATAATACAAACTATATTTTGTGAAATTTTGTTATTTTTACAAGTGCAAACATGGTGTGTTAGCTGTTTGCAAGATTATCTCAAACAAAGGTTATCTCATGGGATGTGTTGAATTTGGGATAAACATAAAATAATGTTATTGATGAGGTTAAAGGATTTTCAAGGAAATACCTCAGTTAGATATCATCTCATGGAGTGCCATGGTAGCACGATATGCACAAAATGGTCCTTTTTTTAAACACCATAGAAACTTCAAAGCAAAGGGAAGAGCAGGTGCCCAAAAAATATGTTTCATTTTTCTAGTGCCTACTTGGTTGTGTCTAAATGAAGCATTGGAGTAGGTTAAAGGAGAATTTGTAAGCCTTAGTGTTGGGTTTGGTTGTTTGGAGAAAATAATGAGTTGGAATTTTATCTCATTCTGTGACTTCGGTGAAACTATGGTAATTTTTTCAATTTTTTGGAGATCATCATTCTTGGTCTCATTGTATGTGATGGTCATGCATTTTTCACAATAAGGGTATGGTTTTCCCCTTTCCTCCTACTTTAAATTTCACTTTCATCATTCCCAACTTCTCAAAATTAATTGTTTTGTTGTAGGAAATGTAATCCCAACAAATGATAAAATCATACCTCAACCTAAACTACCAAAACAAAAAAAATCCCAACCCAGAGAGTCATGCATATGGATTGCCACACCCAAATGTACTACAAATCCAAAACTCCTATCATGACCCCTGGAACGTGGGACACCATGGAGAACATTAACCTATTTTTTGAGCTCATTTACCACCTTTACAAGTTGAGTTACAACTCCCATTTATCTTATCAGTCACTTGTAGTGATGTGCACATTTTGATATAACACGATCAGTTCAAATAATTCACCCACCAATAATTTACAAATACCAAGGATATATAGATCTAGGTTTATGAGTTCTAGTTTTCTGATCTACTCATTTTCCTCCACAGATTGTTAGCCAATGTGACACATTAAATGAATAGCTAATCGTACCTGATAAATTCTAGGAAAACCAAGAAAACCAAGTCAGACGTCCAAATCCTTAGTTTAGTCTTTTCATCCTTCATTCTTGTTCTCACATGAACCTCTCTGGAGAGTAAAATTTAGAGATGAACAAATATTTTGTATGAGTCTATTAGCCAAGTTGGAGTATATTTGGTCTAACAAAAATATATTGGGAGTTACATATATAAATCATCCTTGATCGTAGTATCACACCCATAGATGTTAGACAAGCCTTTTTCACCATTTCCAAGAACATTTCTTAATTGCAAGTTGATCATCTAAAATTATCTTGTCCTTAAAATCTTTTCCCATAATCATCACCACCTATTCCACATCTATCACTTATATCTACTCCATACCCATTTGATCTTCCCTACTTCAATTTTTTGGACATGACCTTGGGAAGTCGAGTACTCTAGGAATCCCATGTCATTTTTCTTGTATACAGGATCCTCCTAAAATATGAATCCATCCCAATTTATCAACATAATTCACACCCTACAATAAAAAATACATCAATCCTCCTCAAATGTTGTGTAATATATTAAAAATATTCAAAGGATTTTTTTGAAAATTTAGGATTCCTTTATTTTTACAATCCTATTTAATTCTTACATTCCAAAACATAAACATAAATGTGCTCTAAATATAAGATGGTGTGTTTCCTATTCCATATCCCTCTCATCCCTTTCTTTAGATTTTTCTATCATATATTGGAATGTAGTTGGGTAGAGGTAACCCTACCATAATATTAGGAAGCTCAAATGTTTTTAGCACTTTGTTTGCTATGTGTCACCTAATCCACCATAAATGATAACCTATGGTATTTTTGATTTCTCGTAGAACCATAGTGGTTGGCAAAAATGACCATTTATCTACAATCCAAACATGAGGTTTGCATATAATATTTCTATGTTTTATTATTTGTTATCTCATTTATCTATTTTGACGTTTAATTACAACCGTTATCATGATGTAGTATCATCAATGAATATTATACTAATTATAATAGTTTCCTTGTCATATGATAAATGGAGAAATCCTCGTAAATCTATAATATTAAAGTATCATTAGCCCCATTATTAGATACTACCTCACCTTGATAATTTATATATTAGGTGTTAATTATGTCTGTATTCCCATACCTGAGCTATACATAGTCCCTTACTTGAATGCATACTAATGTACATGTATGAAAAATAAGGGTATGCCTCCATTCATTTATGACACAAAATATATGTAACCACCATCCCTATAACAAACTCCTAGTATCTACATTAACAATAAAATTATCCACTTACTGCTCTTAAGAAAAAAATTTAAAAGAGATAAATATTTGGAATTGGATAATTTTACATGTAAAATTTCAATACTAAGATATCATTATATGAACTTTATTTTCTATAGCTAAAGCAAGACAAACTTTATTAAACTTTTTTATGTTCCTCAAAACATGGTACTCATACACCCAAATTTTCAATTCTCATTCATGCATAAATCAATTTAGTAACACACACACACACACACACACACACACACACACAAATGATATCCTTAAGAAGGTCAAACCAATATGAATCGAAATTATTAACACCTTGTATATACACACTTTACATAATGAAACATTAGTGAAGGATATTTGAATGGTCAATGCAAAAAATACTAAAACTAATGCATTTTATGGACATTTATAATCATGAAAAGTTTACTTTCACACAAATTTTTAAGAGAGATAGAGGGATACCATATTTAATACAACCATCATGATCTTATGGAAACTAGTCAACCTTTTAAAGTAAGAACAACATACTATATCAAAAATATTTTTAAAAAATACACATATATATAGTCACAAAATTAATGTTAGACATATTACAAATTGTGGATAAAAAATAACGTAATGAATATAAAACAGATTTATCCTTAATTTTATATAATATTAAAAGGACATTGATTTCATTGAGGTGGATTTATCGATATTCCTTCCTTAATTTCTATTAGAAACTCATACTATGATTGTCCTGGATATGGAATATATATGTGGTGTAGAAGGTAAAAATGAAAACTTTGTAACAAAATGTATCAAATGATTAGTGACAACTAGTTGCACAATGTCACATCTTGTTCAATTGTATCTTCTATGAGGTTGTTATAGTGTTACAGGTGGTGATGGTGGAGGTGATACTAAAGGTGAATATGGAAATGACTATGGAGATAACATTAAAGGTAGTATAGTATATGGATGAGGGTCTTCATCTAAATGTAGATATATTGATATTGCAAAACATAATGTTATTTCAATTTTATAAAAAAAATCATATTTTTCATCAAATTAATATAAAAATAATTAGAAATATTATCTTCAAATATTTCAATTGTTCTAAAATCATGTACTATAAAAGAGACCATTTTTACATAACATGAGAAAATAAAACGTTATATTTTTTCAAATCACTACAAAAAAGATCAATTTTGAAAAAAATTAGGTTTCAAATAGCTAATACATATACATAAATAATCAATTTCCACATGTTTTTCCTCAATCTCGTTGATGTTGTATTTCCTTTAAAACTATAGTTAATCAAAATCACTTCACCAACTTTGATGTTTTTTATTACTTCCACCATCACATAAATAGGTAAAATTGGCCCTTTGATTTCATCCTCTTTAACATTATTACACTCTATAAATTGACCGTTAGAATATATAAGATGAAAAAACCTGTAGGTACTATTGATGAAACCAGTAATATTTTTAAATGCATAAAGGTGTCCATCAGTGTACATGAAATCACACATATGGTAGATTTTCTCTGCCTTTATTAAAATCTACTACCAAATTGAATTGACATATCAAAAAATTTCATATCTCAAAATAGTGAAATTTTAGCTTACTACATGAGTCCATTTTGTAAACTATTACAAAAAACCTAAAAGAAATTATTGGGAAAATTATGTCTTCTCAAAGAACTATGCTAGATAAGGCTCATAAACTCTTTAGGAAGCCTATAATTGATCTCCAAAAAGTCAATTATGACTATAAATATTACAGAGATGCTCTGGTCATAGCTGAAAGGTGACTCACACTGACTGATCAAGTTCAATAAGGTCCCAAGGTAAAACAAAAGCATTGATAGCTCCTAGGAATATTATGTAATATAAGTGGCATGTTGGCCTTGTTCTTAATGTAATCATCCTAACAATAATCAGTTAGGATATTTTTCCTAAATATAACTATTTTAGTGATATTTATTTGATCATATGAAATAATTACTTGAACAAGGGAGTGAAACGAGCCTCCCTTTATTTAGATAAATATTTATACTCTCGTGTAACAAATAGTGAGGTAAAGTGATATTAATAAATGCAAGAAAATTTTAAAATTATCCTATGTGAGTTGCAGATGTCTATTATTATGTAGATTTATTTATATTTGAATTAATTTTTTTTCCTTGTGTTACTGCAAGTTTATATGAAAATGCTATAGTATGTTATAAATTTGACTAATTAAATAGATGCACATTTAGAAAATTTAAGATGATATGCCCAAGTCATAATTTGTCTATTGTAATCTCCTTTGAATATATACATCAGTACATACAGATTTGAGTATAAAATACATTTTTTTTTCTTGATAAACAAAGTGAAAGCATGCAATTTCTTGTTATTGGATATAATTTTCTTCAAACATAAATTCTACAATAGTTTCTTTTCTCTCTTCATTATCTTTATTTTCATTTTTCTTTTGAGAAATACCCTTTAGTTAGATTAGATTTAGGAATTATTGATAGAAAAATTTGTGAAGGTGTAGGGAGTGATGCTATAAGGATTTAAAATCTCCAATAAAAAAATCTTCATTGATTTTAAATATCAATGCCATGTTGTTCGTTCATTGAGTTATAATTTAACTCTAAAATGATGAGGACATAAGATCATGTCATTCTTCTCCTATTGGTGTGTATTTTATATACATCTAAAATTTGGAATATTTGATTTTCCTTTATCAAAGTGTGGTTGTTAGAGTAGGATTTACCCTAGCTCATGTTCACTTAGGTAATTTATTTACCTCATGTATTTTATCCTCACCCACTTATGTGTGTGGATATTTATTTTTTCTTATTTAGATATTAGGAAGATATTATCTAGTTGTTATGACTAGTTATGTCCTTGATTTATGGCTTGCTCTAAGACCTTAATTGGTTTTTAGATTGATCTTCCTTTCCTATATAAATAAGGCTCATTATCATTGTATTTCATAGAGTTCCATAATAATATATGATATTATTGTTCATTTGTTTGCAAACGTTTTTGTAAAGTTGTTATTAAAAATTACTTTCATATTATTGAGCGTGGTGTTTAATTAGTATATGAGTTCCTTGTGGCTTAGTATGGACTATTTTTATTCCTTTTATGGTATTAGATTTGGAGATTGATGTTAACGTCCGTCTGTAAGTTTTATTTTGTAAATAAGGTTTTTTATATATTCATATATTCTGTATTTGTTTGTATTTTTTTTGTTGTGTTCCTTTTTATGAAAAATAGAGCCTTCCATTAGATTCCAAAGGTGTCAAAACCTGAATAATGACTGTAAACTCAACTAGTTCTGGAGGTAGTCATTTTTTTAAGTTTTTTCTATTGTTGCAGAGGCAAAAGCACGTAGTGTGATCCTTATCCCCTGGTCATATGGTATGGTGATATGAGGGATTAAGCTTGTGATTCCTACCAGTAGGTGGTTAAATCTATCCCTCTTTGATTTTATTTGTGTGGTGAATGAAAGAGAATTTTTTTAAGTGTCAACTAAAATAAATAGAGAGCATAAAATTGAAAAACTTGTATCTTTTGATCGGTAACTCAAAATTGAGTGTCATTTTTTTGCAACAGTTCTTATTTTTTCATGATTGTTCTATTGGAACTATTTATTTTGATAAATTCACTATAATTATAAAGTGTCATACTATAACATGCACTCAATTATAAAGTGCCAAAATCTATGGGGGTGTCTTGTTGCATTACTTGGTTCTTGAATTGTTTTTGGTGATTTTTGAGAATGCTGTCATTATTTACTTCTACATTAGATCATGTTGAGCCATTAAAAGCACATAAATTACCACACATGGAAACCAATAATAGAAACAATAATTAAATAGAAATGATTATGGTATTTAACTTCTTCATAACAACTAGTGTTCACTAGAGAATATGAGAAATTTCAATACTAGTGAAATTTGATGAGTGTATAAGTTTGATAGGAAATTATGTAAGTAATAGTTTTATTTTCATTTGGAAAAAGGTGAATCTCCTTTAAAAAATATGGGATAATTTGGAAGTTTTATTTGGTAAGGTGGATCACATGAGAGCCATGTAACTTGAAATTGAGATCACCTCTCTTAATCCTAAATATTTTCCATCAATTATAGATTATCTTACCAAGTTAAAGAATTTTTTGACATAATTTAAGGGGAGTGGAAGATATAATAAATATAAAGAGTTTTCTTACTTAATTTTATATAAATTTATAGGACCATTCCAAATATTTACTTATGTGTTTTTTCCTAGCATGGATGCCTTAGGTGACACATTTCAAATTCCTGACTTAGAAATTTTTTGTGAAAGAATTAGTAGGGAAGAATCCAAATTGTCTAACCTTGAGTCTTCCACATATCAAATGGCATTACTTACATCTAATCCTAAGGGAAAGGGAAAACCAAATAGTAAAACCAAATCCACTCCTTCTCCATCTCAAAGTGATCCTAAACCCAAAGAAAATAACTATAAACCCAACGAGTCTTCTAAATCCAAGAATAAGTCTAGCATTTCATTCTCTTTTTATGGGGGGGGGTATTAGTCATGAAGAACCTTGGTGTTGTAAATGAATGCAAGCCTTAGATGATACAAACAAGAAATACAAAATTTCTATCTCCACTCCACCTCCTTCTAATCAACATGGAAAATAACTTAATGTTGTTGGGAGATCTTAGTCACTACTTGCAGATAGTTGGCTTATAGATTTTGATGCTTGTCATCACATGACATCTTCCAAGGAGTCTTTTATATCTCTAGGTTTGATTTCTACTTCCAAAAATAAGGTTGGATATTCTTACTTTCTTTCTGTTAAAGGAAAAAGTGGCATACACCTTGATGGTGGAAATATATAAGATGAATTATATGTTCCTAACATCACTACAAATTTTCTTTCTTTGTATCAAATTTGACATTCTAGTCAAGGAAAAATAATGACTTTTACAACACATAGGGTAGATGTACGAACTTTGTTAGAACCTCATTCACTTTTTTATCAAGGTATTGCTGATCATGGTTCTAGACTATATCAGTTTGAGGGTTTTGATGAAACTTCCTTTATAGGGACGGGATTGGTTTCTCATGTATATTCAGAGAGTAAGCTTTGGCATGAGATATTTGGACATCTCGATTACAAATATTTGAAGGAGTTGAGAAATCATGGTATGGTTGATGTTATTCCTATATTTTCTTGTCTTGAGGGAATTTTCCCTGGATTTGCATTAGGGAAATAATACCAAGATCCATTTCCTAAGAACTTTTCCAAGAAATCTTATTCACCACTTGAGCTTGTGCCCAGTGACTTTATGGTTTTTCCTACCTCCTCTTTCAATGGAGTTAAGTATGTACTTACCTTTATTTACAATTTCTCAAGGTGTACTTGGGTATATTGTCTCAAGTACAAAAGTGATGTTTTTTCACACTTCAAAGTCTTCAAGGCTTTAGTCGAGAAACAATCTTCTAGTTTCATAAAGAACCTTTACACTGATAATGGAGGTATACTTCAACAATGAGTTTTCTAATTTTTTGGCAACTCATGACATTATTCACCATCATTATATTCCTAATACTCCACAATGGAATGGATTAGTAGAATGAAAGAATAAAACTTTGAAGGAAATGAATAACTACATGATAAATTCTAGATATTTACCTCTTATATACTAGGAAAAAGTAAATAATTGTGCTAACTACATTTAGAATCACACACCACATAGAGCACTTGAGAATTTTACTCTAGAGGAAGATTGGTCCAACACTAAGCTTGATGTCTCATTTTTTTGAGTCTTTGGGAGCCCTGTTTGGGCCTTTATTCCTAAGAAGAAAAGGAAAGCCATGGATAAGAAGAGAAAACCATTTATATTTGTAGGGTATTGTGAGGACATGAGAGCTTATAGAATTTTATATCCTGATACTTATGAGGTTATTTTTTGAACACATGTTCAATTTCATAAGTGCTTCACACCTCATGATTCTTCATCTTCTTCCATGCCTACTTCTTCTTCTTTATTTCATCTTGAGGTTTTTTTCTTTGATGAGTTTGATAAGGAGGTTATAAATGCCAATGAGGATCCTATTCCCAATGATGTTATGACTATGCCTAAGTGGGATCGTACTATATTTTATGAGGCGACACCTTTCACACAGGATATTCCACCGAATAAGAATCATCATACATATTCTCCAGGTTCTGGACTTTTGTGTCAAGAAGTTTAAGAGAATCCATAGTATTTTTCAATGGCTCATGTGATACATGAGTGGGATGATGTAATGGAATCTGATTATTCTTCTTTGATGAAGAATTGTACTTGGAATTTGGTATCTTTTCCTAAAGGAAGAAAGATGGTTAGATGTAAGTGGGTATACCAAACCAAATATGTAGTTAATGGGTCTATTGACAAGTATAAGTCTCATCTTGTTACAAATGGTTTTTCACAACTTGAAGGTATTGATTACTATAAGAATTTTACACTCATTGCCCCATGCTTTCCTTGATATTTCATTTGCAGTAGGGCTTGTATCTCGGTTTACAAATTCTCCTCATAGTAGTCTTTGAAAATATACTAAAAGTATTTTCTGATATTTGTAGGGCACTTCCTCCTTTGGATTACACTACGCTAGGGGTTCTACTCAGTTGGTTGGATATACAGATTCAGATTGGGCAGGTTCTAATGATGATAGGTGTTTTAATTCTATATTTTTTGTCTTAGTGTTTCTCCAGTTTCTTTGGCGTGTAAAAATAAACATGTTATTGCACTTTAATCTTCATAGGAAGAGTACATGGTAGTAGTTACAGCAATTCAGCATATTCTTTGGCTTTAAAATTTATTAACAGAGTTTGGATTCCCATAGGATTCATCGACTATACTTTGGTGTGACAATAAAAGTGCAATTCACGTTTCTCACAACCCTATTGAGTACCAACAAACTAAGCATATTGAGATACACATACACTTCATTTATTAGCACATTCAAGATGGAGTTAGTTTCTTGGAGTAGATTCCAACTCAATAGCCGGTTGCAGACATATTTACATTGCCTTTTATATCACCTCACTACCTTGAGTTACATGGCATGCTTGGGGTTTCAAAATTTGTTCTTGGGGGGTTTTCATGAGAACATCTTACTTCTTATTCTCCTTATTTCTCTTTCCTTCTAGCAGGATTCTTTCATACTTTTGGTTTGATATTTCTTCAAGGATATATTGTACATGAGTACCTAATCAAGACTCATAATGTGGATATTCCACTATTAGTTTGGGCACCTATCTTTACTTGAGGGGGGTGTTAGATTAGTTATTTACCTTAGGTTATGTTCACCTAGGTACTTTATTTACCTCATGTATTTTATCATCACCCACTTATATGTGTGGATTATTTATTTTTTCTTATTTATATATTAGTAAGATAGTATCTAGTTGTTATGACTATTTCTTTCCTAAATCTATGGTCTTGAATAGTTCTTTGATGACTAGTTCTTTCCCAAATATATTGTCTTTACTAGTTCTTTGATGACTATTTCTTTCCTAAATCTATGGTCTTTGCAATGAAATTATGACTCAACATGCCATCTAGGATATCCCCAAAGAAATACTCCTTATTATCATTTAGTTGGGCCTAGGTTAGGGTGGAGGTTGCTGTGTAGGCCTAGATCCATGATATCATTGAGTGGTCTCGGATGTTGATGATACTAGATCATCAATGTATGTTTTGTAATCCTTCTTTATATTTTTAAGTTTAATGATAGGTTTTTAAAAAAAATTAGTAGCCTTTTCCAATATTCTATCTTGAGAGGTTACCATTGTACCTAACATTTCGTCAAGATTGACCGCCTTTTGAATCTTTTCTTTAGTGCTATAGGAAAAATCAATGACTTGGGAAGCACTTATTTTATTTTACTGCAAAAATGGTTTTATTGAAATGGTCCAAGAATTACCTAATATGGATTACAAATTCATTTTCTATTATGGCCTCCTAGTTCCTTTTTAGGACCCTGATAAATTCTACCTCCGTGAATATTTGACTTCTCCTTGCAATAATGACATCATTTTGAGGGGGTATCCTATCTAATTTCTTGGTCCATTCTTCTAGATGAATTTTTATGTAGTTGGCATATGTTTGGCACATCACAACTTCTTATGTAAGAACTATGATATCCTTACAAGATCCTTCTTACACACCAAGAAAAAATGACTTAGAGCATTTTTTTAGAGTTTCCATTTTACTGGTGACCATTTTATCCCTTGTCAAGGATGCATTCCATTTCTCCTTGGATCTAATTCCCTCCTTTATTACCCTAAAGAGGGATACTAAGGACTACTCAACTTTATTTGTAATCTTGTTGAGGATGGTGGCTTTTCCTTGGTTTTTTTATTCTTATTTTTTTGTCATGTGTACCATTTACCACCTTTACTGCAACCTAAGTAGAAACATGAATAAATGAAATAGTGTCTTCTTCATACTAGACCACTTGGGACCAATTCGTTTTCTTCTTATTTTTTAGGATGAAAAATTCCTTATAGGTATCATTCCAAATAAGATCTTGATTGGAAGTCATCCTCTTCCTTATCACTCTCTTTAGAATCCCCTTTATTTTATTAAATTCAATATTGATTTAGGGATATTCTTGTCCAATCTAATAACCTTGTTCCCTTTGAGAAACCAACATTTTTCCAATCCACCCATGCCAAATTCTTGGTGAGAGAACATCTAAAAAGGATAAAATGATTTGGGCCTTGTGTATTGATTCTGCCTTTAGTGTGTCATCTCTTTTTACCATGATAGCTGCATATATCTCCTCAAATTAAAATAGGTCATGAAATACCAGCAGGGGATTTGTGACTAGTCCAGGGATAAATTTTCACAATTTTGTAGTGTTTTCTACTTTGACAGGTTTCTATGAGGGTCCTAGATGCACATGCACGCCTCTTCTTGTGAGTTACCTCTTTAATTTCCCTTTTGTAAGAAGGGTTTCATTGGCCATCTACATGTTATTTTCAATGATATTTCTTTCCTTTTGGGTGACCCACATTCAATCATTAAAATCATCCTCATGAGAATATATAAGGTTTATTTACCTTCTAAGGTATACCAGATGCTTATTCACCCATTTTCCAGGATCATATTTCTAGAGTGGGTGCTCTAAAATATTGAGGGAATTCTTGGGGTTGCTACAATTTTGAGGTATTTTCATCTCTTGAATTCCCTAAATCCAATTTTTAATAAAAAAGAAGGGTGGGTCCTCATTACATCTCCTTCCATTTGTTCACAACTCCATTAAGTATTTGGAAGGCTATCTCTTATTTCGATATATTTTTAGTACATGATAGGGAATATTCAGTGGTGGAGTTAGCATGCCTTCTATCATTATCACATTATATTTTGGGTATAAGAAGACCTCCCTAATTTTCCTACATACGTGTAATATTTCTATAGAAATTCAGGGCATAGTTTTTTTCAATGAGTACCTTTTTTATATTGGGGTATAAATAAATGCATATATTCTCAATACATGATCTAAATCTATGGGAATAGAGGTTTGAGTATGCTCATTCACTCCATGAATTCCATTTGGATGCCATAGTTGATAAAATGAGAATTTGGTACAATGTTTTGTAAAAACATACACAATAAACTCATGTTTATTTCATATGGGCCAATACATTTATATAGGAAAAGTATTTCCTATAAATGTGGAGCTCATATGTTGACCAAAATCTCCTCATATCCCTATAGTATCTCACAAATCTATTAATGTAATATTTTTGTTATAACAATATATACATTTAACCAAATAACTAACCAACTTACCTAGGTAAACCTAGATTGACTATTTAACATAGTAATTTCACTAATTACAAGTGAACACTAATTTTCCTAACATTCCTCCTTAGTGTAAATATGGGAAAAAAATCAATCTCATACATGTATCTACTTTCATGATTTGGTGATTTTCACAAGACCACTAAAACCCTTAATGATGGTTTTGCATATGGCTAACCAAAAACCAAAAAGGTGGTTTTACATATGATTTACCACAAACCAAAAAATGATGGTTTTACATATGGTTTAGCAACAACCAAAAGTGGTGGTTTTACAAGTGGTTTACCACAAACTAAAAATGATGGTTTTACAAGTGGCTTACTAATAAACACATCACGATGTGAAGTAATTTCATCATCTCTCATCAATATCTCGCCTCATGGGATGAAACAAAAAATTCTACCCATACACAAATAGGAAAACATTTCACAATGGAAATGGAACATTTGTAAAATGTTCGCCCCTCAATGTGAAATTTTCATTTATTCTGCAAACTAGACAATCAAGAACACTGTAAATGAAACACACTAAACACAACTGAAAGAAATAACATTAAAACAAAATGTCACCAAATGATGTAGAGATAATATGAAAATAAACAACTCAATGAGTTATACAATACCAAATCACCAAACACTATCTTGGAGCTCTGCCACATGATCTTGACAACTAGCCCAAAATGGCTTAAACCATGCAAAAAAATATTTTTTATCTTTTTAAATTGCTTCCAATGTCAATGCACCCTATTTGCAAGGTCTAAAAAATGCAATTTGATCAACCATTAAGTTAGAAACAATCAAGAATTTCAAATTTAGTCACTTTCTCCAAAACTACCTTGTAGGCTTCTTAAGGGGAATGACGTTCACCAAAACTAGTTGAGAACAATCAAGACACAACCCTAAAAATCTAAAACCACTTCCAGATACCCTTTAGGCTCCCCATGCTTATTCCTAAATTTTAGGAAACAACTCTAAAGTTAATCCTTTTTTTCTCACCACCTTATTTCAAACTAGCCCTTCTTCTTATAGCCCTAGATTTGAGGTTTTCTAAGCATAACCTTTGATCTAAGATGTTTTTAAACACAATGAAAGAATTTATAGGCACCAATTTGGATATTTTATTTGTATACAAATTTTCAAGTACCAAGTCAATGTATAAATCCCTTTTCCATCAACTAGTCCTTGTCTAATTATGCCTCTTAGGCAACAAACAAGTACATGAAGGATAATATTAAAGATATATTGCAAATGGGGTTGTATTAAACATTAAATTATTCTCTAAATGATTTTATACATTCTCTATATTCTATCTTATGAGTTTCAATCACTTAAACTTTCATCAAGTCCACCTATAAGATTTTTCTCAAAACTAGATCTTGAAACACAATTTTGCTAGAAATATTACTGTCATGAAATTTGAGAAAAGGAAACTTAAAAGTACTCTAAAAACTTTCTTCACCTCAATTATTATCTTCTTATATTATGTTTTGAAAGTTACAATCCTTAAATCAATATTTAAGTGTCCCAAATTCTCCCTTTTTGGTCTTGACTAGGTTTCCAAACACAGTCCTTCTATAAGAGAATGTCAATAAATTTAAGGAAAAAATACATCACAAGCCGAGTAAAATTCATATTAGTGTTCTTATATGTCATATAACTCACCTTCCAATCTCAATCCCTCACTCCTCTTTTTAGTCCTTCAAGAGCATTGTTTTGGTCTGTGGTATTGTGTAGTGATAAGACAAACATTGTTGTAAGCAAATTGTCAAATGAATTAGAAAAATGAAAACTCTCCAATACTCAAGACTTCACTAAACTTCACCCTCACACTCTTGAAATGATTTTTCCACGTTTTTATCCACTACTTCCATGTTTAAATTCATCAAACTAGTAATTTTCCTCTAGACTAGTTTGTGGAAATAGTTAAGCAAGAATGCAAACTATTATGATTATCAAGCCTTTGGAATCATTTCAAGATTTGAAACTTCAATAATCTCAACATATAACCTCTTTGGATTATTAGTTTCAATTTTAAAACCTCTTGTTGATCTATTCATTCATTCAAACACAAAACATCCATCAAACCCTTCCTAAGGTTTCTCAAAAGCCAGATAGAAGCTAATAATGAGTTTTAAACTTTTCCACACTTTTTCAAGCCATAAATCTCCTAAAACATATCTATACTCACTCTATAAAATTTCTTGAGCACTGATATTTACTCAAGTAGCCAACTATTCCATGAAATGAAGGATTAACATTCACAAAAATAGAGTTCTTACCCTATATCATCATGTGCACAATTTGGTGATCACTTTTTCATGATTACAAGCTTCTAGATTCTAGACCAAACAAGATAATTATTTGAAAACATTGATAAAACAATTATCATTAGGAAAGTCATGATATTCAACCATAATTATTTTATTCATATGCAAAATTTCTCTTAAGATTGTCATTCTCACATATACAATCCTTTCTCTTCACAAAACAGGGATAATTTTCCTTTTTTGCATTCCAAATATTCCCTCCTATGAGAATACCTTTATTCCTATCTCCCCATCCTTCATAACCTCCTTCTTCATCAAATACATAATTCTTATTAACTAAATATCTTCACGTTAAACCTAAGTAGACTCCACTAATCTATCAACTTCCTTGATTTAAGGAACTCTAAGGAGTTATTTCACTATTACAAGACTTAAGGACCCAAAGATGGGTTAAACACCCCTTATTTAATCACCTTGACACTTTCTACACAACTATTAACTCATACATAAGCAAAAATTGGCTAATAGGTTATAAATACCTTAGTTTGAATTTTGAATTAGTTTTGGAGGGAAAACCTATAAAGATCTCAAATTAAAATTTTAAAGGATTATAATTACTTTAAACCACACCTACCAACCTCTCTAAACCCCCCATACATTCTCATGATGAAATTTTACAAGAAAAAAGTTTTACAATTGATGCCCCTGCATCATACTCCCAAGAGACAAGAAAGTTTCCCCATTAACTTTTGTAAAAATAAGGAGTTTCTTCTTTTTCTAGATATTCCAATTGAATTTGATCTCTTCCAACCTCTTCTTGATGCCATACCATGAATAAAAAGTCTCCATAATTGTCTTCATATTTTTCACTTGCTTACTTTTCATGGGACTGAGTTTTCTTCCTTGTAGAAATATTGTTCTTGCATAGTGAATTATCTTCATTATCATTTCTTCATTTGTGTACCTCTCCTCCAGATTTACATAAATCATTTCTTGATTGTCCATAACCTTAGAATAATGATATTTTCATTTATTTTTTCCTCCTTGTTGGTTGGTAACCTCAAAAACTAAAAATGGATTCTTTTTCTTGCTTAAAATTCTTGTTTTCTCTTGTTCTATCTTCATCTCTTCCACTAGTTTACCTACACAAACACCACTAAGAGAAATATTAGATTGAAAATCATAGGGTTAAGCAACCCTCATGGTATTTCCTTGAATGCCATCTTGGTATTATTCATCTTGATCTTTCCACGCTTCTTTCTTTCCTTGAATGCACTCACATTTACTTTTTCTTCATCAATATTCTTATCCAACTAAACCATTTGATTTGACTATAGATTTTTTTATTTAAACAACTCTTCTAACACATGAATTTCTTCTCTTAAATAAATCTCATCTAACTCTTCTTTTCCCTCATCATGATTGGGACTTTCTTGTCTTTATTTATCCTTTAGACTTTTCTCTCTTTCCAAGAGATATAAAGATTTCCTCTTTTAACATGCCATCCTCTATTTTTTTACCAATCTTGTATCCTTCCTTTAGATACCTTCTTGGTCACCTTGAGCCTTTCATATTTCCTCAAAAAGGCTGATTTTTCTTTCTTTCTTTGTTCTTGTCCTCTTGAATATTCAATTTTAGTCATCATCATTTGGTTTGTATTGATATTCTTCACTTTATTTGTTAGTTTTATAAGCCATTGTGGGAATCTATACCCATGATCCATGACAAGTTTTGAGTGATTATCATTTTATTCCCTTATTTCCACCTGTAAATCAGTAATATCATACTTAAATACATGAATGAAATCAAGATTCAAACTTCTATTTACCTTTCCAATTATTTGTTGCTTTCTCATTTCCTTTTCCAAGCCTTTATTTCTTGTAAGCTTCTTGTTTTTGCACTCTTTCTTATCCATCTCTTTTGGAATACTCTCCAAGACATAATGAATTATTGTTTCCTTATCCATTTCTTCCTTGACATGTTGATCCAAGACGTCAACAACCTGTTCTATGTAATGCCTCTGCCTTGGTTGTTTTCCTTGATCACTTTTGTAATTGAAGTAGCAAAGTTGATAGGTGATTTTTATTTTGAAGATGGTTACTCTTTAAGAGTGAATAATCATGTTGTTGTAGATGATATGATATATCTTCTAAAACTAAATAACTTTGTATCATGACAATTCTAAATTTATTAATGAAGTATTTTTATAATTTTTGTGCTCAACGTTTTAATGAATTTTGCATGTGGATGAAGGAAATAAATTTGGTTTAAAGGGTTCATTTCCTAGTTTGCAATACTAGACTTTTTTTCATTCTTATGATTGCAAAGTCCAGGATTAACCACCTTAGATCAATTACAATGATCCAAGGCATGTTTGGGATTTTTTTCAAAATTTTGATCATCTTGACCAAGTCAATTAAAATATCTGATTTCAGCACTAAGGCTTTAACTGGAGTCACAAAGGCGTCCTGTAGCATCTTTTGGATTTCACCCTTCATGGTAATCTAGAGTTCTCCATTTCAATGAACTTTGGAAGGTAACGTTATTTTATTAGTTAATTAGACCTAATTAATCTAAGTGTTTATTATAAACTTATCCTATCCTAAACCTATTCTAAGTTGATTATATTTATCTGTTGATTAATTCTTAAGTAGGATAATGAGGAAAGTATCCTAAGTTTGGACACTAATTAATCCTAATCTATTTGGAACCATGCCTAAGATCATAAACCATTATTAAGGGGACCTAAACAATTGGAAATCGACCTAACCTATGGCATTGGGGTTATATTTTTTAGCAATTAGGGTGAATGGTGGTGACACCATTCCAAAGGCATTAACAATATTAAATTTTGCATTTAAATTGAATTATCGCCAAACTTGGCCAAGGTAGCAGGTTCTCGAGCTGATAACTCTTCCATTTTCATTGAATGAAGTTTTTAACTATTAGTTATCAATAACAAAGGATAAACATGGTACGAGCTTTATGAGGGAATCTATCAGTCCTGTTGGCATTTATGATCCTCAACTTGAGTGGAAACTGCATGGGAAATAGTAAGGAGGTTGGAGGAAAAATAAAAAATTTTGGTTATATTGTTTCACTTGGATTTTTTGAGCCTTTGAGCTCTGCATGTTGTTTTCCATCATTTTGAACCTTCAGTTTGAATCAATTGCATGAATGATTTCTCCTTTGCATAGTGGAAATAATAGAAAAATTTGAGCATGGAAGCTATAGGAAGATAGAGGGAAAAGTTTCAGTGGGTTGTTATGGATTTATTGTTAGAAATATTTCTGTGGGAGTTTTAAAGTAAGGAAAAGAAGACAGGAGCACTACTAGGCATGATAGGTCCTATCTCTTTAAAATTTCTTTCTTTTATTTAATATTTTCATAAAATGATCATTGTTGTTCATGAAAACGTTTCTAAATGTTTTCTTGCGTGAATATTGCTCCTTCTTTCTGTTGTGTGTATTATTTTAACTAGGCTTCTTGGTTGTGGTTATTTCTGTGAATTAATGGTGTTTTATCAAATATGAGTTTCATATATAGTTGGAAAATGGAAGTACTGAATTATTAGTAAACTAGGTTTTGAATAAGATATATGGGTCAACTTTGTTCACTGAAAGGAATGCTGTATGTATTAGAAATTTTGTTTCAAATGTTGATCCAACATTTTGGTTTTAGTGTCATTTATTTATTTTTGGTCGGATCATTCATGAATGATTATTAGGATTTTAGTTTCAATTCATAATCCTTCTTTGTCTTAATTTGGTAACTTATTTTTTATCTTCTGATTGATTTTATTTTTTTAGGACTGGTTTTTACCCATTCTGGGTATTCTCGAAGGTTTGTTTGGAGTTTTGTAAGTGCATGTTGTCAAGATTCAAGTTTGTTTTTAAACAACTTGGATTTCGTGAAGCCCATTTTGGTTACTGTTAAAGAAGTTTCATTTCTTAAATTGAATTTTGGTCTTCTAGGTAAGATTGTTCTCTACATTTTTGGTTCTTTGAAACCATTTGGTTGCATTGTCCTTTGGCTAGAATATAGAATATTTTAGCATCCCATTGTTAATCATTATTTTTGAATGCATGACTATGATGGTTATGTTTTAGATCAATTAGGTTTTGGAACTTATCTTGTGTAATAGTAGATCCTTCTAGAACTCTTTATCACGTGTTTGATTTGTCTTGTGAAGTCTCTAGTAATTCTCTTGTAAATTATTTCAGTGTTTATTCTCTATATATGTATCCCCTTGGTTAGAGGTAGTAATTTTGCTGGAAGGGTTGTTAGGAAAAATGATGTCGATGTTGAATCTTTAGAGTTTATTTCAATCCTTTTAGTTTTTTGTTATGAAATTGATTTTATAGGAACAATATTCTACTCTTATTTAATCATTCTGTTAGATAAATTCATTTGTTGTGTTATTGATTGGGAACTGTCTATGCTTGTGGAACTTTACTTGGTGAATTAAATTTAAGCCATTATGGATAGATTGTGACTTGAATTAATTTTGTTCTTAAGTGGTTGCAGTTTACTATTATCATGTTTAAATGATTGCTAATGTTGTGATACAGATGGAATTAGATCATGATGAATTGTTAAGATTCTTATTTAGAAATTTTTTAATTTAATTGATTTGTTGACTTCTTGTCTATTATGATATTGTAGCTTTTTGGGCAGTTTATTTAATTATTCTTTATTTATGTACTTGGAACCTTTTTGTAAATAGAAGGGTTCTTTTTATGAAATAGTTATATACAATTATATTGTTTTAAATTTATAGTGCTTATCATGCTTACTGCTTGTGAACTGACACATGCTAAAAAATTTACAGCAGATTTCATGAAAAGTGAAAGGAGAAAAACTTATAAAAATTTGCATTTTTTTAATAATAAAATTATTTTCTTCATTAAAATGTTTTCTGTATTGGGATTCTCTCAAAATGAATTTTTTGGAAAAATTGATGATGTATTAAAATTATTTTGGTAATGATGAAAGATGTCTCTAATGAACTTATGAAATATTATTTAAGTTGATAGTAAAGTAACCTCTCTCTTTTTATATGTGAATTTTCACGAAGGTGGTTGATGATTTCTAAATTATTCTAAAGTCTTATATGACTTAGATTTGTTTAATATTCCTAAATTATT
Source organism: Taxus chinensis (assembly GCA_019776745.2). NCBI lineage: Eukaryota > Viridiplantae > Streptophyta > Pinopsida > Cupressales > Taxaceae > Taxus > Taxus chinensis. The sequence goes on along the minus strand of CM034153.1, from coordinate 201,157,145 downwards.
AATATGCATGCATGTATTTTATTGATGTACTTCAAATTTATCAAGAATATCTTAATGGAATCTAATTTATAGATTAATGCTTGTATAAGGGATTGTTTATATATATACTTCCGGTTCATTTCATTTTAAGAAATTATATAACTAAGATGATTATGAATGTTATATTCTCTTTTGGGAAAAAGGGAAAAAGGTATTTATACAGATGAATGTGGAAATATTTTATGATTCTAAACCTTATGTTTTTTTATTTAATTATCAGGAATAAAGTCCTTAATAAGAAAGAAAAAGGATACTTCCTTTTATCATTAAATCATAACTATGTATGTAATATAGTTGAGCATTTAAGTTTAAATTAGAAAGGATGATTGATTTTATACTCTTATTTGTAAAAAAACATATGGAAATGGGAAACCTTAAAAGAATTAATAAGATGGATTTAGATAATATGATATAACTAAGTCTAATGTATAAGATTTTAATCAGGATTGTTCACAATGTTAACTATAGTAAGAAAACTTAATGGTTTTACTTACTTATTATCGAATTCAGATATATCGATAAATGGATATAATGGTTAAAATTGAAGTGTTCATATGCATGAACGTAAATTTTATCTACACACCCCAATTTTTTTAAATTACCTTTGGGATCCTTCTTTGGATCAATTGTTCTTAGTGATATTTTAGGAACGGTGTTTAACAATAAATTAATCAAGATAACAACTTGAAGGGTTAATAATATAATGTTATTAAGTTAGTTTAGTTGAAGGAACCTAGTATGTTGTTGTAATATGGGGGCTATAGGGGAGTACCCTCATAATGATGGGAGTCATTACGATGTTACTATGATGTATCCAGATATGCTCCAACACCCCCACTTAGTTTAATTAACTTTATTAATATAAGTGGAAATTAGGTCCATAGTTCTACTCTAACTAGAGATAGACACATGGACTATTGTAGAGGTCAGCTCATGTTGACTGAGGGTATCTAAATAGACCCAATCAACAAAATTCAATTGAGTATTTCTATGTATCCTTAATCACCACGAGTAGTCTTCCACACTAGTGCATGTAAGTTGCCCTTGTTTAGTGTGAAACTTTGACTAGGGTTAAATTGACAGTATTCAAGGAAGAATAATCTAGATAGCAATACAATTTTAGTGAAGGACATATTCCTATCAACGAGTATGTCATTTTGGAATGTAAACATGGTAAACATGTTTAAAATTTTGGCCAAAGTATCACAAGCTACTGGTTGTGTTGTCTTATGTCACCTAGTATAAGTTGTGAGATTTCATATGAATATTGGTAACAGATATTTAGATAGGATTCTTAGAAAGAACACCTTTATAACCCTTGAAGGGTAAAAGAACCAAAATATACATTGTATAAACTTGAACAAGTTAAACATGAGAGATTGGTTAAATACCGAGTCATGAAATAAGAGATTAGTGATTCACCGAGTCATTACAACTACATATGGTTCTATGTTATGACATGGATTGGAAATAAAATGTGTGTTCTAAATTATATGAATTTAGAACAGACAACATTATGTAAAAAAAATCCCTTGTTTCTAAGTCATTAAAAGTGGATGTTACATTTTGGTATCAAAGATGAAGGTTGCATCTCTTGGACTTATTAAGTCCATATCTAATAAAAACTTAATTTCTTTTTAATAGAAAATGGTTAGAATAAGGGGACATCATGTAAATGATCCACCTCCATGTGAAGAGGTATCTACCACATAAAAAATTGATGAGATTATTGCTTCCCTATTGGACCCAAGAGATCGTCTTGTTGTACTTGAACAACATGTAATGGGTAACGAAGAGGAGGAAGATAATGCTGATAACAAAAATCAACCACCTCTAGGAAGCAATGTTGATGCTGGAAATTTGGGCATTGGTAATGAGAATGTAGAAAATAACAATGTTGTAAATGATAATAATAACAATGTTGTGAATACACCTAATCTGCCTAAAAATAAAAAGGTGAGATTAGCAACTGAACTTACTAATGACATAAAGAGGATAAGTCCACCAAATTTTGATGGCACTACACTGGCGGATGGGGATGAGAATTGGCTCAGTAAAATGGAGAAGTAATTTGCAATAAGGAACTTCTCTAAAGAAACAAAATCAGTATGGGGAGCTTACAATATTTCCCATGAGGCATCCTCCTAGTGGGATAGCCGTAAGGTTGAATTGAACCTTAATGAAACCATCATTACATGGGATCAATTTAAGATCTACATTAGGTAATGTTCACCTACTACAACTCTATTATGATAAAAAAATGATAGAATTTCATAATTTAATTCAAGAAAATTTAATTGTAACTGAGTACTGGGAGAGGTATACCAACCTTCTTAAGTATATCCCACAGTATCAAACTAACGAAAATTTCAAGATACGCAAATTTATTATGGGATTGAATCATGTCATAGGAGGAGAGGTAGATGTGCACAACCCAACCACTATGGAAGGGGTTGTATAAAAATCCATAAGACAAGAACAAAAATTGAAGGCAATTTCTTCTCATAAAGAAGGAAATCGAAAGAAAATTTCCAATTCTTCTTTGTCACTTACACCTAAGAAAGTGGCATGCAAAAATTTTGGAGCCAAAAACAAGTTTTTGACTAATAAAAATAAGAAAACAACATCAAATAAACCTACTGCGAACATTAGAAACAATTTTGTGAATAACACTAATAATGGGCAGAAACCTTTTAGAAGTCAAAAAAGTAATTTCAAGACTGGAAATAAGTTTTAACCAAAAAAGAGGACCTGTAGGGGTTATTTCAACTATGGAAAGGATCACTATGTAAACCAGTACCCTCTAAAGAAAGATGATAGCAACTAGCAGCATAAGATACATGTTGCAGTAGCTGATAAGCAAGATGAAAATCAAGTTACACCCATAAAAGTGCTAGGTAAATTATTTGGTACACATGTTACTATACTTTTTAATACTAGAGCTATAAAATGTTTTACTTCTAGTAAATTAAATACAAAATTAAAAATAAAAGAAGGAATAATGGAAAAATCTTGGGTTGTACATTATGGTAATAATGTTTTCCATACTGTTAGTAAATGTCTTTTTGGAGCAGTCTTATAATTTCCAAGTTTTTCCACTGAAGTAGATATTTATGTTGCTCCTTTAGGGTCATATGATGTCATAATTGGTGTTAAATGGATTGTTGATCATAAAGCAAGATTTGATTGTTTTGAAAAATACATTAAATGCCTTAATGATCTGTAGAAAATAGTAGACATTCAAGGGGTAAAATGAGAAATTTTAGTTAGGAAATTGTCAGCTATGTAACTTAAGAAGGCCAAAAACAAAGGATGCACTTTGTATGTAGTAAAATTTTCTAAAACAGTTGAAAGGGATAGTGATTTCTTGGAAAAGTATCCATTTTTAAAAGATTTCAGTAATATATTTCTAGAAGAACTTCCTAGTCTTCTGCCTAAACGAAAATTTGACTTCACAATAGAAATCAAACTAGGAATTGAACTTGTTTCCAAGGCACCTTATCGGATGACTACCATTCAATTAGTATAAATTAAGGAACAATTACAAGAACTATTGTCTAAAGGTTTGATAAATCTGAGTGTCTCACCTTAAGGAGCACTGGTAATTTTTTGTGAAAAAGAAGGATGGAACACTTAAACTTTGTATTGATTATAGAATGTTAAACAAGGAAACAATCAAATATAGATATCCACTTCCTATAATTAATGATTTGTTTGATTATATGTATGGTGCATTAGTATATTTCAAGATAGATCTTCATTCTGGATATCATCAATTGAGAATTAAGGATGAGGACATTCATAAAACAACTTTTAGAACATGGTATGGACATTATAAATTCATAGTTTTACCTTTTAGTTTGACAAATGCACCTACAGCTTTATGAATATAATGAATAATATCTTTCAAGAATACTTCTAAAAGTTTGTACTTGTATTCTTGGATGATATTCTTATCTATTCTTAAATCATTTATGAGCACCAAGAGCATTTGAAAATTGTACTTGAAATTTTGCGGAAGAGAAAATTATATGGTAAGTTATCCAAATGTTCTTTTTATGAAATAGAAGTGCACTATTTAGGAAATGTCATAAGTAAGGATGGAATACTAGTTAATCCATCAAATATTTCTTCCATAACTGAATGGTCTGCACCTAAAAATGTACATGAAGTGAGAAGCTTCATGGAGCTTGATGGTTATTACAAAAAAATTGTTAAGGACTTTTCAAAATTCACTACCCTGATTACTTCATTACAAAAGAAAGACAAAAAGTTTGTGTGGAGTGATAAATGTGAATCATCATTTAAAACTCTAAAAGAAAAACTGATGTCTACACCTATTTTGGTTATACTAGGTCCAAATGGAAGCTTTGTGGTAGTTACAGATGCTTCTGGTAAGGTACTAGGATGTATATTTTTGTAATATGATCATGTTATAACATATCAGAGTAGGGAAACTCAACTCACATGAGTTGAATTATGCTCCCCATGACCTAGAGCTTGCTTCCATAGTTCATGCATTTCAACTATGGAGACATTATCTCTTAAGAAGACCTTTTGAGTTAAAAACTATCCACCTTGGGATGAAGTATATTTTCACTCAGCCAAATCTTAATGTAAGACAAAGAATATGGTTAGATTTTTTGTCACAATATGATTTTGACATAAGTTACATTAAAGGTAAATAAAATAGAGTGGTAGATGCACTAAGTCGTAGGAAACATATTTCTACACTTATAACTTTTAGAAATCAGTTTAAGAATGAGTTAAAGAGTATCATGGATTCTGATTTGCATTTTTAGAAGGTAAAAACAACACTTGCTACAGATCCTAATGATGCAAAATACAAAGGTTTTAACTTTGATAATGAAGGAATTTTAAGATATGAAAAGCAAGTGTACGTACCTTCGGGAAATGAGTTAAGGAAAAATTTAGTGATGGAATTTCATAGTTCACCTTACTCAGGACATCCCAGTGTTACAAAGATGCTTGTTGATGTAAAAAAACAATATTTTTGGAAAGGGGTGAAGAGGGACATAACTGATTTTGTTTCACATTGTTCTGGAATGTCAATGTGTTAAAGTTGAGCATATGCACCCAGCTGATTTACAGTATCCTCATAGCATACCATAATAAAAGTGGTAAGTAATAAGTATGGATTTTGTTCAGGGGATGCTTGTGTCTAAAAATAAGCATGATGTTATTTTAGTTGTGGTTGAAAAATTAACAAAAGTAGCACATTTTATTGTTGGTATCTTAAGGATGATTGACCTGTTTTAGCAAAAATATTTGTGAATGAAATTTTTAGATTACATGGAATACCTGAATTGATTATATCTGATAGATACCCTAGAATGACATCTCATTTTTGGAAAAATTTGAATGCAACCTTAGAAAAAAACTAAATTTTAGTTTTGCATACCATCTAGAAACTAACGGTCAAATTGAGAGAGTGAATCAGGTTTTGGAGGACATGTTAAGAATGTATTGTATGGATCAGCAATACAAATGGGAAGAATACCTTCCTTTGGTTGAATTTAATTACAATAATACTTATCATTCCTCTTTAAAAATGACACCTCAAAGCATTGTATGGAAGGAAATGCAGGACTCCAGTTAGTTGGGATAACATTGAAGATAGAGAGGTATATGGACCTGAAATGATTACTGAAATGGAACAACAAGTAAGAATAATTCGTGAACAATTAAAATAAGTTGTTGATAGGTAGAAAATTTATGCAGATCTGAAAAGGGTTGATAATAAATATGAACTTAGTGAAAAAAAATAGGTGTTAAGCCTAAAAAGAGCTCTATTACCTTTGGCAAAGTAGCCAAATTATCACCTCCTTTTGTGGGACCTTTCAATATTGTTGAAGTGATTAGCCCTGTAGCTTATCCGCTTAGCATTACCTCCCACTTTTTCATGAATGCATGATGTTTTCCATATTTATTTTCTTAAGAAATAAATTTATGATATATCACATGTATTAAATTGGGATTCCTTGCAGGTCCAAGACCCAAGAATAATCATGGTTAAACATATAAGAGTGTTGGAAACTCACCGATTGCACTTAGGAAATCATGAAATTAGTCAATGCAAGGTCTAGTGGGACTATTTTAATGAAGAAAGTGCCACATGGGAAAACTTGGATGATATGAAAACTTCTTTTCTTCATTTGTTTGAACAGAATTAATTCTGATTTTTGAGACAATTAAAGACTTCATTTAAAAACTATCTTTAATTTCTGTAAGTTTTAGGCAAGTACTATGATTTTTAAGTACTAGGACAAAAATAATGATGTTGTAATAAGTTAGGAGAGACTTAAAATTTCTGCAAATCTTCTTCTGTTTGAAAATTTTACAGAAAGAAGAATTATAATTATGATTATTTTCTTGTTTATGTTTATGAATTAAGTAAATCATCGGGACGATGATGCTCTTTAGAGGGGAGGTATGTAATGCCTCTGCCTTGGTTGTTGTCCTTGATCACTTCCATAATTTAAGAAGCAGTGTTGATAGGTGATTTTCATTTTGAAGACATTTACTCTTTAAGGCTGAATAAACATGTTGTTGTAGATGATATGCTATATCTCATAAAAATGGATAACTTCATATCATGCCAATTCTAAATTTATTAATGAAGTATTCTTATAATTTTTGTGTTGAACTTTTTAATGTATTATGCATGTGGATGAAGGAAATAAATTTGGTTTAAAGGGTTCATTTCCTAGTTTGCAATACTGAACTTTTTTTTCAGTCTGATGATTACAAAGTCCAGGATTAACCACCTTGGATCAATTACAGTGATCCAATACATGTTTGGGATTTTTTTCAATATTTTGATCATCTTGACCGAGTTGGTCAAAATATTTGATTTCAAAACCCAGGCTAGCACTAGGGTCACGAGGGCATTCTGTAGCATATTTTAGATTTCACCCTTCATGGTGATCTGGTTCAACATTTTTTATGAACTATAGAAGGTAACTTTCTTTGATTAATTAATTGGACCTAATTTATCTAAGTGTTTGTTATAAACTTATCATATCCTAAACCTATGCTAAGGTGATTATATTTATTTTTTGATTAATTCTTAAGTAGGATAAGTAGGAAACTATCCTAAGTTTGGACACTAATTAATCTTAAGCTATTTGGAACTATGCCTAGGATCCTAAACTATAGTTTCTAAACTATTATTAAGGGGACCTAACCTATTAGATATCAACCTAACCTATGGCATTGGGGTTGGATTTGTTATAAATTAGGTTGAATGGTTGTGGCACTATTCCAAAGGCATTGACAGTTTTAAATGTTGCATTTAAAATGAAGAACCACCAAACTTGGCTAAGGTTTGGGGGAGGTAGGGGTTGTCGAGCTAGAAAATCTTCCATTTTTGGTGAATGAATTTTTTAACTGTTAGTTATCACTAACAAAGGATAAACATGGATGGAGTTTTTGGAGGGACTCTATCAGTCCTGTTCAAATTTATGATCCTCGACTCGAGCAGAAACCACCTAGGAAATAGTAAGGAGGTTGGAGGAAAAATAAACAGTTTTGGTTTTATTGTTTCACTTGGATTTTTCGAGCCTTTGAGCTCTACATGTTGTTTTCCATTTTTTTGAACCCTCAGTTTGAATCAGTTGCATGAATGATTTCACCCTTGCATGGTGTAAATAATGGAAAAATATTAGCATGGGAGCTATAAGAAGATAGAGGGAAAATTTTCAGTGGGTTGTTATCGCGTTATTGTTAGAAATATTTTTATGGGAGTTTTACATGAAGGATTAAAGCAAGGAAAAGAAGATAGGAGCACTACCAGGTATGATAGGTCCTATATCTTTAAAATATCTTGATTTTATTTAACATTTTCATAAAATGATCATTGCTCTTAATGAAAACGTTTCTAAATGTTTTATTTCTTGAATATTACTCCTTTTTGCTTTTGTGTGTATTATTTGAACTAGGTTTCTTGGTTTTGTTTATTTCTATGAATTAATGGTGTTTTATCGAATATGACTTTCATATATAGTTGGAAAATGGAAGTAGTTCCTTATTAGTAAACTTGGTTTTGAATAGTATAGATGGGTCAACATTTTTTTTCTAAAAGGAATGATGTCTGTATTGGAACTTTTATTTCAGATGTTGATCTGACGTTTTGGTTTTAGTATCATTTATTTAATTTTGGTTGACTCATTCATGAATGGTTGTTGGGATTTTAGTTTCAGTTCATAATCCTTCTTTGGCTTAAGTTGGTAATTGATATGTGATCTTTTGATTGATTTTATTTTTTTGAGGACTAGTTTCGACCCATTCTAGGTATTCTCGAAAGTTGGTTTGGAGCATTGTAAGAGCATGTTGTCAAGAAAACTATAGAGATTTATATTTCTATCTTATTTTGTTTTAGTTCATAGTTTTATACCCTCGCTCAGGTGAACCTGTTTTTTTAAAAAGATATAGAGATTGGTAATACTTTGTCTCCCTCACTTTTGTGGGCTCGTTTATTATAGCTCAAATACCCTTTTTGAGTTAGCTCAAAGTTTTTTGGTTTGGGTTCATTTTCTTAAGTTGTTTAACCCTGTGATGGACTATTTTCTTTGAGCATCATGTATGAAGTAATGGGATTGGGAAGTGGTTTTTTTTTGGAGTTTCTTTTATTTGTATCATCTTTTTTTCTTGATAACAGGTGTATGATTTGTTGTGTTGGAACCCACAAAACGTTTCCTTGAGACTGTTCTTGTAATCTTTGGGGATAGTTATCAGGTCTAAGTGTAGTTACTTGCCCAATTCGAGTTTGTTTTTGGGTCACTGTTAGGGAGGTTTCATTTCTTAAATTGAATTTTTGTCTTCTAGGTTAGACTGTGCTCTGAATTTTTGGTTCATTGAAACCGTTCGGTTACATTCTTTTATGGCTAGAAATTAGAAGATTTGAGAATCCCATGATTGATCTTTTTTTAAATGCATGACTATGATGGTTATGTTTTGGATCAAATAGCTTTTGTAACTTAGCATGTGTAATGGAAGATCCTTCTAGAACTCTTTATCACGTGTTTGTTTTGTCTTGTGAAGGCTTTACTAATTCGCTTGTAGATTATTTTAGTGTTTATGCTCTATGTTTGTATCCTCTTGGTTGGAGGTAGGAATTTTACTGGCAGGGTTGTTAGGACAGCTGTTTTCCATGCTGAATCTTTAGAGTTTACTTCAATCCTTTTGGTTTTTTGTTATGAAATTTATTTTATAGGAACAACATTCTGCTCTTATTTCATCATCATGTTGTTAGATCAATTCATTTGTTGTTTGATTGATTGGGAACTATCTGTGCTTGTGAAGATTTACTTGGTCAATTAAAGTGAAGCCATTATGCATAGAACATGACTTGAATTAATTTTGTTCTCAATTAGTTGTATTTGACTCTCATCATGTTGAAATGATTGTTAATGTTGTGATACAGATGGAATTAGATCATGATGAATTGTTAAGATTCTTATTCGGGAAATTGTTATTTTAATTGATTTATTGACTTCTTGTCTATTTCAACATTGTGGCTTTTTGGGTAGTTTATTTAATTATTATTCTTTTATGTACTTTGAACCTTTTCGTAAATAGGGTTCCTTTTATGAAACAATTAGATAAAATTATATTGTTTTAAATTTATAGCACTTATCATGCTCAGTTCTTGTGAAGCAACCCATGCTAACAATTTTACAAATGGATTTCGTGAAAAATGAAAGGAGAAAGACTAATAAATAGTTGTATTTATTTTATTAGTAAAATCATTTTCTTCATTCATATGTTTTCTATATTGATATTCTCTCGAAATGAATTTTTTGGAAAAACTTAAGATGTATTAAAATTAGTTTGTTAATGATGAAATATGTCTCTTATGAACTTATGGAATATTAATTAAGTTGAGAGTAAGGTGACCTATCTCTTTTGATATGTGAATTGTCGTGAAGGTGGTTGATGATTTCTAATTTATTCTAAAGTCTTATATGACTTAGATGTTTTTAATATTCCTAAATTATTAATATGCATGCATGTATTTATCAATGTACTTAAAATTTAACAAGCATAGCTTAATGGAGTCTAATCTATAGATTAATGCTTGTATAAGGGACTGTTTATATATATACTTCTGGTTCATTTCAGTTTGGGAAATGATATAACTAAGATGATTATGAATGTTATATTCTCTTTTAGGAAAAATGGAAGAATGTAGTGATACAGATTAATGTGGCAATCATTTTTTATTCTAAACCTTATGTTTTTTTATTTCATTATTAGGAATAAAGTCCTTAATAAGAAAGAAAAAGGATACTTCCTTTTATCATTAAAAAAGAACTATGTATGTAATATAGTTGAGTATTTAAGTTTAAATCAGAAAGGATGATTGGTTGTATGCTCTTATTAGTAAACAACAAATGGAAATGTGAAAGATTAAAAGAATTAGTAAGATGGATTTAGATAATATGATATAACTAATTCTAATATATAAGCTTTCAATTAGGATTGTTTATAATGTTAACTATAGTAAGAAAAATTAATGGTTTTACTTACTTATTATCGAATTCAGATATATCGATAAATGGATATAATGGTTAAGACTGAATTGTTCATATGCATGAACAAAAATTTTATCTACACACCTTCAATTGGTGTAAAAGTACCTTTCAGACCCTTTTTTGGATCAATTATGCTTAGTGAGATTTTAGGTGTTGTGTTTAACAATAAATTAATCAAGATAACAACTTGAAGGGTTAATAATATAATGTTATTAAGTATGTTAGATTAGTTGAAGGAACCTTGTAGGTTGTTGCAATATGGGGGCTACAGCCGAGTACCCTCATAATGATGGGATTCATTATGAGGATACTATGATTGAGTGAGCTATGCTCCAACACCCCACTTAGTTCAATTAACTCGATTAACATAAGTTGAAATTTTGTTCATAGTTCTACTCTAAACAGAGATAGACACATGGACTAGTGTAGTGGTCAACTCATGTTGACTTAAGGTATCTAAACAAAATCAATTGGTGAAATTAAATTGAGTATGTCTATGTATCCTTAGTCACCAAGAGTAGTCTTCCACACTAGTGCATGTAAGCTGCCCTTGTTTAGTGTGAAACGTTGACTTGGGTTTGGTTGATAGTAGTCAAGGAAGACCATTCTAGATAACAATGCGAGTGTGGTGAAGGACATATTCCTATCGATGAGTATGTTGTCTTAGAATTTAGACATGGTAAACATGTTTAAAACTTTGGCCAAAGTATTGCAAGTTGATGGTTGCCTTGTCTTTTGTCACCTAGTCTAAGTTGTGGGATTTCAGATGAATATCAGTAATAGAAATTCAGATACGCTTGTTAAAAAGAAAACTTGTGTGACCTTTGAAGGGTAAAAGAACCAAATTATACATGATATACACTTGAACAAGTTAAACATAAGAGATCAGTTAAATACTAGTCATGAAATGAGAGATTGGTGATTCACCGAGTCATTACAGGTGCATATGGTTTTTTGTTATGAGATGGACTAGAAATGGAATGTGTGTTCTGAATTATATGAATTTAGAATAGAGAACATTATGTAAAAAAAATGTCCATTGTTTTGAAGTCATTAAAAGTTGATGTTACACTTTCCTCACCATTTTCATTCTCTTCCATGGATACTTTGTTTGATCCATTTCTTGTCAATTTCATTTTCTTGTCTCTTATTTTCTTCCCAAATTTATTCACACATATACACAAGAAGTAAAACACAATATCACATATAAAATAAATTGACCAAAATGTCTTCAAAAGTTCCTCTTTCCTAGACACATTTCTCTTTTTCTTCATCTCTTCACCAAGTTCTTCTTCATGCACTTTTCCTCTTATCTTATGTCTTCTTCTCTTCTTAACAAGTTATTCAACTGGCCACTTTACTTTCCTCTTCAACCCCATCTATACATTTTAATTTTTCTCAGTTGTAGACACCATCCTTACAAAACCTCTAACCTCTTCAAATCACTTCTCAAATCTTCTATCTCCTTATCCACCTTTGATTCTCTCTTTTAATTCTTTGTCTTCATTCTTCTTATTAATTCACAAGAGAAAAGACCATAATCTGATACCAAAATCATGCATATTTAATATGAAAACGAAAAAATCAATGATTTATATAAGAACAAATCACCAAAAACTACCTTGGAGCTCTGTAATAGGATCTTGACAACTTGCCCAAAATGGCTTATACCATGCAGAAGGTGTATTTTTAGATTTAAATGGATTCTAATGTCAATGCACCATCTTCACAAGGTCTAACCAATGTAATTTGATCGACCATTATGTTATAAATAATTAAGAATTTCAAATTTAGTCTCGCCATGCTTATTACCAAATTTTAGGATGTAACTCCAACGTTAAGCCTTCTTTTTCTCACCTTCTTCTTTCTAACTAGCCTTTGTTCTCGTAGCCCTAATTTTGAGGTTTTTCTAGCATAACATTTTATCCAAAATGTTTTAAACAAAATTAAATAATTTATGGGAACCCATTTGACTCTTCTAGTTATATACAAAGTTTCAAGTATCAATTCAATATATAAATCCATTTTCCATCAACTAACCCTTGTCTAATTAGGCCTCTTAAACAACAATCAAGCACAAGAAGGAGACTGTTAAATATATCTTACAAATGGGTTTTTATTAAGCATTAAATCCTTCTCTAAATGATTTTAGACATTCTCTACATGTTATCTTATGAGTTTCAAGCACTACCTCTTTCACCAAGTTCACCCTTAAGATTTTTCTCAAAACTAGATCCTGAAACATAGTTTTACTAGAAAGATTATTGTCATGAAATATGAGAAAAGGAAACTTGAAACTACTCTAAAAAATGTATTCACCTCAATTAGGATCTTATTATATTATGTTTTGAAATTTATAATCCTTCAATCAATCTTTAATTGTCCCAAATTCTCCTTTTTTGTCTTGACTAGGTTTCCAAACACAATACTTCTATAAGCAACTGTCAGCACCTGTAAGGGAAAAAAGACCTCATAAGAAGATTAAAACTCATATTAGTGTTCTTATAGGTCATAGAAGCTCACCTTCCAATCTCAATCCCTCACTCCTCTTTTTAGTCTTTTAAGAGCATTGGTTTGGTCTTTAGTTGTATCTAGTGATAAAACAGTCATTATTGTAAGAAAAATGTCAAATGAATCAGAAAAATGAAAAATATCCAAGACTCAAGAATTCACTAAAATTCATACTCACACTCTTGAGATTATTTTCTCACATTGGTATCCATTGTTTCTATGCTTGAGTTCATCAAACTAGTAATTTTCCTCTATACTAGGTTTATGGGGACAGTTAAGAAAGAAAGCAAACTGTTATGATTATCAGGCCTCTAGAAGCATTTCAATCTTTGAAAATTCAATAATATCAATGTATATAACTTCTTTGGATGGTTATTTTTAATTTAAAAACCTCTATTTGATCTATTAAGGCATTCAAACACAAAACCTCCATCAAACCCTACCTAGGGTTTATCAAAATCCCAGTAGAAGTTTGTAGTGCCCACATTTTTATAGCTCAGTTACTTGTTGCTCATTACTCATAGACACGTTTTGTTAGAGATTTGTTATATTTTGGACATTACATTAGGATATTTGATCGGATTAGACATGTATGGACATTTAGGCGTATAACATTGATTTATCTTGATCACTATGTTGTTTGCATTATCTTATGATGTCATGGATACTAATGGATATGATGTTGTTTTGGAATATAGTTATTTTGATGGATACTTAGTTTGTTGCATGTTGGGATTCTATGGATACATGTCATTTTATCGTTGTGACTAACTTATGGTGAATTATGTATAGTTGTGCACGTTGTCGCACTTTCGATTCTAGAAAGATGAAATGTTAGTATAAGAATTCATTGATATCTTATTTAGTAATCGATTTATATTTTATTGGAAAAGTGCATTTAATGTGTGCAATGAGTGTGCAGGTGACCGGTCACAGAATAAAGTGGGACTCACGCTAGCTACGCAACTTTGCACAAGTAGCCCACGGGCTAAGCCCTAGCCATGTTTATTTCTTAAGGCCTTAGCATTAGAATTATTGTTATGGGCACCATAGGTGACCCTCATTTGTAATGAAATATGTCTCGTAATTATTAATTTTGCTTAGGGTGTCTAGTTGTGTTGTAAACTTGTTTTGGGGAATTAATGACCCCACTTGCATTAAGTTTTGAATTAGATTAATGATGTACTTAATCTATAGGGTTTAGGGTCACATGTGAACCCTTGGGTGGGCCCCATACCCTCTAACCTTGTGCCAAATTTTTCAAACCCGAAATTGGGTTATTTTGGGTACTTTTAGGGACCTCTTTTTAGTTTTGGAGTTCCCTTAACATAAAAATGAGCCCTTGGACCCTACCTAACAGGTAGGGGGTTTATTTCCGAGGCTAGAGGGATTTTTCCCTCCCTTTTTGCCTCTTCTTTTGTCACATCCATGTAAAGGGTATGGATTAGTGTTCTTGTTAAAATTTGCACAAGATTTGTTTTGTTATCAATTTAGGCAATTTGGGAGAAGAGGGCTCAAAGGAATTTTACCCTTTCTCTCTTTTGTTTTGGCATCTTTGACCTTGAAGGAAGAGAGGGGTGAGATATATCACCCCCTCATTTGTGAGGATTTTTGCTTGCTCCTCTTCAAATTCCCCCTCATGGGAAAAGAAGAGAACTTTTTTTTGGAGCCTTTGCTTGGATGCTTGTGGATTTAGAGCTAGATTTTGCTTGAGTCAAGAAGTGGAAAATATTGAAGTTGGAAAGTTTTTTGGAGAGATTTCTTTGAGGTAGGTCTCTTAAGCCTTATGATATGTGTTGTATTCATGCTAGTTGTTAGATTTGTCTACTTGGAAATATGGTTGTTGCATGTGGATGTTTATTTATTGTTACTTGTTTTTTTCTCCCTCCATCATATGGCATGATGGAGTTTTGGAGTTGTGGCGGAAGAGAGAGGGATTTTTCCCTCTCAATCCTCATAGGCTTGATGGGCAAGCCTTTTAGGATTTAGTTTTTCCCCTCAAATGGTTGAGGTGGTGGAAGTTGGTTCATTTGGCTTGAACCTCCTTCCCCATTCTTTGTATGATAACCCCTTTGGGGTTTGAAAATCCTTCCAAGAAGGATTTGGTGAAAATGAGGAGAAATAAGGATGGCATGGAGATCGTGTTTTAATGCAACTATTGTGGGCTATGATTTTAGAGAACTTCTCTCCTCTCTTCCCCATTTGTTTTTGAGGTAGAACTTGGGTTCTCCTCTTTTTCAGTTTTGAAAAATTTGGAGTCATGTTTGCACTTGTCTTGTGTTTTCATGTGGATGTATCATTGTTTGTCACTCTCATTCTTGTGCATAGTTGTGAATTTTTGTCCTCTTTTCCATGGGCTTCGGGGAGGCTAGCATGCATCCAAACCTTAGGAAAGAAATGTAATGATGCCTATGGTTGGGTGGTAAACAATATTATTCTCCTTGTTTGGACTCCTTGAAGGCATTTGAAGTTGGAAGTTTGGTGGTAGTTGGAGTTTGTGACTTCTTGATCTCCCTTGTAACTCTAAGGATATGGCCTTGTGGAAACTAGTATTTCCTATAAACCTCTTATTTTATAAATTGCATTCTTGTAAACTTGAGTCATTATTGATTTGGTAATCTCCTTATCATCTTAAAAGAGGCTTGTAACTCATTTAATGAGTAGTTATGTATTTATTGAAAAACATATTGAACATTGAATTTGAGTCCATTGTAAATAAAATTTGGGATAACTCTTCTTTTTGAAATGAGAAGTTGATTTTTGAAAGGATGTTCCTTCAAAAGAAAATATCATAATTTTTTTGGATATCTTGCTTGTGGGTGCAAATCTGAAAACTTTTAATTGATATGGCATTTGATAAGAAAATAAATCTAATATGGAGCTTTTGGATTTATTGTATTGAAATGTCATTCTTCTTGTAATATGTCTTATTATTGTAAATTTATTAGTAGTATTATGGAATATAATGAACTTAGTTTTGCTTCCTTTCTTTGTGAAAGCTTAAGAATTTCTTTGTAGTAGGAAATCCACTATGAATGTGTATTCTTCCTCTCTAAGCTTTAAGTTTATTCAAAAATTCCTCTCTTCTCATTTGGAAGTACTTGTGCTTTTTGTACCACAAAGTAGATAATTCATTAGTTTGAAGAGTTAGAAATTTTAAGTTTTCTCTTTGCTTCAAAAATAATAAAATTAAAATCTATTATTTCATTATTATCTATGATTATGTACAAAAAAATAATAATCGTATTCAGAATTAAAACATTAATAGGTTCTTAGTTTATTGGCTTCGTAAAACAAATCTGTTTTGCAGTCTTATTCAGTGAAAAGTATACATATTATGGACTATATATATTTACATATATATATATAGATAAAAATATTCAATTATATTTAAAAAGCGCATTATATATTAAAATATATATATGTACATATATATAATACAACATTATTATTAAATAGAAAATACAGTATTGTTATTTAATAGAAAATAGCTTTTAGACTGTGTATATATATATATATATATATATATATATATATATATATATATATATAGTATTATATATTTAATAAACTTTAAAAAAAATTAACAAAAAAATAAAAAAAATTACAAAAACTATGTTGGAGGCCGAACCCTCCCCCGCCCATCGTCTGAGGTCCGCAGCCCCCACCCGGCGCATAGGCCTTAGACCTCCCCACTCACCATGGCCTGTTCGCATTCTCCCCCTCTCTACACAGTCTTCCCCCACCTGCCCTCCCTTCCTCCTTCACTACCCCCTCGCCAACTGTATAAATTAATCTGATCTAATACAAAGAATCCATGAAATAGCTACACAGACAATAATTGAAATCAACAACTCTATATTATATTTTTATTATTCATTCACTATTTCATTACACTCCATTATATAGGAGATGTAAAATAACAATCCTTACAACAACATTTGTCTTCATGTACAACCATACACCCATATGGTTTCAACCTCTCACCAATATAATAATAAAACAATACTAATTGTTTTATTATTCTAACTTACTAACTTACCACATACTAACCACATTTTACATTTACTATTTACATTTACATAGTAAATGTACTTTCACTAATTTACCATAATAATAATTACACATGTAATTATTATTCACTCGTACATACAAATGGAGCACTAAGATATATTTCTTAACATTCCCCCCCTTAGTGCGAACATGGGGAAAACCTGCCTTATACTTGCACTTGCTCATGATCTGATGATTTTACAGGATGATCATAAACCTAATGGATGGTTTTTCATAGGGTTGACCATAAACCAAAAATGATGGTTTTGCAATTGGTTTACCATAAACCAAAAAGGGTGATGGTTTTGCATAGGGTTTACCAACAACCGAAAATGGTGGTTTTATAAGTGGTGTACCACAAACCAAAAGGGTGATGGTTTTGCATAGGGTTTACCAACAACCGAAAATGGTGGTTTTACAAGTGGTGTACCACAAACCAAAAATGAAGGTTTTCAAGTCATTTACCTACAACCACATCATGATATGCCAAGTATTATTCTTAGCCCTCATCACATCTCACTGCAGGGAATAACATAGTAAATTCTGCTGAAATTTGCTCCTCATATATAGAAAATACCAGAAATGTAGAAAACTAGAAATGGAACATTGAGATCATGTTCCCCCCTCAATGTGAAATTTCATTTATTCTACAAATCACAATAGGAACACTGCAACCAAACACTCTGCAAAAAATACAAAGAAACAACAGGAACACACTGTATAAAAAAATAATCACCATAACTGATACAGCCCCGTCGTTGGTGACTGACAAGAGGTTGTTGAATGACCTCCAACCTCCTGTGCCTCCTTCCTCCAAGAAATTCACTTAGTATAGAAATTTTTCATAATTATAGTCAATTCCATCTGTTATTTGTTCATCTCTAGTTTCCCATTCTACAATTTTGCTTACATCTGTAGGTGCTTTTTCGTTTCCATCTATTATCCTCCATAAATTTTTATTCATTAACTGCATCTAGATTTTTACTCTCCATGTATGGAAGTTCAGCCCATTAAATTTATATAATGGCATATCCATTTTACTGAATCTAAATATCTAAAAAAAATTGAATGTAGATTTGAATTACCTTTGATTCTCTAATTTCTTCAAAAAAACAGCAGTGATCAATGTGCTGTATAGTAAATTGTACGTTTCTCCCAAACTACAAACTGGGTTTTTTTGAAATTTTTACCGTAGCTTGTTGCATAATAGATTGTTCCACAATTTTTTTTTTGGAGAAATCCAGACCGCGAAACAGAAGTTACAAGATCTTCTTCAAGACAGATTTAACCTGTTCTAGTACCAAATGTAGAAATTAATTTGATCTAATACAAAGTATCCATGAAATAGCTACACAGACAATAATTGAAATCAACAACTCTATATTATATTTTTATTATTCATTCACTATTTCATTACACTCCATTATATAGGAGATGTAAAATAACAATCCTTACAACAACATTTGTTTTCATGTACAACCATACACCCATATGGTTTCAACCTTTTTTTTTTTTGCAACAACATTTGTCTTCATGTACAACCATACACCCATATGGTTTCAACCTCTCACCAATATAATAATAAAACAATACTAATTTTTTTATTATTCTAACTTATTAACTTACCACATACTAACCACATTTTACATTTACTATTTACATTTACATAGTAAATGTACTTTCACTAATTTACCATAATAATAATTACACATGTAATTATTATTCACCCGTACATACAAATGGAGCACTAAGATATATTTCCTAACACCAACCCTGCCACCGCCATTGCTATCCCTCCCCTCTGTGTAGCAATCTCCAATCTCCCCTTCCATGCGTAGATCCCCCTTCCACCACTGCTCTTCCCACTTAAAACAAAAGAAAACAACATACATACATACATACATACATACATACATACATACATATATATATATATATATAATGTAAATTTGGCCCAACCAAAATTCTAAATGGGAAAAAAAATACAATAAGGGTTATAAATAAATATAAAAAAAAAAAAATAGAACTCCATAACTCCTCAACCTGCAACAAGATAACAAGAATGAAAAGAAACAAAATGGAAGAAAGAGATAAAAGCAAAAGGAAATCACATAGAGAGGATTAGGGAAAAAAATTAGGGCAAAAAGGAGATCCAGGGTCAGATTTGATTAGACTAGATAAGATCTAGATGCTCATGTTAAATCCTACCCACTTAAAGTCATGAGCATTTTTAAATGGGTTTGGGGAAAATAAAATCAAAGGGGATGTGGGTGTGCAAACTGTTAATAAAAGAGGGAGAAAATTAATTATAATAGAATGGGGTAAACTTAAGTTTTGTGACCCTTGAAAATTCATAGGAGAATAAAATAACTTATTGGCTTTGGGCTAGTGCCTTTTAATTTTGGATAAGTTAATAATTATTATAAACTAGTTATTATCGGAAAGGGTACTAATAGAGCATTAATACTTATTTTCTACTTTAAAAATAAAATTCCAAATCTTTAGTAATATCTAGTTTTTGTTTTATTGTCCCGAGGTGGGGCATGACATTTAGTATTAGAGTAGAGGTTCGCACACATGGACACTCTGGGTAATAAATCAACTAGTTAACAACATTGGTAATAACATTAAAAGTAAATAAATAAATAAAATAATTAAACACTTTCCAAAACCATTTAATAACTTCTTCGCTCACCTCGTGCACAGGATGGCACCCAAGAGAGGACAATCAACTAGAGGTTGGGGCGAAGTGCACCTACACGGGAGCCGCCGGCACCCAAATTTGGGCCTCAGATATTAGAGGTCCTACAGCAGCTAATGGGCATTGTGTAGTAGTATCTTCCACTGTCACAAGAGGCGAGAGAGGAGATCCCATTGGGAGACGAGGAGCCGATAGGTGAGGATGCGCATTCAGAGCCACTAGAGCATAATACACCGAGGCAGGAGAGGTCACATAGCCCTTCCATTCATCATGAGAGGGTAGCCTCGTACCATCGTATCTACTCTGACAATCTCGAGGGACCATTTGGGGATAGGTGACCCCTTTCACCTGTAGGACTACATCACCAAGATCGAGATACAGACAATGTGAGCAGAGATCTCCTTCGCTTACAGCTACCCACCTACACCGGCTCTACAGATGGCTTTGGGGCTGAGTCATGGCTCCTTAGCTTGGATAGTTGCTTTGGCTTACACTCTTACAAGAGCAATGTTAAGGAAAGGTTTGCCATACATCTCCTCTGAGACATATCAAGTATTTGGTGGAGGAATGAGGAGCAGAAGCTCTATTTGACTTAAGATACAATGACCTAGGAGTTGTTCAAGGAGCAATTCAGGGCTTGCTATATGTCAAAGAATTTTGTGCAGAAGAGGATCGATGAGTTTCATGACTTATGATAGGGATCTGGCACAGTAGCGCAGTATGAGAGTAGGTTCCTGGATCTTTTGTAGTATGTGGACTACCTACAAGATGATAAATTACAGGTTAACAGGTTTATTCAAGGGCTTAATGCAGATATAGCAGGAGCAGTTAGGATGTTATCCCCTCCCACGCTTGAGAAGGCAATTGAGAAGGACTATTTAGCTGAGGAGAATAGGACCAAGGCACAAGAGAACTGAGATAGAAACAAGAGCAAGTTTCAGGAGAGGATTCAGGCCTTTCAGAGTCAGAGGTCATAGTGTACAGCTCCACCCCCTAGAGGATGATTCTGGCCTCTACCAGTAGCCACGAGGGCTCCACCACACCCGCAATGATAGAAACAATAGCAAGGCCACCCATAGCAGGGGGATAGACAGACACAGGGTTTTCAGAGAGGTGGTTCTAGAGGCAGTTTTGGTGGAACCAGGGATAGGTACAACTATCTCGCATGCAGCAGTCTACTATGGTTGGACCAGCAGGATTAGTACACTAGAGTACAGGAGGGACACCATCTCATAGGGGTACAATAGGATGTTTCATTTTTGGATATCTTGATCACTATGTGTGTATGTTCCTGTACAAACCCATTACCATGGATGCACAGAGATCTGCAAGATTTGAGCAGATGGTGGGTGAGGTGAGATGAGTACATTGTGCATATTCAGTGGTTAAAAACCACCAAGCCGAGCATCAGGACACAGTCATTGAGATGATAGGTACTATTAGGGGTATTTCTATCTTAGTAATTTTTGATTCAGGTGCTTCTGATTCTTTTATATCACCTTCTATAGTGGACCAGTGTGGGCTAGTGGTGGCTAGGCAACCAGATAATTAGCAAATTGAGTTGGCCTCTGGGGCCAAACTTGTAATGGACTCGTATGTTGAGAGTTTCGTACTTGATTTAGGAGCCTTCTCCACTACACTTGACCTTCGAGTTATTCCTCTAGGATCCTATTAGGTAGTATTGGGTATGGATTGGCTCGAGCTTGATCGAGCTAAGGTGGATTGAAAAAATAAGGTCATTGAGTGTCAGGATGATCTTGGTAGTGCAGTTGTGATTTTAGGGATGAAGAGGCCTACCTCTTTATGCATGGTCTCGACTAAGCAACTCAAGAAAAGCATGTGTAAGGGTTGTCAGTTATTTTCTATCACCATCAGTGACAAATCAGAGAGCACTCCAGAGAACTCATCCTTAGATAATCATTCAATTTTGAGGTAGTATGTGGATGTGTTTCCAGGTGAGCTTCCAAGGTTAGCACCCCGCAGAGAGGTGGATTTTACCATTGATCTAGTACCTAGACCTGCACCAGTTTCTAGGGCACCCTATCGAATGAAGACTTCAGAGCTTTATGAGCTCAAGATTCAGTTAGAGGAGTTGTTAGATAAGGGTCTCATTCACCCTAGTGTATCTCCTTAGCAAGCGCCAGTCATATTTGTGAAAAAGACGGATGGTTCTCTCAGGCTTTGTGTTGACTTTAGATAACTTAACAAAGTCACAATAAAGAACCATCATCCTCTCCCTAGGATTGATGACTTTTTTGATCAAATGTGGCGAGCGAGAGTATTCTCGAAAATCGATCTTAAGTCAGGGTACCATCAGTTGCGCATTTCAGATGTAGAAATTCATAAGACAACGTTTTGCACACATTATGGGCATTATGAGTTCACAGTTGTTCCATTTGGATTGACCAATGCCCCAACTATCTTTATGAGCCTCATGAATGGAGTATTCAGGACATTTTTGGATCACTTTGTTTAAGTGTTCATTGATGACATATTGATTTATTCTCATTCTGAGGAGGAACGCGAGGAGCATTTGAGACAGGTACTTCAGGTTTTGAGAGAGCAGAAGTTGTATGGGTACTTGGAAAAATGCAGTTTCTTTCAAATAGAGATTCAGTACTTAGGTCATATCATATCAGGTGAGGGTATCTCAGTAGATCCCTCTAAGATACATGTTATCATGGACTGGCCAGTGCCCACATCAGTTACTGAGGTAAGGAGTTTTATGGGTTTAGAAGGTTATTACCGTAGGTTTGTATAGGACTTTTCTAGGATTGCTCACCCTATTACTTCTCTTGAGAGAAAAGGGAAGAAGTTTGATTGGTCAGAAAAGTGTGAGTAGGACTTTCAGTTGCTTAAGGAAAGGTTAACCACGGTGCCCATCTTAGCAGTTCCGGACCCTACAAAGGATTTTGTTGTTTGTACTAATGCATCAATAGAGGGTTTTGGAGCACTTCTTATGCAGGAGCGTCGGGTTATTGCATTTGAGTCTCATAAGCTCAAGGACTACGAGCTTAATTACCCTACTCATGACTTGGAGCTTACAGCAGTTGTTCATGCACTTGTGCGTTGGAGACACTTCCTTTTTGGTAGACCTTTCATTTTGAGGATAGATCGTCATAGCTTATAGCACATCTTCTCATAGCCAAACCTCAACGCTCGTCAATGGCATTGGATGGAGTTCCCATGTGAGTATGAAATGGAGGTATAGTATATCAAAGGAAAGGAAAATGTTGTTGTAGATGCACTTAGTAGACGATGACATGTGCTTGTTTCTTTGACACTACAGTCAGAATTGAGAGGCAAGATTCGTGAGCACCTTTTAGAGGACAGGTTTTATGAGGGAGCTAGACAAATGTCAGAGTCACAGGGTTCATTAAAGGGCATATATTCTAGGTGTGTTTTAGAGACATATGGTTTACTTCAGTTCCATAGGCACATCTACATGCCTAAGGCCGGTGAACAACATAGCTTCATCCTTACAGAGGCTCATCGAGCCCCATATGCAGCACATCTAGGAGTGAAGAAATGCATGTTGATCTAAGGGAGTTATATTATTGTCCAGGTCTTCGACGGGACATAGAAAATTTTGTTGCACGTTGCCTTGAGTGTCAGAGGGTCAAGGCAGAGCATTCCCATCCCACAGGACTCTTACATCCTCATGATATTCTCGAGTGGAAATGGGATGTGATCTCCATGGATTTCATAGTTGGACTTCCTATGTCTTCTTATCGTCATGATGCCATTATGGTCACCATGGATAAGTTGACCAAGGTTGTGCACTTTTCACCAACCAAGGTCACCTATAATGCACTTGCCATTGCCAAAGTATTTATGGAGGACATTGTTAGGTTGCATGAGATTCCGAAGACCATCATCAATGACAGGGATATCATCTACACTTCAGTTTTCTAGACTTCCTTTTAGACTGCTCTGGGTACTCAGATTAATTTCAGTTCAGCTTATCATCCAGAGACAGATGGACAAATAGAGAGAGTGAATTAGGTACTGGAGGACATGTTGAGGATGTATGTGATGCACCAGTAGAAGAAATGGGAATATTATTTGCATTTAGTTGAGTTTTCTTACAATAAATATCATAGTTCTATTGGTATGGCTCCTTACCAGGCTTTTTATGGATGACCTTGTACGACACCTTTGAGTTGTGACAAACTATATGATAGGATTATTTTGGGACCAACTTATCTACATGATTTATAATAGCAGGTTGTTCTGATTAAACAACGTCTTGAGCAAGATAGAGTACGCCATAAGGCGTATGCAGACACCAAGAGGATTGATCGTCACTTCTCAATGGGTGACAAGGTCTTCTTGATGGTTCACCCGCATAAGAGCTCAATCCGCTATGGAAAGGGTTCTAAGCTTTCACCTTGTTTTTTGGGTCCTTTTGATATTTTAGAGGTCATCGGTCCAGTTGCCTTTCACCTAGCTTTACCACCACGCCTTGCATAGGCCAATGATGTTTTTCATGTTTCTGTACTACGTAGATATGTACCAGATGTTTCTCAACTTTTGTATTGGTCAACGTTACAGGTAGAGGTCGAAGGATAGTGGAGACTGGAGCTTGTACTCATACTAGAGCACCAGAGGTTGGCCCTTTGGGGTCGAGACTTGGACCAGGTTAGAGTGCAGTGGGACTGATACGATGAAATAGTAGCTACCTGGGAGGTTGTGAAACCTTTGAGGTTAGATATCCCTATCTCTTTCAGTGACTTCCTTGAGGAAGTCTAATTTTAGTAGAGGGGGATGTAGTGCCCACATTTTTATAGCTCATTTACTGTTACTCATTACTCATAGACATGTTTTGGTAAAAATTTGTTATATTTTGGACATTACATTAGGAGATTTGATCAGATTAGACATGTATGGACATTCAGGCGTATAGCACCGATTTAGCTTGATTACTATGTTTTTTGCATTATCTTATGATGTCATGGATACTAATGGATATGATGTTTTTTTGGAACGTAGTTATATTGATGGATACTTAGTTTGTTGCATGTTGGGATTCTATGGATACTTGTCATTTTATCATTGTGACTAACTTATGGTGAATTATGTATAGTTGTGCACGTTGTCACACTTTCGATTTCAAAAATATGAAATGTCAGTTTAAGAATTCATTGATATCTTATTTAGTAATCAATTTATATTTTATCGGACAGGTGTGTTTAATGTGTGCAATGAGTGTGCAGGTGACAGGTCATAAGAGAACGTGGGAAGTAGGCCAACTACACAACTTTGCACAAGCAGTCCACAGGCTAAGCCCTAGCTATGTTTATTGCTTAAGGCCTTAGCATTAGAATTATTATTTTGGGCACCTTGGGTGACCCTCATTTGTAATGAAATATGTCTTGTAATTATTAATTTTGCTTAGGGTGTCTAATTGTGTTGTAAATTTTTTTGGGGGAATTAATGACCCCACTTGCATTAAGTTTTGAATTATATTAATGATGTACTTAATCTAGAGGGTTTAGGGTCACATGTGAACCCTTGGGTGGGCCACACACCCTCTAACCTTGTGCCAAATTTTTCAAACCCGAAATTGGGTTATTTTGGGCATTTTTAGGGACCTCTTTTTAGTTTAGGGGTTCCCTTAACATAAAATTGAGCCCTTGGACCCTACCTAATAGGTAGGGGGTCTTATTTCCAAGGCTAGAGGGATTTTTCCCTCCCTTTTTTCCTCTTCTTTTGTTACTTCCATGTAAGGGGTATGCAATAGTGTGCTTGTTAAAAGTTGCACAAGATTCGTTTTGTTATCAATTTAGGCAATTTGGGAGAAGAGGGCTAAAAGGCATTTTACCCTTTCTCTCTTTTGTTTTGGCATATTTTCCCTTGAAGGAAGAGAGGGGTGACACATGTCACCCCCTCATTTGTGAAGATTTTTTCTTGCTCCTCTTCAAATTCCCCCTCATGGGAAAAAAAGAGAACTTTTTTTTGGGAGCCTTTGCTTCGATGTTTGTGGATTTGGAGCTAGAGTTTTCTTGAGTCAAGAAGTGTAAAATATTGAAGTTGGAATTATTTTCGAAGAGATTTATTTGAGATAGGTCTCTTAAGCCTTATGGTATGTGTTGTATTCATGCTAGTTGTTAGATTTGTCTACTTGAAAATATGATTGTTGCATGTGGACTTTTATTATTGTTACTTGTTTTTGCTCCCTCCATCATATGACATGATGGAGTTTTAGAGTTGTGGGGGAAGAGAGAGGGATTTTTCCCTCTTAATCATCATAGGCTTGATGGGCAAGCCTTGTAGGATTTATTTTTTCCCCTCAAATGGTTGAGGTGGGGAAGTTGGTTCATTTGGCTTGAACCTCCTTCCCCATTCTTTATATGAAAATCCCTTTGGGGTTTGAAAATCCTTCCAAGAAGGATTTGGTGAAAGGGAGGAGAAATAAGGAGGGCATGGATATCATGTTTTAATGCAACTATTGTTGGCTACAATTTTGGATAACTTCTCTCCTCTATTCCCCATTTGTTTTGGAGGTAGAATTTGGGTTCTCCTCTTTTTCATTTTTGGAAAATTTGGAGTCTTTTTTATACTTGTCTTGTGTTTTCATGTGGATGTATCATTGTTTGTCACCCTCATTCTTGTGCATAGTTGTGGATTTTTTTCCTCTTTCCCATGGGCTTGGGGGAGGCTAGCATGCATCCAAACCTTAGGAAAGGCATGTAATGATGCCTATGGTTGGGTGGTAAACAAGCTTCTTCTCCTTGTTTAAAATCCTTGAAGGCATTTGAAGTTGGAAGTTTGGTGGTAGTTGGAGTTTGTGACTTCTTGATCTCCCTTGTAACTCTAAGGATATGGCCTTGTGGAAACTAGTATTTCTTATAAACCTCTTATTTTTTAAATTGAATTCTTGTAAAATTGAGTCATTATTGATTCTGTAATCTCCTTATCATCCTGAAAGAGGCTTGTAACTCATTTAATGAGTAGTTATGTATTTAGTGAAAAACATATTGAACATTGAATTTGAGTCCATTGTAAATAAAATTTGGGATAACTCTTCTTTTTGAAATGAGAAGTTGATTTTTGAAAGCATGTTCCTTCAAAAGAAAATATCATAATTTTTTTGGATATCTTTCTTGTGGGTGCAAATATGAAAACTTTTAATTAGTATGGCATTTGATAAGAAAATAAATCTAATATGGAGCTTTTGGATTTATTGAATGGAAATGTCATTCTTCTTGTAATATGTCTTATTCTTGTAAATTTATTAGTAGTATTACGGAATATAATGAACTTAGTTTTGCTTCCTTTCTTTGTGAAAGCTTAAGAATATCATTGTATTAGGAAATCCACTATGAATGTGTATTCTTCCTCTCTAAGCTTTAAGTTTATTAAAAAATTCCTTTCTTCTCATTTGGAAGTGCTTGTGCTTTCCGTACCACAAAGTAGATAATTCATTAATTTGAAGAGTTGGAAATTTTAAGTTTTTTATTTTCTTCAAAAATAATAAAATTAAAATATGTTATTTCATTATTATCTATGATTGTGTACAAAAAAAAAAAAAAATCGTATTCAGAATTAAAACATTAATAGGTTCTTAGTTTATTGGCTTCCTAAAACAAATTTATTTTGTAGTCTTATTCAGTGAAAAGTATATGTATTATGGACTATATATATATATATATATATATAGATAAAAATAGTCAATTATATTTAAAAAGCGTATTATATATTAAAATATATATATATGTACATATATATATATATATATATATATATATATAATACAACATTATTATTAAATAGAAAATGTGGTATTGTTATTTAATAGAAAATAGCTTTTAGACTATGTATATATATATATATATATATATATATATATATATATATATATATAATAAACTTTTTAAAAAAATAACAAACAAATTAAAAATATTACAAAAACTATGGGGAAGGCCGAACCCTCGCCCGCCCATCGTTCAAGTGTTGTAGCCCCCACCTGGCACACATGCCTTAGACCTCCCTACTCGCCATGGCCTTTTCACATTCTCCCCCTCTCCAAACAGTCTGCCCCTGCCTGTCCCTCGCGGCCTACTCTCCCTTCTTCCTTCACTGCCCCCTCGTCGACCCTACCACTGCCATTGTTGTCCCTCCCCCTCTGCGCAGCAATCCCCCTTCCACCGCCGCTCTTCCCACTTCAAATAAAAGAATATATATATATATATACGTATACAATGTAAATTTGGCCCAACCAGACTTCTAAATGGGCAAAAAAAAAATACAATAAGAGTTATAGAGTAAAAAAAATTAAAAAATAGAACTGCATAACTCCTCAACTTGCAACAAGACAACAAGAATGAAAAGAAATAAAATGGAAGAAAGAGATAAAAGTAAAAGGAAATCACATAGAGAGGATTAGGGCAAAACATTAGGGAAAAAAGGAGATCAAGGGTCAGATTTGATTGGACTAGATTAGATCTAGAGGCTCATGTTAAATCCTACCCACTTAAAGTCATGAGAATTTTTAAATAGGTTTGGGGAAAATAAAATCAAAGGGGATGTGGGTGTGCAAACTATTAATAAAAGAGGGAGAAAATTAATTATAATAGAATGGGGTGAACTTAAGTTTTGTGACCCTTGAAAATTCATAGGAGAATAAAATAACTGATTGGCTTTAGGCTAGTGCCTTTTAATTTCGGATAAGTTAATAATTATTATAAACTAGTTATTATCGGAAAGGGTACTAATAGAGCATAAATACTTATTGTCTACTTAAAAAAAAAAAAATCCAAATCTTTAGTAATATTTGGTTTTGGTTTCGTTGTCCCGAGGCGGGGCATGACAAAGCTAATAATGAGTTTTAAAATTTTCCACATGTTTTCAACGTATTAATATCCTAAAAAAATTGTACTCTCTCAATAAAATTTCTTGAGCACTAATATTTAGTTAAGTATGCAAATATTCCATGAAAGGAAGGATTAACATTCATAAAAATATAGTTCTTGCCTTATATCATCCTATGCAAAGTTTGGT
Organism: Taxus chinensis; assembly: GCA_019776745.2. Taxonomy (NCBI): domain Eukaryota; kingdom Viridiplantae; phylum Streptophyta; class Pinopsida; order Cupressales; family Taxaceae; genus Taxus; species Taxus chinensis. The sequence goes on along the minus strand of CM034153.1, from coordinate 201,128,282 downwards.
GATCAGTATTTCATGTTTATAAGCTTGTAGATTATATACCACACCAGATCATTCTTTGAAAATATTGATTAAATAGTTCTCATTAGGAAAGTCATGATATTCACCCATACTTATTTTATTCATATACAAAATTGTCTCTCAAGACTAGCATTCTCACATATACAGTCCTCTCTCTTCATAAAACATGGATTATCTTCCTTTTTTCATTACAAATCTTCCCTCCTGTGAGAATACCTTAATTCTGATCTCCCCACCCTTCAGAACCTCCTTATTCATCAAATACATACTTCTTATTAGCTAACTTTCTTCACCTTAAACCTAATTAGACTCCACTAATCAAATTCATTGAGTTAAGGAACTCTAAGGAGTTATTTCACTATGACAAGACTTAAGAATCCTAAGATGGGTTAAATAGCTCTTATTTAATAACCTTGACACTTCCTAGACAACTATCAACTCATACACAAGACAAAATTAGCTATAAGGTGATAATACCTTAATTTGAATTTTGAATTAATTTTAGAGGGAAAACCTATAAAGTTCTCAAATTCAAATTTTCCAGGATTCTAATTGCTTCAAACCACACCTACCAACCTCTCTAGACCCTTCATACATGCTCATGATGAAAGTTGAAAAGTAAGAAGCTTTACAACTGATGCCTATGCATCACAAAATCTCTATACAGCCCCATTGATGGTGACTTACAAGAGGTCACTAATTGACCTTCATCTGCATATATCTCCATCCTTCATTAATGTCACTTCTTACCTTAGTTGAATATGATTTTCAAGTTCATCATATAATTCTCCCCCTCAACTCAAACATTGGGTTATAGCAAAAATGTTTCCAATAGTTAAAATGCGGGAAATATTTATTTTATTTTTTATAGTATTTTGATGATGACGATAAAACTTAATAACAAAATGTGACTATGTTTTAACTTTGACTCTTTTAACAACACATTTGAAACTCATTTATTTGTCCATAGACATGTAATGCGTACACACTTTCGACTCTAATAACATGTAACAAAATTTAGAAATTTTGACACTAGGCACAAGACAAATTGATCTACCATTGATTATTGTGATTTTTTTTACAAAACATAAACATTTTTCAATGAAAATAAATACTAAAAATTAAATGGCTAAAAAAACATAACATTCTAATATAGCATAAGGCAATAATTAGAAAACAAAGAAATAATACCACAAAACTTAAAATAGACTCAGCTCAAATTGATCAACTATTTCATCAAGTTATAAAACTAAACACTATGACACACTTCTTTTTATTCTTAGACTATTTTAATGGAAAAACTTATTAGTGACTTGAATGGCGTGATGAAAGGAATATAATGACTTGAATTTTTCATGTATACATATCAGTATGTATGTAAAGGTAAGGATGCATGAATTAAAAAATTGAAGAGGCCTCTCCTTTTCTCGATCCTTCGTTTAATACGCATGTGTATTAACTCTATTATAACTTCTTCAAATCATCATGTGGATGATGTAAATTACGATGTCAACTTTTGACATGAAATTTATGGTTTGTTGAAATGTGGCAGAATTGTTTATAGTTTTTGAAACAATTGTTCAATGAGGTTAAGTTGCACATTCTATGTAATGTTGATCAAGTAACTATCAAGTTGATAAGAAATAGTACAATACATAAATATGCAATGATGTATCCAATGAGGTTTTGTACCAAGAAATATTAAGTGAATCAATGTAGCCATATTATAGAGGTATTTTCTTCCAACGCTATATTTGTATAATATGTTGAAATCAATCTATAATAGAAGGATTCAATAATTTTTTCCTTAAATGATTGATCCTAGGAATGTGCATAAAATTATTCTTTGTTAGATGGGTCAACCAAGAAGCACATTGCCTCTACCCCGTACAATATCTCATAGATCCATTAAATCACTGGATCAAATTTGTTAGGATGAACAATGCTCTAATACCAAATAAAAATTTGGTACACAATAAACCCATTTTTTGTTTTATACAGGATAATACATTTATATAGGAAAAGTATTTCCTATAATTATGGATCTTATATCTCCACCACAATCTCCTCATATCTCTATAATAGATCACAAATATATTAATGAAATATATTTTTTATAACTATATATGTTTAACAAAACAACTAACCAAGTTACCTAGGTAAACCTAGACATACTATTTACCATAGTAAATTTACTAATTACATGTGAATAGTAATTCTCCTAACACAAAATTTTGGGTACACTAGGATTCCAAACATGGCATCTAATAGATATGATGCCAATAATAATGTTTGTTTTGACCAACGAAGGCATCTCTACATATGATCAAATTAGATACCAGTACCACAACCTGGCTGAAGGCAGGGATTTTTTCTATATCGATAATTAGGGAGAGAAAGGGGACCCAGACGACATCCAATTTTTAAGGTAGAAGGATTTTCATTTTATTTTTTCATCAAGGCCATTCTAATCCTTACATTATGCTTAAATATTTGAATAAAAATATTACTCAAACTCTCATTATCTAGGTCATTTGTTGGGTCCTTGACCCAATTCTGCATAATGGATAGAAAATTATGGGTGGCCATCCATGAATTGATGGTTGTGGGATTGTAAATAATAATAGAATTGGGTATCTTATCAAATATTTTGAAAGCATTACCTAAAATGAAATGTAACTTCTTGTGTTCTCCCTTTTCTAATAGAAGTCTCTCTTTGACTATGGTAAGGGTAAATATAGGAGAAAGTAAATCCAACCAAGGAAATACCTTCAATTTAGCTGCAACTAGGTGCAATCCAACCTTCTTAAGTTCCCTGATATTTGTATATGTTTGAATTTCATAAGCATGCATGTCTTCCTCATCAATATAGTGTACCAAATTTCTTTCTCTTTGAATGGATGATAAAACAACATAGTAATGAGGAAATTCATTATCTAGTGTCGTGGGGTTGAAGACCGTGTCCCTTACCATTCTCTGGTCTTCATAGGAGTATAAGAAAGCATCTAAACTTAAAGTTCATATGTCTCCTGCCATTGTTGAAAGGAATTTTGCTTGCAATACTACTGAAAATCACTTGGAAAAACTTATTAAATTTTTAACTTAGTGGGTTTGTCTTTCACAATTGGTTTTGTAATTAGAAATTTAGATGAACAATCTTGATCAATGTAATAACATTATAGATAAGGATATATTTCATCGAAATTAGCACGCTCTATATTAATTTTTTGTAATGCATGAATTGATATTTTTCCTCCTAAGGGAACATTGATTTTTGAATTAGCTTTCCTTTCTGGATATAGGCCTTACACCTATGTGAACTATATTTTATCATATCCTTCAATTTTAATCATCTCCCTTTTTTCCCTAAAGGCCACATATGTGCCATGTAATAGGCCACGTGTAATACTAGGATTAGCTCTGTATTCTTAATTGTTGAAATGTCTTTGAATTTTCTCTGAATTTGACCCTTTTTCACACTTGTGGAGTATCAGGCCTTCCGAGCATGAAGTTTGAGGTGTGAGCTCTAAGTTATCACTTCTCACATCTTTAGAGAGAAACCTATGGAATTATCACACTTGGTAGTGCAAGTTGTAAATAATCACACCTACAATTCTTCTTGAAAAATTATTGTGTTTGGTAAGTGTTAGTGCTTGCTCCTTGAACTGTGAGGAAAATTAAAACTTGAAGTTAGTGAAATCCCTTGAGAGAAAATTGTTAAGTGTAAGTGTGGTGACTATGAAATAGCCAAATGTGATTCTTCACACATATAAAGTGCGAATACAAAATTTTGAAGTGTGACTACCAAATTTGAAGTAAGTACAAATAATTAATCTAATTTAGTGTGAATATTAAGTAACTTGAAAATAATAATAATAAATAATGATTTAGGCAAACAAATTCCATTTTGAGATCAAATGTGGACACCAAAATATTATTTATATGTTTCAAACCAAATAGGGTCCCTATTTTAAAAGGTAGTCATTTTTAAAATGGGGGAAGTTATCTAATAACACTCAGCAGTATGTGGATTTCCCCAGTAATCATTAATCATGTAAGGTATGTTTTCAATTACTTCCTCTATATCAATCAAGGCATCCACTCCCTCCTTATTAGACTTCTTTAGATTTTTAGAGTATTCCCTGAGGATCTAGATTCTGAACCCTATCACTCCTAGGATCTCATTTTGATATCTTCTATGCTCATCACTACTAGCACATTCTCCTATTAGGACCTTTGTTTTAACTCTTGAGAAGTATTCAAGCATGGAAAAGTATGGACCAAGTAGGTTCATCTCGACATCATACCTAACGAGGTTCTTTCATGAAATCTCCACCTCTAAATTAATTTCACTATGGATTTTTTAGTACCTCTATGAGTACTTTCTAAGAGTGGGTGATAAAATTATCACTCTATTCATTAGTTGATTTTACCATGTTCCCTATATCCTCAATACCATTTAATGAAATATATTTAGTTATCTAGAGTCAGGGATTTTTGGATGTAGAGTATTGGAGAGATTTGACCATTTTCCTTATGACTGTTGTGAGTTGGTCAACCCTCTCTAAGATGATCCTTGATAGCCTAGTCGTTATCCTTTTTTCAAATATTTCTCCTATTGAGGTTTGGACCTCTTCCTTGCAAACCTAACTTGTGACCTTACCAAGGCTAACCCTAGAGACCTAGTAGTCTTGTGTAAAGGTTTCTTGATCACTCTTATCTTGTGGTTTATCAAACCTCTCACCCTTCATATCAATGAAAAATTTCATTCATTTCACCTGAAGGGATTATATTTAGGTTCATGCTACTAAAATAAATTGCCTCTTGTTGCACCACCATACTTATCTTTCTTTCTATTAATTTCTAAAACTATTCAAGGATTGAGGGGTTTCCCTAAGTGATTATGAGATATTGTTCTTTACCAACCCTAGGGGTTATATGCGTACATGTTAATGATAGTGGAGGAGAAAGAAGTTGAGGATTCTAAATGTAGGGGTGTGGTAAATGAAGGGACTTATGGGTGAGGAGTGACAAGAGGGGCTCCTGGAACAAGTGTTGAGAATTCATCCAATTTTTGTAGAGGAGAAAATTGAGTGGGAGTGGGAGAGATAGTTATTGCAGGTGGAGAAGATGGAGGAGTAGGAACAACAATAATTATAGGTGGAGAATATGGATGAGGAGAAACAAAAAACATCATTAGAGGAGAGAAAAGAGGAGGAGAATTGTCTAAGATTGTTTCACCGAATAGTTTACGGAAAAAAAATAAGGTAAGAGGTTAGGAGGAATACATGTAAAATCTAAGTTCAATGGTAGAATGTCCACATTGTTGAATTTTTATGCGAGCTGATCATGGAGAGCTTCCCTTTGGCTAGGAGGAATGACCTGTAAGAAACTTAACAAGACCGAAAAATAGCATTAATAATATACGTTAGTGGACTGCCTAGCGAGTGCTAGATCCGGGAAGCAAGGTGCTTCCTAGAAGGTTGTCAATCCACTTTCAAATATAATTTATTATAACAAATACCATGAAATAAGGAAATCCTACTGTATTTTTATGATTCAGGTATCTCATGATAATACAATAAGTAAATCTAATCTAACAGGAAAGGTTACGATTATATCCAAAGATTTGGTAGGTTGTTCTAGATTTTACAAGTCTAGCAGAGGTCTAATAAAGGGTCTAGGACTAATCAGGTATGGTCTAGGTTTATTTTGGTTGAATTGAAGGCTTGCTGCTTAGAGGGTATACAATGACATAGAGACCGATATCGGTGAGGTGACCGACGTCGGTATAGGGGTGAAACCAATAGTGGTAAGTTAAACCAACATCAGTAGGGGAATGTGTGGTAAATTAATAACATTGGCTTTTTATCCCCTCTATGATTTCACATAGAGTCAGGAAGATGTGGTTAATCTTGTAATATGGCTAAGAAGACTCAAGAATATAGAGGAAGAGGTTAAGAGAGGTGGAAAGGCTTAAAACGGTTGGGTAGGTGGATTGGTGGGAAGATGGAGATATTCGGGTAATAGCAGAAATGTAAATAATAAAAGAAGTAAAATATCTATAGTAAAGTAATCACGAATGATAAAAACCACGTTACTTACTTGTTGCTATGAATATCTTGTGAACGAAGGTGGTTTATGGTTGATAGGTGAGGTTATCACTAGTTCATTGTCACAACAATGTAGCTTGTGTGTTCTTGTGGATACTCAAATGCTCTAGAAGAGAACTTGTTGCTGCTAATGCTCTCTAGCGGTGTGTAAACGTCTTTTGGAAGATGGAATGGCTCTGAGATTCATGTTGATTGTAATAGAACTACCAAAATTGAATGACCAACCCATGTAAAGAGTTTTAAAATTGTATATAAAGGAACTGATGGTGGTTTATGTGAATTAGTCAAAGTTACCAAAAAATAGCCTGATCTTTACTATGTTTGGTATGATCTAATTGCTAATCCAGGTATCAAGTGAGAGTTTGCACTTAGATAAATGGAAATATTGTTGGAGAAGGAATCTGATTTTAATTTTAGGGTTTGGAAGAGTCCCAATTGATTAAGATAAGTAGAGACTCAATCTTAGTTAATTAATAGGCTAAGAATAGGTCCATGATGAGGTGTCTAGGTGATGTGGTTAGGTGAGCTGTAAATTAATTTAATTAAAGTAATTAAGTTAATTAATAATGTGAGGATGAATTCAATTGTAAGTAATTAAATTAATATGAATGTGGGGTAATGGTTCATGCTTAGGTGAATACATTATGTTAATTAATTCAAGGGGACTACGGGGAGTGTGACCCAATTTTGGTGTCTAAATTTTCCCCTTTTGTCACATAGCTTGTATTGATAAATGACACTAACAAAATAAGGAAGTCATTTTCTTAGGTATGAGTGAAAATTAGGTTACCCCAAGTATGGGTGGAGATGATCCCCGTCAAACCAAGATCTAATGAGGTAATAAAGGGATTTAGTGAGTGGTTTGATAAATGTGTAAGTGATGAAAACATGGGTAGGTGGGTTTTAGGTAAGGGTGAGTTCGGTTCAGGTAATAGGAAGTGGTAGTCTAACTCACACATGCATACAGAAACATATAGTCAGGGTGAATATCTTACAAAATCCACTTCATAAAAGGTCAATAGGTTTATACAAACAAGGTTGAAGTGGTTCATGTTGTAGACATAAAAATTGGGTCATGTCGACACTAAAATTTTCCTCCGTAATTTCTATTTCATTAATGTATGTATTAGGAATAGGATGTTGTTAAGTATAATTAGTAGTAGCGTCTGATAGAAGATAACAACGCCGTCAGTACGGTGCCGCCAATAATGTGGAGTACGGTAACAGTCAAAGTACAATAGGAATTTTGTAAAAAGTAAATATTTGTCGTAAGTGGTTCGGTAATGTTAAAATGTCAAAGTTTGGGTAATTAGAGAAGTAGGGTCTACATGATTAGGAATTAGAAATATTATATTGGTAATAAAGACAAGGAGTGAGGTCATAAATATTTTGTGTATTTTATTTGTAAAAAGTCTAAAAATGTGGAACCCATGTAAAATGATAAGGTTTATCTTATCTTAACAGATAAGCTTACATGTACAGATAAGAGTTAAGGTATGAAATATGATTCGTCAGAGTGGATTTATTATCCTATCTTAGAGATAAGATGGATAAGCCTGGAAGTTCTATAAATAGAGAGGCCACCCCCCTCATTTAGCATAGAAGGAAGTAGTGAGAAATATTGTAGGAAGTGTGCGAAGGAAGCCATCATTTTAAAGGTGTGTTGAAGAAGCCATTAAGAGGTGTAATTGTAAAGTTTCTCCCATAGTCTTGGTGAAAGGAAAGTGAAGTCAATAACACTTGAAGTACCTCATGGGTGAGATTGTAACAGTTTCATGTTAATATTATAATTTATTTTGATATTTCATATTTGTCATCATTCTGTCTTATCATAGTCGATGGTATTCTTGTGTTATGTTGTTGTTTTGTTTCTAGATTACATCCACCAAACTAAAGGCTATGCATTAGTAAATAATCATAGCACGAGGAGTTCCTGGTGAAGAATTATCATAGTGCCGGATTGGTGATGACAATTTTGGTTCCGTTTGCCGGGGACCATTCCTTATTGGTGGATTTTTTGGAGAGATATTCCCACTTAGTAAAAAATCAATTAGAGGGTAACCTTGTTTTTACTGTGCATAGTAGTTACCATGGTAAATTCATTTTTGCCATGAATAGTAGTTACCATGGTAAAGTCATTTTTGCTGGAATAGTATTTACCGCAGTAAAGTCACTTTTTACAGTGAATAGTATTTACCGCAGTAACTTCACTTTTTACTGTGAATAGTATTTACCGCAGTAACTTCACTTTTTACCATGAATAGTGTTTACCACAGTAAAGTCAGTTTTTACCGTAGTAAGTCAAGTTTTACCATAGTTTACGGTGGTCATTTCTATTTTATTGTAGAAAGGTGTAAAGTCACTTTCTAGTATAGTGATTCCAATTATTTGTGCACATAAGTCTTGTTAATTGTACTTGTGGGTTGGTATTTCACGGTGGTTACTTTTGAAAATGGAAAAGATTCCTGTTTTTTCAGCTCAATCTAATGAAGATGCTTCTTCTTTCATTCAAGAGTTTAAGCGATCTTGTATTTGTAATGGCCTTATAAGAAGGGAACAATGGACTGAATTTTTTCCTACCTTTTTGGATGGTTCAGCACTTAGGTGGTTTGAAACACTAGGTGATAATGTGAAAAATTCATGGGATTTATTAACTGAAAGTTTTCTTGAAGAATTTGGTGAATAATAGAAATATGCAGATCTCATGATCGAGATCACAAAGCTATCCCAAGGAGAGAAGGAGAAGATAAGGGATTATCATGCTCGTGTTCTAGAGCTAAGGAGGAAGCTCGATGCCCAGATCCGGAAGGAAGGACTAGCAGATGGGTTGATGAATGGCGTAGATAATCTCCTCTGTAAGCACTTCACTCTTGGGATGAAGCCAGAGATCAGACAATGAGTTAAGTATGACCACCCAGCTACCATTGAAAAAGCAAAGGAGATTTCAAGAAGGCAAGAAGAAAGCATGGAAGAGGAGCCCAAAGAAATTGTTGCTAAAGTAGAGCCTACACCAGCACCTTTGGTCCTGAATCCACAACCACTCTCGGTGAGCAAAAATATTTCTCCTAGTACATCTACTGAGTATGAAGATCTGCTCAAAAATATGGGTCAGTTAACTATTAATCTTCTTCAAGGAAAGGAATTTAGTTCTCAGGGAGGAGATAGAGGTCCAAAAATAAATATTTCTGAAGTTGTTTGTTATGGTTATAAAAAGGGTCATTATAAGTATAATTGTCCAGATAGAGCTTCTACATCTGGTAAAGGAGATAATGATAAAGGAAAAGCACCTGTGAATTCTTTTGATGTAGTAGATAAGAGCAGAAATAATGAAGTAGATGTGTTTGTAACAAAAAGAAAGAAAGAAAAAGATAATCAAGATGGAAATGATCCTAAGAAGATGAAAGAAGAAACTAGTAAGAAACATAGGAGAAGAAAGTTGGGTGTGCAGGATTTTCTGATTTCACAGGGGCAAGGACCATACTCCATCTTGGAAGATCTGTTCAAAAGGCCTGAAAATATTACATATGGTCAAATCTTGGCTGTCTTCTGAGAAGAGGTGGGAGTTGCGAGTTGGACTCAATGCTTGAAGAAGGAAGGAGGTTGAGGTCCCTGTTTTGGAGGCAGAGGCAGATCTCTATGCTCCACAAGCTGAGGTATTATGTAATGGTATTTCAATTCATGATGTCTTAGTTGATGGAGGTGCTGCAAATAATGTAATGACCGAGTCTGTAATGAATATGTTGGGTTTAAAAATTGATCACCCTTCAACACTTATGTTAAGGTCATTAAATAAAGGAAAAACTAAACCAGAAGGTGTAGTTTCAAATGTGGCAATATCTGTTATGGGTGTTGTATGTGTGGTAGAATTTCATGTGATGAAAAATGGTACTGTTGTGTACCCAATGCTACTGGGAAGACCATGGCTAAGGAAAGTTCATGCAAGAAACTACTGGAATGAAGGTTTCATGACACTTGGACATGGTAGAGAGAGGGTGAAGATAAATGTGATCCCTCGACATCATAAAGCAGAACCTGTGGATTCAAGTGATGAAACTGATGATTGGACATCCTCTGATTACTCTAGTACCAGTGAAGTGGACACTGAAGATGAAGAAAGTGACGTGGATGTTTCAGTCACGGATATCCTTCCAGTCACACCAAATCATGACCCCATAAAATTATTTGAAGAAGAATTTGATGATCGTCTCCAATAAATAAAGATTGGTGATGCTGTGATGGAGAGTGAGAAGGAATCCTACCTCCAGCTCTTTCAAAGTTACATACACCTATTCACTTTTTATTACAAGGAACTCCATCAAGTAAGTTGGGTAGAACATTCTATTGAGCTAGTAGATGGTGCTAAGCCCATAAAGCAAATGCCATATAGAATGAATCCTAATTTTTTCAAGACTGTAAAAGAAGAAATAGATAAGTTGCTTGATGCAGGATTCATATTTGCTGTGGAGAATTCAGAATGGGTGTCTCCCATTGTGATCTCAGTAAAAAAGAATGGGAAGCTAAGCATTTTTATTGATTACAGGAAGCTCAATAAGGCAACAAAGAAGGATCATTACCCTCTTCCATTTTTAGATTAGATCTTGGACGAAGTAGTTGGCCAGGAGTGCTATATTTTTGCTGATGGATATAACGGCTACAACCAAGTTCGTATAGCAGATAAAGATCAGCTGAAGACCACATTCACCACTCCTTGGGGAACGTTTGCTTATACAGTTATGCCTTTTGGGTTGTGTAATGCTCCAGCAACATTCTAGCGTTTGATGAATAGGGTGTTCGAACCCTAAATTGGGACCTTCATCAGAGTATTTCTGGATAATTTTTACATCTATGGGAGAAAGTTGGAGCACCTGCACCAAATGGAGACAACATTTCAAAGGTTAGATGAAGCACAAGCCTCACTAAACCCTACAAAGTGTGTCTTTGGATGTTCTAAAGGAGTTTTATTAGGGCATGTCATATCTAGAGATGGTATTGGTACTGATCCTGATAAAGTTTCAAAAATCAAAGATTTACCATTTCCTATGAATAGAAGTAAGTTGAGATAATTTTTAGGCCATGTGGGTTACTATAGAAGGTTCATCAAGAATTTCTCAAAGATTGCACAATGACTAACCCAGTTCTTGAAGAAGGATGTTACTTATGAACTAGGAAATAAGGCGCATGAAGCTTTTGGACAACTGAAGGAAGCCCTGGTGTCTTCACCTGTTTTGAAGAATCCAGATTAGAGCAAGCCATTCATTGTGTACACTGATGCCTCAGATGCAACACTAGGAAGTACTTTGAGCCAAAAGGATGAAAATGGGAATGAACATCCAATTTACTTTGGGAGCAGACAAATGAGCAGTGCTAAGGTAAATTATACTGTAACTAAAAAAGAGGCTCTGGCTATCATTTTTGCTGTAAAGAAGTTTAGAAATTACTTGCTAGGGAAAAAATTTCTAGTTGTAATAGATCATCAGGCTCTAAAATATATTGTAAATAAGCCTAACCCATCAGGGAGGATAGTAAGATGGATATTTTTGCTACAAGAATTTGAATTTGATATCATAGATAGGCCAGGAAAGAAGCATGTCAATGCAGATGCACTCTCTCGAGCCTATGATGCTTTAGGATCATCTTGTGATGATGATGATTTCCCCGATGCAACATTGTTATCCCTTGACACAATCCCTAGTGAATACATAGATATTTAGAAATATCTGGATGAATTCAAGTTTCTTGATGGTGCCAATGCAAAGACTAAGAGAAATATTACTCAAGCCAGTCATCCATATTCTATTCTGCATGGAGTATTATTTCGAATAGGACCTGATTGACAATACAAGAGGGCAGTTGGACATGATCAAGGGAAGGAGCTACTAGAAGAATTCCACAATGGTACATGTGGAGGGCACTTCTATAGACAACTTACAGCAAGAAGGATCTTGGATGCAGGTTATCACTGGCCCACTCTTTTTAAAGATTGTTATAATTATTGTAAGACATGTGATATTTGTCAAACACATGGTAACCGTAAGACTTCATCAGCTCCATTATGTCCTATTCTTCCCCTTGGTCCCTTTGAAAAGTGGGGAATAGACATTGTAGGTCCACTTCTAACTACATCATGCCAAAATAAGTATATTGTAGTTGCCACAGATTATTTAACCAAGTGGGTTGAAGCTAGGCCATTGAAAACAACTTCCATGGATGAAGTGGCAAGGTTCATGTATGAACGCATTGTCACCAGATTTGGTTGCCCATTAGAAATTGTAACAGATCAATGAAGCCACTTCATTAATGAGGTGGTAGAATCCCTAGTCAATAAGTTTTCTATTAAGCACAGGAAGGCAACAACATAGAAGCCAAGCACAAATGGACAGGTGGAATGAACAAATTTTGTGTTGTGTCAAATTCTAGCAAAAGATGCATCCTTACAGGTACATAAATGGGATAAAAGGATTCATGCAGAATTGTGGGCATATAGGGCAACATCAAAGTCAGCAACAGGATACTCCCCATTTCAGTTGGCCTATGGCATTGATCCAGTTCTTCCTATTGAGTTTGATATTCCCACTGTGAGAGTTATGAAAAATGAAAGGATGGATGAAAGTGATTCAGTAAAAGAAAGGCTGGTACATCTTCATTTTCTAGAGGAAATGAGATAAATAACAAAGGATACAAGCCATAAGAAGAAAATTAAGCAGATGGAATACTTTGATCAAAAGATCCGGTGGTCTCCATTTCATGTGAATGACTTGGTTCTAGTATATGATTCCAGATACAAAAAAAGAAGACAGAGAAAATTTCTTCCAAAATGGATGGGGCCCTACAAAATAGCAGCTGTGCATGAAAATGGTACGTACCGACTGGAGGAATTGGATGGCACTCCCATTACGAAATGGGTCAACCACGACAAATTGAATATTTTCCAAGCACCAGAATAGTCTACTCCGAGGACGGAGTAGAAGCTAGGAAGGGGGAAGATGTCGACACTAAAATTTTCCTCCGTAATTTCTATTTCATTAATGTATGTATTAGGAATAGGATGTTGTTAAGTATAATTAGTAGTAGCGTCTGATAGAAGATAACGGTGCCGTCATTATGGTGCCACCAATAATGTGGAGTACGGTAACAGTCAAAGCACAATAGGAATGTTGTAAAAAGTAAATATTTGTCGTAAGTGGTCCGCTAATGTTAAAATGTCAAAGTTTGGGTAATTAGAGAAGTAGGGTCTACATGATTAGGAATTAGAAATATTATATTGGTAATAAAGACAAGGAGTGAGGTCATAAATATTTTGTGTATTTTATTTGTAAAAAGTCTAAAAATGTGCAACCCATGTAAAATGATAAGGTTAATCTTATCTTAACAGACAAGCTTACATGTACAGATAAGAGTTAAGGTATGGAATATGATTCGTCAGAGTGGATTTCTTATCCTATCTTAGAGATAAGATGGATAAGCCTGGAAGTTCTATAAATAGAGAGGCCACCCCCCTCATTTAGCCTAGAAGGAAGTAGTGAGAAATATTGTAGGAAGTGTGTGAAGGAAGCCATCAGTTTAAAGTTGTGTTGAAGAAGCCATTAAGAGGTGTAATTGTAAAGTTTCTCCCATAGTCTTGGTGAAAGGAAAGTGAAGTCAATAACACTTGAAGTACCTCATGGGTGAGATTGTAACAGTTTCATGTTAATATTATAATTTATTTTGATATTTTAGATTTGTCATCATTCTGTCTTTTCATAGTCGATGGTATTCTTGTGTTATGTTGTTGTTTTGTTTCCAGATTACATCCACCAAACTAAAGGCTGTGCATTATTAAATAATCATAGCACGAGGAGTTCTCGGTGAAGAATTATCATAGTGCCGGATTGGTGATGACCGTCACATTCCCCTCAGCCCCTGATCAGATAACCAACTTAAACAAGGGCACCTAGCCATGGCCCCCTTTCACCCCACATTAATAATGAATTTAATTATTTTAATTAAATTAAATACCATCCTCACAATATCTAATATTTTATTACCTTAACTGACCTAATTTCCACCTCACCTAGACATCTCATCCAGCCACCTCACCCTAGACTTATTTTTGGCATGTTTCCATAACTAACAGTAACTAAGTATCGCCTACCTTAATGAGGTAAGATTTGGTCTAACCCTAAAATAAATCCCTAAAATCTCTCTAACCACATTCCCGCCCATTAGAAGGGAAGCTTCTGTTCTGATCTACAAGAACAAATTAACTTGGCCCAAGAAATGAGAAAGACATGCCCATTTTAGTAAACCTAGGGAATCCCTCCTTAACTGACGTCGGTCACCCCTAAACTAACGCTGGTCAACCCAGAACTGTCATTGATTACCATTTATTCACCTAAGAAACCTTGTTTTTGGGTGGGCACATTCTAAGAGAAAGAAGACAAGAAGATAGTTGCATGTAATCAGAACCAGAGTCTTTTTCACACACCCAAACATCCATAGCCAGCACTAGGACATATCTAGAAGCATTGGCACTCACGGTAACATTCCGAGAATCTTCACTATTACAACAAGTTCCATTCCATCAACCGAATCATCACCACCATCCAACCATTGGACCTACAATATTGGTAAGTGTTTTATCATTAATCATTTCCCTTCCTATTTTTTTCATAGAAATGTTACCATTTCTGTTACCTTTTTTCTATTAACATTCCCATTCCTCCATATAATTCTTTTTGAAAAACCCAAATACATCTCCCACCAATTTATCAGATCACCTATCTTGGCCCTTCCACATCTCTGAGTGCTCTCAGTATTCCCACAAACCTCGCCATATCCTTTTTTAGCCCCATCTAGCCGCACCTAGCCTCTACAATAAGATTTTCACTGAATTACTGTCACCCTACTATACTGATGTCGGTTACCCATAACCATCATTGGTCTCCCTTAACTATCATCAGTTATACCAAACCGACATCGGTCTCTGTGTTTTATACCCTACCCAAGAACAGAGCTAAAAAACCTCCTACCAATTGACCTAAACAACCTAGAATCAGATCCTGACCCATCCCAATACCTTGACAGACACCTCATCCTTTAGATCCAACTATAGCCCATCCTGTTGTGATTGGATTTACTTATTGTACTGTAATGAGATACCTAAATCATATCAACTACAATAGAACTTTACTTATTTCTCGCATTAATTTTTTAAAAATAGTGGATTGACAACCATTTAGGAATTATCACACTTCCTAGAACTAGCCTACGCTAGGAAGTTCATTTCCATATATCATTTAATTATCCTTTTGTGGTCTTGTTTTCTATTATAGGTAGTTCCTCCTAGCCAAAAGTAAGCTCTAACAATCAGCACTCGATTGAGAAGTCAAAATATGTGCAACAACCATCAACCAGCCCATTTAATAGGTATTCCTCCTAGCCCTTACCCTTATCTATTTTGTCATTCAAAAATGTAAAGAAAAAGGTGAAACATTTTGGCATGCCTGGTGGGACCCATCTCGGGTTCTACTGCATTTTCTTCATTTCTAGGTGAAATTTGTGTGTTTGTTTCCCTTTAAAAGGCTTACACATTAATATTTTTTCTCTGGTAATCTTCTCTTCTTTCTAATTGATCTAAAAGAAAATTTTCTATTGGTGCATTTAAAAAGGAATTATTCTTCTTTCTTGTTATCGGCATTTAGTGAAAGAGCATACCCTTTCCTATTCATCATTTGCTTCATCAAACGTAACCTTTTCAATTTGGGTTTAAAATAGGTTGCATTACATTCTGATTTGCTACATTTAGATCACATTAAAATGAGGGTAACCTATATGCTGGAAGTCATGCCCAACTGATGGTTAACACAAAGAATCGTAGAAAGCACGTTCTCCCTCTCTCTCTATGTCTTACCAAACTTGCACAAAATTGAAATATACACATCTTTCTTAAACAACATCTTACCTGGGAACACCTATTTGTGATCACACAATCAGATTGGTAGGTACTCCCCAGCTCATTACCTCTGTCGAGTCATTATCTCAGAGGATAGCCCGCCCCCTCCATAACATACTCGAAACCTCTTCTTTTAGATATCATTCTTCATAGGACACCTACCTAACCAAATTTTTTTGTTCTAAATACACAGTCAATTTTAAATAATGCAAGATGAACACACATAAATAAAAATCACTCTTAGGATCATATTTTTCTTTGCGTTCTTCTTGCTTTGCATTTTGAGTTGTGAGGACACGATTCCACATTTTTGTTTTTTCTTCCTTGCACACTCCCCCATCATAGTTGGAGTATTCCAACTTTATCTGAGTTTTCCAGGGCTCCATCTTCTCATTCTCATATTTCTAAGTTTGATTATTCACTTGATTTAAATCACAACCCAATTTTCTTCATTTCTATCTCAATTTCATAGTAAGTGGTGTCGGTCCAACAATCGTCATTGGTTTTCATATGACCTTTGTTGGTTAAACCTAACTAGTGTCAGCTCCTAAATTTCTAGGTACTTTGGCCTGGGACAATCTTCATTCATCATTTTGTTCTATTTTTTGACCCTTTTGGCACTAACATATTTACCTAATAATCTATTCTACTATGTTGACATTACCATCATATAGAAAACATTTCCTTGTATTGTTTATCAACCCTATTTCATTTTATGAAACTGGGGATTTTCCATAGTAACCGACATCAATTTCTGTGACTAACGTTGGTTTTCTAGCAACTATCACCAATCAAACTGACTGTCAGCACTCTCTGTATTTTTTTTTCTAGATCCAAATCTTGACCAAACTCACCTTTCTATCCTCATTCTTTTCTATCCTACTACTTTCTGTGTCATCTATAGAATATAGTCTTACCAGGTTAGTGCTTGTTCACATGGTGCTAACTCTCAGCCAAACTAATGCCCTCATATTCCATGCTAGTCATTAATCACTCCCACCTAGTCCCTTACCTCATTCCATCATATCACCCATGGATCCTAATCAGCATATCACCATTGCTTCAGGTGATGAGCAGTTCACACGACTCCTCGATCAGAACCCTGTAGCCCTATAATTCTACCTTTCCCATTCATCCACTTGGGATTCATCAGGATAGTTAATATGTCCCCTCTTCTACATCAACCATTGCTAGCTTGACGTTACCCTCACCTTCTCATTCCCTAATGGTTTCACAGTTAGGCCTCACACACACTATGATCATTGCGTTTGCAGTATCAGTCACACATTTAGTATTTGTTGTCCCCTCAGTGACCACCCAGATCATAACCTCATCTGTTCCCATTGTCTCACAAATACCCATTGTAACACAACCATATGTGGTGTCGGTGACCCCTAATCCATTCCATAATATTCTCCTCTCCATCAAACAAACATTGTTCCAATCACTACTAGAGTCACTATGACCATCTCGCCTACATACACATACTATCAACAGCCCCCTATCTTGTCTGTCACCCATTCTGGATACATACTATCTATGTCAATCCGCTATTCTCAACCTCCCTATTCAGAATCACCATACAATGGAATTTCTCCCATGTCACAAGTTCAATACCATCCCCCTTATGCCACAGGAGGAACCCTCCCACCAAAACCTACCAATGACCTTATCAAATTGATGATGGAAAGGATGCAGACACTAGAAGCATCGGTTTACAGATCACGTAATTATCTCACCTATGATGAAATCTGTAAGGAGCCCATTCATTTTTCCATCCCCATTTTCCCATACCTTGTACATTGGGAAATGCCAAAATTCAATTATTTCAATAGTAAAGAATACCTGCAGCACCATTTGGGGTCTTTAAAACATGGGTGTTACCTAATCACCCATGACAATGCTTTACTTCTACAGACGTTCCTGATGTCCCTGACATGACTAACATTGGACTGGTACAGTAAGCTACCAAGACACTCCATCTACTCGTTTAATCAAGTAGCCCAAACATTATTATATCACTTCTCCATCAACATTATTAAGAAGGTTACCATGACTTATCTTTATTCCACATGATAGTATGACGATGAGTCTATCGCTGACTTTGTCTCTCACTGGCAGGGCCTAATTAACCAGATCACATTTCAATTACCTCAAACTAAACTCATAGATCTATTTACTCGGGCCTCCACAAAACACATCTCACCAACCCTGCAGGTGTAGACCTTTCACACTTTTGACGAGGCATTCACCATGGCACAAAAATTGGAAATTCGTTCTATCAAAAAGAATAAAATTCAAATTCATAACAATAACATCACGTTTAAATAAAATGATGCTTCTTCATCTTTAAAACCCCAAAACAACTATTCAAAACCTAAAGGATCTGCCAATACCGTAATTCTCAAGGCTGGCCCCCCTGATCAATCAAACCCATCCAAACCTCCTTCTAATCTCTCTCCCGTCCAAGCTTTCCAGTTCAAACGAGAACAGTGAAAGTATACTTTGATAGGAGAATATTATTCTTCTATTTTGGAAAAACTTGTTAAGGCTGGTGCCATTACCCTTCCACCTATAAAACCACATATTCATTTTGACCCTAAGCAATCCATGTCCGCATGGTATAAGGAACATGACTTTGCAACTATCATCGTGTCAAAGGTCATAGCGATAATAACTACATCACCTTCAAGAATATCATCCAAGAAATGTTAGACAATGGAGATCTAGTCTTGGATAGCCCAATTGCACCCACTAACCAAAACCTACACATCTTCAAAAATTCATTCCCTAATCATGCCCCTTCTTCCAACCAAACTGGTGACACTTCAAACAATGATAGCAATGCCCGCGAGGTCCACACTATTTTTGATGACATACCATTTGCTACCCAATTTCCTGATGTTCCTTCCATAAATGAAATATTATCCCCTCACCTACTCCTTCACCCATAGAGGCACCCCCTTCATTTTCTTCTTCACCCATGGAAGAGCCTATAATTAGCACGCCACCTTTGACCCCTGAAATTTCTAAGAAACAGTCAGTGGCACCTCTCCTACTCATAGAAGATGCAGGTCCACCACCAACACCTACACAAGGAGAGTCCACTTCATCTAGCCCATTCTCCCCTCTACCCATGGAGGATTCTACATAAGTACTAGTGTCTTCTGATGACTCTTCACCATCGCACCTTCAAGATCCCAATGATCTAATTTTGGCACTCTTACCCATAAAGTCCAAGGCTAGCCATTTCCCGATATCTCAAACACATTTTATAGGGATTGCCACTCGATCTACGTCATCCTCACTTAAAACAACACAATTTTCACACTTGGCCGATCGCTTGGATTATGTCAATAGGGCCTTACTTTGGGGATGCCTTCTACTTCCTATTTCAACAAAAATGTAGCTGTCACTCACTGACACCTCCACTATCTATCCAAAAGTGTTTCGAGTTCCCGAACCAAACACAACTATGCCTATTGCAACACCTTCCACATCATCACCCATGGCCCAACTCACACCTCTGCCAATAACCCAACCTACATCTATACCCAAACACCTACCCACACCTATATCATCTCCCTTACCTAAACCTATCCCTACCTAAGGGGTCATATCAACAACTAGCCTTACCCAACCATCAAATTAGATTTATCCACATTTTCCAAAACTAACACTAGACTTACCCCGGCCCCTAAAATGAAGATCTAATCTCCTAGACCTCATACAACAACCTCGCTACCCCTTGACCCTGGCCAAGCAACCCCCATCCATCGGTAAACCAAGAACGTAGCAGCACATTTCCCCATCACAAACCTCTAATATACCCAAGCGACCCACACAACTTTCATCCTCACCCGTAACCTTCTTACCAACCATACCTCCACTACTATCCATAACTTCTTCACTACCCATGACACTTTCTTCTCTTCCACTCATGCCTCTTGCCTAACCTACATCACCTACCTCCACAACACCTTGGTTACCCCCGTGGGTAGTACACCCTCTTCCACCATTGGCTTTTCCCTCCACATCTCGTACACCTATATAACCTTTTCTCAAAAAGATGCAACCTAAAGCTAAAAATCCTCTACCCTCCAATAAGGTAGTTAAACCAACCAAACCTTCTGTCGCTAGCTCTTCTACCATGCACATACGCAAGTAGATGCAACCAAGGCCTAAGACCAATTTGTACACCAAACTAGTAGACCAACCTACTCCCTCTCTTGTAAATACATTTCCTCCACAATCAGTCATACCTACACCCAAACCCACATTCACCTCCCATTATGATCCACCAGCAGGGTCCTACACCAAAATCCTAACCAATCTCATCGAAACTTCTGTCATCACATTACCACCTCTTAGAATTTACAACCCACACATACCCAAACCAAAAGGGTTTAATGAAACCAAAATTTGTGCCTACTATCATGTGTCAGGACACGATGTAAAGAAATGTAAGGCTTTAAAAACCTCTCTTGTCCAATTGTGTTCTCCTATTTCACCAAAAATTTGATGATGACTATCTTCTTGATGAGGACCCCTTTTCACCTTCACCAATTTCCATATATCTTCCCCCATTGCCTACTTAGCAACCAAAATCTACACCCCCACAACTCTTCAATCCACCCCTAAGATTTGAGATCAACATGGTTCGTATAAGAGAGTTGGCCAAACCATCACCGAAATGCCAATGCACCCAACTAATTTAACAAGGATCGTATCCCCCACTATGGTTTTGTCCCTCATGTCATTATACCTTCCATGACACACCCTCTTCATCCACCTCCCCTCAGATTAACATGATCAACAATGTCACCCATGCTCAGAAAGACAAGGGCAAGGAAAAAGTAACTGGCCCGTTAACAAACCCTTTACCCAACATACCAGCCGCACCCATACCCATAGTCACCATTTGAGGTCTTGCATATCCTATTTCCTATGGAGTCACACATCGTACAATGCTGAAACAACTACACCAATCCCCCCTCAAAATGTCTTTATATGACCTCGTTCAAACCCTGGAGTCACATCGTCACATCCTCATGGAGGTCCTTTAATCTATTGAATTCTTACCAAATGAGCCCACACCCGTCACCTCCATCATTACTCCTTACCACGTAACCTCTCTCACTAGTTCTTAAGCTTCCTCTACACCTCCACCTACTTGCCAAGTAGTCGCCCTCAACTTTTCAGATGAAGAGATTGCTCCCTTCCAGTCTGATGATCCCGACCCCACTCTCTTCATCTCCATCTTTATTGATAATATGTGCATATGGTGTGTTATGATCGATGGTGGTGCTAGCATTAATATCATCTTCTTCTATGCATACAATCAAATGTGGATACCTACCAATTTCATACATGATAACCCGGTTATGTTTCACTCCTTCAATGATGCCATGACATCTACTCTGGGTACAATTGTTCTCCATGTCTACGTGGGCCCCCGCACTATCTCGGATCTTTTCTATGTCCTTGAAGGGGAGTTCTAGTATAATTTTTTGCTCGGCCGACCTTGGATCCGATCCATGGGTTGTGTCCCTTCGACTTTACATCAATGACTCAAATTTGAACACGAGGGACATAATTACACCATACCTACCGACCCATCACCTTTAAAGACCTATAACATGCTATATCGGCCCAAATATTTTTGTGTACCAGTCAAGGCATCTGCCACTATCACTACTTCACCTTCATCTAAAAGCCCATCAACCAAAAATGTCACTACCTCTACTACATCTGACATTATTATCCCCACTACAGCTGCAACCTCTACTATTGATGCACTTTTTTCCCCATCATCTAGCAATCCATCTATCCCTGCTACCCACATACTGACTACTGATCCCTTAGAATTTGTTTTTCAATGCTCCACTTTGGGGGAATACCGCATATACAATATCGACACCTTCCTCTACCCACAAGAGTATGAGAATCTTCGTCAACACCCCAGCTATGACATCCGCATCAGTGATGTTTTTCCTTATGGCCCTCCCCATCTTCGCACCAACCTAATGTATGTGGGACTTGATATTGTCACCTATAAACCCGAACCTCCATCCCAAGCCCAAACATTTTCGTCTGACCTACACTCCCTCACTAAGCACTGCTTCAGTCATTCTTTCCTCCACCAGTGCGCGTGGAAAGGATTTGGCTTCAGATTTTATGAGCAAGGATGCCATACTGTCATTTCATGTACCTCTCGTAAACACAATGACCGTAGTGGAATTGGTTTTGACGCTCCACCCTCTAATAAGGTTCACGTTGACCTTATCCAAGATGAGAAATTTCCCCCCTCTCATTCCACCACATTACCATCTTCACCCACGGAGTCCATAGATCCCGAATCTATTCATCCTAACTATTTTTTTCATAAAAACCATTTCCCTGGGACCGTTGACCTATCAATACGATGGCAAGGATCCCTCTTCTCTCCCATTCTTGTATCCTGACATGATCGATGACAATACACCTTCAATTAACGTCATTCAAATTTAGGATGATGAGTCCGTCCTCACCTACCTTAGTGTGGAAGACTCCTATATTCATCAGTCACTACCCTCTGAGACGTAGACCATGTTGAACGAATCGACCATCAAAGTAAACATTAACACTCAGGACAACCCACACATTGTAAAGATCAGTCAATCCTTAGACGCTACTGAACAAGAAGCCTTCACGTCTTTCCTTTGGGACCATAGCAATGCTTTTTCCTATTCCTATGCCGATATGCTAGGTATCGACCCTAAAATCATGTTCCACAATATCGTAACCATTCTTGATGCCAAACCCATCAAACAAAAGCTGTAGAAAATGCATCCTCGCATTGCTCTTTTGGTCAAGGAAGAGCTTCTGCAACTTCTCTCGGTTTCCTTCATTCTATCCATTGATTATCCCCAATGGATTTCTAACATCGTTCCTATCACAAAGGTGACAGGGGGACTCCACATTTGCATGGACTTCCATGACCTCAACCTTGCCTATCCCAAAGATGATTTCCCACTACCAGGCACTGACCAACTAGTTGATCTTACCTCTGGCCATGAAATGTTATCAATCATGGATGGTTTCTCGGGCTACAATCAAATACTAATATCTCCAGAGGATCAATATAAGATGACCTTCATCACCCCTTGGGTGACCTTCTACTATCGAGTCATGCCTTTTGGCCACAAAAACGTTGGTGCCACATATCAGCAAGCCATGACTTACATCTTCCATGACATTATGTATTGCATATTGGAAGATTACGTAGATTATATTTTGGCCAAATATAAACATCGAACCAAGAACCTACCTATCCTTAAAGTCATCTTCAACCATCTCATTAAGTATTGTGTGCGTATTTAACCAAAGAAGTGTGTTTTTACTTCGCTTTCTGAAAAACTCCTAAGTTCTATCATTTCTTTGCGTGGCATAGAAGTTGATCTTGCTAAAGTCAAGGCCATTCTGGAAATTCCTTCATCGACTAATCTCCGTCAACTTTGAATCCTACAAGGAAAGTTGCAATCCATTCATCATTTTATCTCGCATCTTTCTGACCAATGTTAACCATTTCATCATCTTCTTAGTAAAGATGTGTCCTTCAAATGGGATGGTGATTGTCATACAGCCTTCAAAGCCTTTAAACAATACCTCCTTCAACCACCAGTACTCATTCCTCCTAAGGATGACCACCCCTTGTACCTATATATTTCTGCCACTAACCATTCTTTAGGTGCCATGCTTGCTCATCGCAATGACCAACACCGAGAACAAGCGGTTTATTACATAATTCGTACCCTTCTTGACTATGAAACTCGATATGCCCACGATGAAAAACTCTTCCTACCCTTAGTTTTCGTCATCACCAAACTCCATCATTACCTACTCAACCACAAAACCTTCGTCATTACGAATACAAACCCATTACACTATATGTAAGTCAAACCCTATCAACATCAATGTGCCGAACATTGGCTTATGCTTCTGGATGACCTTGACCTCAAACTCATTCATCAAAAGTCCATCAAGGGACAAGCTATCGTTGTCCAATTTTCCAATGCATCTATTTCTGGGAATCAACCCTCTAACTTTGACTGTCCAAATGAGTCTATAGGTACCCTTTCCCTAGACAAACCCACTTACCAAATGACACTCTTCTTCGATGGCTCCAAGTGTCAGTGTGGGGGTGGGGCTGGTGTTATTCTCATTCCACTTGATGGTGAACCTATGCCTTTGTATTTCAAACTCAATTTTTATTATACAAACAATATTGTTGAATACGAAGCACTCGTGTTGGGTCTCCAGGATGCTTATGTGTTAGATGTTAAGTCAATCAACATCTTTGGTGATTCTCAGTTGGTCATAAACTAAGTCAATGGTATATACTAGTTTCATAATGAGATACTTAAAAAGTATAAGCATCACAAAGACATAATTTTTACCACTTTTGGCCATTACACACTTCAAACCACCCCACGTTCTACCAATAAATTTTCGGATACCATGGCGTACTCGGATTCTCATATACCTTCTTCACCCACTGACTCTAAAATATTTTTCACAATACAAAGGCTACAATCAACCTCTTACTTACCTTGTGAGGTCTACTCTATCGGAACCATTGCCCCTAACCCACATGACCTTTGGTATAAGCAATATGTAGACTATCTTTCACTTTCCATTCTACCTACTGATCTCACTCGTAATGGACAACGTGCCTTACTTAAAAGTGTCTCTCATTATTTCATCATGGGTGGTCTTCTTTACAAACATGGTTTCAACAACATTCTCTTGCGATGCCTTACAAGTTATGAAATTCCATACACCATTAAGGAAGTCCATGATGGAATTTGTGGATGTCACTTTAGTGGTCTTGTTTTCGTAAAACGCATTATTGGCCTAGGATATTATTGTCCAACCCTAAACTATGACTATTGTGATTATGTCAAACACTGTGTGAAATGCCACCAACATGCTAATCTCCATCACACACCTAGTCATGCCTTACATGTCGCACGATACCTTTAGCCTTTCTCTCAATGGGGTTTGGATCTTGTTGGTGAGATCAACCCCCATTCTTCACAATGCCACTAATGGATCATAACCGCTACCGAATAGTACACTAAATGTGTAGAATCCATTCCCCTCATTTCTACCAAAGATTTGAAGATATGTGAATTCATCAACCATCACATCATTTTTCATTTTGGTGTTCCTCACCACATTATCACTTCTAAAAGAAAACAATTCAAAAACAAAACCCTACGCAAACTATGTGACACTTTTGGCATCCAACTCAGTTTCTCATCACCTTATTACGCACAAACCAATGGTCAAGATGAATCAACTAATAAAACCTTGAACAAAATTCTTATGAAGGTATTCAATGATACCGGGAAAGATTGGCATACACACATTCCTTTCACCTTGTGGGATTATCATACTAGTATTTACATGTTGACTGCTGCCACCCCATTTTCTTCGGTCTATGGTACCAAGGTTGTCTTACCTTTCGAATTCCAAATTCCATGTCTTTGTATCTCACTACAAGACATGCTCAAAAACAATGAGTTTCACCAAGATCGTTTGGCACAAATTGAGTTACTAGATGAGCATCGTCTCAATGCTCTTGACCATCTCCAAATCTACCAAAAATGTATCAAATGTGCCTATGAAAAATGTGTTCAAAAACAAACCTTTCAATTCGGTGACCTCGTCTTGAAGGAAAATCAACATGTAACCAAAGAGGAGAAAAGTAAACAAGGAAAATTTTCTCCTAATTAGCTTGGACCCTATATTGTTACCCATGCCTATGGATCAGGTGCTTATTATTTGTCTTCACTTAAAGGTAAACTTGAACCTGACCCCCTTAATGCCTTACATCTTCAACCATTCTATTGCTAGTATCAAGTCCTCTATCATTGTCTGTCAGTTGATCGTTGGTCCCTTGAGAGTTGTTCACCTTCCATATTACCCATTTTGAGGATCCATGACTAAACAAGAATCATGTGATTACCCGTCTTCTTTTAGCCTTGTCTTTAATATGTGTACCACGGCTCTACTCATAGTAAGATGCTCATGGATACTTTTCATCTTATTCAAGATGGCATCTCATGTTCATCCATCACTCGAAACCACCTCTTTCATAGTTAATCTTTGTGTGTTACGGTATTGTCTTCTAAACAAGAACCTAATTTTCCTCTATAGTCTTTTCCATGACTTAAACATCTAAAAACAATAAGGGATACAACTCCTTTAGTCAAAATTCTAGAAAAAGATGACACCCTCAAACAATACATCTCTTCACTCTAATTCCACAACCATAAATAGACTACTCCCTCGAAGGACAACTACATAAAGTCATTACAAAAATGTAATAATTATCCAAAAGCTTCCCACATAGATCAGCTTCACAAAGACCTCAAGGAGATAATATACTCATCCCATATAGACTTCCCACATCGATCAGTCTATTTAAAAAAAAACCAACAAATGATGAAAAAAGATGAAATTTTTGTCATGGACTTGCCTATTGTGGATTCCAGGTTTCTTGTTCCGAAAAACACTCTGTCGTACACTAAGTTACGTTAAACCTCGCATTCTCACATTCTTGAATTTTTATTCTAATTTCCTCTTTACTCAAGGGACATGTCGCAAACACAACATTTCATGATCTTGTGAATTTCTTTACCCTTAGAATGGTCCGTTATGCAATGCCTTTAGGGTCTTGCATTCATAAGCCTCTCTTATGTATGGATTGAATCATTAGGGTTCTTATCAAATTAAGTGGCTCTTTTACCACCTCTTACCATTTTCCTTCCTCTTTACTTATTGATTATCCTATACAAGACCCGATCCTCTACACCTATATTACAAAATCAATCAACCATGCCTACGACCTAAACTCAGTCATGCCTATGACCTACATTTAACAATGCTTGTGACCTACACTCAATCATTCCTATGACCTATATTCACCCATGCCTAAACACCTATCAATCCATTCCTTTCCTTCATCACAATCTTCCCTAGCTTATGGGATAAGTACATTGACCTGAGGTCCATTTTCGTCGGGACTATGTAGGTAGCACTTAGATGACATCGGACCCTTGGAGGTTAGCTCGGCCACTCTCTACCCTAACCTATTCCCCCTTTCCCTTTCCTTTTCCTATTTACATTCTACCCTAGTTATTTTTCTTTCTATATCAATAACTGGAAATCAAACCACACAACCAACAATTGCTAAACATATTTAACATCATAATTTACACATTTATTTCAGCACATCTACCATTTCTCTACCATAATCATACATTTTCCTAAAAATAATCTTAACACAATCTATACCATCACAAATTCCACACATTAATGAATTAGAAATTCAATCAACCACAAAACCTGAGTCGATCCAGCCTAGGACTTGACTCGACCCATGCTTAAACCAACCTAACTCGATCCACGCCTAAACTAACCTAACTTAATCCATGCTTATAACCTGACTCCATCCATGCCTATGACCTGACTCTATCATGCCTAATTTACCTTGTTTCCATCACATATACAATATCATTATTGAAAGTACATATACACATCATGCCATAAACATCATCATTACCATATCCAAATATACAAATATCTCTAATATATAATGTCTCTAATATATAATGTCTCTGATATAAATGTCTAAAGATCATCAGTGCATGGGCCGATATCATATACAAAAAATCATCGACACGTAGGTCGATATCATATAACAAAACATCATTGGCATGCAGGCTAGTACCATATACAAAAATTCATCAGCACGCAGGCCGGTCCATATCACAAATAATCCCTATACTATCTAAAATGGTGATATCCCTCACCTGTTCCTTGGATATCTACATCAGTCTCTCCCAACACCTCTTTCACTCCTATGTGGTGCCCCCCACCTACCTCACCACCTATTGTGGGTCTCAATCTAGCAGTTGATGGCCCCTCACTTAGATCTTGCCTTCGTACACTGGTGGCCTCAACCAACTCCCGCCTCTGGGCGCACCGGCTCCGTGTGCCCTCTACACTATGAGTGCGGGATTGAGTCCTCTCACTTGAGGCATGCTATGCTCGTTACTCCATACATGAAGCAATATCTATCCCTGATGCTACCAAATTATCCTCATAATACCTTTCCTCACCAAGGGCATCCCTAAATCTCCCCATGGGCACCATCTGAGGAGGTGTCATGGGTCTCACCATAACCTGTGTCCTATAACTATTCACTAAGGGTCTTTGACCCTGTACCTATACCTATACCATGGGACCCTGTCCCTGAGCCTGTCATGTTACTTGTGTCAGTGTCGATGCCTACGTAGCACTCTAGGCCTATAAGACCACAATATATGTCTATGCAGTGGCCAACTAACCCTACAACCTTATCATATGTGCATGTAGGGTGGCCACTTGCTCTAAATATTTGGCCCCACCCTGTGCGGGTACCTACCCTTGTAATGTTGTGACCTGGAACTAAAGGGACACCACCTATTCCTGTAACATTGCCACCTCTGCCTGTGACCCAATCAATTTTCCCTGTAAACCTATAACCTGGCCCTGTAAGGCAGCCACTTATCCCTGTAACATGTCCCTCTGGACTGTGAGGCTGGCCATGTTTGGCTGTCCTGGTGTGGATGGCGTTGCTTGTAGTTGAGCTACCCACCATGGTCTTATATGTCAATGCACCTAGCATCATCAATATGTCGGTCCACTGGTGCCTCCTCCCACCCTATTAGCATAGTAGGTCATGGAGGGGACATCAACCTCTCCACGTCATCCCTCCTGTACTATGGGAAGAGAGGACGTACATCTTGCACTAGCCCAAATTGTCCTCTGACCCTGTTTATGGGTATCACCTCATGCTCTCCTATGTTGCACCCCTCTATCCATCGAACCAGTTATAGTTGGTCTAACTCCACATCCATCTACCCATATGATGGAAAACCCACATAGGGCCTCTAAATAATGTCCACACCGGAAAACCCCTCCAACAAGCACCTGTAATAGGCTACATCATGTGTAGCCCTGGCATCTCTGCGCACTCTAGTAACTGGCACCAAATGCATGTAACCCACTTGAAAAAAACCAGGCTCAAATACATCAGCCCATGGCATACCTAGTGGCCTCACACATATAGTGTGCTCGTATGCCCAACAGTGGAGAAGAAAGGTGTAGCATAGGCTGAATTGATGTAATCTCCTATATGCTAGCAACTCCTTGTACAAGTGCACCAAGTATGTTGGTGCCTAAGGAAAATGGGTCCTCTCCTCCATCATGTCATGAAGGACCCCCATCAGCACCCGTGGGAATCTCCCACCCTCTACATCTTGCAATGTAAAACATAACACTACCTCCATAATAAAAAATACTTGCCTCATCTCCTCTAGATAAGATGTATACATCTCACCATAGCTCAAACTGGCACTATGGAACCTCGTCTCTGCCATACCCTTGCCAAAACCTATCAGCATCAACTCCTCGGAGGCCTCTGAGAATATAAAATACACCTTTTATCCCACTATCGATAGGCGCAAGATCTGATAGACATCCTCTAAGGTGATTGTCAGCTCAGCCATCGACAAATGGAATGTGTTGGTCACTGCATCCCATCCATCAATGAGTACGAAAATAATCCTAGGCTCCCGTACTATATGCCTATAATGTCTCATACCTATCAAGCCAAAATCTGTCATGTGCCTCCACTCATCAGTAGTGACACTCAATCGTACCAACAACAATAAAGGGTGTACATGGTCCCTCATTCGTAGCTACTCTCTGGTCTGCATCCACCACAATACAAACATTATTCTTAAATCAATCAATTAATATACTCAATCGACATTGGTTCTTAAATCCTAACTGATGTCAGTATATACAAACAGACGTCAGCCATACCATGACTGATGTCGGTCACTATTACTGTGCCCAAACCCGAACCGTTGATTTTCTTCCCCCCATTTCTCTCCCATTTCTCCTAGACACCTACCCAAAATTCCTTCAAATCCTTCCCCAACCCTATTCAACCTACTTATGCCCTTTCCCACCCCTTCTCTCACCCATATTAACCACCAAATTTAAAATTCTCTACCCTACCTAAACTAACCTACCCATTTCCTTCTTCTTATATCAAATAATAATGAATAAATCAGATCATACCTCATCTCTTCATGACCTCCATGGGGGCACGTCTAGATGCTGTGTTGGTGGTCCACCTAAGCCCTCTCCTACCTCCACCATGCTCCCTCCAACCTCTCCACCAATCCACTCACTCTGCTTGATCTTGTGGGCCCATCCACCTGACTCTACTACCCACTCAGATCTCTCCACCTCACCTTAGTATATTCCCATTTACTTTCCTCTCGCCAAGCAACAAAATTCTCATGCTCTTGTCATTTTCACAAACACAAAAGTGTACAAATGAATCCGTCTTATACAAATTTCTCCTTTTTATAGACCCACATCGACCTGACTGACGTTAGTCATGGCATGCCCTAGTCAACTGAAATCGGTCTTATGCCATCCTCCTTTCAAAACCTTTTACCTTTGAATACTTTTTACCCATTTTGACCCACAATTATCTTTCCCACCACCTCGTGGCCCTTCCCCACACTTTTATCCACTTACCTACCAACCCAAATTACCTATACTTGTCCTTAATTACTTTTAGGACCCTATTATTTTCCCCATACCTTGGTCTTCCCAAAAATTGTACCTTATATGCCTTGACCCGGAACACTTTTAGTGACCTTTGAACCCATGCACTCATTGTACCCTACAATGTTGTGCCTTACCATTTTGCCTAATGACCTTACTTTTCCTATTGTCATGTCATTTGTCCCGAGCTTACCTTTGGTGTACCGAAACATGCCTAAACATTCATACACCTGACCTACATTGTGCTTCCTGACCATATCCTATACCTTGGATACTAGAATCACATCACCTTGTTTGGATAAACCTATCGATATTGGACGATGTATACTTTGCAAGCTCTTCAACCTGGAACCGTGTTGCAGTTTATGTGTGCATATGTTTGACTCCCAATACCTTTTCCCCTAGCCCAGTTACCTATTTTCCTATTTTTTACCTCTATCCTCTCCCACATTCACCCACATCTACACTCCTTTTCACCACATCCACCTTTTATCAAACCACTCACAGCTTCCTTATATCACCTCATCGGTTCCTATTTTGAGGGGGTTACCTTCACCCATGCTTGGAGAAACCACATCTTATTTTGTTTAGCATCGCTTACTAATACAAGCTACGCAACAAAAAGGGGCAAAATGTAGACATAATTTTTTTGTCACATTCCCCTTAGCCCCTGATCGGATAACCAACTTAAACATGGGCACCTAACCATGGCCCCGTTTCACTCCACATTAATAATTAATTTAATTATTTTAATTAAATTAAACACCCATCCTCATAATATCCAATATTTAATTACCTTAATTGACCTAATTTCCACCTCACCTACACATCTCATCCAGCCACCTCACCCTAGACCTATTCTTGTCATGTTTCCATAACTAATAATAACTAAGTATTACTTACCTTAATGATCTAAGATTTGGTCTAGCCCTAAAATCAATCCCTAAAATATATCTAACCTCATTCCCACCCATTAGAAGGGAATCTTTCATTCTAATCCGCGAGAACAAACTAACTGGGCCTAAGAAATGAGAAATATCTATAAATTTTAGTAAACCTAGGGAATCCCTCCTTAATTGATGTTGGTCACCCCTAAACTAACGTCGGTCAACCAAGAACCGTCATTGGTTACCATTTATTCACCTAAGAAACCTTGTTGTTTGGTGGGAACATTCTGAGAGCAAGAAGATGAGAAGAGAGTTGCATGGAGATAGAACCAAATTCTTTTTCACACACCTAGACATCCATAGCTAGTACTAGGAAAGATCTAGAAGCATTGGAACTCACGGTTATATTCCAGGAAGTTTCACTATTGCAATAAGTTCCATTCCATCAACTGAATCATCACCACCATCCAACTATTGGACCTGTAATATTGGTAAGTGGTTTATCATTAATCATTTCCCTTCCTATTCTGTTTATAGGTTTTTTATCATTTATTTTTCCATTATTCTATTAACATTCCCATTCATCCATAGAATTCTTTCTGACAAACCCAAAAACCTAACCCACCCATTTATCAGATCACCTATATTGGTCCTTCCACCTCTCTAAGTGCTCTCAGTATTCCCACAGACCTCACAATCTCCTTCTTTAGTCCCATCCAACCTCACCTAGCCTCTACAATAAGGTTTTTACTGAATTAATGTCACCCTACTGTACCGATGCCGGTTACCCATAACCATCATTGGTCTTCCTTAATCGTCATCAGTTATACCCAAACGACATCGGCTCTGTGTTTTATACCTTGCCTAATAATAGAGCCAAACAACATCCTTCCAATTGACCTAAACAACCCAGAATCCGATCCTCACCCATCCTAGTACCTTGACAGACACCTCATCCCTTAGATCAAACTATAGCCTAGCATGTTGTGATTGGATTTGCTTATTGTACTTGAATGAGATACCTAAATCATATCAAATCTAGTAGGAATTTACTTTTTTGTCACATTAATTTGTTTTAAACATTGGATTAACAGCCATCTAGGAAATATCACACTTCCCAGAACTAGCCTACTCTATGAAGTCCATTGTCTTATATCATTTAACTATCCTTTTGTAGTCTTATTTTCTATTACACGTAGTTCCTCCTAGCCGAAAGGAATCTCTCATAATCGACACTAGATTGAGAAGTCAGAATACACACAACAACCATCAACCAGCCCATTTAACAGGTATTCCTCCTAGCCCTTACCCTTATCTATTTTGTCATTTAAAAACCTGAATAAAATGGTGAAACATGGGTATCCAAGGTATAGGATGCGATCCTAAAAAACAAATAGGCAAGGTGCAGGAATAGGCAATAGGTTTGTTCTAGGTCACCAAAGGTATGGTTGGGATAAACAACATGGCATTATGTAGGGTCAAGTCATTAGCCTGAACATCAAGAGTAGAGTCATCGCAAGGTATTTCAAGTAAGTGAATTCGAGTGTCACAATGGTTGGGTTTGGGTTGGGTAATTTAGGCATGGTTGTAGGTAAGGCCATGTTAGGAGAAAAACATGCCCCAACTAAGTGGGAGGTTGGGTCATGGTTAATAAGGTCATTAGGTTGAGTTGTAAGGACGGGGTCAAATTTGGGTAAGGAGAAAAGGGTTTCGGGCAATCAAATGTGATGAAAAAGGGGCAATGGGTTTAAAAAGGATAATCGATATTGGTTATGGAAAACTGATGTCGGTCAAGGGAAACCAATCATGGTGTGCTAGGGTACATGATAGATGTCGATCAAGATAAACCGACATTGGTCGGGTTGGGGTAGGGTTAAAAAGTAAAAATACATATATCACAAATTCATATTAACCATTTCACTTGTTAGAAAATGAAAGAGGAAAGCATTTTTATGCATTTTTTATGAAGAAAAGGATGAGTTACTATACCTGGATCAGTTGGAGGCATCTAAGTGGCTAGAGGAGCGAGGTAGATGGTTCCATGAGATTAATCAAAGTGATTGGATTGGCCGGGGGACTGAGAATTCGATTAGAGGCATGGATGTAGCAAGAAGAGGTGTTGGATGTCCACCAATTCAAAGACTAGAGGTGCCAATGAGGAGGAGGTAGTGTGTTGAGGTAGGAATCAATCCATACTGTAGTAAAATGAACAAATGGAGTTGGAAATTAAAAATTGGAAATGAGGTTAAAAATGAATGAAATTGGGTACTGGGAGGGTGCAATGTAGATTAATTAGGTAAGCTAAGGAATTAAGGTGGGGTGTAGGTGGGATTGGGGTAGTTTTTAGGTTGTTTTTCCAATTTTTCCAAAATTTAGAGTGTGAGGTTTTGGCCTTAGGTCCAAACCAGAGACCAATGTCGGTTAGGCATCGGTCAACGTCAGTTTTTCATACTAGCATTAGTGGTTTAAATAGGTGACTGATACCAGTTAGACTGATCGGTGCTGGTTATGTTGACTGACACCGGTCATTGTGAAAAGTGACCTAGGTTATAAAATATTAGGTTATGGGGAAAGATAAACTTGTAAGATAGATAGGTAAGTATTGTTATAGAAATGGGAGGAAGAGTAGAATTGAAGTAGGTGGGTTGAAGATGTATATAGATAGAAATAGGTAGGTATGGGTTAGGTGGAATATCGAAGGAGAAAAAGTGATGAAATAGAACATGGGGACTTATGTAGGCTAGATAAAATTCTTGATAGGTTAGTGAAATAGTTAAGTAATAGATAGGTAGGTAGAGTAATGTGGGTGTGGGTTGGGTGAATAGGTAGGGGTGAAGAAATGAGTAAAGTAGGAAATTACTTGACATTGTTCAATTTCATGGATGCAGGCATGGCATCAGTTAACAATACGGGAAAGGGTCCCACCATTATTAGGGATGATGTCACCTAACATCACAGAGGACGATTGGACTCATATACAAGAGGTTGGATTGGTTGGGATTAGGTGGTACAAGAATATTCGACAAGATCATAGTCTCATGGTCGCTCTCATCGATAGATGGGATGCAGTGACCAACACATTCCATCCACCCATCCATGAGATAACGATCACACTAGAGGATGTTTACCAGATTCTGTGGTTACCGACTCTTGGGGAGCCTATTTATTCAGTGTTACCAGATGAGGATTTTGAGGTGATGATCACAATATTTGGGGAGATGTAAAGTGACCTGACTAAACATAGTGTTAGTCTTATATATTGGGATTTTAATGTGGCACACCTGTAGGAGACTTGGTTAGCAGTACTGATAATGAAAGCAGTGGGATGTTGTGCACTCCTTGACTCAGAGGGTGGATGATTTCCTAGGGGATTGATGAGAGTTCTACAATAAATGATTGAGGATTGGATTTGTTTTGCATGGGCGCCTACATATCTAGTGCAGCTATATATATCTTTGGGCCTATCAAAGGATGTGACAGTATGACATCTATTGTACATTCCTATTTCACTGTTGGGTGTATGAGCACATAGTGATTATGCACCCACGGGAACTAGCAATAACAGATTGGCATTGTGGTGGTCAGAGGGTTAGATACAAGATATGGGTGACAGTAGGTGGTCATCCATGAGTGGAGGAGGTAGTGGACAATGTGGATTATTACAGATAACATCTGGAGGGTTTGTATGCCATGGACATAGTATGGCAGCCCTATGTTGGTTTTCCTGAATTTAGATGGATGGCCTAGGAGTTACAAGGGATACAACTATTGAGGTGGATATAGGGTAGACGTGTCTACAAGCATGAGATGATCCCAGTGGAAATATTTTAATGCCAATTTGGACTACAGCAGGATGTTCTACCCCTGTTCCCCTAGTACTACAAAGATGATGCAAAGAGACTTTTGTCTCTACCTCATCCTATAGACCCAGCAGTACAAGAGGAGGTACCAGTTGATATGAGGTTGGATGACGTAAGGACCACTGTGGCATATAGAAATTGGTAGGCAACAAAGTTATAGGAAACACCACCATGGCCAGGTCAGCTATATTTAGCTATGGTGATGGTTCAAATGGATGCCTTACAAGGACAGTTGACTACTATAGGTGTTTATTTGACAGCAACATAGGCACAGGTAGCCACTTTGATAGGTAAGGTGACTATCTTATAGGGTTAGCTGGTAGGTACTCAGGCATAGGCTCCTGTAGGGTATGGATCCCAGGTAGTGGCGTTATAGGCACAGGTCAATTATTTATAGGGTCAGTTGGTTGCTACTTAGACATAGGTTACATCCCTACAAGCCTAGGTATCTACATGAGCATCGGGATAGGGTCTCGTAGTACAAGTAGGGGGACATTGGCCTCTATTATTGAGGCAGATTTCAAAGATTGTAGCTAGGCCAATGGTACCATCCCATATTGTATCTATGGCTAAGTTTACTGATGTCCTGAACAAGTCTCATTATTACCAAGATCATCTGACCATGAAAGGTATTGATGTTCCATCATACACTGAGCACAGGGCCTATTAAGAAGCCAATGAGACGACCATATCCAGGACTCACAGCTTAGGTAGCAAAGGGGGTCACCGGCCCTAGAGACAGGATCAGGGTGAGGTTACCATCTCTCACAGATCGGACCCAACTGAGGGCAAGGAGGAGGAGATGGTAGGAAGACATGGACTAGTAGAGGTTGGAGATATGTTGTAAGGGCAGTTAATAGGGCGAGAGGAGGAGACAAATGAGATTGAGAGGAGGGCCTTAGATGGGGATGGGATATTTATGAGATTATATTATGATTTTTATTTTGATATATATACTGGCCTGCGTGCCGAATATTTCAAGATTTTATATGAGATTTGTTAAGACACTTTTATTATTTATCCTTGTATACATATGTATTGATACAAAGACATTCCCTTTTATATAGTTGATGATGATTATTGGACTAATGATGTATTGGTTTTCATTTCCATTATTTTTGCTTATTATGGAAACTATGTGAGTCAGTCTTGGTTGAGTCTAGGTCATGTAGGCATGGTTGAGTTAGGTGTAGGCATGGTTGAGTTAGGTATAGGCATGATGTATTCAAGTGTTAGCATGATTGAGTCAGGTATAGGCATGATCAAGTCAAGTATAGGCATGATTTGAGTCATAAAATTTCCAAGTTAGTGGTTTTAATGAAATGACGTGTTGGATGTATGTTAAGTTTAAATTTCCAAGTAATTGATATCATGGAAATGGTAAATGTTGTAGGTATGATATGGTTAAGGTTATAAAATGGTAGGTATGATGAAACAATGTATGTTTTTGTGATATATTTTTTTCTGAGTTATTATATAAATGGAAACTAACTGGGTTTGAATTTTTCCAAGTTGGGTATGATGGACTAAGCCTCTCAATGATTGGCATAAGTTAAATTTTGATGGGGCCTCAAAGGGCAATCCAGGAGACTCTGGAGGGGGAGGAGTCATTAGAGATCAAAGAGGCTGTTTTTTTGCTACTTTTTCTGGGAAAATGGGTAGGCAAACTAATCATTAATATGAAGCTCTTGCTACTCTTTGGGGAATAAGGCTAGCCAGGGATTGTAATATTCTGAATATTATAATTGAGGGTGATTCTCTGAACATCATCAATCTATTAAACAAAAAGCAACACCCCAGCTAGTCAATTAGAGACTTCATTGTTGAAGCTACTGATATTTGGAATAGTTTTGAAAATGTAAAAATCATTCACACCTATCGGGAAGGAAATAGGGTCGCAGATGGTTTGGAAAACTTTAGAGTTACCAATACTTTTCAAACTTGGCTAAGGGGGGACGTTCTTCCCATACAAGTTAATAAAGACAAAATCAATGATCTACATGGCCACAAAAATCATCACTAACGGCTGTAATATTGATGCTAATGAGCAGATTCTTAAGTACAGAATGATGACATCATATAAGATTTGTGTGATTGATGAAATTTGTGCAAATTGAACAGCCATCATTTCTTGTCATAGGCAGAATGCCAAGGAGCGGGTCACTAATTACAAAGTATGGTCTAATAATTACATCTTCTTTCACAGGAGGGAAAGATTCAAAAACAAAGTTAAATCTGCTACACATAGTGCTAACATCTTTACCGTTGAGAGTAGAAACAGTGGAAAAATGGGGGGCCCGCCATGAAAAATAGAGCCC
Organism: Taxus chinensis; assembly: GCA_019776745.2. Lineage (NCBI taxonomy): Eukaryota > Viridiplantae > Streptophyta > Pinopsida > Cupressales > Taxaceae > Taxus > Taxus chinensis. The sequence goes on along the minus strand of CM034153.1, from coordinate 201,090,476 downwards.
ACCCATAATCCAACGTGGAAAGAGGATGCTGTGCTCTGGAACTACCTTCAAATTGGGGTTTTGGCGAATTTGATAGAAAGGATTCAAGGCTTTGATCAAGATATTTCTATTAAATCCGCACAAGGATGGAAGAATCAGGTTGTTAAATACAACAACATGGAGTTTGAGATCACGGAGGAGCTCATCACCCAGATCTTGGGACTTAGTCTTGATGGCACGAAATTCTTCAATAAGAAGGTAGACAAGGAGGTGGAGACAATGAAATTCCTAGATGATGCGGAGAATCTTGAGTTTGTGACAGCTGGCATCAAGGTGGCTTCGATTCCTGAGCCTTTTTTTGAGCTATCCAAGATGGTTGTTAGGTTTGTAACTCTTGAAGGGAGATTTGTTACTATACCACAAAACATTTGATATTTCTTAACCACTTTCATAAAAATATAACCATCAGCTTCCCTCACTACTTGATAAACTCTCTGGAGAAATCTGTTAGGGAAGTGTAGAGCCATTCTAGGGCAGTCCCTTTGCATCAAGGGCTAATTCTGCTTATACATCGCCACTGTTCAAATAGTCCCCACGTGAATCTTGACCCACCCTCTTCCTCCATTCCTCCCCCTTATCACACTACCTTCATTCCCCCTCAGCTTGAAAGGAAGATTGAAACAGCTGCATCTAGCAAGAAAAGAAAGGGCATGAAGACTAAGATCCGTACTTCTCAGAGGGTGCTTAGAAGCCACAAATACCTTGAGCTTGCTGAGAACCTCCTACACATCAGCCAACCAATGGAGGAGCCTAAGGAGGAGGATTTGATGGTCACAGTGGACAGGATGGAAAAGGAAATACAAGAGCTCAAAAGGGTTATCAAAAATATGGAAAAAGCTAAGGGAAAAGGATTACTACAAAATGATGATGAGGAAGGGGTTATTGCTGAAGTATTCAAGAAGCTTCAGTCTTTGGATGTCAGAATGGGAAACGTAAAAAGTTGTAATGAATGCATCCTATCTTCTCTTAAAAGTATTTATAATTTCATTGAACAACATGTTCATAGTGTATGCAGCCTAAGCGGGGTTTATGAAGACATTTGGGGCCCTAAAGAGAAAAGGGATATGGCAATTGCTTAGGTGGATATGAAAGACTCTTCTCAGGCCACAACCATTGCTTTCCTTATCTTGTTGCAAGCGATCAAAACCAAAATTGGCAGGGCTATCAAGTAACGTGGTGTTGTGCTGTTGTTTAATGGCTGCGAAGTTGTTGATGACTGACAGATCTGGAGCTAGTTTTTGGTGAATATGTTCTATAATAGATATCTATTGGTTGCTTTTTGATCTCTTCTACTATTTTTGGGATCATTGTATGTCTGGATCCTTTCTTCTAATTTGTTGTTTTATGTGGCTGATGAGCCCTCTGAGGTTAGTTGTTTTTCCCTTCTCTGGGCTGTTTCTCTCACTTCTGATATCTGGCTTTTGAGATCTTTTGTATACAGGGTATAGTCCCTTCAAAACTATTTTCCCTTAATAAAAAAAACTAACTAGGGTTGAATGTGAATATAAAGGGGGAAAATTGGTTAGGGGTAAAAGTGGTCAAGCTGACCTCTAAGGGCCCCGTGCTCTAGGAGTGCTGCCTACATAGCCCCAGTGAAAAGGGGCCTCAGGACAATGTATTTCTCCCATAAGCTACGGAAGAATATGATGAGGTAGATAAATGGGTCGGTAGATTTTAGGCATGATTGAGTCTAAGTTACTTAAGTATGGTTGAGTTTTAGGTTTAATAGGAATGGTTGAAGGAGAATAAATCCTAGAATGTAGGTTTCAAAGGTGTAGTCTTATGTAGCAGAATCAATAAGTAAGAAGAGAGATAAATGGTAAAACAAGTGGAATGCTCCATAAGTGGAAAATACCATAATGAGCATATCGAGGATGGGTTGATGAACTTAAACCCCTAAAGGCAGTGCATGATGGACTGTTCCAAGGGTGAAATAAGTTACATGATCACGAAATTTATTATTTGTGGCATGTCCCTTGAGTAGGCAGAAGATAAGAAATAAAGGAAGATGATGTGAAATGGGTTTTTTAGTGTAACATTGTTGTGAGATATCATTTCGATTCTGTAAGATACCCAAAACTGAAATAGGCAAGTCCATGACAAAAAAATTGTACTTATCTTGATTTTTTTAATTTTATTTTTGCTTTTTCTTGATATTCTGATCAATGCGGGAAGTCTATGTGGGATAAATAGAATGAATCCTTGAGGTCTTCATGAATTTCATCAATGCGGAAAGCTTCAAAATATTTTATTTTTATTTTGCAAAAATAGACTTCTTTTTTGATAGACTACGTACAGTATGGCTAGCTTTGTTTAGCTTTCCTTCAAGGGATCAGTCTATTTATAGCAGAAAGATAGAAAGATATATGTCCTTGTTGAGGGAGTCATCTATTTGCTAGAATTTTGACTCAAGGAGTTGAATTTGAAAATCCTGTATATTACTTTTTGAAATTTTAGGTCATGAACAAGAATATAAAGGAGTATAGGCTTCTTTGATGAAGGAAAACCATAAAACGCATAGGTTAGCTTATAAAATAATTTTTTAAAGTGACAAAAAACCATGGAATCCCATCCTTAAAAGTATCCATGAGAATCATGCCATAAGTAGATCCGTGGTACTCATATTGAAGAAAAGGCTGAAAGGTGACAGGTAATCACATGATACTTGTTTAGTCGTTGATCCTTAAAATAGGTAAGTTGAGGGTGAATGTTGATCAAGGGATGAGCATTTAATAGAGATAAGGTGATATAGGACTTGATTCAACAATATAATGGTCAAAGATGCAAGGCATTAAGGGGCTTAGGATCAAGTTTTCTTTCGAGGGAAGATAAATGATAAACACCTTATCCATAGGCATGAGTAATGATATAGGGTCTAAGCCAATTAGGAGTGAACTTTCCCCATTTAATTTTCTTAGCTTTGGTTACATATTGATTTTCCTTCATGATAAGATCACCAACCTTTAAGGTTTGTTCTTGGGCACGTTTATCATAGGCATGTTTGATACATTTTTGGTAGATTTGAAGGTGGTCGATAGAATTTAAATGGTGTTCATCTAATAACTCAAGATGTGCTAAAAATTCTTGGAAAAAATCATCATCGTTTAGCATATCTTTGAGTGAGATATGAAGAGATGGAATTTGGACTTCGAGAGGTAAGATAACCTCTGTACCATAGACCAAAGAGAAAGGTATGGCAGCAGTTGAAGTGCGAATACTAGTGTGATAAGCCCATAAGGTAAAAGGAATGTGCATGTGCCAATCCTTACCAGTATCACCAACCACTTTCATAAGAGTTTTGTTTATGGTTTTATTAGTTGATTCATCTTACCCATTTGGTTGAGGATAATAAGGTGAAGAAAAAATGAGTTGAATACCAAAGGCGTCACAGAGTTTCCATAGGGTTTTGTTTTTGAATTCTTTTCCATTATCAGTGATGAAGTGGTAAGGAACACCAAAGAACTAAATGATGTGATGGTTTGTTGAGAGGACAATGTATAAAACTTAGCAAAATTCATACATAAGATTCACGTGGAAGATCATAGTGTGTTTAGAGGTGCAGGATGATCAGGAAGGTGTAACATCCTCATTTTTATACATTAGAACAAGTAAATTTTTTTTTGGACAAATGCTTCCTGGTTCTAAATACATAATTTAGAACTCACAAATAAAAAAAAACCATTCTCATAACAGATAACCATATGCAGCTGTAATGACTCAGAGCACCTCCGATCTATTCATTCCATGACTTGGTAATCTACCAATCTATTCATGAGTATTAAGAGTTGGTGTTTTTATTTAACACATCACTCTTGCAGTTCTCTTCCCTAATTTGGGATTCAGAATGCTATGTCCAAGGAACCTATTTGAATAATTGTTACCATTATTCATCGAAATCTCATCCCTTAGACTAGGTGACTCAGGACAAAGCAATTAGCAACTTGCGATACTTTGGCCAAAGATTTGAAACATACTGCTTATGTCTCGTATTCCTTGATGGCATACTCGTCAATCTGGAATACGTCCTTCACCCCATTCTTATGTTATGTAGAATGTCTTATACTGACTTCTGTCAAACTCTCCTGTCCCAAGTTATTCACTCAGGAATGGATTAGTAAGATGACGACGTTATAGGAATGCTCCTGAGGACTAGGGATACGTTGACATACTGGGTCAACCCTAGTTAATCCAGTGTGTCAAGATACCCCGAGTCTTCTAGGGAAGCCTTATAACATGACCACATTCCTAATCAGTCCCAGAGTAACTTGCTCGAGTTTAAGGTTTAAATCTTAACGATCAATGCAAAGGGTGTCATCAAAAGTCACCTACATTGTTGTATCTTCGAGAGGATCCTAATCTTCTCGAAGGTACAACCCTACAGTTGACTTGTGCCGTCAACCTTTAAATCCACCTCGAAAAGATCTACTTATTAATAAGTGTTACACACGTTGAGTTAAAATTATAATAAAAGATGCTCCCTTAAGGTTATCCTTTCCCAATCCCTGGGTTCCTCACCTTATAATGACCCTTCATAGTAAAACCCATTACACAAGAGAAGTTATTAAGACTTGAGGTCCCTTCAAGGAGTTCATAGAATATGCATAATTCTAAATCAACGAAATTGGACAATAACCATCAACCTTCACATGAGATTGCTAACCAAACTCTTTTTAGGTTTATATCAGTTCTCATAACTGAATTTTTATCTTACTTATTAGTATCGAGATATAGTGATTAAGAATCCAATTAAACGTTGTTTTGATTTAGATCAAGACTAGTAAGTAATAATTTATTCATCTTGTTTAGCTTCCTGATCAGGTTTATTTTAACCCTAGCTTCCAGAAAGACAGTGATCTAAATTCCAATTTAGCTTTAGATAGAACATACTAGAGCTACTAAACAATCATAAGTATTCAGTCATATAATCTTGCAAGCTTACTTAGATAATCACAAAATTCTCCACTTTATACAATAATAATAATACTCTCAAGATCATTCAAACCGAAGAAGGTCAAACCATCAAGATACGAAAAAAAAAACATAAGTAACAAATATCTCTTTTCATTCCTTTTAAGCTAATCAAATACATTTTATGCATTCAGCATACTTGATACAATACTCAACAGCAAAAGAACATCTTTCTGTTAGTAGTGTAACACCCTGAACTTTTGTTACTTCCTCCTGAGCATACAAGTGTTGATATGTGATTTCTCTTGTAAAAAGGATGTGTTCCTTTGATTGAGAAGTCATGCTTTATATGGACTGTATCTTTTTTTGAGATTGCAGATTCGTGACTGAGTCAGAATATGATTGGACTCTTTTATTTCTTTCATTTTACGCCTGAGTTTAATCTGATCTCAGAATGAATTATGGAGTTATCCATCTATAAGACCTAGCCTTGGATCAGTGGTATTGATCCAAGTGATGCTTTAAGTTTATTCGTGATGAATTAAAATTATAGACCTTACGCAGGTTGCAAGGTCTGGATGCATTGAATAAGCTAGTCTGGAGTATAACTCAGGCTGATCATGTTAAATGAATTGGTTCCCGATATCGTAATATCAGGAAGGTCTTGATCATGGACCAGGTAATAATTCAGTTACATATAATTCAATAGCCTATTGGCAGTACAGGAGTGAACCCTGTTCGTGAATGTATGATGTAGGTTCTTTTTCTAAGCATTTGAAATATTAGACCTAAAATGGATTTATTAAGGTTAGTAACCTAAAAATAAACTATAATCTAGGGGTTAGATTAGTGTTAATCTAACCTAGGCCTAGGCTATAAGCTAATGTTCTAAGTTAGTATCTATGTGCTATGAGGTTAGACTAAGTGTTAGCTTAAATTCTAACCTAAGTTACTAACCTAACTAATGAACAAGGAAGAAAGGGGACCTATGGAAGGGTGCGAACCATGGACGACAGTTTCTATGGCATTAAATGGAGGGATAAGTATGAAGGATAGGTAATTTGGTAGAAGTTTTTAAACGGCTAGCTAGAGCCGACGTGGTAGGTCGCCAAAGTTGGAAATGGTCTTTGAACTGGTTTTATCCATCGCCAACTATGGCAGTCGGTGGAAATGGAAAGTTAGCTGGAAATTTCGAGTAAATGCCATTTATGAACTCGGTCTTCGAGCTCGGGTTTCATGGGAAGGCATGCAAAATGGAAAATTAGTAGTTTGTTTGGTTTTTCATGCGCTCCGGTTTTCCCTCTGTCTGATCACTGGTTCTTCGCACCAGTCTTCTTGGTGTTGCATGGCAAGTATGAGCGTAACTAGCTCTTTTCTCTGGCAAGGAAAATTTATAAGTCATGGAAATAACAAATTTTTGTTGGTGAATCTAACTTGGAAAAAGAGAAGAAGGCTCGAGCTCTTTCAGTGGTCTTCTTCAGATTTTTAAGCAAATAACCAGGCATGTTAGGCCCTAACCTTTAAAAATCTTGCTTTCTTTCAATTGAATTCATTAGAACAACTCTGTTCAGATGATTTATGGGTTTAGATGGTTATTATGGTAGCTTTGTGTGATTTTTTTACTGTATCTTCTTCTGGTTCAATTTTTCAATTTAACCCTTGACGGGTGTGCATTGTGTTTTGAGTTATTGCTCTATTTTTTTGTGTTTTGCATTCCAGCTTAGGTTTGTGAAATGTATGCAAGAAAGAATATTAGACCTGATCTGTGAGAGCCCATGCATTGTTCCCTTGTTGGGTTCAGGCTACAGTTGATACTTGTTATTGATACTTGTTGATTGATGCTTGTTGTTGATACTTGTCGGAAAGGATACTGATGGAATTTTGTTTGAATGTTCAGTTTTATTGGACTTCTTTGTAAGTTCCGTCATGTTTAGTATAGGTGGTGGTTACTAAATTTTGTTGGGTTTCGCTATGATACTTTGGCTATGTTGAACGGATAACTGGCTGTGTTTCAGTATTTGATGCGACCCTGGAGAAGTTGTTTTTCCCTCCTTGTGTTGCAATTATGGGGTTTAACCTGTTGATGGTTTGCATTATATTTATTTTACTTACAAGATGACTTTTGTGGAGTCCTTGGATTGCTTCGTATATTGGACTACTGTATAAGTTATGCATGTGTATATTGGAGTCCTGGAGGGGTAACTAGTAATACGACTTATGTTATCTTGTAATGTATACCTTCGTTTAAGTAATTGATTTTTGGTACAGACTCAGTTGGTATACTTTTGATGTTCCAATCTGTGTAAGCTTGAGCGAATAATGTTGTAGAGGCTCAGTTGGATTCCTTGTTACAAAATCAGTATTTAACTTCTGTCATAGCCTAATTTTGATTATTTACCATTGTTGGCACGGTTGAAATCTTTAACTTATGTTTATCTGGTATATCGGCTTCTGTAGAAGCTTTATTGTGTATACTATTGTTTGGATTCAGTTGAAATCCTTGATAGGTAACCAGTGTATCTGCTTCTATAAAATCCTGATAGAGAACACTTATTGTTTTTGGCTCTGTTGGGTTCCTTAAGTATTGATAGATATCTTGTATCTTGGTCTCTATAAAAGTAGGTTGTGATTACCATACTTTTCAAACTCTGAATGAGTTCAGATGTGAATACAATATGTTATGTTTCCTTTCTGAATAATTACCGTTAATTAAAGTTGTGCATGTTGAGTGGATTTCATGCGAATATCTCTGCATAGTCTTAGGGGAAACATCTTGTGCTTTAATGTTAACGAGTCTCTTGTTGGCTGAGATAAAAAGGAGAAGTTCTTTTGATTTCGACCTTGGATCTAAAACCTTACAGTGTTTAGTAGGGATTAGAATAAGTTGTATGTTGCTGTGAGGAATTGTTGTCATGTTTGAGCATGATTACGTCTTCTGTTGCATGGGTATCTAGTCTTGAGCTTGACTGAACTAAGGAGCTATCGACTTCACCTCGACAGACGATGGCATTGAATATCTTCTTGTTTTTCACTTCGTGTGGAAGGTCATGTGGAATCTGTTGGTTGACATTCATCTGTTTTGGTTTAAGAGCTACTGTATTGCTAATATGCTACAGGAGTTTTGTTATATTTGATTTTAACAAAACTGTGGTTCTTCTTGTGGCTCGTCAGACTTATTCATATGCATATAAGGTGAATGCTTTCCTTTCGAGGAGACGGTACAGTCATGATCTTGTGTGAAGGGAAATATGAATGACTTGTTTTCTTTCTCTTCTGTTGTAAAGTATATGTTGATATTTGTATCTAACCATTGGAACTGTTTTTAACATAGTGATGGAATCATGATTTGTTATGATATTCCTTTTATTGTTGAATGTAATGATCTGTCTGATGTTTGCTGACCTTGGGATTCAGATGGATAGTTGTTTTGGATACTTTCATTCTTCTTGATCCCTAATATTTTCATGAAATATTTGTGAAGTATCTAGGACTATTCTGTAACGATAATTTGAGTTACGCGTTTATAGTCATGTTGTATTACAAAAGCATAGTCTGAAATATGTTTACTTGTTTGGTCAAATGATCTCATTTAAACAAGTTGTTTAATGGAAATAGTTGGTGGATTGCAATTGTTTTAAGAGTTAGTGCTTATCATGCTCAGTTCATCGAACTGACCCATGTTGACAATTTTTCCAGATGGTTGCCGTAAGTGGTAAAAGCACGCAAATCTGATAGGATGTTCAGATTGTTTAATTTGGTTTATGATGAATTACATTTTGATTCTCAAAATATACTATCTGAGGAAAGATGTTCTTTTTCCATTGAGTATTGTATCAAGTATGCTGAATGCATAAAATGTATGTGTTTGGTTCAGAAGGGAATGGAATTAGATATTTGATACTTATATGTTTGTATTCTTATCTGGATAGTTTGACCTTCTTCGGATCAAATGATCTTGAGATCGTGTTATTATTGTATAATATGGAGACTTTTGTGATTATCAATGTAAGCTTGCAAGAATATGTGACTGAATATTTATGATTGTTTAGCAGTTCTTGTATGTTCTATCTAAAGCTAAATTGAATTATTGATCACTGTCTTTCTAGAAGCTAGGGTAAAAATAAACCTAAGCAAGACGCTAAACAAGCTGGATTAAATTATTAATTCCTAGTCTTGATTAAGCCAGGACAACGTTTAATTGGATTCCTAATCTTTATATCTCGATATTAATAAGTAAGATATAAGTTCAGTTATAAGAACTTAAATAAACCTAAAAAGGGTTCGGTTGGCAATCACATGTGAAGATTATGGGTTATTGTCCAATTTTGTTGATTTAGAATTATGTAAATTCTATAAACTCCTTGATGGGACCCTCTAGTCTTAATAATTTCTCTTGTGTAATGGGTTTTATTAAGAAAGGTCATTCTATGGTGAGGAACCCAGGGATCGGGAAAGGCTAACCTTAGGGGAACGTCTTTTATTATAATTTTAACTCAACGTGCATAACACTTATTATAAGTAGATATTTTCGAGGCGGATTTAAAGGTTGACGGCACAAGTCAACTGCAGGGTTGTACCTTAGAGAAGATTGGGATCTTCTCGAAGTTACAACAATGCAGGTGACTTATGACGACACCCTTTGCATTGATCGTTAAGATTTACACCTTTAACTCGAACAAGTTACTCTGGAACTGATTAGGAATGTGGTCACATTATAAGGCTTCCTAGGAGACTCGGGGTATCTTGACACACTGGTTTAACTAGGGTTGACCCAGTATGTCATCGTATCCCTAGTCCTCGGGAGCATCCATTTAACGTTGTCACCTTACTAATTCATTTCCGAGTGAATAACTTGGGATATGAGGGACTGACAGAAGTCGGTATAAGACATTCTACATAACATAAGAATGGGGTGAAGGACGTATTCCAGATTTACGAGTATGCCATTAAGGAATATGAGACATAAGTAATATGTTTCAAATCTTTGGCCAAAGTATCGCAAGTTGCTGATTGCGTTGTCCTGAGTCACCTAGTTTAAGGGATGAGATGCCGATGAATAATGGTAACAATTATTCAAGTTAGGTTCCTTGGACAGAGCATTCTGAATCCCAGAATAGGAAAGAGAACCGAAAGAGTGAAGTGTTGAATAAAAACTCCAACTCTTATTACTCATGAATAGATCAGTAGATTACCGAGTCATGGAATGAATAGATCGGAGGTACTCCGAGTCATTACAGCTGCATATGGTTATCTGTTATAAGAATGGTTATTTGATTTGTGAGTTCTAAATTATGTATTTAGAACCAGGAAGCATTTATCAAAAAAAAAAAATTGACTTGTTCTAATGTATAAAATTGAGGATGTTACATCTTGGTATCAGAGCTGAAGGTTGCAACTCTTGGGCCTATTGTGTCCATAATATGATGAGAACCTGAATTTTCTTGTAACAGAAAATGGTTAGAACAAGGTGAAACGTTGTGAATAATGCTCCACCTGAAGGAGGGGCGGCAACAACATAGAAACTTGATGAGATCCTTGCTGCCCTGTTGGACACAAGAGATCGTTTAGCTGTACTTGAACAGCAGGCGATGGGAAATGAGGAGGATGAAGAAGCTGGTAATGACAATCAGCCATCTCCTGAGGACAACCCCGATATGGGTGTTGATGTTAATGTTGGGAATGCACCTGTTTAACCAGAAAACAAAAAGGCCAGGTTGGCAGCAGAACTCACTAATGATATAAAAATGATAAGTCCACCTAAGTATGATGGCACCACATTAGGAGATGGAGCTGAGAACTGGCTCAGTGAAATGGAGAAGTACTTTGCAATAAGAAACTTCTTAGAGGAAACCAAAGCTATTTGGGGAGCCTATCAGCTTTCCCATGAAGCATCTTCGTGGTGGGATAGCTGTAAAGCTGAACTAAATATTGATGAGACCAATATTACTTGGGATCAATTTAAAGGCTATTTTAGGCAACGTTGGCTGCCATAACTTTTCTATGATCAGAAAATGACAGAATTCCAGAACTTAGCTCAAGGGAAGCTAACGGTAACTGAATTCTTGGAGTGGTTTACAAAACTCCTCAAGTATGTACTGCAGTATCAAACTAACGAGAAGTTCAGAATACGAAAATTCATCATGGGATTGAATCTCGTGATAGGGGGAGAGGTCGATGTTCACAGTCCATCCACTATGGAAGGAGTTGTTGAAAAGGCAATAAGTCAAGAACAAAAATTAAAGGCTATTTCTTCTCATAAAGAGGAAGTGTGGAAGAAGACTGCAAAACCTTCTTCAACCTCTCTTGCACCCAGAAAGGGACCATGGAAAAAGTTTGGAAACAAAAATAAGTTTCTAGGGGATAATAGTAAGAAAGCAGTAGTAAATAAACCTTCTGGAAATGTAAGGGATAATTTTGCCAAAAATTATAACAATGGGCAGAAGCCCTATGGAGGACAACGTAACAATTACAAGGCTAGAGGCAATTTTGAGCCTAAAAAGGGACCTGTAGGAGGCTGCTACAATTGTGGCAAAGACCACTACGCAAATCAGTGCCCTTTGAAGAAGGATGATCGTAATCAGTAGCATAAGATACATGCTGCAGTAGCAGACAAGCAAGCTGAAAAGCAAGTGACACCTATAGAAGTTCCACGTAAGTTATTTGGCATACCTGTCACTATTATTTTTGATACAGGAGCTACTGAATGTTTCATTTCTAATAAACTTACTTATAAACTTAAGAGAAAAGTGGGAAAAATGGATAAAACTTGGACTGTACAGTATGGTAATAACTATGTTCATACAATTAGTATGTGTCTTTTTGGGGCAGTCCTTGACTTACCTAATTTCTCCATGGAAGTTGACCTCTATATTACACCTTTGGGATCATATGACATTATTATCGATGTCAATTGATTAGCTGACCATAAAGAAAATGTAGATTGATATGAAAAGAACATAAAATGTTTAGATGATCAGCTGGAAATAGCAGAGATTCAAGGTGTGAAACGGGAAATTTTAGTTAGAAAACTGTCAGCTATGCAGCTTAAAAAGGCTAAAAATAAAGGATGTACCCTTTATGCAGTAAAGATATCTGAATTTTCAGAAGAAGATGGTGATTACGTGAAGCGATTTCGTCTGTTACAAAGTTTCAAGGATTTTTTTCCTGAGGAATTACCAGGGTTACCACCTAAGAGGGAATTTGACTTCACCATCGAAATAAAACCAAGAACAAAACCTATTTCCAAACCACCTTATCGGATGACTACTACAGAGTTAGTCAAGCTTAAGGCACAGTTGCAAGAAATTTTGTCTAAAGGTTTGATTAGACCAAGTGTTTCACCTTGGGGTGTACCTTTAATATTTGTGAAAAAGAAGGATAGAACACTTAGGCTATGTATTGATTATCGGATGTTGAACAAAGCAACAATCAAGAACAGATATCCACTTCCAAAGATCGATGATCTGTTTGATCATATGCGTGGATCAGCAGTTTATTCTAAGATAGATCTTCGATCTGGTTATCATCAATTAAGGATTAGAGAGGAAGATATTCATAAAACAGCCTTCCAAACAAGGTACGGACATTATGAATTCACGGTTCTACCCTTTGGATTAACTAATGCACCCGCAGCCTTTATGAACTTAATGAACAATATTTTTCAAGAATATCTAGACAAGTTTGTACTTGTATTCTTGGACGATATTCTCATTTATTCTAAAAGCGTTGAGGAGCACAATGAGCATTTGAAGATAGTTTTGGGAATTTTGAGAAAAAGAAAGTTGTATGGTAAGTTATCCAAATGTTCTTTCTTTGATTCAGAAGTTCACTATTTGGGTCATGTCATTAACAAAGAAGGAATTGCTGTAGATCCTTCAAAAATAGTGGCAATAACTAAGTGGCCTGCACCAAAGAATGTGCACGAAGTAAGAAGCTTCATGGGTCTTGCTGGTTACTATAGAAAATTTGTAAAGGATTTTTCTAAAGTAGCTGCACCAATAACTTCATTACAGAAGAAGGATAAGAAATTCATATGGAATGATAAGTGCGAAGCGGCTTTCAAAAGTTTGAAAGGCCAGTTGACTTCTGCACCTATATTAGCGGTACGAGACCCTAATGGGAGTTTTACTGTTGTAACGGATGCTTCTGGGGAAGGCCTTAGAGGTGTTTTGCTACAAAATGATCAGTCATTGCATATGAAAGTAGAAAACTCAAGTTACATGAGCTGAATTATGCTCCTCATGATTTAGAGCTTGCTGCCATTGTTCATGCACTTCAAGTCTGGAGACACTATTTACTTGGGAAACCTTTTGAGTTGAAAACTGATCACTTAGGGCTGAAATATATTTTCACTCAGCCTAATCTTAATGCTAGACAGAGAAGGTGGTTAGAATTTTTATCACAATATGATTTTGATATTAGTTATATCAAAGGGAAGGAGAATAGAGTAGTTGATGCTCTAAGTCGTAGGAAGCACATTTCTGCTCTTATAACATTAAGAACTCAGTGCAAGGATGAGGTAAAGAGTGCCTCAGAATCTGATATTTACTTTCAACAAGTAAAATCAGCGCTTGCTGCAGAACCTAATGATGAAAGGTATAAAGGTTTTCATTTTGATAATGAAGGAATCTTGCGTTATGAAAACAGAGTATATGTACCTATGCTGAATGATTTGAGAAAGAAGTTGTTAGTTGAATTTCATAATTCACCTTTCTCTGGACACCCGGGTATCACAAAATTGCTTGCTGATCTGAAACAACAATACTTTTGGAAAGGTATGAAAAAGGATGTCATAAATTTTATGACTCATTGTTTGGAGTGTCAGCGGGTTAAGGTAGAACATATGCACCCAGCTGGACTATTATATCCTCATAGCATACCGCAGTACAAATGGCAAGTAATAACCATGGATTTTGTACAAGGATTACCCATGTCCAGGAATAAACATGATGTTATCCTGGTAGTTGTAGATAAAATGATTAAGGTAGCTCATTTCATCACTAGAAATCTAAAGGATGATTCACCAGTACTGGCCAAAAGATTCGTACATGAAATTTTCAGATTGCATGGTGTACCATAATTGATTATATCTGACAGGGATCCAAGAATGACGTCAAGGTTTTGGAAAATGCTTAATACAGCTCTTGGAACGAAACTAAACTTCAGTTCTGCATATCATCTGGAAATGGATGGGAAAACTGAGAGGGTAAATCAAATGTTGGAGGACATGTTGTGAATGTATTGCATGGATCAACAGTATAAATGGGAAGAGTATCTTCCATTAGTTGAATTCGCATACAACAACACTTATCATTCATCTCTAAAAATGGCACCATTTGAAGAACTTTATGGAAGAAAGTGCAGAACTCCTGTTAGCTGGGATATTGTTGAGGATAGAGTGGTAATTGGACAAGAAATTCTCACAGAAATGGAACAGCAAGTTAAGTTGATTCGTGAACAATTAAAGGAAGCAGCGGATAGGTAGAAGAGCTATGCTAACCTTAAGTGGGTTGATCGAAGGTTTGAGCTTGGTGAGAAGGTTTTTCTTCATGTTAAACCCAGAAAGAGTTCTATAACTTTTGGCAAGGCTGCCAAGTTGTCACCTCGATTCGTGGGACCTTTCAAAATTGTCGAAATAATCAATCCTATAGCTTGTCGTTTAGCATTACCACCTACTTTATCTCGCATGCATGATGTTTTCCATATTTCTTTGCTTAAGAAATACGTTTCAGATCTATCACATGTTTTAAATTGGAATTCCTTGTAGGTCCAAGACCCAGGAATAATCGTGGCTAAATCCACACAAGTGCTGGAAACTCACCAATTGCATTTGAGAAATCATGAAGTACAGCAATGTAAGGTCTAGTGGGACTAGTTTAACGAAGAAAGTGCAACTTGGGAAAATCTGGAAGAGATGAAAATTGCTTTTCCTTCTCTTTTTCAAGAGAATGAAATCTGTTGACAAAAACATTTCTTGTATGAACTTATTTTTTTTAAGTATTTATGAAAGCCAGATGAAGACAAACATTATTCAGGCTGAATAAAATGTGTTGTGACATTGATTTCTGGAACTATTTAAGTTGGAAAATAGTTGCATTGTTTTGTGAACTAATAAATGGGTTGACCTAAAGGTTAATCGAATATGTAATCATCGGGATGATGAATCTTTTAGGAGGGAAGCATGTAACACCCTAACCTGTTGTTACTTCCTCCTGAGCATACAAGTGTTGATATGTGATTTCTCTTGTAAAAAGGATGTGTTCCTTTGATTGAGAAGTCATGTTTGATATGGAATGTATCTTTTTTTGAGATTACAGATTCGTGACTGAGTCAGAATATGATTGGACTCTTTTATTTCTTTCATTTTACGCCTGAGTTTAATCTGATCTCGGAATGAATTATGGAGTTATCCATCTATAAGACCTAGCCTTGGATCAGTGGTATTGATCCAAGTGATGCTTTAAGTTTATTCGTGATGAATTAAAATTATAGACCTTACGCAGGTTGCAAGGTCTAGATGCATTGAATAAGCTAGTCCGGAGTATAACTCAGGCTGATCATGTTAAATGAATTGGTTCTCGATATCGTAATATCAGGGAGGTCTTGATCGTGGACCAGGTAATAATTCAGTTACATATAATTCAATAGCCTATTGGCAGTACAGGAGTGAACCCTGTTCGTGAATGTATGTTGTAGGTTCTTTTTCTAAGCATTTGAAATATTAGACCTAAACTGGATTTATTAAGGTTAGTAACCTAAAACTAAACTATAACCTAGGGGTTAGATTAGTGTTAATCTAACCTAGGCCTAGGCTATAAGCTAATGTTCTAAGTTAGTATCTATGTGCTATGAGGTTAGACTAAGTGTTATCTTAAATTCTAACCTAAGTTACTAACCTAACTAATGAACAAGGAAGAAAGGGGACCTATGGAAGGGTGCGAACCATGGGCGGCAGTTTCTATGGCATTAAATGGAGGGATAAGTATGAAGGATAGGTAATTTGGTAGAAGTTTTTAAACGGCTAGCTAGAGCCGACGTGGCAGGTCGCCAAAGTTGGAAATGGTCTTTGAACTGGTTTTATCCATCGCCAACTATGGCGGTCGGTGGCAATGGAAAGTTAGCGGGAAATTTGGAGTAAATGCCATTTATGAACTCGGTCTTCGAGCTCGGGTTTCACGGGAAGGCATGCAAAATGGAAAGTTAGTAGTTTGTTTGGTTTTTCATGCGCTCCGGTTTTCCCTCTGTCTGATCACTGGTTCTTCGCACCAGTCTTCTTGGTGTTGCATGGCAAGTATGAGCGTAACTAGCTCTTTTCTCTGGCAAGGAAAATTTATAAGTCATGGAAATAACAAATTTTTGTTGGTGAATCTAACTTGGAAAAAGAGAAGAAGGCTCGAGCTCTTTCAGTGGTCTTCTTCGGATTTTTAAGCAAATAACCAGGCATGTTAGGCCCTAACCTTTAAAAATCTTGCTTTCTTTCAATTGATTTCATTAGAACAACTCTGTTCAGATGATTTATGGGTTTAGATGGTTATTATGGTAGCTTTGTGTGATTTTGTTACTGTATCTTCTTCTGGTTCGATTTTTCAATTTAACCCTTGACGGGTGTGCATTGTGTTTCGAGCTATTGCTCTATTTTGTTGTGTTTTGCATTCCATCTTAGGTTTGTGAAATGTATGCAAGAAAGAATATTAGACCTGCTCTGTGAGAGCCCATGCATTGTTCCCTTGTTGGGTTCAGGCTACAGTTGATACTTGTTGATTGATGCTTGTTGTTGATACTTGTCGGAAAGGATACTGATGGACTTTTGTTTGAATGTTCAGTTTTATTGGACTTCTTTGTAAGTTCCGTCGTGTTTAGTATAGGTGGTGGTTACTGAATTTTGTTGGGTTTCGCTATGATACTTTGGTTATGTTGAACGGATAACTGGCTGTGTTTCAGTATTTGATGCGACCCTGTAGAAGTTGTTTTTCCCTCCTTGTGTTGCAATTACGGGGTTTAACCCGTTGATGGTTTGCATTATATTTATTTTACTTACAAGATGACTTTGTGGAGTCCTTGGATTTCTTCGTATATTGGACTACTGTATAAGTTATGTATGTGTATACTGGTAGCATGATTCCGTCGGAGTCCTGGAGGGGTAACTAGAATTACGACTTATGTTATCTTGTAATGTATACCTTCGTTTAAGTAATGGATTTTTGGTACAGACTCAGTTGGTATAATTTTGATTTTCCAATCTGTGTAAGCTTGAGTGAATAATGTTGTAGAGGCTCAGTTGGATTCCTTGTTACAAAATCAGTATTTAACTTCTGTAATAGCCTGATTTTGATTATTTACCATTGTTGGCACCGTTGAAATCTTTAACTTATGTTTATCTGGTATATCGGCTTCTGTAGAAGCTTTATCATGTATACAATTGTTTGGATTCAGTTGAAATCCTTGATAGGTAACCAGTGTATCTGCTTCTATAAAATCCTGATTGGGAACACTTATTGTTTTTGGCTCTGTTGGGTTCCTTAAGTATTGATAGATATCTTGTATCTTGGTCTCTGTAAAAGTAGGTTGTGATTACCATACTTTTCAAACTCTGAATGAGTTCAGATGTGAATACGATATGTTATGTTTCCTTTCTGAATAATTACAGTTAATTAAGGTTGTGCATGTTGAGTGGATTTCGTGTGAATATCTCTGCATAGTCTTAGGGGAAACATCTTGTGCTTTAATGTTAACGAGTCTCTTGTTGGCTGAGATAAAAAGGAGAAGTTCTTTTGATTTTGACCTTGGATCTAAAACCTTACAGTGTTTAGTAGGGATTAGAATAAGTTGTATGTTGCTGTGAGGAATTGTTGTCATGTTTGAGCATGATTACGTCTTTTGTTGCATGGGTATCTAGTCTTGAGCTTGACTCAACTAAGGAGCTGTCGACTTCACCTCGACAGATGATGGCATTGAATATCTTTTTTTTTGTCACTTCGTGTGGAAGGTCATGTGGAATCTGTTGGTTGACATTCATCTGTTTTGGCATAAGAGCTACTGTACTGCTAATATGCTACAGGAGTTTTGTTATATTTGATTTTAACAAAACTGTGGTTCTTTTTGTGGCTCGTCAGACTTATTCGTATGCATATAAGGTGAATGCTTTCCTTTCGAGGAGATGGTACAGTCATGAGCTTGTGTGAAGGGAAATATGAATGACTTGTTTTCTTTCTCTTCTGTTGTAAAGTATATGTTGATATTTTTATCTAACCATTGGAACTGTTTTTAACATATTGATGGAATCATGATTTGTTATGATATTCCTTTTACTGTTGAATGTAATGATCTGTCTGATGTTTGCTGACCTTGGGATTCAGATGGATAGTTGTTTTGGATACTTTCGTTCTTCTTGATCCCTAATATTTTGATGAAATATTTGAGAAGTATCTAGGACTATTCTGTAACAATAATTTGAGTTACGCGTTTATAGTCATGTTTGTATTACAAAAGCATAGTCTGAAATATGTTTACTTGTTTGGTGAAATGATCTCATTTAAACAGGTTGTTTAATGGAAACAGTTGGTGGATTGCAATTGTTTTAAGAGTTAGTGCTTATCATGCTCAGTTCATCAAACTGACCCATGTTGACAATTTTTGCAGATGGTTTCCGTAAGTGGTAAAAGCACGCAGATCTGATAGGATGTTTAGATTGTTTAATTTGGTTTATGATGAATTACAGTTTGATTCTCTAAATGTACTATCTGAGGAAAGATGTTCTTTTTCCATTGAGTATTGTATCAAGTATGCTGAATGCATAAAATGTATGTGTTTGGTTCAGAAGGGAATGGAATTAGATATTTGATACTTATATGTTTGTATTCTTATCTAGATAGTTTGACCTTCTTCGGATCAAATGATCTTGAGAGCGTGTTATTATTGTATAATATGGAGACTTTTGTGATTATCAATGTAATCTTGCAAGAATATGTGACTGAATATTTATGATTGTTTAGCAGTTCTTGTATGTTCTATCTAAAGCTAAATTGAAATTTACATCACTGTCTTTCTGGAAGTTAGGGTAAAAATAAACCTAAGCAAGACGCTAAACAAGCTGGATTAAATTATTAATTCCTAGTCTTGATTAAGCAAGGACAATGTTTAATTGGATTCCTAATCTTTATATCTCGATATTAATAAGTAAGATATAAATTCAATTATAAGAACTTAAATAAACCTAAAAAGGGTTCGGTTGGCAATCACATGCGAAGATTATGGGTTATTGTCCAATTTTGTTGATTTAGAATTATGTAAATTCTATAAACTCCTTGATGGGACCCTCTAGTCTTAATAATTTCTCTTGTGTAATGGGTTTTATTAAGAAAGGTCATTCTATGGTGGGGAACCCAGGGATCGGGAAAGGCTAACCTTAAGGGAATGTATTTTATTATAATTTTAACTCAACATGCGTAACTCTTATTATAAGTAGATCTTTTCGAGGTGGATTTAAAGGTTGACGGCACAAGTCAACTGTAGGGTTGTACCTTCGAGAAGATTGGGATCTTCTCAAAGTTACAACAATGCAGGTGACTTATGACGACACCCTTTGCATTGATCGTTAAGATTTACACCTTTAACTCGAACAAGTTACTCTGGAACCGATTAGGAATGTGGTC
Organism: Taxus chinensis; assembly: GCA_019776745.2. Classification (NCBI taxonomy): domain Eukaryota; kingdom Viridiplantae; phylum Streptophyta; class Pinopsida; order Cupressales; family Taxaceae; genus Taxus; species Taxus chinensis. The sequence continues at coordinate 201,070,878 of CM034153.1, read as the reverse complement.
ACATTATAAGGCTGCCTAGGAGACTCGGGGTATCTTGACACACTGGTTTAACTAGGGTTGACCCAGTATGTCATCGTATCCCTAGTCCTCGGGAGCATCCATATAACGTTGTCACCTTACTAATCCATTTCCGAGTGAATAACTTGGGATAGGAGGGACTGACAGAAGTCGGTATAAGACATTCTACATAACATAAGAATGGGGTGAAGGATGTATTCCAGATTGACGAGTATGTTGTTAAGGAATACGAGACATAAGCAGTATGTTTCAAATCTTTGGCCAAAGTATCATAAGCTGTTGATCGTGTTGTCCTGAGTCACCTAGTCTAAGGGATGAGATGCCGATGAATAATGGTAACAATTATTGAAGTTAGGTTCCTTGGACAGAGCATTCTGAATCACAGAATAGGGAAGAGAACCGCAAGAGTGAAGTGTTGAATAAAAACTCCAACTCTTATTACTCATGAATAGATCGGTAGATTACCGAGTCATGGAATGAATAGATCGGAGGTACTCCGAGTCATTACAGCTGCATATGGTTATCTGTTATAAGAATGGTTATTTGATTTGTGAGTTCTAAATTATGTATTTAGAACTAGGAAGCATTTATCAAAAAAAAAAAAATTCACTTGTTCTAATTTATAAAATTGAGGATGTTACAAGTAGTACATTCAAGGAATCAAGATGTAATTCATCATAAAAAAAAATTATACAATCTGAACATCCTATCAGATCTACGTGCTTTTACCACTTACGGCAACCATCTGCAAATTTTTTTAACACGGGTCAGTTCGATGAACTGAGCATGATAAGCACTAACTCTTAAAACAATTGCAATCCACCAATTGTTTTCATTAAACAACCTGTTTAATTGAAATCATTTCACCTAACATGTAAACATATTTCAGACTATGCTCTTGTAATACAAACATGACTATAACGCGTAACTCGTTTTATAGTCACTAGATAGTCCTAGATACTTTTCAAATATTTCATCATAAATATTAGTGACCAAGAAGAACAAATGTATTCAAAACAACTATCCATCTAAATCCCAAGGACAACAACATCCAACAGGGCATTATATTCAACAAAATGAATATCCTAACAATTCATGAATCCATCAGTATGTTTTACAAATCCAATAATTAAATATAAATTTATCAACATATACTTTTCAGTAGAAGAGAAAGAAATTGAAACATTCAGATGTCCTTTCCAAAAATGCTCATGACTGTACCATCCACTTAAGAGTAATGCAATCACATTATACACCTGCGACTAAGCCAGTCGAGACCACAGGAAGAACTACAGTTTGTCAAATACATATATAAAATTTGCCTATAATTTAATGTTATCCAAAATTCATCCCCCAGGGTAATTTTGATAACATGCATCAGAATATTCAAGTCCCAGGAAAATTGATTGATTCGGGGCCAAAAATCATGTTGCTAGAGTCCCCTCAAATATTTTCTAAATCCCCTCTCTGAGAGGAAAAGTGCAAGCTCTGAGAAAATGCGAAAAAAGGTTGCAAAAAGGCAAATAGGTTGATCTAGGAAAAAGTGTGAAAATTGGCTAAGTCCTGCTCAAGGGAGCAACTGGGACATTTGGGACGTCAAGGCGCGGATCGGCCGAAAAGCCTCCAGGCGGCCCAAATTGCATTTGGGACAATCGGGCCAGAAGTACGCGGCGGGCGCGAAATGCCGGTTCGACCGAGAAAAAATCGACTAACTGCTGAGAGGGATAGTTTGGGACGTTTGGGTCAAATGGACCCGAACCGGCCGGATCGGCCGAAGTCAGTCAAGGCAGTCCAAAACAAGGTGGGCCAAGTGAAACAAAAAGACGCGAACCGGCCGAACCGGCCGAAAAGAGCACAAAGGGCCCAAAATCGAATGGGACGTCTGGGACAAATCGACGCGAAATGCCCGAACCGGCCGAAATGAGCACAAAGGCCCCAAAATCAAATGGGACATCTGGGACAAATGTACGCAAAGTACGCGAAGGAGCTGAGGACCAATGAGAAATTGCCACGTGCCAAAAGGAGAAAAAGTCAAAAGGTCAAATGGGCGAGTTATCAAGCGCTGAACCGAACCAATGAAATGGCGCCACGTGTCCAAGTTTAAGGGGCCCACAAGAAATTTCAAAAGGAAATCCAGTGAAAGATGGAGGAGAGAGAATTTCTCATCCAATCAGAGCCTGCCATGTGTCATCCAGGTGGCAGAGCACGGAAAATATTTCAAAATCCGTTTTCGCCTGTTTCATGCCCTAATTCTTCAGATCGCTATAACTTTTGATCCAGAGCTCAGATTTGCACGTTCTTTATATCAACGGAAAGCTGGTGAAATTTTCTACACAATTCTGGGATCAATCTCGAGTTTTGGTGTAGTTTGAAGAGATAAAATCAAGAAACAGCTCTGACGTGTGTTCATGGCCAGAAATGACATTCCAGCGACCAGATTTAATGCAGAATGGGTCGCATTCTCCTGTAATCTGGTCAAGGTAATAGGGTATGGGTTTGTAAGGTCCCCCATGCCGATTTAATGCACCTGCAGTCATGAGGAATGGGCTTGCACGTTTTCCTACGTTTTTGTCCCCTGGGCTCGACCCATGCAATGTAAAAGCCAGATTTGGCTCATTTAAAAATAAAAAAAAGGTTGTTCATTCTTTCTACTCTGCCCTCCCTTCTTTTCTTCTCTAGGGTTGAAAATGGAGCTCGAACCTCCTCCCTTGCTCTGTAATGGCGTTTTTGCCTTTTACTAATGGAATGATGTTCTGTGCAAACTTCTGGAGCAACAAAACGTGTTCTGTGATGCATCTGTCCATCCTCTCTCATTTTTTGCTTGTCTCCTTCTTGCCTCTCTTCATTGCAGGTGTCTGTGCATGTTTGAATGTTCATTGCAGGTTCGGAGTTGTGTTCATGGAGTTTTGGGACATTTTCTGTGTGAAATCTATCCTTGGGCCTGTGATGCATCTGTCCATCCTTCCCATTGCTCACCTCTCTTTGTCCCATGGCAGTTTTGATAGATGTCCAACATTCTCCTTCTCTGGTGTATCACCGTTTTAGTGTAGGCTTTTGCTGTTTTTTCCCTTCTCTCTCTCTCTGTCTCCTTGGCATGGTTAGATTAGGATTAGATTAGCTTGCCTGCACTGGAATAGCTTGTGGCAGGTAGTTTAGGAGCAGGAACCAGCCTTCTCTGGAGATTCCTCTCTCGATTTTACAAGTCCCACGCTTGGAGAGAGGTTTCCATGTTGTGCAATCACACTGGATGCCTGAACATCAACCTAGAAGCCTGATGTGCGTCCAGGGGTGCTGTGATTCTGCACTAACAGTTTTGGCACGCCCAGTGGGACCTTAGAAGTCTTCCACTTCATCTTTGCAGGTTGGTGTGTTCCTGTGAAGATTTCAGCCTTTGGAGGCACTTACAAACACATCTGGCGACTCCATCTGATCAGTAACTCATTCTCTGAGTTGCAGACCTGTTTTTCATCCATTTTCATCCATCTTTCTTTCCATCCCTTTCATTCTTTTCCATTCCATGAAGTTGTGCAATCATGACTTCATTTCCATCATGGAATTCACATCAACAACAGCAGTATTTTCCACCTCCAACATGTTTTACAAATCCTCCAGATCAGCATGCATACTCATATGAACAACAGTGCCAAAGTCAGTTTGGCTATGGAGCTTTCCAAGAGCAAGAGTATGCAGACAATGAAGACCATCAGATCCAAGATGCTGGTCTGTTGGAGAAAATCCAAAAGATGGAGGTGGGGATGGTGCAGTCCAGGGCTCAAGCACAAATGAAAGCTTTTGGAATCGGTTGTGGAGCACCCTATCCATGGGTGGGACCTTTTCCAAGGCATTACAGCCCTCAGGAGAAGCTTGACTTCATGATTGCAACGCTGCCTTTGCTTGCAAAGTGGATTGAAGAAATAGAGGTGTATGAGAGGAGTTTTCAACAACCTTGTCAACGGGTAAGCACACCTTCTCATGCCTTTTCTTTTCCTCTTTCCCAATCTGTATCATTTCAGCAGTGTCAAGTTTCAAAACCTCCATCTGCTGTCCCAAATGTTGAATCCATGTCTCCACCTCTCAGTCTTCCATCTCATCTCGATTCTTCTTTCCTTTTCCCTTCCAAACAGTCATCCCCTCCACAAGAGCTAACAGAAATACCCCCTCCTCCAAGGAAACAAGAGTTTCCATCTCCTCCACCACCACAAAAAAATGTCAAATCAGTTGAGTTTCAACCCATCCCTCCTTTTGCATTCCCAAATCCATGTTGGGAGGATGAAAATCAGAATGCCAGTCAAGGAAAACAACAGCAAAAAGAGAGGCCAAACAAAGATGAAGAAATTCAAAGTCTGAAGAGTTGGGCTCTCAAATTTGGGATAACAAAGATCCCCTTGATGGTTAAACTTACAGAAAAGGCTAGGGTTGGAGAACAGGTGGTGGTTAGGACTGATTTTGTTGCAGCAGAAGAAGAAGATCTTGCAGTCCCAACTTGTCCTCTAGAGCAGCAGATTGAAGAGTTTGACTTGACAAACTTCATGCTGGAGGAGGAGTTCAATCAAGAGCAAGATTGTCTTCAAACATTGGAGGAAGGAGAAGCTGCTCCAAATCCAAAAGAAGAGGAGCACATTCTAGCTGTGGAGGAGAAAAGTGCAGATCCAAGGGCTTTGAGCACAAAGCAGGCTACAGGAAAACCTTCAGTTCTTCTTTCCACTTCATCTCTCTCAAGTTCTAGTACTAAAGAGGAGTTTGATCTCTCAAACTCAATATTGGAGAGTGAAGGAAACCATGGTGGTCAAGTTGCAGATCAAGAGGACACCATGGAGGAAGTTGAAAATTTGCAGCAGGACAGCAATGAGGCAGTTTACCTGTCAGATTTGGAGGACTGTTTTGATGGAGAAGAGCCGGTTGAGTTTTCACCATTCTCTCTTTCATCATCCACATTCCAAACACCAGAGCCTGCTGCCATGAAGGAGAGCTTTCATTTGCAGCAGCCTGCATCTTATAACAGCCCTTTGGAATCAAAATTGGAAGATTCTAATCTTCCCTGTTCTTCATTGGAGGAAGAGAAAGGGCAGAAGGGTTCTACCATTGCTTCCACACCATCCATTCAAGGTCTACAAGAGGACTCCATTCTTGGAGTTGAAAATCAGAGCTATGGGCATATCAAATGGATCAGACCTTGCCCAATCAGGTATTTGGCTTCATTGGAGCCAAAGGAGAAGCCACAACCAGTCATGCTTGCTTCTGAGCATGAGGATGAGCTACAAAGTACCAAGGATCAGCTGCCATACCTCTCCAATCCAAATGCAGAGCAACTAAAAGAGGTATTGGATTTATTTTCAGTTGATACCTTGATGATTTGGATAGAAGACCAGCTTCTTGTTGATTTTCCATCCATCCAAACAGCCATGATCAGTGCCAAATCAGTTGCATGGCTGCCAATTTTGAAGAAAGGGAGCTATTTTGAACAACCAGTTGTAGGGTTTGTTTAGCTTACCTTTGCTTCCAGTTAAAGTAGAGTAGCTAGGTTTGCTTTCAGCAGAAGAAGTGCTTGTGCACACTCTACATGTTCCATTTGGAGCATGTATGATTTTCAGTTTTGTACATAGTTTTTGCTGTTGCTGGTTTTGCTCTTGCACAGTTCTTGTCAGTGGCCTTTTGGTGAGAACAACTCCAGGTTCAATGGGTTTCCAAGTGGCTCAGAGGGAGGTTTTCAAAGTTCAGATCAGCTGCAGGTTGCAACTCATGACTCCATGCCCAATGGATGCTTCAGGCTACTGATCATTCATCTAGCAGGCAGATGACCCCGCTGAGTCGCCAAACTGTTATCCAAAATTCACCCCCCCAGGGTAATTTTGATAACATGCATCAGAATATTCAAGTCCCAGGAAAATTGATTGATTCGGGGCCAAAAATCATGTTGCTAGAGTCCCCTCAAATATTTTCTAAGTCCCCTGTCTGAGAGGAAAAGAGCAAGCTCTGAGAAAATGCGAAAAAAGGTTGCAAAAAGGAAAATAGGTTGATCCAGGAAAAAGTGTGAAAATTGGCTAAGTCCTGCTCAAGGGAGCAATTGGGACATTTGGGACGTCAAGGCGTGGATCGGCCAAAAATCCTCCAGGTGGCCCAAATTGCATTTGGGACAATCGGGCCAGAAGTACGCGGCGGGCGCGAAATGCCGGTTCGACCGAGAAAAAATCGACTAACTGCTGAGAGGGACAGTCTGGGACGTTTGGGTCAAATGGACCCGAACCGGCCGGATCGGCCGAAGTAAGTCAAGGCAGTCCAAAAAAAGGTGGACCAAGTGAAACAAAAAGACGTGAACCAGCCGAACCGGACGAAATGAGCACAAAGGGCCCAAAATCAAATGGGACCTCCGGGACAAATGGACGCGAAATGCCCGAACCGGCCGAAATGAGCACAAAGGCCCCAAAATCAAATGGGATGTCTGGGAAAAATGGACGTGAAGTACGCGAAGGAGCCGAAGGGGCCGAGGACCAATGAGAAATCACCACGTGCCAAAAGGAGAAAAAGTCAAAAGGTCAAATGGGTGAGTTATCAAGCGCTGAACCGAACCAATGAAATGGCGCCACGTGTCCAAGTTTAAGGGGCCCACAAGCAATTTCAAAAGGAAAGCCCGTGAAAGATGGAGGAGAGAGAATTTCTTGTCCAATCAGAGCCTGCCACGTGTCATCCAGGTGGCAGAGCGCGGAAAATATTTCAAAATCCATTTTCACCTGTTTCGTGCCCTAATTCTTCAGATCGCCATAAATTTCGATCCATAGCTCAGATTTGCACGTTCTTTATATCAACAGAAAGCTGGTGAAATTCTCTACATGATTTTGGGATCAATCTCGAGTTTTGGTGCAGTCTGAAGAGAGAAAATTGAGAAACGGATCTAACGCGTGTTCATGGCCAGAAATGACATTCCAGCGACCAGATTTAATGCAGAATGGGTCACATTCTCCTGTAATCTGGTCAAGGTAATAGGGTATGGGTTTGTAAGGTCCCCCATGCTGATTTAATGCACCTGCAGTCATGAGGAATGGGCTTGCATGTTTTCCTACGTTTTTGTCCCCTGGGCTCGACCCATGCAATGTAAAAGCCAGATTTGGCTCATTTTTAAAAAAAAAGAAAGGTTGTTCATTCTTTCTGCTCTGCCCTCCCTTCTTTTCTTCTCTAGGGTTGAAAATGGAGCTCGAACCTCCTCCCTTGCTCTGTAATGGCGTTTTTTCCTTTTACTAATGGAATGATGTTCTGTGTAAACTTCTGGAGCAACAAAACGTGTTCTGTGATGCATCTGTCCATCCTCTCTCATTTTTTTCTTGTCTTCTTCTTACCTCTCTTCATTGCAGGTGTCTATGCATGTTTGAATGTTCATTGCAGGTTCAGAGCTGTGTTCATGGAGTTTTGGGACATTTTCTGTGTGAAATCTATCCTTGGGCCTGTGATGCATCTGTCCATCCTTCCCATTGCTCACCTCTCTTTGTCCCATGGCAGTTTTGATAGATTTCCAACATTCTCCTTCTCTGGTGTATCACCATTTTAGTGTAGGATTTTGCTGTTTTTTCCCTTCTCTCTCTCTCTCTGTCTCCTTGGCATGGTTAGATTAGGATTAGATTAGCTTGCCTACACTAGAATAGCTTGTGGCAGGTAGTTTAGGAGCAGGAACCAGCCTTCTCTAGAGATTCCTCTCTCGGTTTTACAAGTCCCACGCTTGGAGAGAGGTTTCCATGTTGTGCAATCACACTGGATGCCTGAACATCAACCTAGAAGCCTGATGTGCATCCAGGGGTGCTGTTATTCTGCACTAACACTTAATGAACAACACAATAGCTCTCGTGACAAGGCAGTGATGAATAATCCATCAAATAGACTCCACATTACCTTCCATATTATTCAACAAACGAGAATATATCCAACGCCATCGCTTGTCAAGGTACAGTTAATAGCTCTTTACTTCAGTCAAGCACATGACTAAATATTCACGCTAACAGAAGACATAATCATGCTCAAACATAAGAACAATCCCACTGAGTCAAAATACTCATCAACATATAGTTCAATCTAATCCCCACTAAAACACAGCAAGGAAAAAAATCGAGAATCGAGCCAACACACAACATATCATGGGCTCCAATAGTGCCAAATTCAACCACTACTTATATTAAAGGTTTAAATTGAAGTTGAATTCATATGACAACAAATCAAGGATTCCAATTGATTCCATAACAACAGTATTCACAACTGAGATTATTCAGAAGAGAAAACATAATATACACCTCCAGGATTAAAAGGAGTCTTATCCATGTGGTATTCTTCAAATAAACTTCTACAGAAGTAGAAAGATATAAGATACATATCAAATTCAAGAATTCCAACCAAAACAATAACATACCGTATTCACATCTGAACTCCTTTAGAAGTAGAATGTATGGCATTCACGACTAACTTCTACAGAAGCCAAAATACAAGATATATATATATATAATAAGGATTCCAACAGAGCCAAAAATAATAAGTATTCACAACTAGGCTTATACAGAAGTAGAAACACTGGTTTCATATCAAGGACTTCAAATGAATCCATAACAACAGTATTCACTCTAAGCTTAAGCAGAAGACGAAACATAAAAATAACTCCAACTGAGTCTGTACCACGAATTCATTGCTAAGTGAAAGTATTCATAACAAGGCAATATAAGTCGTATTACCAGTTACCCCTCAAGGACTCCAACTGAATCAAACTAATAGTATTCACATTTATGACTTCTACAGAAGTCCAAAATATACGAAACATTCCAAGGACTCCACAGAGTCATTTCGTATATATATATAAATATATTGGAAACTATCAACGGATTAAATCCCATAAATGCAACACAAGGGGGGAAAACTTCTACAAAGTCGCATTCAAATACTATAAACACAGCAAGTTATCCAATCAGAAGTAACTTAAGTATTATAGCAAGATCCAACAAGATTCAGCAACCATAACATATATTACTCACAACAGAACTTTTAAAGAAGTCGTATATACTGTACATTCAAGAAATCCAACAGTATCATTTTCAACAAGTGGAAACAACAAGGTATTGACTGAAGTTTGAATCAAACAAGAAAACTATTCATGGATTCCTATAGAGCCGAATTCATATATTTTCCTTGCAACATTTCTACAAAATCCATCCGGAATGCAAAACACAACAAGATAATACATCCGTTCGAAACAAAATGCACACCCATCAAGGGTTCACTTGAAAAATCGAGCCTGTAAGAAGATACAACAACTAAATCACACAAAGCTACCATAAAAACCAACTGATCCCAAAAATCATCTGAACAGAGTTGTTCTAATGAAATCATTTGAAAGAAAGCAATATTTTTAAAAGTTAGGGCCTAACATGCCTGGTAATGTTGCTTAAAAATCTGAAGAAGACCACTGAAAGAGCTCGAGCCTTCTTCTCTTTTTCCACGTTAGATTCAACAACAATAATTTGTTATTTCCATGCCTTATAAACTTTCCTTGACAGAGAAAAGAGTGATTTACACTCATATTTTCCATGCAACACCAAGTAGACTGGTGCAAAGAACCAGTGATTAAACAGAGAGAAAACTGGAGCGCATCAAAAACCAAACAAACTACCAGTTTTCCATTTTGCATGTCTTCCCAAGAAATCTGAGCTCGAAGACCGAGTTCATTAATTGTATTAACTCCAAAATTCCCACACAATCTCCATTGCCACCGACCGCCATAGTTGGCGATGGACAAATGCAAGTCAAAGACCATTTCTAACTTTGGCGAATTTGCCACATCGGCTTTCACTAGCCGTTGAAACCTCCATTAATTCCTTGTCCTTCATACTTATCCATCCCATTTAATGCCATAGAAACTACCGCCCATGGCTCACACCCCTTCATAGGTCCCCTTCCTCCACTAACATTTGTTAGGTTAGAAGCATAGGTTAGGATTTAAGATGATACTTAGTCTAACCTCCTTAGCACTAGGTTGCTAACTTAGAACATTTAGCTTATAGCTTAGGCCTAGGTTAGATTAACACTAATCTAACCCATAGGTTATAGTTTAGGTTTAGGTTATTAACCTTAATAAATCCAGTTTAGGTCTAACATTTAGAATGTTCAGAATAAGACCCTACAGATATACATTCACGAAAGGGATTCACTCCAGCACTGCCAATAAGCTAGTTGAATAAATGTATCTGAATTTATTACCTGGCCCACGATCAAGACCTTCCTGATATTACGATATCGGGAACCAATTCATTTAACACGATCAACCTGTGTTAGACTCTGGAATAGCTTATGTAACGCATTAAGACCTTGCAACCTGCGTAAGGTCTATAATTTTTGTTCATCCCGAATAAAATTAAATCATCTCTTGGATCAATGCCACTGATCCAAGGCTGAGTCTTATAGATGGATAAATCCACAATTCATTCCGAGATCAGATTAAACTCAGGTGCAAAATGAAAGAAATAAAAGAGTCCAATCATATTCCGACTTAGTCAAAGATCTTCAATTCCAAAGAAGATACAGTCCATATCAAGCATGACTTCACAATCAAAGGAACACATCCTTTTACAGAAGAAATCATATATCAACACTTGAATGCTCAGGAGGAAGTAACAACAGTTCAGAGTGTTACATGCTTCCCTCCTAAAATATTCATCGTCCCGATGATTACATATTCGATTAACCTTTAGGTCAACCAAATTATTAGTTCAAAAAACAATGCGACTATTTCCAACTTGAATAGTTCCAAAAATCAATGTCACAACACATTTTATTCATCCTGAATAATTTTTTCCTCCATCTGGCTTTCATATAAACTTGAAAAAGATAAGTTCATAAAAGAAATGTTTTGTCAACAGATTTCATTCTGTTGAAAAAGAAAAGGAAAAGAAATTCGCATCTCTTCCATATTTTCCCAAGTTGCACTTTCTTCGTTAAACTGGTCCCACTGGACCTTACATTGTTGTATTTCACAATTTCTCAAATGCAATTGGCGAGTTTCCAGCACTCATGTGGGTTTAACCATGATTATTCCTAGGTCTTGGACCTGCAAGGAATTCCAATTTAAAACATGTGATAGATCTGAAATGTATTTCTTAAGCAAAGAAATATGAAAAACATCATGCATGCGAGATAAAGCAGGTGGTAATGCTAATCGATAAGCTACAGGATTGATTATTTCGACAATTTTGAAAGGTCCCACGAAACGAGGTGACAACTTGGCAGCCTTGCCAAAAGTTATAGAACTCTTTCTGGGTTTAACATGAAGAAAAACCTTCTCACCAAGCTCAAACCTTCGATCAACCCGCTTAAGGTCAACATAGCTCTTCTTCCTATCCGCTGCTTCCTTTAATCATTCACGAATCAGCCTAACTTGCTGTTCCATTTCAGTGAGGATCTCTAGTCCAATTACCACTCTATCCTCAACACTATCCTAGCTAACAGGGGTTCTGCATTTCCTTCCATAAAGTGCTTCAAATGGTGCCATTTTAAGAGACGAGTGATAAGTAATGTTGTATGCGAATTCAACTAATGGAAGATACTCTTCCCATTTATACTGTTGATCCATACAATACATTCGCAACATGTCTTCCAACACTTGATTTACCCTCTTAGTTTGTCCATCCGTTTTCAGATGATATGTAGAACTAAAGTTTAGTTTCGTTTCAGGAGCTGTATTAAGCATTTTTCGAAACCTTGACGTCATTCTAGGATCCTTGTCAGATATAATCAATTCTGGTACACCATGTAATCTAAAAATTTCATGTACGAATCTTTTCGCCAGCACTGGTGAATCATCCTTTAGATTTCCAACGATGAAATGAGCTACCTTAGTTAGTTTATCTACAACTACCAGGATAACATCATGTTTACTCCTGGACATGGGTAACCCTTGTACAAAGTCCATGCTTATTACTTGTCATTTGTACTGCGGTATGCTATGAGGATATAATAGTCCAGCAGGGTGCATATGTTCTGCCTTAACCCGCTGACATTCCAAACAATGAGTTATAAATTCAATGACATCCTTTTTCATACCTTTCCAAAAGTATTGTTGTTTTAGATCAGCAAGCATTTTTGTCATACCCGGGTGTCCAGAGAAAGGTGAATTATGGAATTCAACTAACAACTTCTTTCTCAAATCATTCAGCATAGGTACGTATACCCTATTCTCATAACGCAAGATTCCATCATTATCAAAATGAAAACCTTTATACCTTTCATCATTAGGTTTTGCAGCAAGCGCTGCTTTTACTTGCTGAAAGTATGTATCTGATTCTGAGGCACTTTTTACCTCATCCTTAAACTGAGTTCTTAATGTTATAAGAGTAGAAATGTGCCTCCTACGACTTAGAGCATCTGCTACTCTATTCTCCTTCCCTTTGATGTAGCTAATATCAAAATCATATTGTGATAAAAATTCTAACCACCTTCTCTATCTGGCATTTAGATTAGGCAATATATTTCAGTCCTAAGTGATCAGTTTTCAACTCAAAAGGTTTCCCAAGTAAATAGTGTCTCCAGACTTGAAGCACATGAACAATGGCAACAAGCTCCAAATCATGAGGAGCATAATTCAGCTCATGTAACTTAAGTTTTCTACTTTCATATGCTATGACTTGATCATTTTGTAACAAAACACCTCCAAGGCCTTCCCTAGAAGCATCCATTACAACATTAAAGCTCCCATTAGGGTCTGGTATAGCTAATATAGGTGCAGAAGTCAACTGGCTTTTCAGACTTTTTAAAGTCGCTTCGCACTTATCATTCCAAATAAATTTCTTATCCTTCTTCTGCAATGAAGTTATCGGTGCAGCTACTTTAGAAAAATCCTTAACAAATTTTCTATAATAACCCGCAAGACCCATGAAGCTTCTTACTTCGTGCACATTCTTTAGTGCAGGCCACTCAGTTATTGCCACTATTTTTGAAGGATCTATAGCAATTCCTTCCTTGCTAATGACATGACCCAAATAGTGAACTTCTGAATCAAAGAAAGAACATTTGGATAACTTACCATACAACTTTCTTTTTCTCAAAATCCCCAAAACTATCTTTAAATGCTCATTTTGCTCCTCGACACTTTTAGAATAAATGAGAATATCGTCCAAGAATACAAGTACAAACTTGTCCAAATATTCTTGAAAAATATTATTCATTAAGTTCATAAAAGCTGCAGGTGCATTAGTTAATCCAAAGGGTAGAACCGTGAATTCATAATGTTTGTACCTTATTCGGAAAGCTGTTTTATGAATATCTTCTTCTCTAATCCTTAACTGATGATAACCAGATCAAAGATCTATCTTAGAATAAACTGCTGCCCCACGCATCTAATCAAATAGATCGTCGATCCTTGGAAGTGGGTATCTGTTCTTGATTGTTGCTTTATTCAACATCTGATAATCAATACACAGCCTAAGTGTTCCATCCTTCTTTTTCACAAATATTACAGGCGCTCCCCAAGGTAAAACACTTGGTCTAATCAAACCTTTAGACAAAATTTCTTGCAATTGTGCCTTAAGCTCTACTAACTCTGTAGTAGTCATCCAATAAGGTGCTTTGGAAATAGGTTCCGTTCCTGGTTTGATTTCGATGGTGAAGTCAAATTCCCTCTTGGGTGCTAACCCTGGTAATTCCTCTGGAAAAACATCCCTGAAACTTTGTAGTAGAGGAAATCATTTCATGGAATCACCATCTTCTTCTGAAAATTTAGATATCTTTACTGCATAAAGGGTACATCCTTTGTTTTTAGCCTTTTTAAGCTGCATAGCTGATAGTTTTCTAATTGAAATTTCCCGTTTAACCCCTTGAATCTCTGCTGATTTCAGCCGACCATCTAAACATCTTATATTCTTTTCATAGCATTCTACTTTTGCTTTATGGTCAGCTAACCAATTGACATCAATGACAATGTCGTAAGACCCCAAAGTTGTAACATAGAGGTCAAATTCCATGGAAAAGTTAGGTAAGTCAAGGACTTCCCCAAAAAGACACATATTCACTGTATGAACAGAGGTATTACCATACTATACAGTCCAAGATTTATCCATTTTTCCAGCTTTTCGCTTAAGTTTAGAAGCAAGTTTATTAGAAATAAAACATTCAGGAGCTCCTGTATCAAAAAGAATAGTGACAGGTATGCCAAATAACTTACCCGGAACTTCTATAGGTGTCACTTGCTTTTCAACTTGCTTGTCTGCTACTGCAGCATGTATCTTATGCTGCTGATTACGATCATCCTTCTTCAAAGGGCACTGATTACGTAGTGATATTTGCCACAATTGTAGCAGCCTCCTACAGGTCCCTTTTTAGGCTCGAAATTGCCTCCAGTCTTGTAGTTATCATGTTGTCCTCCATAGGGCTTCTGCCCATTGTTATAATTTTTGGTAAAATTATCCCTTACATTTCCAATAGGCTTATTTGCTACTGCTTTCTTACTATTATCCCCTGGAAACTTACTTTTGTTTCCAAAATTTTTCCATGGTCCCTTTTTGGGTGCAAGAGAGGTTGAAGAAGGGTTTGCAATCTTCTTCCGCACTTCCTCTTTATGAGCAGAAATAGCCTTTAATTTTTGTTCTTGTCTTATGGCATTTTCAACAACTCCTTCCATAGTGGTTGGACTATGAACATCGACCTCTCCCCCTATCACGGGATTCAATCCCATGATGAATTTCCGTATTCTGAACTTCTCTTCAGTTTGATACTGTGGTACATACTTGAGGAGTTTTGTAAACCACTCCAAGTATTCAGTTACCGTTAGCTTCCCTTGAGCTAAGTTCTGGAATTCTGTCATTTTCTGATCATAGAAAAGTTGTGGCAGCCATCATTGCCTAAAATAGCCCTTAAATTGATCCCAAATAACATTGGTCTCATCAATATTTAGCTCTGCTTTACGGCTATTCCACCACAAAGATGCTTCGTGGGAAAGCTGATAGGCTCCCCAAATAGCTTTGGTTTCCTCTGAGAAGTTTCTTATTGTAAAGTACTTCTCCATTTCGCTGAGCTAGTTCTTAGCTCCATCTCCTAATGTGGTGCCATCAAACTTAGGTGGGCTTATCATTTTTTATCATTAGTGAGTTCTACTGCCAACCTGGCGTTTTTATTTTTTGGTTAGACAGGTGCATTTCCAGCATTAATATCAACACCCAAATCGGGGTTATCCTCAGGAGGTTGCTGACTGTTATTACCAGCTTCTTCATCCTCCTCATTTCCCATCACCTACTGTTCAAGTACAGCTAAACGATCTCTTGTGTCTAACAGGGCAGCAATGATCTCTTCAAGTTTTTGGGTTGTTGCCGCCCCTCCTTCAGGTGGAGCATTATTCGCAACGTTCCCCCTTGTTCTAACCATTTTCTGTTACAAGAAAATTTAGGTTTTTATCAGATTATGGACATAATAGGTCCAAGAGTTGTAACCTTCAGCTTTGATACCAAGATGTAACGTCCTCATTTTTATACATTAGAACAAGTAATTTTATTTTTTTGACAAATGCTTCCTGGTTCTAAATACATAATTTAGAACTCACAAATCAAAAACAACCATTCTCATAACAGATAACCATATGCAGCTATAATGACTCGGAGCACCTCTGCTCTATTCATGAGTATTAAGAGTTGACGTTTTTATTTAACACATCACTCTTGCGGTTCTCTTCCCTAATCTGGGATTCAGAATGCTCTGTCCAAGGAACCTATCTGAATAATTGTTACCATTATGTATCGGCATCTCATCCCTTAGAGTAGGTGACTCAGGACAACGCAATCAACAGCTTGCGATACTTTGGCCAAAGATATGAAACATATTGCTTATGTCTCGCATTCCTTGACAGAATACTCGTCAATCTGGAATATGTCCTTCACCCCATTCCTATGTTATGTAGAATGTCTTATACTGAATTCTGTCAGACTCTCCTGTCCCAAGTTATTCACTCAGGAACGGATTAGTAAGATGACGACGTTATAGGGATGCTCTCGAGGACTAGGGATACGCTGACATACTGGGTCAACCCTAGTTAATCCAGTGTGTCAAGATACCCCGAGTCTCCTAGGGCAGCCTTATAACGTGACCACATTCCTAGTCAGTCCCAGAGTAACTTTCTCAAGTTTAAGGTGTAAATATTAATGATCAATGCAAAGGGTGTCCTCAAAAGTCACCTGCATTTTTCTATCTTCGAGAAGATCCTAATCTTCTCGAAGGTACAACCCTGTAGTTGACTTGTGCCGTCAACCTTTAAATCTACCTCGAAAAGATCTGCTTATTAATAAGTGTTACACAAGTTGAGTTAAAATTATACTAAAAGACGCTCCCTTAAGGTTAGCCTTTCCCAATCCTTGGGTTCCTCACCTTATAATGACCCTTCATAGTAAAACCCATTACACAAGAGAAGTTATTAAGACTTGAGGTCCCTTCAAGGAGTTCATAGAATATGCATAATTCTAAATCAACGAAATTGGACAATAACCATCAACCTTCACATGAGATTGCTAACCAAAATCTTTTTAGGTTTATATCAGTTCTCATAACTGAATTTATATCTTACTTATTAGTATCGAGATATAGTGATTAAGAATCCAATTAAACGTTCTCTTGATTTAGATCAAGACTAGTAAGTAATAATTTATTCAGCTCGTTTAGCTTCCTGCTCAGGTTTATTTTAACCCTAGCTTCCAGAAAGACAGTGATCTAAATTCCAATTTAGCTTTAGATAGAACATACTAGAACTACTAAACAATCATTAGTATTCAGTCACATAATCTTGCAAGCTTACTTAGATAATCACAAAAGTCTCCACTTTATACAATAATAATAATACTCTCAAGATCATTCAAACTGAAGAAGGTCAAACCATCAAGATACGAATACAAACACATAAGTAACAAATATCTCTTTTCATTCCTTTCAAGCTAATCAAATACATTTTATGCATTCACTATACTTGATACAATACTCAACAACAAAAGAACATCTTTCTGCTAGTAGTACATTCAAAGAATCAAGTTGTAATTCATCATAAAACCAAATTATACAATCTGAACATCCTATCAAATCTGTCAGCTTTTACCACTTACGGCAACCATCTACAAAAATTGTCATCACGGGTCAGTTCGATGAATTGAGCATGATAAGCACTAACTCTTAAAACAATTGCAATCCACCAATTGTTTTCATTAAAGAACCTGTTTAAATGAAATCATTTCACTTAACATGTAAACATATTTCAGACTATGCTCTTGTAATACAAACATGACTATAACGCATAACTCGTATTATAGTCACTAGATAGTCCTAGATACTTTTCAGATATTTCATCATAAATATTAGTGACCAAGAAGAACAAATGTATCCAAAACAACTATCCATCTGAATCCCAAGGACAACAACATCCAACAGGCCATTATATTCAACAAAATGAATATCCTAACAATTCATGAATCCATCAGTATGTTTTACAAATCCAACAATTAAATATAAATTTATCAACATATACTTTTCAGCAGAAGAGAAAGAAACTGAAACATTCAGATGTACTTTCTAAACATGCTCATGACTGTACCGTCCACTTAGGAGTAATGCAATCACATTATACACCTGCGACTAAGCCAGTCGAGACCACAGGAAGAACTACAATTCGTCAAATACATATATAAAAATTTCCTGTAACTTACTGAACAACACAATAGCTCTCATGGCAAGGCAGTGATGAATAATCCATCAAATAGACTCCACATTACCTTCCATATTATTCAACAAACAAGAATATATCCAACACCATCGCTTGTCAAGGTACAGTTAATAGCTCTTTACTTCAGTCAAGCACACGACTAAATATTCACGCTAACAGAAGATGTAATCATGCTCAAACATAAGAACAATCCCACTGAGTCGAAATACTCATCAACATACAGTTCAATCTAATCCCCACTAAAACACAGCAAGGACAAAAATCGAGAATCGAGCCAACACACAACATATCATGGGCTCCAACAATGCCAAATTCAACCACTACTTATATTAAAGGTTTAAATTGAAGTTGAATTCATATGACAACAAATCAAGGATTCCAATTGATTCCATAACAACAGTATTCACAACTGAGATTATTCAGAAGAGAAAACATAATATACGCCTCCAACATTAAAAGGAGTCTTACCCATGTGGTATTCTTCAAATAAACTTCTACAGAAGTAGAAAGATACAAGATACATATCAAATTCAAGAATTCCAACCAAAACAATAACATACTGTATTCGCATCTGAACTCCTTCAGAAGTAGAACGTATGGCATTCACGACTAACTTCTACAGAAGCCAAAATACAAGATATATATATATATATATTAAGGATTCCAATAGAGCCAAAAATAATAAGTATTCACAACCAGGCTTATACAGAAGCAGAGACACTGGTTTCATATCAAGGACTTCAACTGAATCCATAACAATAGTATTCACTTTAAGCTTAAGCAGAAGACGAAACATAAAAAGAACTCCAACTGAGTCTGTACCACGAATTCATTGCTAAGCGAAAGTATTCATAACAAGGAAACAGAAGTTGTATTACCAGTTACCCCTCAAGGACTCCAACTGAATCAAACTAATAGTATTCACATTTATGACTTCTACAGAAGTCCAAAATATACAAAACATTCCAAGGACTCCACAGAGTCATTTCATATATATATAAATATATTGCAAACTATCAACAGATTAAATCCCATAAATGCAACACAAGGGGGGGAAAACTTCTACAAATTCGCATTCAAATACTATAAACACAACAAGTTATCCAATCATAAGTAACTTAAGTATTATAGCAAGATCCAACAAGATTCAGTAACCATAACATATATTACTCACGACAGAACTTTTAAAGAAGTCGTATATACTGTACATTCAAGAAATCCAACAGTATCATTTTCAACAAGTGGAAACAGCAAGGTATCGACTGAAGTCTGAATCAAACAAGAAAACAATTCATGGACTCCTACAGATCTGAATTCATATATTTTCCTTGCAACATTTCTACAAAATCCATCCGGAATGCAAAACACAGCAAGATAATACATCCGTTCGAAACAAAATGCACACCCATCAAGGGTTCACTTGAAAAATCGAGCCAGTAATAAGATACAACAACTAAATCACACAAAGCTACCATAAAAACCAACTGATCCCAAAAATCATCTGAATAGAGTTGTTTTAATGAAATCATTTGAAAGAAAGATTTTTAAAAGTTAGGGCCTAACATGCCTGGTAATGTTGCTTAAAAATCTTGAGAAGACCATTGAAAGAGCTCGAGCCTTCTTCTCTTTTTCCACGTTAGATTCAACAGCAATAATTTGTTATTTCCATGCCTTATAAACTTTCCTTGACAGAGAAAAGAGTGAGTTACACTCATATTTTCCATGCAACACCAAGTAGACTGGTGCGAAGAACCAGTGATCAAACAGAGAGAAAACTGGAGCGCATGAAAAACCAAACAAACTACCAGTTTTCCATTTTACATGTCTTCCCGAGAAATCTGAGCTCGAATACCGAGTTCATTAATTTTATTAACTCCAAAATTCCCGCGCAATCTTCATTGCAACCGACCGCCATAGTTGGCGATGGACAAATGCAAGTCAAAGACCATTTCTAACTTTGGTTACTCTGCCATGTTGGCTTGCACTAGCCGTTGAAACCTCCACTAATTCCTTGTCCTTCATACTTATCCATCCCATTTAATGCCATAGAAACTACCGCCCATGGCTCACACCCCTTCATAGGTCCCCTTCCTCCACTAACATTTGTTAGGTTAGAAGCATAGGTTAGGATTTAAGATGATACTTAGTCTAACCTCCTTAGCACTAGGTTACTAACTTAGAACATTTAGCTTATAGCTTGGGCCTAGGTTAGATTAACACTAATCTAACCCATAGGTTATAGTTTAGGTTTAGGTTATTAACCTTAATAAATCCAGTTTAGGTCTAACATTTAGAATGTTTGGAATAAGAACCTATAGATATACATTCATGAAAGGGATTCACTCTAGCACTGCCAATAAGCTAGTTGAATAAATGTATCTGAATTTATTACCTGGCCCACGATCAAGACCTTCCTGATATTACGATATCGCGAACCAATTCATTTAACACGATCAACCTGAGTTAGACTCTGGAATAGCTTATTCAACACATTCAGACCTTGCAACCTGCATAAGGTCTATAATTTTTGTTCATCCCGAATAAACTTAAAGCATCTCTATGATCAATGCCACTGATCCAAGGCTGAGTCTTATAGATGGATGAATCCACAATTCATTCTCGGATCAGATTAAACTCAGGTGCAAAATGAAAGAAATAAAAGAGTCCAATCATATTCCGACTCAGTCAAAGATCTTCAATTGCAAAGAAGATATAGTCCATATCAAGCATGACTTCACAATCAAAGGAACACATACTTTTATAGAAGAAATCATATATCAACACTTGAATGCGCAGGAGGAAGTAACACAGAGTTTCCATAGGGTTTTTTTTTTGAATTCTTTTTCATTATCAGTGATGAAGCGGTAAGGAACACCAAAGAAACAAATTATGTGATGGTTTGTTTAGAAGACAATATATAAAACTTAGCAAAAGTCATACATAAGATTCACGTGGAAGATCATAGTGAGTTTAGAGGTGCAGGATGATCAGGAAGGAATTGTGCACGCAGGATAGAGACAGATTCGAGACTTACTCATTTTCTCAATTATGATCTATTTTTTGAGGATGGAATGTGGAGCACACAAATGGGAAAAGAATTGTGTGACATGCATCAGATATTTTTTGAAGAATTTATATGGAGCACTTTGCATGGGATCAATCTAATAATAGGGTTGTTACTATTAGTTAACTATGAGAGGTCTATTATTAGCATTCCTGCATGTGAGCCTATTATTATAAAGGTTCATAGTTATTCTTAGCATGCGACCTATTTTGGGAGTGGATAGGTGGTGAAGGGAAAGTCCCCACCCTTATAAATATGTAATAAAATGTGCAGTATAGTAGTGGTATGCGAGAACTAAATTACTATGAGGTTATGCTTCCAAATCTGATGTGCACATAAACTATGGTATTATCTATTATAATGAGATTCAGTGTATTTATCATGTTTAATGTAATGGAGTGTATTAGCTGAATCATGGTATTAATCTTGTGTATAATTGGCTCTTGCATATTTGATTCCATCATGGTTATCATTTAAAGTTTGTTATTCTCTACTTATATATCTGAACATGTTGTTTCACAAAGAATTTCGTTCCGGAACACAGTTACTTCTATCCTTTCATTCACTTGAGAAATAGATAAGGGTTAGGGCTAGGTGGAATACCTGTTGAGTGTTGGGAAGGTGTGCCCATACCGTAGAGAGATTAGATCAATTGTGAAGAACTCCTTTTTGTCTGGGAAGGACTACCTGTAAGTAAGAATACAAGACCACCAGATCTTAGTTAGACAATAAGTGAGGGAACTGCCTTGGGCCCATGAAATATTAGAATTCCTTTTGAAGGTGGTCAGTTCCCCTTTTAATACGAATTAATGCAAATGATAACAAAGAAGCTATTGTGAAATCACGATTTAGGTACCTTGTTAAAAAGCAATAGAGACTAAACTACCAATAACAAAATGTCATGATGTTTGTTTGGTCGCCGGTTATTGATGCATTTAGATTAAGTTACAAGGATAGACCCAGCTGGTTATGAGATTGTTTGGGGGTAAATAAGAGAAAGGTTGGTTTTGGTATAAGTCACAGTGACCAACTGTGGTTATAACACCGATACCGATAGAAGATAACTGATATCAGTAGGGGCAGTGATTTAGGGGTTTTGAATGGAAGTCAGTTGTAAGGTGGTTATGGTGTTTATAGGGTTAATAAATGATTAGGGGGGTAGTAGGGTGATGGAGAAAACTCAGAGAGTGAGAAAACTATCTTTGGGGCAATATTGGGGTTGATGAATGAAAGTTAGGTGCAGAGTGCTGCCGGGTGGTAGATCTAGGAGTGAGCTTATAATTATTATGAATTAAAAGTTCAAGAAATGGTGTTTAGAAACATACAAGATACTACTTACTAGTTCCTAATGAATATACAGGTCCAAGGAATGTGGTGGCGACTGTAAGGCTTAGTTGGGATGATCTGGTATTGGAAAGCGAGTTGATGAAACTATTCTCAATCTTTCCCAATGCTTGGATGAGTGTGACAGTGATCTAGTTGCTCAGTTACAGTCTTGGGCTCGATCCTCTTCTCTATAACCTCTTCTACTTGTTTCACTTCTCTCTCTCCTGCTAAATGAATTCTGAATCATTTCTTTTTGGTTGGGGGAGGTCATTTATAGGGAACCGATGGTGGTTACATAACTGACGGCGGTCGAGTAGGAACCGATGTCGGTTAGGTCAAAGTGGCTATTTTTAGTAAAATAGCCATATTTCCCTCCTTTTCTCCTGAGGGATCAGTTGTGGGCTTGGTCAAGTCATTATTAGGCTCATTTTGGTGCGGGTGAGGGGTGATGAGTCATGGGTGTGGGTTTGGACCAAGTCATAGGTCTTAATTAGGTTGATTTAGGGTTAGGGCTAGGTGATGATGAGGTGGCAAGGTGAGGTGGTAGGGTTGGAGATGTAGATTTATTAATTATAAGGTAATTAATAAATAATTAAGTGTGTAAGGTTTAGGTGGTGAGGTAGGGTTAGGTTGTGGGACGAGATATGGGGTACAGGGTGTCATAAGACATAAATTTGGTGTCTACATTTGCCCCTTGTTGTTGTGTAGTTTGTCTTGTAAAGTTACACTGACAATACTAAGAAGTGGTTTCCCCAGGTAAGGGTATAGGTAATCCCCCTCAAATATATCACAGATTGAGGCGGCGTGAAATCAGGGATAGGGTTGATAAAGGGTGAATGATGATGAGATGATGGTAAGATAATGGGATAAGTTCAAGGAAGTAGACACACGTTGAAATGTAGTAGTGCGACCAGGGTACACGAGTTGAAGAGCAAAAAAGAAATTCATAGGCAAAGGTTGATAGTTTATCCAAAAAAGGTTGATATAATCATGGTATCCAAGGCATAGGAAGTAGCTCTAGGGGATATAACGGGTAAGGTACAGAAACATTTAGGCATGTTCGGCAGTACCAAATGGTTGGTTTGGTTGAGATAAATGTCACGGTCTTGATCTAGGAAAAGCTGGTTGGCTGATCAATTCAAGTATCATAGGCATGCTAAAAAACACGAATAGGTGAGCTCAATTAAACAAACAACTACATGATGGGTGGATAGAATCGTAATGTGCAGTTCTCGGTCAAGGTACTGAGTTGGTGCGGCCTTGTTTGGGCTGATTGGTGGTTGCGGCCTTGGGTCAGGCTGATTGAATGGTTATGGCCTTGGGTCGGGTCTAATTGGTTAGTTGCAACCTTGGGTTGGGCTTGATTGGTGGTTGTGGCCTTGGGTCAGGCCGATTGAATGGTTGTGGCCTAGGGTCGAGCCTGATTAGTTGGTTGCATCCATGGGTCAGGCCTGAGTGGTTGGTTGTGGCCTTGGATCAGGCCTGATTGGTTGGTTGCAGCCTTAGGTCGGGCCTGATTGGTTGGTTCTGGCCTTGGGTCGGGCCTGATTGGTTGGTTGCGGCCTTGGGTCGAGCCTGATTGGTTGGTTGCGGCCTTGGGTTTGGCCTGATTAGTTGATTGTGGCCATGGGTCAGGCCTGATTGGTTGGTTGTGGCTTGGAGTCAGGCTTGATTGGTTGGTTGTGGCCTTGGGTCAGGCCTGATTGGTTGGTTGCGGCCGTAGGTCGAGCCAATTGGTTAGTTGCAGCCTTGGGTCGGGCCAATGAATGTAAAATAAGGTTATGTAGCAAGGCCAGAGGTAGGCGATATGGTAAAAAAATGGAGAGTGGTGGATAAGGGAAGGAGTTAGGTTAAACTAAACAACTAACCGATATCGGTTATATGTGACTGATATCAGCTAGGAGACCGATATCTGTCTTCTAGGGCGCGCCCTAACCGGTATCGGTTAGATGTCAAAACCTATAAAAAGAAAAAATATGGCATGTCATTGTCACATTGTGAATTTGAGTGCCAACCTTTGTCTTGTCTGAGTTTTGAATTGATTGGGCTGAGTTTTTGAGTTGAGGTGGCACTAGTTGAGTGAGGTAGTGAGTTATTGGTAGGCCCTAGAGATCAGGAGGCAAAGTTTGATTGGTGGAGGACCCTGCGGAGGAGATTTGGAGCTATGGCACAGCCTGCAGGAGCAAGAGGTGCTGGAGGAGCTGGACCACCACCACCTATCCCACCACAATGACGTGTAGTCGTACCGGTAGGCTCTGAACCCCTATTTGTGTGAAGTTGATGAAGTTAGCTAGGATGTGGGTTTTGGGGTAGGAATCCAAAATTTGATAAAATAATGAATAAATGAAGGTAAATCATAAAATAGAGTGGGTAGATATGTTAGGTAGGCCAAAATGATAGGGTGGGTAAGTTTTTAGGAAATTATTGTGGGTAGATGGGTAGAAATAGGAAGAAAGGGGATTTGGGGGCCGTTTTCAATCTGGCCCCGAAATCCCACAGTGACCGATGTCAGTCACTAAGTAACTAACATCGGTCACCATGTAAGTTGTATAGATTAGCGGGTTCAGAGACTAGCATCGGTCATGTGTCGACCGACAACAGTCGTGGGTGACTGGTACCAGTCACCATGGGCAGGAGGTAAGGTTGTGAAAGTAGTTGTGTTGATTTGTTGTAGGCGGGTAGGATCGAGTGTTGGGGTGAAGGGGGAGAAGGTAGAGTAGCTAGGAAAGGTTATTGGGGTGGGAAGAATCGGGTGGTGTATGAGTGGGGTAGGTGGTAGGTTATGGGATAGGTAAAGGGGATATTGTAGGTGTTTGTTGGGTGGGGTTAGTGATATTGGGGTTATTAGGTAGTTGTTTTGTAAACGGTGGGCCTGATGGAGTGGGTTATTTTTGCAGGAACACCAAGAGCTGACGATGCGGGATCGGATGCCACCTCTACTGGGGTGGATGCAGCCACATGTGACTATAGCGCAGTGGTCAGTCATGTGGGAGGTTGGACT
Source organism: Taxus chinensis (assembly GCA_019776745.2). Lineage (NCBI taxonomy): Eukaryota > Viridiplantae > Streptophyta > Pinopsida > Cupressales > Taxaceae > Taxus > Taxus chinensis. Next base: position 201,045,762 of record CM034153.1, on the reverse strand, counting down.
TGGCAGAGTCCAGAGGTATCGGGCTGTGGATAGGGACCATAGCCTGATGGTTGCCCTTATCGAGAGATGGGATCCGGTAACCAATGTCTTCCATCTCCCGACTGGAGAGATGGCAGTCACACTAGAGGATGTGTATCACATCCTGAGACTACCGATCATAGGTGAGGTGGTATTCTAGGTGGATGCTGAGATAGCGATGGATAGAATCCTACAGGTATTCGGGGATGCAGCCCCATTGATTACGTACCATAGTATGAGCATCTGCTATGGCGATATGTATCATGCACATTGACAGGAGACATGGCTTGCCATGCTAATGATGATTGGTATCACCTGCTTCGCCCTCCTGGACTCAGAGGGAGGCCGCTTCCCACAGGATCTGATGGGAGTATTACATGAGATGGTGGAGGAGCACACCTGATATGCATGGGCACTAGTGTATTCGGTGCAACTATACAGAGAGCTTTGGGGCTATCGTCGTATGAGGTGATTCAGGATATGCTCGACATTCTTGCTACACTGCTGGGCCTACGAGCATATCATGTGTTTACGACTAGTAGGGTTGCCCCAGCAGCAAGGGCCATAGGTAGTGTATAGGTATGGGTTTCAGAGGTGGTTGGAGGTTGTGGGCCAGCCACGAGTAGTTATCACAGGGCGAGATGTCACGTACTACAGGCATATGTTAGAGGGCCCGACCGCACTAGATATTATATGGAGGCCATACAGAGGCCATCAGCCTCATGGAGGAGCCCAAGCACAGCTGCGATGGATCCAGTACATCTTTTGGATAGTGGGAGGAAGACTTGGGGAGTATGAGTGGATTCCCCTAGAGAGGGTATGATGACAGTTGGGCCTACAGCAGGATGAGCCACCTCCCTTACCAGAGTATCGGAGGGAGGATGTAGAGGCACTGTCGACACTAAAATTTTCCCCCGTAATTTCTATTTCATTAATGTATGTATTAGGAATATGCTGTTGTTAAGTATAATTAGTAGTAGCATCTGATAGAAGATAACGGCGCCATCAGTATGGTGCCGCCAATAATGTGGAGTATGGTAACAGTAAAAGTATAATAGGAATGTTGTAAAAAGTAAATATTTGTCGTACGTGGTCCGGTAATGTTAAAATGTCAAAGTTTGGGTAATTAGAGAAGTAGGGTCTACATGATTAGGAATTAGAAATATTATATTGGTAATAAGGACAAGGAGTGAGGTCATAAATATTTTGTGTATTTTATTTGTAAAAAGTCTAAAAATGTGGAACCCATGTAAAATGATAAGGTTTATCTTATCTTAAAAGATAAGCTTACATGTACAGATAAGAGTTAAGGTATGGAATATGATTCGTCAGAGTGGATTTCTTATCCTATCTTAGAGATAAGATGGATAAGCCTAGAAAGTTCTATAAATAGAGAGGCCACACCCCTCATTTAGCATAGAAAGTAAGTAGTGAGAAATATTGTCGGAAGTGTGCGAAGGAAGCCATCAGTTTAAAGGTGTGTTGAAAAAGTCATTAAGAGGTGTAATTGTAAAGTTTCTCCCATAGTATTGGTGGAGGGCAAGTGAAGTCAATAACACTTGAAGTACCTCATGGGTGAGATTGTAAAAATTTCATGTTATATATTATAATTTACTTTGATATTTCAAAGTTTGTCATCATTCCGTCTTATCATAGTCGATGGTATTCTTGTGTTATGTTGTTGTTTTGTTTCCAGGTTACATCCACCAAACTAAAGGGCTTGTGCATTAGTAAATAATCATAGCATGAGGAGTTCCCGGTGAAGAATCATCATAGTGCCGGATTGGTGATGACATTTTGGTTCCATTGCCGGGACCATTCCTCGTTGGTGGATTTTCTAGAGAGATATTCCCACTTAGTCAAAAATCAATTGGAGGGTAACCTTGTTTTTACTATGCATAGTAGTTACCATGGTAAAGTAATTTTTTCCGTGAATAGTAGTTACCATGGTAAAGTCATTTTTACTGTGAATAGTATTTACCACAGTAAAGTCACTTTTTACCATGAATAGTATTTACCGTAGTAACTTCACTTTTTACCGTGAATAGTGTTTACCACAGTAAAGTCCGTTTTTACCACAGTAAAGTCAGTTTTTACCGCAGTAAGTCAAGTTTTACCATAGTTTACCATGGTCATTTCTATTTTACTGTAGAAAGGTGTAAAGTCACTTTCCAGTATAGTGATTCTAATTATTTGTGCACATAAGTCTTGTTGATTTGTACTTGTGGGTTGGTATTTCACGGTGGTTACTTTTGAAATTGGGAAAGATTCCTGTTTTTTAAGCTCAATCTAATGAAGATGCTTCTTCTTTCATTCAAGAGTTTAAACAATCTTGTATTTGTAATGGCCTTATAAGAAGGGAACAATGGACTGAATTTTTTCCTACCTTTTTGGATGGTTCAACACTTAGGTGGTTTGAAACACTAGGTGATAATGTGAAAAATTCATGGGATTTATTAACTGAAAGTTTTCTTGAAGAATTTAGTGAACAAAAGAAATATGCAGATCTCATGATCGATATCACAAAGCTATCCCAAGGAGAGAAGGAGAAGATAAGGGATTATCATGCTCGTGTTCTAGAGCTAAGGAGGAAGCTCGATGCCTAGATCCGGAAGGAAGGATTAGCGGATGGGTTGATGAATGACATGGATAATATCCTATGTAAGCACTTCATTCTTGGGATGAAGCCAGAGATCAGACAACGAGTGAAGTATGACCACCCAGCTACCATTGAACAAGCAAAGGAGATTGCAAGAAGGCAAGAAGAAAACATGGAAGAGGAGCCCAAAGAAATTGTTGCTAAAGTAGAGCCTACACCAGCAGCTTTGGTCCAGAATCCACAAGCACTCCCAGTGAGCACAAATATTTCTAGTACATCTATTGAGTATGAAGATCTGCTAAAAAAGATGGGTCAGTTAACTATTAATCTTCTTCAAGGAAAATAATTTAGTTCTCAGGGAGAAGATAGAGGTCCAAAAAGAAATATTTCTGAAGTTGTTTGTTATGGTTGTTATAAAAAGGGTCATTATAAGTATAATTGTCTTGTTAGAGGCTTCTACATCTGGTAAAGGAGATAATGATAAAGGAAAAGCACCTGTGAATTCTTTTGATGTAGTAGAAAAGAGTAGAAATAATGAAGTAGATGTGTTTGTAACAAAAAGAAAGAAAGAAAAAGATAATCAAGATGGAAATGATCCTAAGAAGATTAAAGGAGAAACTAATAAGAAACATAGGAGAAGAAAGCTGGGTGTGCATGATTTTCTGATTTCACAGGGGTAAGGACCATACTCCATCTTGGAAGATATGTCAAAAAGGCCTGCAAATACTACATATGGTCAACTCTTGGCTATGTCTTCTGAGAAGAGGCGGGAGCTGCGAAGTGGAATCAATGCTCGACGAATGAAGGAGGTTGAGGTCCCTGTTTTGGAGGTAGATGCGGATCCCTATGCTCCATAAGCTAAGGTATTATGTAATGGTATTTCAATTCATGATGTCTTAGTTGATGGAGGTGCTGCAGTTAATGTAATGACCGAGTCTGTAATGAATATGTTGGGTTTAAAAATTGATCACCCTTCAACACTTATGTTAAGGTCATTAAATAAGGGAAAAACTAAACCAGAAGGTGTCGTTTCAAATATGGCAATATCTGTTATGGGTGTTGTATGTGTGGTAGACTTTTAGGTGATGAAAAATGGTACTGTTGCGTACCCAATGCTGCTGGGAAGACCATGGCTAAGGAGAGTTCATGCAAGAAACTACTGGAATGAAGGTTTTATGACACTTGGACGTGGTAGAGAGAGGGTGAAGATAAACGTGATCCCTCGACATCATAAAGTAGAACCTGTGGAATCAAGTGATGAAACTAATGATTGGACATCCTCTGATTACTCTAGTACCAGTGAAGTGGACACTAAAGATGAAGAAAGCGAGGTGGATGTTTCAGTCATGGATATCCTTCTAGTCACACCAACTCATGACCCCATAAAATTATTTGAAGAAGAAGTTGATGATCGTCTCCAACAAATAAAGATTGGTGATGTTGTGATGGAGAGTGAGAAGGAATCCTACCTCCAGCTCTTTTGAAGGTACATACACATATTCACTTTTGATTACAAGGAACTCCGTCAAGTAAGTTGGGTAGAACATTCTATTGAGCTGGTAGATGGTGCTAAGCCCATAAAGTAAATGCCATATAGAATGAATCCTAATTTTTCCAAGACTGTAAAAGAAGGAATAGATAAGTTGCTTGAAGCAGGATTCATATTTGCTGTGGAGAATTCAGAATGGGTTTCTCCCATTGTGATCTCAATAAAAAAGAATGGGAAGCTACGCATTTGTGTTGATTACAGGAAGCTCAATAAGGCAACAAAGAAGGATCATTACTCTTCTTCCATTTTTAGATCAGATCTTGGACGAAGTAGCTAGCCAGGAGTGCTATAGTTTTGCTGATGGATATAACGGCTACAACCAAGTTCGTATAGTAGAGAAAGATCAGCTGAAGACCACGTTCTATCGACACTCCAATTTTCCTCCATACGTTTGCTATTTCATTAGATGTTATGCCTTTTAGGAATAGGATGTAATGCTCCAGCATACATTCCAGTAGTTTGCATCTGAATAGGGTGTTTTTCGACACCGTAAGTATTTTGCCTCCAATAATTTCTATTTCATTAATAGTCATGTATTAGGAATATGAATGTTGTTAAAGTAAATATTTAGTAGTAAGCGTTCCGATAGAAGATAACGGCTCCGTCAAAGTATGGTGCCACCAATAATGTGGAGTACGGTCTACAGTCATTAGTACAATAGGAATGTTGTAAAAAGTAATAAGGACAAGGAGTGAGGTCATAAATATTTTGTATATTTTATTTGTAAAAATTCTAAAAATGTGGAACCCCATGTAAAATGATAAGGTTTATCTTATCTTAGACAGATAAGCTTACCTGTACAGATAAGAGTTAAGGTATGGAATATGATTCGTCAGAGTGAATTTCTTATCCTATCTTAGAGATAAGATGGATAAGCCTGGAAGTTCTATAAATAGAGAGGCCACCCCCCCCTCATTTAGCATAGAAGGAAGTAGTGAGAAATATTGTAGGAAGTGTGCGAAGAAAGCCATCATTTTAAAGGTCTGTTGAAGAAGCCATTAAGAGGTGTAATTGTAAAGTTTCTCCCATAGTCTTGGTGAAAGGCAAGTGAAGTCAATAACACTTGAAGTACCTCATGGGTGAGATTGTAACAGTTTCATGTTAATATTATAATTTATTTTGATATTCTCAGATTTGTCATCATTCTGTCTTATCATAGTCGATGGTATTCTTGTGTTATGTCATGTTGTTGTTGTTTCCAGATTACATCCACCAAACTAAAGGATGTCCATTAGTAAATAATCATAGCACGAGGAGTTCACGGTGAAGAATTATCATAGTGCCGGATTGGTGATGAAATTTTTGTTGCATTGCTGGGACCATTCCTCTGTTGGTAGATTTTCTGGACAGATATTCCCGCTTAGTCAAAAATCAATTAGAGGGTAACCTTGTTTTTACTATGCATAGTAGTTACCATGGTAAAGTCATTTTTGCCATGAATAGTAGTTACCATGGTAAAGTCCTTTTTGCTGGAATAGTATTTACCATAGTAAATTCACTTTTTACCGTGAATAGTATTTACCGCAGTAACTTCATTTTTTACCGTGAATAGTATTTACTGCAGTAACTTCACTTTTTACCGTGAATAGTGTTTACCACAGTAAAGTCAGTTTTTACCGCAGTAAGTCAAGTTTTACCATAGTTTACCATGGTCATTTCTATTTTACTGTAGAAAGGTGTAAAGTCACTTTCTAGTATAGTGATTCCAATTTATTTGTACACATAAGTCTTGTTGATTGTACTTGTGGGTTGGTATTTAACGGTGGTTACTTTTGAAAATGGGAAAGATTCCTGTTTTTTCAGCTCAATCTAATGAAGATGGATCTTCTTTCATTCAAGAGTTTAAGTGATCTTGTAATTTGTAATGGCCTTATAAGAAGTGAACAATGGACTGAATTTTTTCCTACCTTTTTGGATGGTTCAACACTTAGGTGGTTTGAAACACTAGGTGATAATGTAAAAAATTCATGGGATTTATTAACTGAAAGTTTTCTTGAAGAATTTGGTGAACAACAGAAATATACAGATCTCATGATCGAGATCAGAAAGCTATCCCAAGGAGAGAAGGAGAAGATAAGGGATTATCATGCTCGTGTTCTAGAGCTAAGGAGGAAGCTTGATGCCCAGATCCGGAAGGAAGGACTAGAGGATGGGTTGATGAATGGCGTGGATAATCTCCTCTGTAAGCACTTTATTCTTGGGATGAAGCCAGAGATCAGACAACGAGTGAAGTATGACCACCTAGCTACCATTGAACAAGCAAAGAAGATTGTAAGAAGGAAAGAAAAAAACATGGAAGAAGAGCCCAAAGAAATTGTTGCTAAAGTAGAGCCTACACCAAGCACCTTTGGTCCTAGAATCCACAACCATTCCCAGTGAGCACAAATATTTCTCCTAGTACATCTACTGAGTATGAAGAGCTTCTCAAAAAGATGGGTCAGTTAACTATTAATCTTCTTTGGAAGGAAAAAAATTTAGTGCTCAGGGAGGAGATAGAGGTCCAAAAAGAAATATTTCTGAAGTTGTTTGTTATGGTTGTTATTAAAAAGGTCATTATAAGTATAGTTGTCCAGATAGAGCTTCTACATCTGGTAAAGGAGATAATGATAAAGGAAAAGCACATGTGAATTCTTTTGATGTAGTACATAAGAGCAGAAATAATGAAGTAGATGTGTTTGTAACAATAAGAAATAAAGAAAAAGATAATCAAGATGGAAATGATCCTAAGAAGATGAAATAAGAAACTAGTAAGAAACATAGGAGAAGAAAGTTGGGTGTGCAGAATTTTCTGATTTCACAGGTGCAAGGACCATACTCCATCTTGGAAGATCTGTCCAAAAGGCTTGTAAATATTACATATTGGTCAACTCTTGGCTATGTCTTCTGAGAAGAGGCGGGAGTTGCGAGGTGGACTCAATGCACGAAGAAGGAAGGAGGTTGAGGTCGCTGTTTTGGAGGCAGAGACAGATCCCTATGCTCCACAAGCTGATGTATTATGTAATGATATTTTAATTCATGATGTCTTAGTTGATGGAGGTGTTGCAGTTAATGTAATGACCGAGTCTGTAATGAATATGTTGGGTTTAAAAATTGATCACCCTTCAACACTTATGTTAAGGTCATTAAATAAAGGAAAAACTAAACCAGAACGTGTAGTTTCAAATGTGGCAATATTTATTATGCATGTGGTATGTGTGGTAGACTTTTAAGGTGATGAAAAATGGTACTGTTGAATACCCAATGCTGCTGGGAAGACCATGGCTAAGGAGAGTTCATGTAAGAAACTACTAGAAAGAAGGTTTCATGACACTTGGGATGTGGTAGAGAGAGGGTGAAGATAAATGTGATCCCTCGACATCATAAGGCAGAACCTGTGGATTCAAGTGATGAAACTGATGATCGGACATCCTCTGATTACTCTAGTACCAGTGAAGTGGACACTGAAGATGAAGAAAGCGAGGTGGATGTTTCAGTCATGGATATCCTTCCAGTCACACCAACTCATGACCCCATAAAAATATCTGAAGAAGAAGTTGATGATCGTCTCTAACAAATAAATATTGGTGATGCTGTGATGGAGAGTGAGAAGGAATCCTACCTCCATCTCTTTCGAAGGTACATACACCTATTCACTTTTGATTACAAGGAACTCTATCAAGTAAGTTGGGTAGAACATTCTATTGAGCTGGTAGATGGTGCTAAGCCCATAAAGCAAATGCCATATAGAATGAATCCTATTTTTTCCAAGACTGTAAAAGAAGAAATAGATAAGTTGCTTGATGCAGGATTCATATTTGTTGTGGAGAATTCAGAATGGGTTTCTCCCATTGTGATCTCAATAAAAAAGAATGGGAAGCTACACATTTGTGTTGATTATAGGAAGCTCAATAAGGCAACAAAGAAGGATCATTACCCTCTTGCATTTTCAAGATCATATCTTGGACGAATTAGCTGGTCAAGAAGTGCTATAATTTTGCTAATGGATATAGCGGCTACAACCAAATTCTTATAGCAGAGAAAGATCAGCTGAAGACCACGTTCACCAGTCCTTGGGGAACGTTTGCTTATAGAGTTATGCCTTTTGGGTTGTGTAATGCTCTGAGCAACATTCTAGCGGTTGATGAATAGGGTGTTCAAACCCTACGTTGGGACCTTCATCAGAGTATTTCTGGATGATTTTTGCATCTATGGGAGCAAGTTGGACCACCTGCACCAGATGGAGAAAACATTTCAAAGGTTAGATGAAGCACAAGCCTCACTAAACCCTAAAAAGTGTGTCTTTGGATGTTCTAAAGGTGTTTTGTTAGGGCATGTTGTATCCAAAGATGGTATTGGTACTGATCCTGATAAAGTTTCAAAAATCAAAGATTTACCATTCCCTATGAATAGAAGTAAGTTGAGATCATTTTCAGGCCATGTGGGTTATTATAGAAGGTTCATCAAGAATTTCTCAAAGATAGCACAGCCACTAACCCAGTTCTTGAAGAAGGATGTTACTTATGAACCAGGAAATAAGGCGCATGAAGCTTTTGGACAACTGAAGGAAGCCCTGGTGTCTTCACCTATTTTGAAGAATTCAGATTGGAGCAAGCCATTCATTGTGTACACTGATGCCTCAGAAGCAGCACTAGGAAGTACTTTGAGCCAAAAGGATGAAAATGGGAATGAACATCCAATTTACTTTGGGAGAAGACAAATAAGCAGTGCTGAGGTAAATTATACTGTAACTGAAAAAGAGGCTCTGGCTATCATTTTTGCTGTAAAAAAGTTTAGAAATTACTTGCTAGGTGCAAATTTTTTTAGTTGTAATAGATGATCAGGCTCTAAAATATATTGTGAATAAGCCTAACCCATCAGGGAGGATAGCAAGATGGATAATTTTGCTACAAGAATTTAAATTTGATATTATAGATAGGCCAGGAAAGAAGCATGTCAATGTAGATGCACTCTCTCGAGCCTATGATGGTTTAGGATCATCTTGTGATGATAATGATTTCCCCGATGCAGCATTGTTATCCCTTAACACAATCCCTAGTGAATACATAGATATTTGGAATTATCTGAATGAATTCAAGTTTCTTGATGGTGTCAATGCAAAGACTAAGAGAAAGATTTCTCAAGCCAGTCGTCCATATTCTATTCTGCATGGAGTATTATTTCGAATAGGACCTAATGGATAGTATAAGAGGGCAGTTGGACGTGATCAAGGGAAGGAACTGCTAGAAAAATTCCATAATGGTACATGTGGAGGGCACTTCTTTGGACAACTTACAGCAAGAAGGATCTTGGATGCAGGTTATCACTGGCCCACTCTTTTTAAAGATTGTTATAATTATTGTAAGACATGTGATATTTATCAAACACATGGTAACCGTAAGACTTCATCAGCTCCATTATGCCCTATTCTTCCACTTGGTCCCTTTGAAAAGTGGGGAATAGACATTGTAGGTCCACTTCCAACTACCTCACGCCAAAATAAGTATATTGTAGTTGCCATAGATTATTTAACCAAGTGGGTTGAAGCTAGGCCATTGAAAACAACTTCCATGGATGAAGTGGCAAGGTTCATATATGAATGCATTGTCACCAGATTTGGTTGCCGATTAGAAATTGTAACAGATCAAGGAAGCCACTTCATTAATGAGGTGGTAGAAGCCCTAGTCAATAAGTTTTCTATTAAGGACAGGAAGGCAACAACATACAAGCCAAGCACAAATGGACAGGTGGAACGAACAAATTTTGTGTTATGTCAAATTCTAGCAAAAGATGCAGCCTTGCAGGTACATAAGTGGGATAAAAGGATTCATGCAGCATTGTGGGCATATAGGGCAACATTAAAGTCAGCAACAGGATACTCCCCATTTCAGTTGGCCTATGGCATTGATCCAGTTCTTCCTATTGAGTTTGATATTCCCACTGTGAGAGTTATGAAAAATGAAAGGATGGATGAAAGTGATTCAGTAAAAGAAAGGTTGGTACATCTTCATTTGTTGGAGGAAATGAGAGAAATAGCAAAACATACAAGTCATAAGAAGAAAATGAAGCAGAAGGAATACTTTGATCAAAAGATCCGATGGTCTCCATTTCATGTGAATGACTTGGTTCTCGTATATGATTCCAGATACAAAAAAAGAAGACAGAAAATTTCTTCCAAAATGGATGGGGCCCTACAAAATAGCAGCTGTGCATGAAAATGGTACGTACCGACTAGAGGAATTGGATGGTACTCCCATTACGAAATGGGTCAACCATGACAAGTTGAAGATTTTCCAAGCACCAGAAGAGTCTACTCTGAGGACGGAGTAGAAGCTAGGAAGAAGGAAGATGTCGACACTAAAATTTTCCTCCATAATTTCTATTTCATTAATGTATGTATTAGGAATAGGATGTTGTTAAGTATAATTAGTAGTAGCATCTGATAGAAGATAACTGCACCATCAGTACGGTGCAGCCAATAATGTGGAGTACGGTAACAGTCAAAGTACAATAGAAATGTTGTAAAAAGTAAATATTTGTCGTAAGTGGTCCGGTAATGTTAAAATGTCAAAGTTTGGGTAATTAGAGAAGTAGGGTCTAGATGATTAGGAATTAGAAATATTATATTGGTAATAAGGACAAGGAGTGAGGTTATAAATATTTTGTGTATTTTATTTGTAAAAAGTCTAAAAATGTGGAACCCATGTAAAATGATAAGGTTTATCTTATCTTAAAAGATAAGCTTACATGTACAGATAAGAGTTAAGGTATGGAATATGATTCGTCGGAGTGGATTTCTTATCCTATCTTAGAGATAAGATGGATAAGCCTGAAAGTTCTATAAATAGAGAGGCCACCCCCCTCATTTAGTATAGAAGGAAGTAGTGAGAAATATTGTAGGAAGTGTGCGAAGGAAGCTATCCGTTTAAAGGTGTGTTGAAGAAGCCATTAAGAGGTGTAATTGTAAAGTTCTCCCATAGTCTTGGTGAAAGTCAAGTGAAGTCATTAACACTTGAAGTACCTCATGGGTGAGATTGTAACAATTTCATGTTAATATTATAATTTACTTTGATATTCCAGATTTTTCATCATTCCATCTTATCATAGTCGATGGTATTTTTGTGTTATGTCATTATTTTGTTTCCAGATTACATCCACTAAACTAAAGGCTGTTCATTAGTAAATAATCATAGCACGAGGAGTTCCCGGTGAAGAATTATCATAGTGTCGGATTGGTGATGACAGTTCACCACTCCTTGGGGAACGTTTGCTTATACAGTTATGCCTTTTGGGTTGTGTAATGCTCCAGCAACATTCCAGCGTTTGATGAATAGGGTGTTCGAACCCTACATTGGGACCTTCATCAGAGTATTTCTCGATGATTTTTGCATCTATGGGAGCAAGTTGGACCACCTGCACCAGATGGAGACAGTATTTCAAAGGTTAGATGAAGCAGAAGCCTCACTAAACCCTACAAAGTGTGTCTTTGGATGTTCTAAAGGCATTTTGTTAGGGCATGTTATATCCAGAGATGGTATTGGTACTGATCCTGATAAAGTTTCAAAAATCAAAGATTTACCATTTCCTATGAATAGAAGTAAGTTGAGATCTTTTTTAGGCCATGTGGGTTACTATAGAAGGTTCATCAAGAATTTCTCAAAGATTGCACATCCACTAACCCAGTTCTTGAAGAAGGATGTTACTTATGAACCAGGAAATAAGGCGCATGAAGCTTTTAGACAACTGAAGGAAGCCCTGGTGTCTTCACCTTTTTTGAAGAATCCAGATTGGAACAAGCCATTCATTGTGTACATTGATGCCTCAGATGCAACACTAGGAAGTACTTTGAGCCAAAAGGATGAAAATGGGAATGAACATCCGATTTACTTTGGGAGCAGAAAAATGAGCAGTGCTAAGGTAAATTATACTGTAACTGAAAAAGAGGCTCTAGCTATCATTTTTGCTGTAAAGAACTTTAGAAATTACTTGCTAAGGTAAAAATTTCTAGTTGTAACAGATCATCAGGATCTAAAATATATTGTAAATAAGCCTAACCCATCAGGGAGGATAGCAATATGGATAATTTTTCTATAAGAATTTGAATTTGATATTTTAGATAGGCTAGGAAAGAAGCATGTCAATGCAGATGCACTCTCTCGAGCCTATGATGGTTTGGGATCATCTTGTGATGATGATGATTTCCCCGATGTAGCATTGTTATCCCTTGACACAATCCCTAGTGAATACATAGATATTTGGAATTATCTAAATGAATTCAAGTTTCCTGATGGTGCCAATGCAACGACTAAGAAAAAGATTACTCAAGCCACTCGTCCATATTCTATTCTGCATGGAGTATTATTTCGAATAGGACCTGATGGACAGTACAAGAGGGTAGTTGGACGTGATCAAGGGAAGGAACTGCTAGAAGAATTCCACAATGGTACATGTGGAGGGCACTTCTCTGGACAACTTACAGCAAGAAGGATCTTGGATGTAGGTTATCACTGGCCCACTCTTTTTAAAGATTGTTATAATTATTGTAAGACATGTGATATTTGTCAAACACATGGTAACCGTAAAACTTCATCAGCTCCATTATGCTCTATTCTTCCACTTATTCCCTTTGAAAAGTGGGGAATAGACATTGTAGGTCCACTTCCAACTACATCACGCCAAAATAAGTATATTGTAGTTGCCACAGATTATTTAACCAAGTGGGTTGAAGCTAGGCCATTGAAAACAACTTCCATGGATGAAGTGGCAAGGTTCATGTATGAACGCATTGTCACCAGATTTGGTTGCCCATTAGAAATTGTAACAGATCAAGGAAGCCACTTCATTAATGAGGTGGTAGAAGCCCTAGTCAATAAGTTTTCTATTAATCACAGGAAGGCAACAACATACAAGCCAAGCACAAATGGATAGGTGGAATGAACAAATTTTGTGTTGTGTCAAATTCTAGTAGAAGATGCAGCCTTACAGGTACATAAATGGGATAAAAGGATTCATGCAGCATTGTGGGCATATAGGGAAACATCAAACGCAGCAACAGGATACTCCCTATTTCAGTTGGCCTATGGCATTGATCCACTTCTTCCTATTGAGTTTGATATTCCCACTGTGAGAGTTATGAAAAATGAAAGGATGGATGAAAGTGATTCAGTAAAAGAAAGGTTGGTACATCTTCATTTGCTGGAGGAAATGAGAGAAATAGCAAAGGATACAAGCCATAAGAAGAAAATGAAGCAGAAGGAATACTTTGATCAAAAGATCCGGTGGTCTCCATTTCATGTGAATGACTTGGTTCTAGTATATGATTCCAGATACAAAAAAAGAAGACAGAGAAAATTTCTTCCAAAATGGATGGGGCCCTACAAAATAGCAACTGTGCATGAAAATGGTACGTACCGACTAGAGGAATTGGATGGCACTCCCATTACGAAATGGGTCAACCATGACAAGTTGAAGATTTTCCAAGCACCAGAATAGTTTACTCCAAGGAAAGAGTAGAAGCTAGGAAGGGGGAAGATGTCGACACTAAAATTTTCCTCCGTAATTTCTATTTCATTAATGTATGTATTAGGAATATGCTGTTGTTAAGTATAATTAGTAGTAGCGTCTGATAGAAGATAACGGCACCGTCAGTACGGTGCCACCAATAATGTGGAGTACGGTAACAGTAAAAGTACAATAGGAATGTTGTAAAAAGTAAATATTTGTCGTAAGTGGTCTGGTAATGTTAAAATGTAAAAGTTTGGGTAATTAGAGAAGTAGGGTCTACGTGATTAGGAATTAGAAATATTATATTGGTAATAAGGACAAGGAGTGAGGTCATAAATATTTTGTATATTTTATTTGTAAAAAGTCTTAAAATGTGGAACCCATGTAAAATGATAAGGTTTATCTTATCTTAAAAGATAAGCTTACATGTATAGATAAGAGTTAAGGTATGGAATATGATTAGTCAGAGTGGATTTCTTATCCTATCTTAGAGATAAGATGGATAAGCCTGGAAGTTCTATAAATAGAGAGGCCACCCCCCTCATTTAGCATAGAAAGAAGTAGTGAGAAATATTGTAGGAAGTGTGCAAAGAAAGCCATCAGTTTAAAGGTGTATTGAAGAACCCATTAAGAGGTGTAATTGTAAAGTTTCTCCCATAGTCTTGGTGAAAGGCAAGTGAAGTCAATAACACTTGAAGTACATCATGGGTGAGATTGTAACAATTTCATGTTATATATTATAATTTACTTTGATATTCCAGATTTGTCAGCATTCTGTCTTATCATAGTCGATGGTATTCTTGTGTTATGTTGTTGTTTTGTTTCCAGATTACATCCACCAAATTAAAGGTTGTGCATTAGTAAATAATCATAGCACGAGGAGTTCCCGGTGAAGAATTATCATAGTGTTGGATTGGTGATGACAGCACCACTTCATGTACCGCAGACATTGGACCCAGTCTGGGTAGCAGAGAGACCGGATGATGATACAGTGGACGACACCGATTTTATAGGTTCATTTTTGGTTTGGTGGGCAGGGATGAGGGCAGCCATGAGAGCACAGCCCGCACAGCCAGATTTGGCGGCTATTATAGCAGAGAGGGACCGTCTCTTGGGCTAGGTGTAGTTATTACAGGGGTAGCTTACTTCTGCACAGGCACAGATTGGGTTGCTACAGGGGTACTTGGCCCAAGCACAGGTACAACTTCAGGCACAGGTATAGCCTCAAGCACAGGGCATACAAGAAGGTCAGGGTCCACTTCTATTAGGAGCCAAGGGACCATCCCCACCAGCCATGGTGGCACGGGCCTGATATATGAAGGTGAGAGCGGAGGCCCAATATTATCAGGATGTACTAGATGGTACCGGTGCCGAGTATCAGCCATATGTAGCTCACAGAGCCGAGACATCCCAGAGTCATAGGTCACAGGGGTCCGCAGCCATAGCCGGTGGGTCAGTGACGGGTAGGAGGTAAGATCTGGCACAGGAGCCAGCTGAGAGACGAGCCGAGGGAGGGGGAGAGAGCTGAGTCACGCCAGGAGTAGAGATGGGTTTTGTTAATTTCATAGAGGATTTGTTGATAGAGACACTGGTCTATGAACCGAGTGTGTATATAGAGGCCTGTGTGCCCTCATAGGATTTATGTATTCATTTTTGTTGTATATACCGGCCTGCGATCCCAGTACATGTTGTATAGTTGATACTGGCCTGCGAGCCGAGTATATTTTTGACATGAGAGGCCGGCCTGTGAGCTGAGTCGAGATTTTGACAGAGACAGCGGCCTGTGTGCTGACTTTGTATTTTGGATTATAGAGGCCCCATGCAGGGCAAGTTGTATATTGTAACATTGTTTTGATGATATATATAGATGATGAGGTTGATCCATATGGTGTGTATAATTGTGGATTTGGATGCATATATTATAATGTTTCATGTGTTTTTGTCGATGGTATTAGAATTGGATGTATATTTTGATGATGGTTTGATGATATGCATATGTGTTGATGGTATATGATGATGATTGTTGATAACTATTTCATTAAATATGCAGGGAAAAGAGGTGGGTGCGCCAAGAAATTTTTTAAGAAAGGCCAAAGATCTCGTGCGACCTGTAACGGGTGGCTAGGATTATGTTGAAGGTTGGCATGTTGTTGAAACATAACACAACGCTTAACATATTCACAGCAGTCTTTATTAAGAGTAGGCCAATAATATCCTAGGCGAAGGATCTGCTTGGCCATGGCGAGGCCACTAAAGTGCCCGCCACAAAGTCCGTCATGGATTTACTGGGTGGTATGACTGACTTCAGCATCGGTTAGACAGTGAAGGAGGATACCATGGAATCCATGTTTATAGAGGAGTCCCCCCATGACGACATAACAAGAAAAACTTTTAAGAAAAACACGTTTGCCATTACTAGTAAGGTCAGGTGGTAGAACAGAGGTTGTAAGGTAGTCATGAAATTGGTGATACCAGGTATCCTGCGAATCAGCAGATACATTATTTACCATACAAACATCTGGAACTAAGTAAGATGGGGCAGTCGGCGGTAATGATATATGGGGTCCAATATTAACCAAAGGAAAGCCAATCTGTGTCGTATGAACCTCTGAAGCCATCGGATTGGGAGACGGGGCTAAAGATTCAGAAAGCAAGGTGGTGTTATCAGGCAGAGTGGGAGCTAAATGAGTAGCTATACTAATAGGCATGCCAACAAGGAGTTGACCATCGGGCGTATGGTTAGGGGCATGAGACAAATAGTATTATATGGCGCTAGGATTAGCATCCAAAAATTTGGCAAATTCCTTATCTCCTACAGGAATTTTAGGGATCTCAATGGTGTTCGTAGGGTTCCCTATAGAATGTGAAGGGGGTGATTCAGGTAAAGGCACAGAGAAGGCATGTGAAACCATGGCGGCAGCTTGCTTTCACGTGATAACAATCATGGAAAAGAGTACACAGTAGGGCTTCAATCTATCAAGAATAGAAACAACCTCAGAATGGTGAAATTGGTAGGTTGCTGGTTTGTCAGGAACTATAAAAGACAGTAACCGATATCGGTCTAATAACCGATGTTGGTTAGGCTATAGACGACGTCGGTCAGTTAACCGATATCGGTGTAATAACACTGGTATGAGAAAATATAAGAAGCTACTGATTGGATTTTAACAATGCTTAGTACATTTATCAATTTGTTCTAAGGTGATCACAGAAGACAGAGTATGATAGAGAAAACAGAACTGAAAACAAGCAAGATGCACACGCAAATCCAGAGACTAACCCTAGGGTTAATTTTAATTATTGTGGGCTTATGCCATTAGACGTAGAATGATGTCAGAATCCTAAACAAAAGACTTAGGGGAAATGTCAAGTTTGTTTTGGCTTATAAGGCTACCTCAATCGGGCGGAGGAATACCGCGGAAAAAGGGGGATGTTTGAGCTGTTGTGTTAATGGTGATGTGATTCAGTATGTGTTGTGCAGTGAAAGTAAGATCAATTTCTTGTCAATACCGTGGATATCACCCCCACGTGTATGACCTGTTACTTAATCTATGTTCACTAGAATTGAAAACAACAAGCAAGAATGTGATGCACGTGTTTTAAACCCAAATCGAAAATGATATTCGATGAAGCAAAATGGACTACTTTCACTAATACAAAGATGTAAAAGCAAAGCAAGTTCTTTTACCAAAATAACAAAATACCTTGTGAATATCTTTAAAAGAAGAAAACATCAAGTATGCTCCTTATTTGAAAGCAAGAAAGAAAGAAAGAAACCTGAAATGGGTCCCACTGGGCGTGCCAAAATGTTTCACGTGGAATGTTTCATCTTTTAGGAATAGAGTTGCTTCTATCCTTTCATTCCTTTTAGAAACAGATAAGGGTTAGGGCTAGGAGGAATACTGATTGAATGTCGAGATGGTGTGCACGTACCGTAGAGAGAGATCAGGTTGATTGCGAAGAACTCCTTTTTATCTTGGAAGGACTACCTGCAAATAAGAATACAAGACCACAAGATTTTGATTAGACAATAAATGAGGGAACTGCCTCGGGCCCAGGAAATACAAAACTTCCTTTCGAAGGTGGTCAGTTCCCCTGCTAGTATGAATTAACACAAAAGATTGTAAAATAACAATTAAATAACCTCGTTGAAACAAGTAGAGGGAAAGGTTGGTTTTTGGTTTTGAGTCACGATAACCGATACCGGTTTCTGCTAACCGATATCGGTAGGGGCTATGTTTTAGGGACTTTTGGTGAGGGTCAGTTGTAGGGTGGTTGTGTTGTTTGTAAGGCCAAAAAATCAGTGGGATTAGGTAACAGGGTGATGAGAAGATAGAGGAATGATAGTTAGAGGTAATGTGTTGCTGGGTAGTAGATCTGGGAATAGATTTATGATGGCTGTGATTCAAAAGTCTAAGAAATGTTATCAAAGACAACATACAAGATACTACTTACTGGTTATTGACGAGAAGGCAGGTCCAAGAACTGTGATGACAAAGGCAAAACTTAGATAGGATGTCTTAACGATCAAAAGATGGGATATCTTCCCTCACGATGATCAGCTGAGTATCATAGGGCTCTGGTTGTGTAGTTGCAGTCTTGGGCTTGATGTCCTTCTCTGCAAACTCTTCTTGTTTCTTCACTTGTCTCTGCTCGGCCAAGCAAATCCCGATCCTTTCAATGATTTCTCTTCCTTTTGATCAAATGAAAATTCGATCCTTTGTTTTGGTTGGAGGTGGTCATTTACAGGGAACTGATGGCGGTTACACAACCGACGGCGGTCGAGTAGGAACCAATGTCGGTCACGTCAAAGTGGGCTATTTTTGGTAAAATAGCCAACTTTCCCTCCTTTTCTCCTGAGGAATTAGTTACGGGCTTGGTCAAGTCATTATGAGGTTGGTTTTAGGTGCTGGTGAGGAGTAATTAGCCATGGGTGTGGATGTGGACCAAGTTATAGGTCTTAATTAGGTTAGTTTAGGGTTAAGACTAGGTTATGATGAGGTGGCAGGTATGGCGATGTGGATTTATTAATTATAAAGTAATTAATAAATAATTATGTAAGGTTTAGGTGATGAGGTTAGGTTGTGAAATGAGATGCGGGGCACAAGGGGTCGTAAGACACAAATTTGGTGTCTACATTAGCCCCTTGTTGTCGTGTAGCTTGTCTTTGTTAAAGCTACATAGACAATAATAAGAAGTGGTTACCCCTGTTAAGGGTATAGGTAATCCCCCTCAAATCTATCACAGATTGAGGCAGCGTGAAATCAGGGATAGGGTTGATAAATGGTAAATGGTGTTTATATGATGGTAGATGGTGGGGTAGGTCCAAGGAAGCAGGCGCACGTTGAAATATAGTAGTGCAACCAGGGTACATGATTTGAAGAGCAAACAAGTAATTCATAGGCAAATGTCGATAGTTTATCCAAACAAGGGTGATATAATCCTGGTATCCAAAGCATAGGAAGTAGCTCCAGGGGATATAACAGGTAAGGTACAAGAACGTTTAGGCATGTTCGGTAGTACCAAATGGTTGGTTTGGTTGAGATAAACGTCACGGTCTTGGTCTAGGAAAAATTGGTCGACTGATCAAGTCAAGGACCCTAATCATGCTAAAACACGAACAGGTGAGCTTGATTGAACAAAAAGTGATATGATGGGTGGATAAAAGTGTATTTTGTATAGTACTGATGTTGGGTGAGGTATTTAATTGGTGCGGCCTTAGGTCGGGCCAAATGGTTGGGTGGGGTCTTGGGTCGGGCCAAATGGTGGGTACGGCCTTGGGTCAGGCCAAATGGTTGGTTACGGCCTTGGGTCGGGCCAAATGGTGGGTTACAGTCCTTGGGTCAAACCAAATGGTGGGTTACGGCCTAGGATCGGGCAAAATCGTTGGTTACGGCCTTAGGTCGGGCCAAATGGTAGGTGATGGCCTTGGGTCGAGCCAAATTGGTTGGTTACGGCCTTGGGTCGGGCCAAATGGTGGGTTACGGCCTTGGATCGTGCCAAGGAAGTTAACAAAGGGTTTTCAGCCAAGGTGGATATAGGTGATGTTGTGAGAAAGGACGATTAGTAAATAAGGGCAAAAATTGGGGAAGAGGTGGGATAAAACCTGATATCGATTCTAATTTATGACCGATATCGGTAAAGGTGACCGATATCGGTTTTCTTAGGGCACACATATAACCGGTATCGGTTATAGGGCGAAAAACCTATAAAAAGAAAAATATGGCCGGTCATTGTCACTATTGTTAATTTGAAAAGGCCAAAAACTTGAGTTGTCTGAGGTGTATTGTTGAGATTGGAGCATTTTTTGGTTGAGGTGGCACTATTGGAGTGGAGAAGTGAGTGGTTAGTGGGCCCGAGTGAGTAGGAGGCAGCAGTTGATTTGTGGAGGACCCAGCAGAGGAGAGGTGGAGCTATGGCACATCCAAGAGGAGCAGGAGGTGCTGGACCAGCTGGACCACCACCACCCATTCCACCACAATGATGTGTCGTCGTATAGGTAGGTTCGAAACCCTTCATTATGTGAATTTGATGGTGTTAAGCTGGATTTGGGTTTTGGGTAGGAATGTAAGGTTTTTAGAAAATAGTTAATAAATGGACGTTATTTGAAAAAAGAAGAGGGTAGATAGGTGAAATAGGGCAAGGCGGCTAGGGTGGGTAGGTTTTTAGGGTGTTTGGGTGGGGATATAGGGAGAAATAGGAAAAAATTGAATGGGGTAGCCGCGTCGGGTTCGGCTCGGGTATTTTTCAGTGACCGATGCCGGTCACTAAGCGACCGGCATCGGTCACAAAGTTCTTGGGTAGGTCGGTTTTGTGTGTGACCGATGTCGGTCTAACGTTGACCGGTGTCGGTGGAAAGGGGACCGGGATCAGTTATGGGTGACCGGTACTGGTCCCTAGGTAGAAGTTGCTATTTTGGTACGTGGTTTTGTGGTTGTTTTGGGTGTTAAGTTCTTATTGGGGTTGGCGTGTTGGGTTGTTTGTTATTGTTTATGATTGGGTTTTGTGTTTTGGGTGTGAAGATGGAGAGCTATATTGGAGAAGATAGGTGGGTAGAGGTGTGTGTTTGAGAGTTGGGGTATGGTCGGGGGGGGGGGGGTCGGGATGTGGTCGAAAAAAGGGGTATAGAGGGTATAAGTAGATGTTGTGATAAAGAGTAGGGCTAATGTAGTGAGTTGGTTTTGCAGGCACGTCAGCAGCTGACGATGCGGGACAAGATGACCCCACTATTAAGACGGATGCGGCCACACGTGTCCGCAACACAATGGGGTATTATGCATGAGGTGGGACTCAGTGGAGTCTAGCGGTACAGGGTGATCGATAGGGATCACAGTTTGATGGTCACCCTCATCGAGAGATGGGATCTGGCGACCAATGTGTTCCATCTCCCGACTGGAGAGATGACCATTACATTGGAGGATGTGTATCGCATCCTTAGATTACCGATTGATGGAGAGGCAGTCTTTCAGGTGAACACAGAGACAGCCATGGACAACATCCTACACGTATTTGGGGATGCAGCCGCACTACTGACATATCAAAGTGTGAGCATCGCGTATGGGGATATGTACCGTGCCCACCGTCATGAGACACAACTGGCCGTGTTGATGATGATCAGGATCACCTGCTTCGCCCTCCCGGACTCAAAGGGAGGCCGCTTTCCACGGGCGTTGATGGGGGTCTTACATGAGATGGTCGAGGAGCATACATGTTATGCTTGGGCACCAGTATACCTGGTGCAGTTATACCGAGAGCTGTGGGGCTATCGCCGGATGAGGCGATTCGGGATTTTTCTCTACGTTTTTGCTTCACTGTTGGGCATATGAGCATATCATATGCATTAGACCAGTAGGGCTGCCCCAGCAAAATGCTAGGGGCCACAGGTGATCTACAGAATATGGCTTTCAGAGGTGGTTGGGGGTACGTAGATCACCACATATCAGGAAATCACGAGAACATTCTCACTGGATGAGATATAGCATATTACACAACACATGTATTAGATTAAGGAAAAATGACAGCTGTTAGACATTGTATGGAGACCTTATAGAGGTCATCACCCCCGCGGAGGAGCCCGATCACAGTTGCGGTGGGTCCAGTATACATTCTGGATAGCAGGACGAAGGCCAGGGGAGCATGAGCGGATTCCCCTGGAGAGGGTACGCCGGTAGATGGGGTTACGACAGGATGAGCCACCTCCCTTCACTTACAGTACCGGTTGGGATGATGTAGATGGCCCCACTGCGATGCACCATAGCCCATGGACCCAGATTGGGTAGCCGAGAGGCCTTGTAATGATGATACCCGTGGATGACCGCCGGCTAAGTACGGGACCATGTTTTGGTATGGTGAAGGTAGGAGAGAGAGCCACGAGGAGAGCACAGTCCACACAGACAGACTCTGGCGGTGGTGATAGTAGAGGAGGTTTGGATCAGCTCAGCTCGCAAGGTTACAGCTATTATCAAGAAATCAGCTTATTGCTGATCACACAAGCACAGATCCGTTGTCTTACAGTTTGGGCAGCTAGCCCAGGCTCAGGGTACAGGTATAGGCTCAGGCACCACCAGCGGCACCACCAGCGGTACCCCTGGCACAAGTAGGCTATTTCTTAGGTAGACCACCTACCTTGCTTTTCTCCCGAGTCAGTTGCGGGCTTGACTCAAGTGGCTAGAAGGTCAGGCGTGCGAGTAAGGAGGCACTTATGATGGATGTGAGTCAGACCAAAGACATGGGTCCTATGTTAGCTTAGTGGTTAGGCATCTAGACCGTCATGGTAGGTGGCCAAGAGGTGGCGGGTAAGGCGATGGTATTTATCAATTATGAGGTAATCTAAATAATTGTGTAAGGTTTAGGTAAATGAGGTTTCATCAAGGAACCATATGCGGGTCACATAGATGTCAGTAAGACTCGAATTTGTGATGTCACATTGATCCCATTGTCATTTAGCCTTGTTTTGTATCAGCTACAGCCAATAATATGAAGTGGTTCTTATGTTATAGGCATAGGTAATCTTCTTCACATCATTCAGACACAGATGGAGTGCACAGGGGACCATCAGGGATAGGGTTGATAAAGGGTAAATTGTTGTGAGAGGAGGTAATCAATGGTAGGGAAGGTCCCTGGATCTTAAGACGTATGTTGAGATGCAACACTATGGACTATGGGTATATGATTTGACGAAAACCAGCGTTATGTCTATAGTGGCAAAGCGTCTAACCTATGATTTATCACATTCAAGGGTCATGATAATACCATGGTATTTGGCATAGTGATCAGCCTGTCGAGCTTTATATAGATTCAGGTTCATTACAGATTGAACGTTTAGGCATGCCCTGGCAAGTACCTTGTGGTCTTATTTCTGTTGATATTTCAACGTCACAAGCCTAACTGATCCTGGGTCAAGAGTTGGTCTGACAGTTCATTGTCAAGGACCACTAATCATGCTAAAAGTCTCATCAAAATTTTGAGGCTCGATTATGAACCAAGAGAGGCACCTGGATGGGTAGGTGTTTCACTCGGAAAATGCTTCGTTCCTTTTAGAAACAGATAAGGTTAGGGTTAGGAGGAATACCTGTAGAATGTCGAGATGATGTGCGCGTACCGTAGAGAAAGATCAGGTTGACTGCGGAGAACTCCTTTTTGTCTGGGAAGGACTACCTGTAAATAAGAACACAAGACCACAAGATTTGATTAAACAATAAATGAGGAAACTGCCTTGGGCCCAGGAAATATAAAACTTCCTTTCGAAGGTGGTCAGTTTTCCCTGCTAACGTGAATTAACACAAAAGACTGTAAAATATCAATTAAATTGCTTGGCTGAACTGGGTAGGGGAAAGGCTGTTTTTCCTGGTTTAGTTTGATCAAAAGGAACCGATGCCGGTTACCTATAACCGATGGCGGTTACTGATAACCGATACCCGGTGGTTCTAGGATCTTCTGGGCTGGTTGTGGTGTTTGTAATGGCTGGTTTTTGGATAGTTATTAGGAAATGGGATGGTTAGAAACTAAAGAATGATAGTTAGAGGCAATGGTACGTTGGATAATGGATTCAGAAATGGATTTGGAGGATTGTAAGATCCAAAAGCATAAGAAATGTTATAATGGAGGACATGCAAGATGTAACTTACTGGTTTTGATGAAGGTGCAAGTTGATCTCCTTTGGCTGTAAACACGTATAAATATTTTCACTCGTCTCTGCTTGGTCAAGTGAAGATCTGGACTCTGTTCCTCGTCTCGCAATGCCCTCGCTTGATCCAGAAATCCTTTGACTGATCTCCCCTTTGATCAAAATGAAATTCCGATCCGTTGTTTTGGTTTGGGGAGCCCATTTACAGGGAACCGATGGCGGTTGCGTAACCGACGGCGGTCGAGTAGGAACCGGCATCGGTAAGGAAAAAGTAGGCTATTTTTAGTAAAATAGCCCACCTTCCCTGCTTTTCTCCCGAGAGATCAGTTGCGGGCTTGGTCAAGTGGCTAGAAGGTCGGCTTTGGGTGCGAGTAAGGAGGCATTAGTTATGGATGTGAGTCTAGACCAAGTCATGGGTCTTAATTAGGTTAGTTTAGGGTTAGGGCTAGGTCATGATGAGGTGGCAAGGTGAGGTGGCGGGTAAGGTGATGTGGATTTATCAATTACAAGGTAATTAATAAATAATTGTGTAAGGTTTAGGTAATGAGGTTAGGTTGCGAAATGGGATGCGGGTCACAAGGGGTCGTAAGACACGAATTTGGTGTCTACATTAGCCCCTTATTGTCGTGTAGCTTGTTTTGTAAAGCTGCGCGGACAATAATATGAAGTGGTTTCTCATGTTAAGGATATAGGTAATCCCCCTCAAATCTATCACAGATTGAGTGAACGGGAAATCAGGGATAGGGTTGATAAAGGGTACATGTTGTAGAGAGGATGGTAAGGTGTGGGGTAGGTCCAAGGAAGCAGACGCATGTTGAAATGCAATAGTACGACTAGGGTACATGATTTGACGAGCAAACCAGCAATGTATAGGCAAAGGTCGATAGTTTATCCAAACAAGGGTGATATAATCCTGGTATCCAAGGCATAGGAAGTAGCTCCAGGGTATATAACAGGTAAGGTACCCGGAATGTTTAGGCATGTTCGGACAGTACCAAATGGTTGGTTTGGTTGAGATAAACGTCACGGTCTATGGTCTAGGCAAAAGTTGGTCGACAGATCAAGTCAAGGACCCTAATCGTGCTATAAACACGAATAGGTGAGCTCGATTGAACCAAAAACTACCGGATGGGTGCATAAAGTGTAACGGTGTGGATAGTTGGGTAAGGTATGGAAGTGGTACGGTCGTGGGTTGGGCCAAGTTGTTGGGTGGCGGCCTTTGGTTGGGCCAAATAGCGAGGGCAAGGCCTTGGTGTCGGGCCAAATGGGTAGGTTGAGGCCTTGGGACGGGCCGAATAGGTAGGTTGAGGCCTTGGGTCTGGTCCGAATAGGTAGGTGGAGGCCTTAGGTCGGGCCAATTAGCGAGGGCAAGGCCTTGGGTCGGGCCAAATGGGTAGGTTGAGGCCTTGGGTCGGGCCGAATAGGTAGGTTGAGGCCTTGGGTCTGGCCGAATAGGTAGGTGGAGGCCTTAGGTCGGGCCGAATAGGTAGGTGGAGGCCTTAGGTCGGGCCAATTGGTAGGTTGAGGCCCTTAGGTCGGGCCAAATAGGTAGGGTAGAGGCCTTGGGTCGGGCCGAATAGGTAGGTGGAGGCCTTAGGTCGGGGCCGAATTGGTAGGTTGAGGCCTTGGGTCGGGCCGAATAGGTTAGAGTGCGAGGCCTTAGGTCGGGCCGAATTGGTAGGTTGAGGCCTTGGGTCGGGCCGAATAGGTTAGGGCGGAGGCCTTAGGTCAGGCCGAATTGGTAGGTGGAGGCCTTAGGTCAGGCCGAATAGGTAGGTGGAGGCCTTGGGTCGGGCTGAATAGGTAGGTGGAGGCCTTTGGGTCGGGCCAATTAGGTAGGTGGAGGCCTTAGGTAAGGCTGGACCAGTGAACAAATGTTGCGGCAGCCAAGGTGGATAGAGGCAATATTGGTGAAAAACGAGGCAAGGAGAAAATAAGGGCAAAGAATGGGGTGAAAGTTGGGTATCAAACCGATGTCGATTCTGCATGACCGATATCAGTTAAGGGACCGATACTGGTTTCTTAGGGCAAAAAAGAATCCGACATCGGTTAAGGTTGAAAAACCTATAAAAAGAAAAATACGGCCTGTCATTGTCACTTTTGTTATTTGCAATCCAAATTGACTTGTCCTGACGTGGAGAGTTGATTTGGAGGGGTATTGCAGTGAGGTGGAGCTATTTGATTGGCGGAGAGAGTTGATAGTGGGCCCGAATAGTTGAGGAGGGCAGCAGGTGATTGGCCGGGGACCCAGTAGATCAGGATTGGAGCCATGGCACAGGTAGGAGGAGCTGGAGGGGCTGGACCAGCTGGACCGCCACCCAACCATCCCACCACCGACGACGTGTCGTCGTACCAGTAGGTTCTAAACTCTTTATTTTGGTGCATTTGGTTGTAGTTAAGTGAGATTGGGGGATTTGGGTAGGAATTTAGTTGTTTTGTAGGAAATGATGGAGTAAAATAGACGTAATTCGAGAAAAGAGAGAGGGTAGATAGGTAAGATAGGGTAAGGTGGCTAGGTGTGTAAAATTTGGGGGTGTTTGGGTGGGTAGATGGGTAAAAAATAGGTGAAAAATGGTGTTTAAGGGCCACGCGGGGGGTTCGGCTCTGGGCAAGAGACAGTGACCGATGCCTCGGTCAATAGGCGACCTGACATCGGTCGCAAAAGCCTAAGGGTGAGGTTGAATTGGGGTCTGCCGGCATCGAGTCGCGTATCGGCCGGGTATCGGTGGGGAAGGTTGAGAGTGGAGTTGGGATGGGATTGGGTGTTTGGGTTTAGGATGGGGTTTAGGGTTTAGGGTTTAGGTTTGAAGGTGGGTTGGGTAGCGTGTTGGGGTGTGGGTGGAGTGGGGTTGGGTGTTTAGGTTTAGGATGGGGTTTAGGGTTTAGGGTTTAGGTTTGAAGGTGGGTTGGGTAGCGTGTTGGGGTGTGGTGGAGTTAGAGTTGGGTGTTTGGGTTTAGGATTTAAAGGTTTAGGGTGTAGGGTTTAGGTTTGAAGGTGGGTTGGGGGTTTAGCATGTTTAGGGTGTAGGTTTGAAGTGGGGGTTGGGTGTTTGGCATTTGGGATGGGGTTTAGGGTTTAGGGTTTAGGTTTGAAGGTGGGTTAGGTGGCTTGTTGGGATTGGGGTTTAGAGTTGTAAAGGTTTAAGTTTGAAGGTGGGTTGGGTAGCGTGTTGGGGTGTGGGTGGAGTTGGGATGGGATTTAGAGTTTAGGGTTTAGGTTTGAAGGTGGGCTGGGGTGGCGTGTTGGTGGTGGGGTTTAGAGTTTAGGGTTTAGGTTTGAAGGTGGGTTGGGTGGCGTGGTGGGGTGTGGGTGGAGTGGGGTTGGAGTGTTGGGGTTTGGGATTGGGTTTAGGGTGTAGGGTTTAAGTTTGAAGGTGGGTTGGGTGGCTTGTTGGGGGTGGGGTTTAGAGTTTAGGGTTTAGGTTTGAAGGTGGGTTGGGTGGCGTGTTGGGGTGTGGGTGGAGTGGGGTTGGGGTTTGGGTTAGATGTGGGGGTGGAGAAGGGTGAGGTGTGGGGTTAGATTTTGGGTGTTACAAAAGGGGGGTTTAGATGGTAAAGTAGATGTTATAATAAAGAGTGGGTCTAAGAATGTGGGTTGGTTTTGCAGGCACATCAGCAGTTGACGATGTGTGATAGGATGTCTCCATTATTGAGTCGGATGAGGCCACACATATCTGCGGTGCATTGGGCCATCATGTGCGAGGTGGGACTCGGCGGGGTCCAGAGGTACAGAGCGATAGAGAGAGATCACAGTCTGATGGATCGCCCTCATCGAGAAGATGGGATCCCGGTGGCCAATGTGTTCCATCTGCCAACTGGGGAGATGACCATCACATTAGAGGATGTGTGATCGCATCCTGCGGCTACCGATCGAGGGAGAGGCTGTTTTCCAGGTAGATTCAGAGACTGCCATAGGATAGCATACTACAGGTTTTTGGGGATGCAGCCGCGCTTCTTACGTATCAGAGCTGCGAGCATTGGATATGGTGATATGTACCGTGCACACAGACATGAGACACGGCTTGCCGTGTTGATGATGATAGGGATCACCTGTTCGCCCTCCCGGATTCAAGAGGGAGGCCGCTTCCCACGGGCATTGATGGGGGGTGCTACTGGAGATGGTGGAGGAGCACACCTGTTTCGCATGGGCACCAGTGTATCTGGTGCAATTATACGGGAGTTATAGGCTATCGCCGGAGGAGGCGATTTGTATTTGTTCTACCTTTTATTTGCACTGTTGGGCATACGAGCACACTCATATGCATCAGCCGGTAGGGCTACCCCAGCAGCCAGGGGCCACAGGTCGTATTACCGATATGGATTTCAGAGGTGGTTGGGGGTCGTGGGCCAGCCCCGAGCAGTTGTTGCAGGTTCGAGATGTGGCCCTACTATAGACATTATGCTAGAGGGCCTTACAGCAGTAGACATTATATGGAGACCCTACAGAGGTCACACAGCCTGGCAGAGGAGCCCACATACAGCTGCGCTGATCCAGTATACATTCGGGATAGTAGGACAGAGGCCGGGAGAGTACGAGCGATACCCTAGAGAGGGATACGCAGGCAGATGGGGCTACGACAGGACGAGCCACCTCCCTTCCCTCAGTACAGCGAGGGATGATGTAGAGGCCCCACTACCAGCGCCACACGCCTTGGGATCCAGACTGGTGCGGGTAGCGGACCCGAAGGCGGAGAGAGACCAGCAGGTCGAGGGTTGGGATGATGCTGGTGCAAGGGGAGCTACAGGGTATGGATGGGCTGGCAAAAAGAGCAGCGAGGATAGTACCGCCTGCGCAGCCAGAATTGGCCTGCAGTACTGCAGAAAGAGATCAGCCCGGTGGCACAGGTGCAGATATTACAGGGACAAGTGCTTGCTGAGCACAGGCATAGATAGGGGTCTTACAGGGGCAGCTAGCCCAGGCTCAGGTACAGGCACAGGTAGCACCACCACAAGAGCACAGCCACAGGTTGCATAGGGACCACCCACGGCCCCAGGTGCGGGCCCCTACCCAGGCTCAGGGGATATTGGTTGTTAGGTGCAAGGGGGACCAGCCCCCCCCCCAGTTCCTTCAGTGGCGCGAGGATCGTTATATGGAGGTTAGAACAGAGGCCCGTTATTATCAGGATATTCTGGATTAGTAGCGGAGGGAGTCGATATCAGGCGTATGCAGCGCATAGGCAGAAGACCTCACACAGCCAGAGATCTCAGGGAGGGGCAGCCACAGCTGGCGTGTCCGTGACGGGCAGGAGGCGAGAGGCACCACAGGGACCAGCGGGGAGAGAGTGCGAGGGGCGGTGGGGAGAGCTGATAGATCCCCCGACATGGTTTGTATAGGGACATGGGCACCGGTCTGCGAACCGGTTGTATTGATAGAGGCCTGCATGCCTAACTTATTCATTTTTTTTATATCATTTATTTATTATCTACCGGCCTGCGAGCCGATTACGGGTTTGTATATTGATACCGGCCTGCGAGCCGAGTATATTTTTGGTTTGAGAGACCGGCCCTGCGAGTCGAGTCGAGATTTTTGGTAGGTATGCGGCCTGCGTGCCGGCTTGGTATGTTATGAGATCAAAGAGGCCCCGATGTCGGGCACATTGTATTTTTGAAAATTGTATCTATATAGAGACGATGTTTTGATCCAATCTGCTGTGTTTAAAATGTGTTGAAATATGTGGTTTAATGGCTGGTAATATATAGAATGTGTGATGAGTTTAATTGACATGTTGATAGATAGATGATGCTGATGTTTTTGTTTGTTTGTGCGTATATATGAATGTCAGGTTATGTTGATAAATTGGTGGTTTTGTGACAGTGTGATATATGTAACTGATGAGTTGGATCCAAATGATGTATAGATTGATAGTTTTTTGGTATCTGTAGTTGATGGTTGTGTATTTATAAATTAAATGATGTTGATGAAATTGTAATGCTA
This sequence comes from Taxus chinensis, assembly GCA_019776745.2. Classification (NCBI taxonomy): domain Eukaryota; kingdom Viridiplantae; phylum Streptophyta; class Pinopsida; order Cupressales; family Taxaceae; genus Taxus; species Taxus chinensis. The sequence continues at coordinate 201,016,055 of CM034153.1, read as the reverse complement.
TGTGTGGTGGATGAACCAAATGTGGTAAATGGTGTTGTTTATGTAGGCAAAGAGGCGGGCGCGACAAAAATTTAGATGAGAAATGAAGAAAAAGACCCCTGTTTCAAAAAGGAAGGTGTGTACCGATATCGGTTTAGAGAACCGATATCGGTAGTTGATAGACCGATATCGGTTAAGTAACCGATACGGTTATTTAGGTATGAGTCTTTTTCTAAAATATAAAAGCTAGGGTGCAACTTAAAGTTTTTAATTAGAGCATGCAAGAGGTTAATATACGCGAACGCGACGCTTTTTGACGACTGAGACAGGTATTTGGCATGAGAGATTTGGGTGGAGAAGGAGAAAAGAACAGTGAAAGTAAATGTGATCTGAGGTTCAAACTGAAGGCAGAAAGACAAAGTTGAAAAGGGTGGTGGATCTGGCAGAATGAGGAAAAGCATTCAAGCAGGCAGAGTGACCATGAGGGAAGACAATGGGGCGACCTCAAGCTGCTGCAACCCAAGAGGTATTGTTTGTTTGTGATTTTGACTACTGCATGTTGTCGTGAATACAATGGGGGAGAGTAGGGGGAGGATATACGAAGAAAAAGATAATAAGGGTTTTGCAGGTGAGGTAAGTGTTACAGGGTAGGCAATCAGGGTTCAGGTATGTTTGTTATGTATAAAAAGGAATAAACGAGCAGAAGTTATGTCGTAGGTGGTTGTTTTTAGGGAAGGTGTATAAAATTGCAGTGACCAGTAGCGGTTAGGGAGAAACGGTATCGGGTTGTTCAACCGATATCGGTTACGTATAACCGGTACCGGGTTATGGAGAAATTTCCAGAATGTTTTGAAAAAGACCCTAATGGATTGAATGGTTGTTTGTCGTTTGGTGTATGCAGGCAGAGGCAGGGTTGAGGATGAATGATAGCGTGCCAAGCGCTTGTTGTCGCGAATCCGAAGCGGATGTAACACCAGCGGAATGGACATTGATAAATCGGTTGGGGCTTAAGTGGAATCCGTTATTATTCACGAATCAGCACGTAACCATGGTATGTTTACAAGGCGCTGATTGGAGAGATGGAATCCTGAGACAAATACCTTCTATCTGCCAACAGGGTGAAATGACAGTAACTTTGGAAGATGTGTTTCGTATTTTGAGACTCCCTATTACAGGAGAGCCAGTATATCAAGGCACTACCTAGCGCGGGGCGGGCAGCGATAACAGAAGTGTTTGGTCCATGCACGAGACTTAACACCGTGAGGTTTGTCATTCACATATGGGGTAATCGTATGCCAGCACACCCTGAGGAGACAAGGTTAGCAGTGATTTTATTGATGGCGGGTAGGTGTATTATGCGTTAACAAGGGCAGAAGGTGGAAGATTTCCAAAGGCATTGATGGGTGTTATTGGGAGATGATAGAAAGGAATGTGACTTTTCCCTGGGCACCTGCATATTTGGCGGAAGCTATACAGGGGTTTATGGGCTTGTAGGCTGAAAGTCACAGGGATCAACGTTGGATTGCTCATACTTATTACACTGTTGGGCTATGAGCACATTGTTTTGTGTGCGACCAAGAGGCCGATCCATCCAGGCAGGAGAGAGACCGGTAGTACAGATGTTGGGATTCCGACGATGGGTCAGACGAAACAGAGGCAAGATCTCAGGCCGTTGCCGGGTGACATTGAGTATTACAGGCAGGTATGGAGAGGTTGCCGGTTGCGGATATCTGTGGAGGCCCTACGGGAACTATATGGTAACCGAGAACATAGCTGAGGAGTTGAGAGGTGTAGAGCGATTGAGGTGGATGCGGGGCATAGGCCAGGTGAATATGAAGAGGATTCCTTATAGATCGGCGTGCGGCGACATTTGGATTTGTGCAGGAATACACAGGTCTTATAGACCAATATTATGAGGATCGATGCCGAGGAGCCATGAATTCTCAGCCACCACGGCCGAACACCTCCAGAAGGGCCCGAGGAGAATAGGCGCGATACGCAGGAATTAATGGATGCAGAATGAAGAGGCCTATAGATTATGGTGGGTAGCAGAATGCGAGTTGTACGTGAGCGCCCTGACATAGCGGTGATGTACAGGCAGAGAGGGGTTCGTCTGCAGCGTTTTGTTAGAGCAGCTCCAACGCAGGTGCAATGAACAGAGGATTTGTGGTTGCGGAGTCACAGTGCGGCGGAGACTAGAGTGTGGAGTTCTCCATGCGAGAAAGGGCGTATTCATATGTTTATAGGATGAGATTTGGCAAGATCAGTGGGTGGTACCAATAGCCGCGGTACCTTTGAGGACAGAGAGGACCCGGCGAGAGGGTTCGACGAATCAGATATCACCTAGTTGGGATGAAGTTGTGATGGTCTGAGTACATGTTAGCGGGTAAAGAGATAAATAAGGAATGCGACCACTGCGTTGTCGATGATAAGAGAAGATTAATTTGTTTAAACATCTAAGATAAAATGAATATGTTATGTTGATTTGAGTTAATGATTAATAATAAGATTGTCGGTGGTTTCGATTTTCCGGTGTTTCGAAAAGGGATACAAGAGAAATGTGATTAAAATAAATACACAAAAATATTTATATTGTCACAACAGGATAGGTTATGGTAGGGGTGGGTCGATCTAACCTTTGGGAGACCATGTCTCCGAAGTGCTGCCTACATAGCCATTGCACAAAGCAAGGAAGGGCATCAGAACGCGATGTAGTTCTCCCTTAGGACCAAGGGAGAGGTGAATTTAGGCAATTTGGTAATGGTTTAGGCAATTTGTCGTTTGGTAAAAATGTGGAGTCTGGTAGGGTAATGTTGTTGGTGCTGGGTAGGATAATGTTGTTGGTGTAAGGTATAGGTAAAAGGCAAGGTTAGCATACCAAGTGTTAGAGAATAGTGTCTGATTAAGGATCAACAACACATTTAGATGCGAGGCAAAAGCGGAAAAGGTGCTCCGTAGGTGAAAAGAGCTAAACAAACCACCAATGTAGACGAGCGAAGCCCTAAAGTGCCTAAGGGTGGTGGGGAGAGCGGAGGGATCCCCCTCATATTTTTGTGTTATGTAATTGGATATGGGCCACTGGTTTTGCGAACCGGTCTTTTATAGAGCCTGCATGCCACCCTATGATTTATTCATTCTTTTATTAAGTCATTTTATTGTATATATCAGCCTGCGAGCTGAGACAGTTGTAAGTTGAAACCAAGCCTGCAGCCGAGTATTTAATTTGGTGATATGAGAGACGGCCTATGAGCGCGATCGAGAGTAATGACTTATTGTGGCCGGCGGGCCGGCTTTGTTGTATTATGAGACCACAGAGGCCCTATGTAGGTTTTCACTTGAAATGCTTCGTTCCGTATAAAACATAAGGGTGGTTAGGAGGAATACCTTTATGATGTCGGATGATGTGCGCGTCACCTAGAACGATCCTGTTGGACTGCGGGAACTCCTTTTTATCGGGAGGCCTACTCTGCAATACGAAACAGCAAGACCACAATATTTGATTAAACAATAAATGAGAAAGGCCTTGTGCCCAGGAAAGGTAAAACTCCTTTCGAAGGTGGGTCATTTTCCCCCTGCTAACGTGAATTACACAAGACTGTACATAATCAATTAAATTTCTTGGCTGAACTGGGTAGGGGTAAAGCTGTTTTTCCTGGTTTTTGATCCAAGAACCGATGCCGGTTTACCTATACCCGATGCCGGTTTTACTGATAACTGATACCGGTGAGTCTAATGATCTTCTGGGCTGGGTATGGAGTTTGTAATTGCTGTTTTTGGATATTTTTTTTATTAGGAAATGGGATGGTTAGAAACAAAAGAATGAGCTAGAGCAATGGTACGTTGGATATTGGATTCAGAAACGGATTTTATGATGACTGATTCCCAAAGCCTAGAAATGTTATAATGGAGACTGCAAGATGTAACTTACTGGTTTTATGAAGGTGCAAGTTGATCTCTCTTTGCTGTAGAACCGTCTAATATTTTGCCCTTTCGTCTCTGCTTTGGTCAAGTCAAAGATCTTGACTCTGTTCCTCTCGTTCGCATGCCCCCTCGCTTGATCCCGAAATCTTTGAACCTGCTCTCAGCAAAATGAAATTCCGATCCGTTGTTTTGGTTTGGGAGCCCATTGACAGGAACCGATGGCGTGTTGCGTAACCACGGCTGTCGAGTAGGAACCGACATCGGTCAGGAAAAGTAGCGTATTTTTACTAAAAAAATACGCCACCCGCCCCTGCGTTTTCTTCTCCCGAAGATCATTTGCGGGCTTGGTCAGTGGCCTAGAAGGTCGGCTTTGGTGCGAGTAAGGAGGCATTAGTTTGGATGTGAGTCTAGACCACTTCATGGGTCTTACTTAGCTTAGTTGTAGGGTTAGGGCTAAGGTCCTGATGAAGGTGGCAGTGAAGGTGGCGGGTAAGTGTGGGGTGGATTTAATCAATTACATACAAGTAATTAATAAATGATTTGTGTAAAGTTTAGGTAATGATGTTTAGGTTGCGCAAATGGGGATGCGGGTCACAGGGGTCGTGAGACCGAATTGTGTGGCTATATTCCCCTTATTATCGTGTAGTCTTGTTTCTGTAAAAGCTGCCGGACAATAATATGAAGTGGTTTTCTCATGTTAAAGATATAGGTATCCCCTCAAATCTACTCACAGATGAGTGAATGGGAATCAGGATAGGTTGAGAAGGGGATATGTGGTAGAGAGATGGTGGTGGTGGGGTAGGTCAAGAAGGAGACTCATGTTGAAATGCATGGTAACTAGGGTACCTTATTTGACTAGCCAACCCCAGCATTATGGCAAAGGGCGATAGTTTCCAACAAGGGTGATATAATCCTGGTATCCAAGGCATAAGATTAGCTCCATGGGTAATATAACAGGTAAGGTACGGAACGTTTACGCATGTTCGCAGTGCCAAAAGGTTTGTTTGGTTGAGATAACGTCAGGTCTAGGTCTGGCAAGCTGGTCGAAAGATCAGTCAATACCCTAATCATGCGAAACAACGAACAGGTGAGCCGATTGAACACAATGTACATTATTGATTTATAAAATAACCGTGATTTTGATATGGTATGGAAGTGATACGCCTTGGTCAGGCTGTGGCCCTGGGTCGGGCTAATAGGTAGGCTAGGCCTTGGGTCCCCCCCCCCCGGGCCAATTGTAGTTTTAGTCCTTAGGTCGGCCATGGTGGTTTAGGCCTTGGGTCGGGCCAAATAGGTAGGGTTGAGGCTTGAGTCGGGCCAATTGGTAGTTAGAGGCTTAAGGTCGGGCCGAATGGTAGGTTGAGGCCTTGGGGCGGGGCCAAATAGTAGGTTGAGCCTTATGTCGGGCCGCATGGTAGGTTGAGCCTTGGGTCCGGCCGAATTGTCGGTTGAAGGCCTTGGGTCGGGCCAAATAGGTAGGAGTTTGAGGCCTAGGTCGGGCGAATGGTCGGGTGAGGCCTTGGGTCGGTCCGATGGTAGGGTTGAGGCCTGGGTCCGGGCCAAATAGGTTGGGCGATGCCTTGGGTCGGGTCCGACATGCTAGGTTGAGCCTTTGGGTCGCCAAATAGGTTAGGGTGAGGCCTTAGTCGGGCCGAAGGGTCGGTTAGGCCTTGGGGTCGGGCCAATAGGGGTAGTTGAGGCCTTGGGTCGGGCCATGTTAGGTTTAGAGGCCTTGGTCGTGCCAAATAGGTAGGTTTATGCCCGTAGGTCATGCTGGACAATTGAACAATGTTGTGCAGGCAAGTGGACAGCGATATTTGGTGAAAAAGAGGCAAGAGGACGAAGGGCAGAATGGGGTAAAGTTGGGTATGAAACCGATGTCGATGCTGCATGACCGATAAATCGGTGGAAGGGACCGATAACCATACCGGTTTCTTTTCTTAGGGCAAAAAAGACCGACATCAGTTAAAGTCGAAAACCTATAAAAACAACCGGCCTGTCATTGTCACTTTTTGTTATTTGGAATCCAAATTGACTTGTCTGACGTGTGAGAGTTTGATTTGGAGGGTTTATGGAGTGGAGGTGGATCTATTTGATTGCAGAGAGAGTTGATAGTGGGCCCGAATAGTTGAGGAGGCAGCATGGTTATTAGTCCGGGGACCCAGCAGATCAGGATGTATCCATGGCAAGGCAGGAGGAGCGGATGGAGCTGACCACTGACCGCCACCACCCATCCCACCACGACGACGTGTCGTCGTACCGGTAGGTTTTCTACCTCTTTATTTGTCTTTGGTTGAGTATGTTGTTGTTGGGTTGTGGTAGGCCTTCGGTATTTTGTATGGGGAAATAATGGGTAAATGGAGGATTCGAGAAGGGAGAGGGTAGATAGGTTTAGATAGGATAGGCTAAGGCTGCTAGGTTGTGGAAAAATGTGGGGGTGTTTGGGTTGGTAAGATGGTCAACAAAAGGGGAAAAATGGTTTTTGGGGGCAGCGCGGGGGTTGGCTCGGCAGGAGACGTGACCGATGTCTGTCATAGGACGACCTGCATTCGGTCGCAAACGCATAGGTGAGGTTGAATTTGGGGCTACCGCATCGGTCAGATCTGCCGTATCGGTGGGGGAGTTTGATGGTTTATTTGTGAATGGGATTGGTTTAGGGTTTGGGTTTAAGTTTTGACGGTTGGGTTGGGTAGCGTGGTGGGGGGGGGTTTAAGTTTTAGGGTTTAGGTTTGAAGGTGGTTTGGTTTGCTGTTGGGGTTTGGTTCTAGTTAGGGTTAGGTTTAATTTGTTGGGTGGCGTTGTTGGGGGGGTTTAGAGTTTAGGTCGGTTTAGGTTTTAAGGTGGTTGGGGTTGGCGTGGTGGGGTTGGGGTTTAGATTGGGGTGGGATGGTTAGGTTGTAGGTTTTAAGTTTGCCGGTAGGTGGGTCCGTCGTATTTGGGTGGGGGTTTCGGTTTCTGTCTTCGGTTATGCCGTGGCTGGGTGCGTGTCGGGGTGGGGGTTTCGCGTTTCGGGTATTCGTGGTTTGCCGTTGGTTGGGTGGCGTGGTGGGGTGGGTTTCGCGTTTGGGGTGGGTTGGTTTAGGGTGTAGGGTTTACGGTTAGCCGGTGGGTTGGTTCGCGTGCGTGGGGTGTGGGTTTATAGTTTAGGGTTTAGGTTTTGCATGGGGCTGGGTGGCGGGTTGTGTGGGGTTTGATTTTAGGGTGGCGATGGTGAGGTGTGTGGGGTTTAGTTTTGGGTGTTACAAAATTGGTTTCTATGTAAGTAGGTGTTATAAACAGATTGGGTCTAAGAATGTGGGTTGTTTTTTTGCCAGCCCTCAGCAGGGGACGGCGGCGTGTAGGAGGCCTCCACTATTGATCGGGATGAAGGCCACACATATCTGCGGCGCTTGGGCCACCATCATGCGCCGAGTGGTACTTGGCGGGGTTCCAGAGTCCATAGCTATAGACAGAGATCACAAAGCCCGAGGTCGGCCCGCACCGAAGATGGATCACGGCGACCAATGTGTTTCCATCTGCCGACCGGGGAGATGACCGGCACAATGAGAGGATGTGTATCAATCCTGCGCGACCGAGCGAGGGGAGAGGCCGTTTTTCCAGTTGATTCAGAGACGGCCATGGGATCGCATACTGCAGGTGTTTGGGATGTAGCCGCGCTTCTTACCTAGCATAAAACATAATAGGCGCGAGCATTGGATAGTGACTTACCCGCGCCCACACAGACATGATACCAACGGCTTGCCAATGTTTTATGATGATAAGGTGACGTCACCTGTTTCGCCCCTCCCCCTGATTCAGAGGGAGCCGCTTCTCCCACGGGCATTGGATGGGGGTCTACGGGAGATGGTGGAGGAGCCACCCTTTTTCTCATTGGCCCCATGTATCTGGTGCAAATTATAACAGGGATTTATAGGGCTATCGACGAGATGCTTGGTATTTGTTCTCCCTTTTTAGTGCACTGTTGCATATAGCAGCATCATTGCTCAGCCGGTAGGGCTACCCAAGCAGCCAGGGCCACAGGTTCGTACCTATAATGTATTTCAGAGGTGGTTGGGGGTCTTTGTCCACCACGATCAGTTGTGCAGGTCCGAGATGTGGCCTACTATCGACATATGCTAGAGGGCCTTACAGCATAGACTTATAATGATGAGACCTAACATAGGTCACCAGCCTTCATAGGAGCCACATACAGCTGCGTCCTGATCCAGTAATACATCTGGATAGTAGGTACAGAGGCCGGAGAGTATAGCGGATACCCCTCGGATGGTACGCAGGCAGATGTGGGCTACGAATGACGATCCCCTCCCTTCCCCAGTACATGAGGGAGGAATGTAAAGGCCCCGCTACCGCGGCCACACAGCCTTGGTATCCAGACTGGTTACGAGAGACCAGCAGGTGAGGGGTGGGAAAATGATGCTGGTTGCACTGAGCATACCGTGTTTTGTTGGGCTGGGCAAAGAGCATGGGGGCGCGGATTTTACCGCCTGCGCAGCCAACTGGCTGGCGTTACTGCAGAAAGAGCTCAGCTCCGGGGGCAGGTGCAGCTATTCACAGTGGACGTTGGTGCTGCACAGGCAAGATAGGGTCCTTACATGGCAGCTAACCCAGGCTCAGGTACACCGGGCACAGGTAAGCACCACCACCAGCAGCAACAGCCCATCAGGTGCAGGTACCATACCACGCGCCTCCCCATTTGCGGGTACAGGCTCCAGGGGATGGTGTTAGTTCCAGGGGACCACCCCAGTCCTTCAGTGGGCGCAGATCGTTATAATGGAGGTTAGAACATAGGCCCGGATTATCAGGATATTCTTGATAGTAGCGGAGGCGAGTATCAGGGCGGATGCAGCGCATAGGGCAAGACCTCACACAGCCAGAGATCTCAGGGATGGCAGCCACAGCTGCGTGTCCGTGACGGGCAAAGGAGGCGAGAGGCACCACCCGGGACCAGCGGGAGAGGGCAGGGAGGCGGTGGGGAGAGCTGAGTAGATCCCCGACATGGTTTTTTTAGGGACAGGGGCACCGGTCTGCTAACCGGTTTGTGAGAGGCCTGCATGCCTACCTTTTATTCAGTTTTGTATTCATTTAGTTATATCATTATATCCGGGCCTGCGAGCCGTAGTACGGGTGTATATGATACCGCTTCGTGCCGAGTAGATTTTTGGTTGAGAGACAGGCCTGCGAGTCGAGTCGAGATTTTTGGTAGGTTGTATGCGGCCTGCGTGGCCGGCTTTGGTATGTTATTGATCACAGAGGCCCGTGTATGGCCCATTGTATTTTTGAAAATTTGTATATATCGAGACGAGTTTGATCCACATGCTGTGTTTTTACCAAATTGTGAAATATGTGGTTACATGGCTGGTAAATATTGAAGGTGTGATGAGTTTCATGACATGTTGATAGATAATGATGCTGATGTTTGGTTTGTTTGTGCGTATATATAAGTCAGGTGTTATTGATAATTGGTGGTTTTTGTGACATGGTGATATATGGTAACTGATGAGTTGGAATCCAATGAATGTCTAGATGATATTTTTTGGTATCTGTAGTTGATGGTTTTTTGTATTTATAAAATAACTGGATGTTGAATGAAATTGTCATCTATTGTGTGATTACAAATGTGGTAAATTGGGGGTGTGGGGTGTTGGTTTATGTAGGCAAAGAGGCGGGCGCGACAAAAATTTAGATGAGAAATAGAAAAGAACCCTGTTTCAAAAAGGAAGGTGTGTAACCGATATCGGTTAGAGAACCAATATCGGTAGCTGATAGACCGATATCAGTTACGTAACCGATACCGGTTATTTAGGTATGAGCTTTTCTAAAAATAGAAAAGCTAGGGTGGCAACTTAAGTTTTAATTTTAGAGCCATGCAAGAGGTTAAATACGCGAACGCGACGCTTTTTTGATGACTGAGACAGGTATTTGCATGAGAGATTTGAGTGAGAAGGAGAAAAGAGACAAGAAAGTAAATGTGATCCGAGGTTCAGAAGGCAGAAAGACAAAGTTGAAAAGGGTGGTGATCATGGCAGAATGAGGAGAAGCATTCAGCAGGCAAGGACCATGAGGGAAGACAAGGGCGACCTCAAGATGCTGCAACCCAAGAGGTATTGTTTTGTTTGTGATTTGACTACTGCATGTTTCGTGAATAAGATGGGGGAGAGTAGGTGGGTAGATATGAGAAAGAAAACATGATAACAAGGGTAGGCAATTGCAGGTGAGGTAAGTGTTACAGGGTAGGCAATCAGGGGTTCCAGGTATGTATAAAAACGAATAAACGAGCAAATTATTGTCGTAGGTGGTTGTTTTTAGGGAAGGTGTATAAAATTGACAGTGACCGGCAGCGGTTAGGGAGAAACGGTATCGGTTGTTCAACCGATATCGGTTACGTATAACTGGTACCGGTTACTGGAGAAATTTCCAGAATGCTTGAAAAAGACCCTAATGGATTGAATGGTTGTTTGTCGTTTTGGTGTATGCAGGCAGAGGCAGGGTTGAGGATGAATGATAGCGTGCCAGCGCTGTTGTCGTGAATCTGAGCGGATGTAACACCAGTGGAATGGACATTGATAAATCGTTTGGGGTTAAGTGGAATCCGTTATTATTCACGAATCGCACGTAACCATGGTATGTTACAGGCGCTGATTGAGAGATGGAATCCTGAGACAAAATACCTTCTATCTGCCAACAGGTGAAATGACAGTAACTTTGGAAGATGTGTTTCATATTTTGAGACTCCCTACTATAGGAGAGCCAGTATATCAGGCACTACCTAGCGCGGGGCAGGGAAGCCATAACATAAGTGTTTGGTCCATATGCACGAGACTTAACACAGCGAGGTTTGTCATTCACATATGGGGTAATGTATGCAGCACACCCTGAGGAGACAAGGTTAGCAGTGATTTTATTGATGGCGGTAGGGTATTTTGCGTTACCAAGGGCAGAAGGGGGAAGATTTCCAAAGGCATTGATGGGTGTTATTTGGGAGATGATAGAAAGGAATGTGACTTTTGCCTGGGCACCTGCATATTTGGCGGAGCTATACAGGGGTTTATGGGCTTGTAGGCGAAGTCACAGGACAACGTTGGATTGCTCATACTTATTACACTGTTGGGCCTATGAGCACATTGTTTGTGTGCGACCAATAGGCCGATCCATCCAGGCAGGAGAGACTGGAGTACAGAGGTTGGGATTCCGACGATGGGTCCAGACAGAACAAGAGGCAAGATCTCAGGCCGTGCCGGGTGACATTGAGTATTACAGGCAGGTATGGGAGAGGTTGACAGTTGCGGATATCTGTTGGAGGCCCTACGGGAACTATATGGTAACCGAGAACATAGCTGAGGAGTTGAGAGGTGTAGAGCGATTGAGGTGGATCGCGGGGCACAGGCCAGGTGAATATGAGAGGATTCCTATAGATCGCGTGCGGCGACAATTTGGATTTGTGCAGGACATACCACAGGCTTATAGACCATATATGAGGATCGATGCCGAGGCAGCATTCTCACCACCCCGGCCAACACCTCCAGAAGGGCCCGAGGAGATAGCAGCCGATCGCAGGGTAATGGATGCAGGAATGACAGAGGCCTATAGATTATGGTGGGTAGCAGAACTGCGAGGTGTACGTGAGCGCCCTGACATAGCGGTGATTACAGCAGAGAGGGATCGTCTGCAGCGTTTGGTTCAGCAGCTCCAAACGCAGGTGAATGAGACCAGAGGATTGTTAGTGGTTGCGGAGTCACGGGCGGTGAGACTAGAGGCTGGAGTTCTCCATGCGAGAGGGCGTATTCATATGTTACAGGAGAGATTGGCAGATCAGTGGGCGGTACCAATAGCCGTGGTACCTTTGAGGACAGAGAGGCCCGGCGAGAGGGGTCGACGATCACGATCATCACCTAGTTCGGGATGAGTTGTGATGGTCTGAGTACATGTTAGCGAGGTATAAGAATAAATAAGGATGCCGACCTGCGTGTCGATGATAGAGAAGATGTATTTGTTTAACATCTAAATAAAACTGAATATGTATGTTGATTTGAGTTATGATAATAATAAGATTGTCGGTGTTTTGATTTTCGGTGTTTCGAAAAAGGATAAAGAGAAATGTGATTAAAATAAAAATACACAAAAATATTTATATTCACCACACAGGATAGGTTATGGTAGGGGATGGTCGAGCTAACCTTAGGAGACCCCATGTCTCCGAAGTGCTGCCTACATAGCCCATTGCACAAAGCAAGGAAGGGCCTCAGACCGATGTAGTTCTCCCTTAGGACCAGGGAGAGGTGAATTTAGGCAATTTGGTATGGTTTAGGCAATTTTGTCGTTTGGTAAAAATGTGATGTTGGTAGGGTAATGTTGTTGGTGTTGGTAAGGTATGGGCGATGTTGATGTAGGTATAGGTAAAGCGAAAGTTAGCTTACCCAAAGAGAAGGGAACCATGTCCTGATTAAGATCAACACACAATCCTAGATGCGAGGCAAAGAGGAAAGGGTGTCCCGTAGTTGAGAAGAGCCAAACAAACCACATATTAACATAGGATGAGCTTGAATCCCTAGGTACCTTGCATAGGCAAGAAGTCGATAGGTGAAAAGAGTTGTATAATCACAACATATCGGATATACGTCACGTCCCTTGAGGTTTGTTGCTTTGACAAATGGTGAGGTGAGGTGGTTGATATAGGCTGGGGTTGCTGAGAGATTGTTACAAGGTGATTATCCTGATGAAAGAGAACCTACCCTAAATAGACAAGTCCATGACTCAAAAGTTCTTCTGAATGAGGCTTTTATTTTATTGAATATAGACTAATCGATGCGGGAAGTCTACCAGGGATATTGATTGCTTTATTCTTGAGGTCTTCACGAAGCTGATCAATGCGAGAAGCTTCTAATAAAGGCTGACTGTGTATAGCTGTCCTTCGAGGGAGCAGTCTATTTATAGTAGCAGATATAATTGTAATGCATAGCTGTCCTTCGGGGGAGCAGTCTATATATAATAGCGGCAATAATTCGGCATATAGCTGTCCTTCGAGGGAGCAGTCTATATTTAATTTAAATGACTAGATGTTCATTTGGCGTGAAGCATCTAGTTAGTAGGAAGTTTGACTCAAGAAAATCCCAGAAGAATACGGCTTATTTTAATACTTTGAAGTCATGGACTAGACTAAAAAGGGGAAGACATCATCAAGGGGAGGTGAGGATCAAACTATGTGAGCCTGATTGTTATTATGAAGTGTAGGAAACAGGGTGTATGTAGTGGTAAGTGAGCTCAAGGGACGAGCGACAGGTAGATAAGAAGTGATATAATACTAATTTCAACAGTAGAATGGTCGAAGATGCAAGGCATTAAGGGGTTCAGGCTCAGGTTTACCATTGAGCGAAGCTAAACGATAAGTACCAGATCCATAGGTATGAGTGATTATATAAGGCCCGATCCAATTGGGAGCAAATTTTCCACGTTTGCTCTTTTCTAGTTTGGTTACATGTTGATTCTCTTTGAGAACAAGATCACCAATCTTAAAGGTACGCTCATGAAGTCGCTTATCATAAGCACGTTTAATGCGTTTTTGATAGATTTGAAGGTGATCAAGAGCTGTAAGACGGCGTTCGTCAAGAAGCTCCAATTGGGCTAACCGCTCTTGGCGGAAATCATCGTTGGTGAGAATATCCTGAAGAGATATTCTAAGGGAGGGTATTTGTATTTCGAGAGGCAAAACAGCCTCGGTGCCGTATACCAAAGAAAAAGGTGTGGCATTAGTAGAAGTACGAATGCTAGTACGATAAGCCCAAAGGGCAAAGGGAATGTGATCGTGCCAATTTCTTCCAGATTCATTGACAACTTTCATGAGGATTTTGGTTAGTGTTTTATTAGAAGACTCGGCTTGCCCATTGGCTTGTGGATAGTAAGGTGATGAGAAACTAAGTTTGATACCAAAGTTGTCACAAAGGTCTCGCAACAACTTGTTTTTGAAAGATTTTCCATTATCTGTTATCAGGCGGTGAGGAACACCAAAACGACAGATAATGTGGTGGTTAATGAACTCGACAATTTTTTCTTTTTTGATTGAAATGAGTGGAATAGCCTCCACCCATTTTGTGTAATATTCGGTCGCTGTGAGTATCCAACGGTGACGTTGTGAAGAGGTTGGGTGAATCTCACCAATAAGGTCTAAACCCCATTGTGAGAAAGGCCAAAGATCTCGAGCGATCTGGAGTGGGTGGCTAGGAGTATGTTGAAGGTTGGCATGTTGCTGACACATAACACAACGCTTAACATATTCGTAGCAGTCGTTATTGAGAGTAGGCCAATAATAACCAAGGCGAAGGATTCGTTTGGCCACGGCAAGGCCGCTAAAATGTCCACCACAAATACCGTCATGGACCTGTTGGATGGTATGAGTGGCCTCCATGCCAGTTAGACAGCGAAGGAGGATACCATCAAAGCCACGTTTATAGAGGAGTCCCCCCATGACAACATAACGCGAAACACTTTTAAGAAAAGCACGTTTGCCGTTACTAGTAAGGTCAGGTGGGAGGACAGAGATTGTAAGGTAGTCGTGAAATTGGTGGTACCAGGTATCCTGTGAATTAGTAGACACAGTATTTATCATACAAACTACCGGGGTTGAATAGGATGGGGCAAAAAGTTGTTGGACCACGACGAATAATTCAGAGTCAGTTGGCGCGGCGGGAATTTGCGAGGCTAAGCAAGCCATAGTATCCGCAAATTTGTTAGTGGAGCGGGGAATGGTTTGTATAGAATAGTGGGTAAATAAAGCTAGAAGTGAATCCACGTAGTGTTTGTATTTTTGAAGTTCCTCGTTTTTGCATTGGTAGACGCCCATAACTTGATTGACTACCAATTGAGAGTCGCCAAAAATGTTGATAGATTTGATACCTAAGTGTAATGCAACTTGGAGACCCAGAACAAGGGCCTCGTATTCCGCTGTATTATTAGTGCAAGGGAAATCAAGTCGGAATGAAAGAGGCATAGGTTCAGCGTTGAGAGGAATGAGAACAACGCCGGCTCCTCCGCCGCACTGGCATTTAGATCCATCGAAGAAGAGGGTCATTGGGTACGACTCCTCTGTGAGGGAAAGAGTAGCGATGAGTTCGTCGGGAAATGTGAAATTGGTAAATTGTTCCCCCGGTAAAGGAGCGTCCGCAAGTTGGTCTGCGATGGTTTGTCCTTTGATTGATTTCTGGTGGATAAACTCAAGGTCGAGGTCGGCGAGAAGCATGAGCCATCTAGCAATGCGTTGGTTCAGATGAGGTTTGGCGTACATGTAATGGATGGGGTCTGTGTTGGTGATGACGAAAGTCTTGTGATTTAGAAGGTAGTGTCGGAGTTTGGTGGCGACGAATGATAGGGCCAGGCACAATTTTTCTATATGTGTGTACCTAGTCTCATAGTCCACCAAAGTACGACTTATATAATAAACGGCTTGTTCGTGATTCTCAGAGTCACGATGTGCAAGCATGGCTCCTACAGCGTGGTCGGTGGCGGAAAGGTAAAGGTAGAAAGGGCGGTTGTCTTGGGGTGGGATAAGCACGGGTGGCTGTAAGAGATAAGATTTGAGAGCTTCGAAGGCTTGGTGACATTCTTCGCTCCATTGGAATGCAATATCCTTTTTAAGGAGGTGATGGAAAGGTTGACATCGATCCGAGAGTTGGGAGATGAAACGTCGGATAGATTGGAGCTTACCTTGTAAACTACGCAATTGTTTGAGATTTTTGGGTGGGGGCATTTCTAGGATAGCTTTGACTTTCGATGGATCGACCTCAATGCCACGCAAAGAGACGATAAAGCCAAGAAGTTTTCCCGAAAGAACACCAAAGACACATTTCTTCGGTTGAAGGCGGACAGAATATTGTAACAGGCGATCAAAAATAATGGTTAAAACATCGAGATGTTCACTACGATGTTTAGACTTGCCGAGAAGATCGTCGACATAGTCTTCAAGGATAGTGTGCATAATGTCATGAAAAATGTAGGTCATAGCCCGCTGATAGGTAGCACCAGCATTCTTAAGGCCAAATGGCATGACACGATAACAGAAGGTTCCCCAAGGAGTTATGAAGGCAGTCTTGTGTTGATCGGCAGGGGCAACCAAAATTTGGTTGTATCCTGAAAAGCCATCCATGAGAGAAAGCATTTCATGACCCGCAGTGAGATCAACAAGTTGATCAATACTTGGGAGGGGGAAGTCATCCTTAGGGCAAGCGAGGTTAAGATCCCGGAAATCCGTGCATATCCGAAGTCCCCCCGTCGCTTTCGTGACAGGTACGATGTTAGAAATCCATTGAGGATAGTCAATAGGCAGAATGAAGGAAACAGAAAGGAGTCGTTGGAGTTCCTCTTTGACCAAGAGAGCAATGCGTGGATGCATTTTTCTCAATTTCTGTTTGACTGGTTTGGAATCGGGGTTTAGGGTGATGTTATGGACGGCAATGGTAGGATCAATTCCTGGCATGTCAGCGTAAGACCATGCGAACGCTTGGTTGCGAGCACAGAGAAAGGTAGTAAAGGCGGCTTGTTCTGATGTGTTAAGGGATTGTCCAATCTTCACTATGTGAGGATCTTCCTCCGTGTGGATGTTGATTTCTATAGTAGATTCGTTCAGCATAGTTTGGGTTTCAGATGGTAGGGCGCGTTGAATATAAGAATCATCCGCGCCCAGGTAAGTGAGTATGGAGTCGTCATCCTGGCATTCAACAACATTAATCAAAGGCGAATCCTCTTCGATCATGTCTGGATACAGAAGGGGAAGAGAAGATGGGTCCTCATTATCGCGTTGATAAGTGAGAGGACCTATGAAGATAGCATTTATGAAAAAAAAAAAAAAAAAAAAGTTAGGAGGGATAGATTCAGGGTCCATCGATTCTGTGGGTGATGATGGCAAAGTAGGTGATGATAGTTCGGTAGGGGCAACGTCTTCCTCTTCCAGGATACAGCTGACAGGAGGTGTCTCTTGTGTAGGTGTTTCGGAAAAACCGAGACCACTGCGATCATTATGTTTGCGTGTGGTCACGGGAATGAGTGTATGTCGGCCTTGTTCGTAAAGGCCAAAACCAAAGCCTTTCCACGCACAGTGAGTCAAGAAGGTGAGGGCGAAACGACGATTTGTCAAGTATTGAAAATCGGATTGGAAGGGAACCACACCAAGAGGAGGTTCAGGGGTAATGGAGGATGTGTCAACACCCCCATATGTTAGGTTAGTGCGGCAATGGGGTGGTCCGTAAGAGATTACCTCCCCCACGCGACGGTCGTAGGTGGGATGCGCATGTAATTGTCCGTACTCCTGCGGGGTAGGGAAAGAACTAACGTTATATAGGCGGTACTCCCCCAGCGTGAGGCGATGAAAAACATCTACTAAGGGGTCGGAGGTTGGGATGTTAGCTGCGGGAAGAGAAGTGGTTTGTGCGACGGTGGTTTCATCAGTTGAAGGCGTAGGTGCAGTTGAGGTGGATGGTTGAGGTACATTTGAAGAGGATGGTTGGGTTGAATGTATGGGTGTCTTAATTGGTATAAGCACATCGTTTGGGCGGTATAACATATTGCAAGTTTTGAAGGGGGGAGGATCAGCTTTTACAGTGTAGGACTTCCCCTCGTACTCAAATTTTATGCATCGATGTAATGTTGAGGGAACGCATCCCATGGCTCGAATCCAAGGACGACCCAGCAATATATTATATTGGAACTCTCCTTCAAGGACATAGAAGAGTTCGGGCAAAGTACGTGGGCCTACGCGAATGTTGAGGATCACGGTGCCTAAGGTAGAAGTAATAGCGTCATTGAATGATCGCAACATGATGGGGTTGGCACACATGCAACTAGAAGGGATGTTCATTTGTTGGAAGGCTTTTGAAGAGATGATGTTTAGGCTAGCGCCCCCGTCAATCATAACCCGACGTACTCGAATGTCTCGGACGTAAGCGGAAATGAAAAGGGCAGGGTCAGGGTCTTCTGCACCAAAGTCGATAATTTCATCTTCCGAGAAACTAACCGCAGCGGCTTGTTGTTTTGAGACAGAAGTGGTGGGGGAGATGGATTGTTTGGTGAGAGAGGCAACGTGATTGGTGTTAGAATGGAGGCAAACGGGCAGGGTTTCGTTGGGTAAAACCTCTATCCCTTGAAGGATCTCAACGAGAGCTTGTCGATGAGATTCAGAAGTCTGAATGAGATCATATAGTGTCATTTTTACGGGCGATTGATGAAGCTGTTTGATCATGGTTCGGTGGGCAACTCCATTAGAGACGGGATAGGCGGGTCTGTGAATAACCACTTTAGGTGGTGGTGTAATTGGGATGGTTGAAGGAGAAAGAGATGCCGCAGGTGTGTTTTCTTTCGCTTTCCCATTGTTTTTCTGTCCTCGAGTAGCGACACTAATCATATTAATCTCGTAGATCTGAGATGAGGAAGATGGTTGGGATAATTCATGGTCTTCAAGAGGTGGGGTTGTAATAATGATAGATCTTGGTGAGGCGGGGATAGATGATATAGTAGAGGGAATCGACGCTATAGGTCTCTCCCTTCGTAAGTTGTCTTTCTTAATCTGTCTATCCGGGAGAGGTGACTGACGAAGGAGGGTTTTTAGAGCTTTGCATCCCTCCACATCATGTCCTGGTGTGCGGTGATAAGCGCAGATTTTAGACTCATCGTAACCCATAGGTCGGGGTTTAGACGGGTCATAAGGTCTAAGTGGAGGTAGGGAAATGGTCGCATTCTCCACCAACATAGCAAGGATTTTGGCGTAAGATCCTTTGAGTGGGTCAAAATCGGAAGAGGATGAGGGTATTGATTGTGTGGGTTGTGGTAATGTTTGGGCGTGTTTAGTTCGTATGGGTGATGGTTTAGCCGAGGGGTGCTGACACATGTTTTTCACTAAACGTGGTTTCTTGGACATAGAAGTTACGTTCAGCTGGTTAGATGATGAGGCTACAGATGGCGTGGTAGCGGGAAACAACCACGGAGAAAGGGGAGTGACAGAAAATAAATCCTTTGATGATGGGATTGGTTTAGGGTTGATAGGTGGACCGGATACGCGGGGTAACGATGTTGTGATACCCTTTGATCTCTGTATAGGTGTAGAAGGCGTAGGTCGTTTTGCAGAAAACAAAGGAGGTATGATATATTGGTGTAATGTGGAGGGATGAGGTCCCAATATGGAAGGTGGGTGTGACGATGAAGGTTTTAATTGTGATAGAGGCCCGGATTGCGTTCGTCTCCTAGGTGGCGGAACGGATTTATTTTTGGATAGATCGAGTCGCTTAGGCGGGTGTGTCAGATTGGGCATTGGTGAGGTCCCAAGCGTAGGGGAAGATCTGGTTAAGTTGATAGAAGTGGACGGGGCATTTGGTAGAGGTGAGGGGGGTGAAGGCGAGAACAGGGGCAT
Organism: Taxus chinensis; assembly: GCA_019776745.2. Taxonomy (NCBI): domain Eukaryota; kingdom Viridiplantae; phylum Streptophyta; class Pinopsida; order Cupressales; family Taxaceae; genus Taxus; species Taxus chinensis. The sequence continues at coordinate 200,996,770 of CM034153.1, read as the reverse complement.
TTTAAGCTTCTGTAAGCACTTCGGGTAGATGGTGGAGACATCAGGATCAGTCATTTGCATTTGAGTAGAAAAAGGGGTACTCAAACGTTCCCATAGGGCCTGTCTATCTTCTGTGGAATGACAGTCTCCAGGTGTGATTTGTAATTTTGGTACGGAAGAAAAGTGAGTTGTAATTCCAGTCCATTGTGGGTGTGACACAGGAGGCAGATGAGGCACTGTATCAATAGATGTTAGGAGGTCAACCGGTCGTTGAAAAGATTTAGGCGATGAGGGACTAATAGGTAGGAGAGCGTGTTCGAGGAGATCTGTCATGTTAAAAGAATGTGGTGATGTTAGTGTAAGAGATTTCTCGTCTAAGGATGTCAAAAGGAGTGGTGAGCCTTCCTCTTGTGTAGCAAGAGTGGTAGAAGGGGACGTTTGGGAAATAGATAAATTAGATAGCATCCGCTCACAGTCTTGTAGGGATGTGGTGTAAGAAGACTCATTGATGGGAAGGGAAGCCTGGGCAGTTAACTCTTCTATGGGTAAAGGAACGATTTCGCTTTGGCTTGATGGTGGTAAAGGAGGTTCGGGCTCCTGTGTTAGTGAAGAGGTCTGATTCAAAATTTTCTCGATAGAGGCTTTTGGCTGAGAATCGAAGACTGCATGGATCTCATGAACACTCTCCTCAGCTAAGATATCTTGGTTCACGTTGCTGCTGGACGAGTGATTCGGGAATGGCTTGTTGAAAATTTTCAGATTTCGGTTAGCAAGGGCGTTAGGATTATCGAGTGTTATATCCCCTGCGTCAACCATTTCCTGCACTATGTTTTTCAACATCTTGCAGTTTTCATGACTATGTCCTTTTACGCGGTGAAAGTTACAAAAGTCATTTTCTTTGTACCAGGAAGGTATTGCGCGGGTGGAGTCAAACCCAGAGTGAGGTTTAACAGGGGGCAAGGTGATAGCCCCAGCTTTGAGCAATTTCTCCAATATCACACCATAGGTTTCTCCCAAGGGAGTGTAGCTGATGGGTTCGGCTTTGTATTTATAGGTGGTTTTTGGTGGAGTATTGGACGGTGGTTGGGATTTGACCATCACCGCGTGGACAGCTCCTTTTGATTTAGAAGAGGTGGACGCGTGAGGAGTGGTGGTATTTGGTTTATTGGTAGAATCAGGAGTTCGGAAAGTGGAGTTCTTGTTGCGCAACCGCAATTTCTCTTCCTCTAAGGCTCGAATTTCTAATTTTCGAGCCATAGTAAAGGCCTCGTCGAATGTACGGAAAGTTTGAATTTGGAGGGTAGGGGAGATGTGCTTAGCGCAGGCCCGCGTAAACAGTTCGATAAGTTCGGTTTGAGGCAAGGCATACGTAAGTTGGTTGATAAGGCCCCGCCATCGTCCAACGAAATCTGCGATAGATTCGTCTTCGAATTGTCGGATGGCATAGAGGTCAGTGATAGATACTTTCTTGGCGATGTTAATGGAGAAATGATCCAAGAAAGATTGGGCTAGTTGGTTAAAAGAGAAGATTGAGTGCTGGGTTAAAGCACTGTACCACTCCAAGGCAGGCCCTGATAAGGACATGGGAAAGGTGCGGAGTAACAAGGCATCATCATGGGCAATCAAATAACAAGCATGTCTAAATGATCGCAAGTGTTGTTGAGGATCCTCTTTACTGTTAAAACGAGTAAACTTTGGCAACTCCCATTGAGGAGGATATGAATGAAGGGGGACAGAAGGGTGAATGGGCTCCCGACAAACTTGCTCGTATGTCAAGGCGCTACGACTTCCTGAAACGGAAGCCTCCAGGTTTTGCATTTTGTCCATCATTTGCTTGATGAAATCTGTGGTTGGATGAGATGATGGTGCCACAGAATAGGGATGTCCCATATAAGGTGTTGAGGTTACTGGATACGTGTATGGGAATGAAAAGGTAGGCGGAGCTTGAGAAGGAAAGCTCGTTTGAATAGGTGGCAGAGAGTAAGTCATGAATGGAGTGGTCTGAAAAAGAGATGAGATAGGGGCAGTTGGTGGTAGCGATACGTGGGGTCCAAGGTTAACCAAAGGAAAGCTAATCGGGGTCGTATGAACCTCTGAAGCTGTCGGATTGGGAGACGGGGCTAGTGATGCAGGAAGTAAGGTATTGTTATCAGGAGGAGTGGGAGCTAAATGAGCAGCTATACTAATAGGCATGCCCATAAGGAGCTGACCATCAGGCGTACGGTCAGGGGTATGAGACAAATAGTATTGTACAGCGCTGGGATTAGCATCCAGAAATTTGGCAAAGTCCTTGTCTCCTACAGGAATTTGGGGGATCTCACTGGTGTCCGTAGGGTTCCCTATAGAATGTGAAGGGGGTGATTCAGGCAAAGACACAGAGCAGGCATGTGAAACCATGGCGGCGGCTTGCTTCCGAGTGATGACAACCATAGACTAGAACACACAGGAAAGTTTCAATCTATCAAGAACAAAAACAACCTCTGAATGGTGAATTTGACAAGCTGCTGGTTTGTCAGGGGCTGATGAAGACAGTAACCGATATCGGTTTAGTAACCGGTGTCGGTCACAGCTCAAACGACGTCGGTCCCTTAACCGATGGCGGTGTCAAAAGTCTAGGATAAGAAGATATAAAAGGCTGCTGATTTGATTTAGCAACGTTGAGTATGTTTAGCAACTTATTGATCACAGAAGACAAAGTATGACAGAGAAAACAGGATTTGAAAACAAGCAAGAGGCACACGCAAATCTAGAGACTAACCCTAGGGTTAATTTTAGTTATCGTGGGCTTATGCCTTTAGACGTAGAATGATGTCAGAATCCTAAACAACAAGACCTAGGGGAAATGTCAAGTTTGTTTTGGCTTATAAGGTTACCTCAATCGGGCGGAGGAATACCGCGGAAAAGGGGGGATGTTTGAGCTGTTGTGTTAATTGTGAAGTGATTCGGTATGTGTTGTGCAGTGAAACTAAGGTTAATTTCCTGTCAATACCGTGGATATCACCCCCACGTGTACGACCTGTTACTTAATCTATGTTCACTAGAATTGGAGAACAACAAGCAGGAATGCAATGCACGTGTTTTATATCCAAATCGAAAATTATATTCGATGAAGCAAGAGAGATGACTTTCACTAATGCGAAACCAGGAAAGCAAGACAAATTCTTTACTAAATATATAACAAAAAACAGCAACAGCAAATATGCTTCCTAAAATGAAAATAAGCAAGAGAAAGAAACCCAAAATGGGTCCCACCGGGCGTGCCAAAATGTTTCACTCGGAAAATGCTTCGTTCCTTATAGAAACAGATAAGGTTAGGGTTAGGAGGAATACCTGTAGGATGTCGAGATGATGTGCGCGTACCGTAGAGAAAGATCAGGTTGACTGCGGAGAACTCCTTTTTGTCTGGGAAGGACTACCTGCAAATAAGAACACAAGACCACAAGATTTGATTAAACAATAAATGAGGAAACTGCCTTGGGCCCAGGAAATGTAAAACTTCCTTTCGAAGGTGGTCAGTTTCCCTGCTAACGTGAATTAACACAAAAGACTGTAAAATATCAATTAAATTGCTTGGCTGAACTGGGTAGGGGAAAGGCTGTTTTTCCTGGTTTTTGATCAAAGGAACCGATGCCGGTTACCTATAACCGATGCCGGTTACTGATAACCGATACCGGTGGGTTCTAGGATCTTCTGGGCTGGTTGTGGAGTTTGTAATGGCTGGTTTTTGGATAGTTTTTAGGAAATGGGATGGTTAGAAACAAAAGAATGACAGCTAGAGGCAATGGTACGTTGGATAATGGATTCAGAAACGGATTTGGGAGGACTGTAATTCCAAAAGCATAAGAAATGTTATAATGGAGGACATGCAAGATGTAACTTACTGGTTTTGATGAAGGTGCAAGTTGATCTCCTTTGCTGTAAACACGTCTAATATTTTCACTCGTCTCTGCTTGGTCAAGTCAAGATCTGGACTCTGTTCCTCGTTCGCAATGCCCTTGCTTGATCCAGAAATCCTTTGACTGATCTTGCAAAATGAAATTCTGATCCATTTTTTTGGTTTGGGGAGCCCATTTACAGGGAACCGATGGCGGTTGCGTAACCGACGGCGGTCGAGTAGGAACCGGCATCGGTAAGGAAAAAGTAGGCTATTTTTACTAAAATAGCCCACCTTCCCTGCTTTTCTCCCGAGAGATCAGTTGCGGGCTTGGTCAAGTGGCTAGAAGGTCGGCTTTTGGTGCGAGTAAGGAGGCATTAGTTATGGATGTGAGTCTAGACCAAGTCATGGGTCTTAATTAGCTTAGTTTAGGGTTAGGGCTAGGTCATGATGAGGTGGCAAGGTGAGGTGGCGGGTAAGGTGATGTGGATTTATCAATTACAAGGTAATTAATAAATGATTGTGTAAAGTTTAGGTAATGAGGTTAGGTTGCGAAATGGGATGCGGGTCACAAGGGGTCGTGAGACACGAATTTGGTGTCTACAGCAGGGCACATTGTATATTTGAAACTTTAGATATATGGATATGATGATTTGGCCCACATGCTATGTTTAAAATGTTTTTAAGTGTTTTGTCGATGGTTTGTGATATAGAATGTATGATGAGTTTGATCCACATGGTTTATATATTGATGGTGTTGATGTCTTTTGTTGATGGGATGTATGTATATATATAGATGATGAGTTTAATTGACATGTTGTGTTTAAAATGTTTTTAAGTGTTTTGTCGATGGTTTGTGATATAAAATGCATGATGCTTGTTGAGTTGGATCCAAGTGGTGTATAGATTGATGGTTTTGGATATCATTTGTTGATGGCTTGTTTATTTTGGTAATATAGATAGATAATGTTGATGAAATTGTAATGAGATGTGGATTTGATGAAAAATTATAGATAATGGTGTTGTTATGCAGGAAAAAGGGATGGCGCCACAAAAATTAGGTAGAAAATAAAGAAAAGAACTGTTTAAAAAGGTAGGTATATGACCGATATCGGTTAGATAACTGATGTCGGTAGACAATAGACCGATATTGGTTAGCTAACCGGTAGCGGTTATTCAAATATGGGCTTTTCTAAAAATAGAAAAGCTTGGGTGGCAACTTAAGTTCTTATTTTGAGAGCCATGTAAGAAGTTAAATACGTGATTGCGATGCTTTTTGACTACTGAGATAGGTAATTGCATGAGAGAATTGAGTGATAAGGAGAAAAGAGACAGGGAAAATCAATGTGGGCTGAGATTCAGAAGGCAAAACGGAAAGTTAGATTTGAAGAGGGTGGTGAACATGGCAGAATGAGGAGAAGCATCCAGCAGGCAGGGACGAGAAGGAAGACAAGTGCCATCTCAAGCTGCTGCAGCCCAAGAGGTAAACATCTTGGTTGTAATTTGATTCTTGCATGCTGTGTGAATAGTATGATGGAGATTAAGTAGATAGAGATGAGAAATAAAAGGTGATAGGAAATGATTCGGGATAGGGTGAATGTGATGGGGAAGGTAGTCAGGAGTGTCGGGTATGTTTATATGTACAGAGAGGGATAAACGATCAAATTATTGTCATAGGTGGTGTTTTTAAGCAGGGTGTGTAAAGTTGATATTGACTGATATCGGCTTAAGATAACCGATATCGGTTATGGAACCAATACCGGTTATCTAAAACCGATGCCGGTTACTGTAGGAATTTCTAGAATGTGAGAAAGAACCCTTGGGAATTTGATTTATTGAATGGTTGTGTGTCGTTTTGATGTGTGCAGGCGGAGGTAGGGTGCAGGATGAACGATACTGTGCCAGCGCTATTGTCACGAATCTGAGCGGATGTAACACCACCTGAATGGACATTGATAAATCATTTGGGGTTAAGTGGAATCCGCTATTATTCACGAATCGCACGTAACCATGCTATGTTACAGGCGTTGATTGAGAGATGGAATCCAGAAAGGAATACCTTTTATCTGCCAACAGGGGAGATGACAGTGACATTGGAAGATGTGTTCCATATTTTGAGACTCCCAATTACAGGAAGACTAGTATATCAGGAATTGCCTAGCGCAGCACGGGGAGTGATAACAGCAGTATTTGTTCCATATGCATGAGATTTGACATAGCGAGGTTTGTCATTCACATATGATATAATGTATGCAGCACACCCTGAGGAGACAAGGTTAGTAGTGATATTAATGATAGCGGTAGGGTATTATGCGTTGCCGAGGGTGGATGGGGGAAGATTTCCAAAAGCATTGATATGTGTTATTTCGGAGATGATAGAAAGGAACGTGACTTTTGCATGGGCACCTGCATATTTGGCGGAGCTATACATGGGTTTATGGGCTTGTAGACGAAATCACATGACAACATTGGATTGTTCATTTTTATTACATTGTTGGGCCTATGAGCACATTGTTTGTGTGCGACCAATAGGCCGACCCATCCAGTCCAGAGAGACCAGAGTGCAGAGGTTGGGATTCAGACGATGGGTCCAGACAGAACAAGAGGCAAGAGCCCAGGCTGTGATGGGTGACACTGAGTATTATAGGCAGGTATGGGATATGGTGACAATGGTGCGGACATCTGTTGGAGGCCTTATGGGAACTATATGGTAACAGAGAATATAGCTGAGGAGTTGAGGGGTGTAGAGCGATTGAGGTGGATCACAGGGCACAGGCCAGGTGAATATGAGAGGATTCCTCTAGATTGCATGTGGTGACAATTTGGATTTGTGTAGGATATACCCCTGGCTTATAGACCATATATGAGGATCAACGCCGAGGTAGCATTCTCACCTCCTCTGGCCAACACCTCCAGAAGGGCCAGAGGAGATAACAGTCGATCGCAGGGTAATGGATGCATGAACGACAGAGGCCTATAGATTATGGTCGGTAACAGAGCTGCAAGGGGTACGTGATCATCTTGACATAGCTATGATTATAGCGGAGAGAGATTTTCTGCAGAGATTAGTTCATCAGCTCCAAACACAGGTGAATGAGACAAGAGGATTGTTAGCGGTTGCGGAGTCACAAGTGGAGGGACTAGAGGTGAGATACCTCCATGCGAGGGAGCGTATTCACATGTTACAGGAGAGGTTGGCAGATCAGTGGGTGGTACCAATAGCCGCGGTACCTTTGAGGACAGATAGTCCCGGCGAGAGGCATCGACGATCACGATCATCACCTGGTTCGGGATGAGGCGTGAGGGTCTAAGTAAATTTTATCGAGGTATAAGAATAAATAAGGATGCCGACCTGCGTGTTGATGATAGAGAAGATGTATTTGTTTAACATCTAAATAAAACTAAATATATATGTTGATTTGAGTTATGATAATAATAAGAATGTTTGTGTTTTGACTTTTGTGTTTTGAAAAAAGAATAAAGAGGAATACAAAAAATATTTATATTTACAACACATGATAGGTTATGGTAGGGGATGGTTGAGCTAACCTTGGGAGACCCCATGTCTCCAAAGTGCTGCCTACATAGCCCATTACACAAAGTAAGGAGGGGCCTCAGACCAATGTAGTTCTCCCTTAGGACCAGGGAGAGATGAATTCAGGAAATTTAGGTATGGTTAGGCAATTTGTTGGTTGGTAAAAATATTGATATTGATATTGGTACGCGTAATGTTGTTGGTGTTGGTAATGAATTGGTGATGTTGGAATAGGTATAAGTGAAGCAAAAGTTAGCCTACCCAAGTGGTAGAGAATCATGTCCTGATTAAGATCAACACATAATCCTAGATTCGAGTCAAAGAGGAAAAAGTGGTCCCGTGGTTGAGAAGAGCTAAACAAACCACATATTAATGTAGAATGAGCTTGAATCCCCTAGGCATCATGCATAGACGAGCAGTCAATAGGTGAAAAGAGTTGTATAATCACAATATATCAGGTGTACGTCACATCCCTTAAGTTGTGTTGTTTTAACAAATGGTGAGGTGAGGTGGATGGTATAGCTGAGGCACGGAGAACTTGTTATAAAGTGAGTGTGCTGACGAAAGAGATCCTAACCTAAATAGACAAGTCCATGACTTCAAATTTCTTTTGAATGCAGCTTTTATTTTACTGAATATAGACTGATCGATGCGGGAAGTCTACAAGGGATATTGATTGTATTATTCTTGAGGTCTTCACGAAGCTGATCAATGCGAGAAGCTTCTGATAAAGGTTGACTGTGTATAGCTATCCTTAAAGGGAGCAGTCTATTTATAGTAGCAGATGCGTTTTTAGTGCATAGCTATCCTTCAGGGGAGCAGTCTATATATAATAGCAGCAATAGTGTAACATGTAGCTGTCCTTCGAGGGAGCAGTCTATATATAATTCAGAGAGCCAGATGTCCTGTTGGCGTAAAGCATCTAGTTTGGTAGGAAGTTTGACTCAAGAAAATCCCATAAGAATGTGTTATTTTAAAACTTTGAAGTCATGGACTAGACTAAAAAGGCGAAGGCATCGTTAAAGGGGAGGTGAGAAGCAAACTATGTGAGCTTGATTTTATTTCGAGATGTAGGAAACAAAGTTTATGTGGTGGTAAGTGAGCTCAAGGGACGAGCGGTAGGTAGATAAGAAGTGATATAACACTAAATTCAACAGTAGAAAGGTCAAAGATGCAAGGCATTAAGGGGTTCAGGCTCAGGTTTACCATTAAGCGAAGCTAAACGATAAGTGCTTGATCCATAAGTATGAGTGATTATGTAAGGCCCAATCCAATTGCGAGCAAATTTTTCACGTTTGCTCTTTTCTAGTTTGGTTACATGTTGATTCTCTTTAAGGAAAAGATCACCAACCTTAAAGGTACGCTCATGAAGTCACTTATCATAAGCACGCTTGATGCATTTTTGATAGATTTGAAGGTGATCAAGAGTTGTAAGATGACGCTCGTCAAGAAGCTCCAATTGGGTTAACCGCTCTTGGCAGAAATCATCATTGGTAAGAATATCCTGAAGAGATATTCTGAGGGAGGGTATTTGTATTTCGAGAGGCAATACAACCTCGGTACCATATACCAAAGAAAAAGGTGTGGCATTAGTGGAGGTACGAATGCTAGTACGATAAGCCCAAAGGGAAAAGGGGATGTGATCATGCCAATTTCTTCCGGACTCATTGACAATTTTCATAAGGATTTTGGTTAGGGTTTTATTAGAAGATTCGGCTTGTCCATTCGCTTGTGGATAGTAGGGTGATGAGAAGCTAAGTTTGATACCAAAGTTGTCACAAAGGTCTTACAACAACTTATTTTTGAAAGATTTTCCATTATCTGTTATCAGGCGATGAGGAACACCAAAATGACAGATAATGTGGTGGTTAATGAACTCTACAATTTTTTCTTTTTTAGTTGAAATGAGTGGAATAGCCTCCACCCATTTTGTGTGGTATTCGGTTGCTGTGATTATCCATCGGTGACGTTGCGAAGAGGACGGATGAATCTCACCAATAAGGTCTAAACCCCATTGTGAGAAGGGCCAAAGATCTCGTGCAACATGTAGCAGATGGCTAGGAGTATGTTGAAGGTTGGCATGTTTTTGACACATAACACAATGCTTAACATATTCATAGCAGTCGTTATTGAGAGTAGGCCAATAATAACCTAGGCGAAGGATTCGTTTGGCCACGGCGAGGCCGCTAAAATGTCCACCACAAATACCGTCATGAACCTGTTGGATGGTATAGGTGACCTCTGGGCCGGTTAGACATCGAAGGAGGATGCCATCAAAGCCACGTTTATAAAGGAGTCCCCCCATAATGACATAATGAGAAACACGTTTAAGAAAAGCATGTTTTCCGGTACTTGTAAGGTCAGATGGGAGAACGGAGGTTGTAAGGTAGTCGTGAAATTGGTGATACCATGTATCCTGCGAATTAGTAGACATATTATTTATCATACAAACAACCGGGGATGAGTAAGATGGGGCAAAGAGTTATTGGACCAAGACGAAAATGTCAGAGTCAGTTGATGAAGCTGGAATTTGTGAGGCTAAGCAAGCCATAATATCCACAAATTTGTTAATGGAGCGGGGAATGGTTTAGATAGAATAGTGAGTAAATAAGGTTAGAAGTGAATCCACGTAATGTTTTTACTTTTGAAGTTCCTCATTTTTACACTGGTAGATGGCCATAACTTGATTGACTACCAATTGAGAGTCACCGAAAATATTGATAGATTTGACACCTAAGTGTAACGCAACCTGGAGACCCAAAACAAGGGCCTCATATTCCGCTATGTTATTAGTGCAGGGGAAATCGAGTTGGAATGAAAGAGGCATAGGCTCATCATCGAGAGGAATGAGAACAATGTCTGGCTCCTCCGCCGCGCTGGCATTTGGATCCATCGAAGAAAAGGGTCATTAGATACGACTCCTCCCTGAGGGAAAGAGTGGCGATGAGTTCGTCGGGGAAATTAAAATTGGTAAATTATTCCCCAGATAAAGGGGCTTCCGCAAGTTGGTCTGCGATGGTTTGTCCTTTGATTGATTTCTGGTGGACAAACTCAAGGTCGAGGTCAGCGAGGAGCATGAGCCATCGGGTGATGCGTTGGTTTAGATGAGGTTTGGCATACATATAATGGATGGGGTCCGTGTTGGTGATGATGAAAGTTTTGTGATTTAGGAGGTAGTGTCAGAGTTTGGTGGCTACAAATGATAGGGCTAGGCACAATTTTTCTACATGTGTATACCTAGTCTCGTAATCCATGAGAGTATGACTTATATAATAAATGGCTTGTTCTCGATGTGCTCAGAGTCCCGATTTGTGCAAGCATGGCTCCTATAACATGGTCAGTGGCAGAAAGGTAAAGGTAGAAAGGGCGATCGTCCTGAGGTGGGATAAGCACGGGTGGCTGCAAGAGATAAGCTTTGAGAGCTTCAAAGGCTTGGTGGCACTCTTCTCTCCATTGAAAGTCAATGTCCTTTTCAAGGAGGTGATGAAAAGGTTGACATCAATCTGAGAGTTGAGAGATGAAATTCCAGATAGATTGGAGCTTACCTTGTAAACTACGCAATTGTTTAAGGTTAGTAGGTGGGGGCATTTCTAGGATAGCTTTGACTTTAGATGGGTCGACCTCAATGCCACACAAAGAGACGATAAAACCAAGAAGTTTTCCCGAAAGGATACCAAAGACACATTTATTTGGTTGAAGATGGATAGAATATTGTAACAGGTGATCAAAAACAATGGTTAAAACATCGAGATGTTCACTGCGATGTTTAGATTTGCCAAGAAGATCATCGACGTAATCCTCAAGGATAGTGTGCATAATGTCATGAAAAATGTAGGTCCTAGCCCACTGATAAGTTGCACCAGCATTCTTAAGGCCAAATGGCATTACACGATAACAGAAGGTTCCCCAAGGAGTTATGAAGGTAGTTTTATGTTGATCGGCAGGGGCAACCAAAATTTGGTTGTATCCTGAAAAGCCATCCATGAGACAGAGCATCTCATGGCCTGTAGTGAGATCAACAAGTTGATCAATACTAGGTAGGGGGAAGTCATCCTTAGGGCAAGCGAGGTTAAGATCTCAGAAATCCATGCATATCCGAAGTCCCCCCATCACTTTAATGACATGTATGATGTTAGAGATCCATTGAGGATAGTCAATAGGCAGGATGAAGGAAACAGAAAGGAGTTGTCGAAGCTCTTCTTTGACCAAGAGGGCAATGCGTGGATGCATTTTTCTCAGTTTCTGTTTAATTGGCTTAGAATCAGGTTTCAGGGTAATGTTATGGACAGCAATGTCAGGATCAATTCCTGGCATGTCAGCGTAGGACCAAGTGAAAGCTTGGTTGCGAGCACGGAGAAAGGTAGTAAAGGTGACTTGTTCTGATGCGTTAAGGGATTTTCCTATATTCACAATGTGAGGATCCTCCTCTGTGTGGATGTTGATTTCTATAGTAGAATCGTTCAACATGGTTTGAGTTTTAGATGGTAAGGCGCATTGAATATAAGAGTCATCCGCGCCAAGATAAGTGAGGATGGAGTCATCATCCTGACACTCAACGACATTAATTGAAGGTGAGTCCTCTTCAATCATGTCTGGATATAGAAGGGGGATAGAAGAGGGGTCCTCATTATCGCGTTGATAAGTGAGAGGACCTAGGAAGATGGCATTTATGAAAAAAAAAAGTTAGGAGGGATAGATTCAAGATCTATCGACTCTGTGGGTGATGATGGCAAAATGGGTGATGATAGTTCGGTAGGGGTGATGTCGTCATCTTCCAGGAGATAAATGACATGATGTTCCTTCGGTGTAAGTGTTCTTGGAAATCTGAGACCACTACAATCATTGTGCTTGCGTGTAGTTACGGGGATGATTGTATGTCGGCCTTGTTCATAAAGACCAAAACCAAATCCTTTCCAGGCACAACGAGTTAAGAAGGTAAGGGAGAAACGATGATTTGTCAGGTATTGAAAATTGGATTGGAAAGGAAACACACCAAGAGGAGGTTCAGGGGTAACGGAAGATGCGTCGACACCCCCATATGTTAGGTTGGTGCGGCAATGAGGTGGTCCGTAGGGGATTACTTCCCCAACACGACGGTCATAGGTAGGATGTGCATGTACCTGTCCGTACTCCTGTGGGGTATGGAAAGAACTAACGTTATATAGGTGATACTCCCCAAGAGTAAGGCATTGAAAAACATCTACTAAGGGGTCTGAGGCTGGGATGTTAGCTGCGGGAAAGGAAGTGGTTTGTGCGACGGTTTCATTGGTTGAAGGTGTAGGTGCGTTGGAAGTGGATGGCCGGGTTGGATGAATGGGTGTCTTGACTGGTACAAGCACATCATTAGGGCGATACAACATATTGCAAGTTTTGAAGGGGAGAGGATCAATTTTTATGGTATAGGACTTCCCCTCGTACTCAAATTTTATGCATCTATGTAAGGTGGAGGGAACGCATCCCATAGCCCAGATCCAAGGGCGGCCTAACAACATATTGTATTGAAACTCTCCCTCAAGGACATAGAAGAGTTCAGGTAAAGTGCGTGGTCCTACACGAATGTTAAGGATCACGGTGCCTAAGGTAGAAGTAATAGCATCATTGAATGACCGCAACATGATGGGGTTGGCACACATGCAACTAGAAGGGATGTTCATTTGTTGGAAGGATTTTGTAGAGATGATGTTTAGGCTAGTGCCCCCGTCAATCATAACACGACGTACCCGAATGTCCCGAACGTAAGCTAAGATGAAAAGAGCATGGTCAGGATCTTCAGCACCAAAGTCGATAATTTCATCTTCGGAGAAACTGACAGCAGCGGCTTGCTGTACAGAGACAGAAGTGGTTGGGGAGATAGATTGTTTGGTGAGTGAAGCAATGTGATTGGGTGTTAGAATAGAGGTAACAGGAAAGGTTTCATTAGGTAAGACCTCTATCCCTTGAAGGATTTCAACGAGAGCTTGTCGATGAGATTCAGAAGTCTGAATGAGATCATACAGTGTCATTTTTACAGGTGATTGGTGAAGCTATTTGATCATGGTTCGGTGGGCAATTCCATTAGAGACGGGGTAGGCATGTCCACGAATAACCACTTTAGGTGGTGGTGCAATCGGGATGGTGGACGGAGAAAGAGATGCCGCAGGTGTGTTTTCTTTTGCTTTCCCATTGTTTTTCTGCCCTCAAGTAGCAACACTAATCATATTGATCTCGTGAATACGAGAGGAGGAAGACAGTAGGGATAGGTCATGGTCTTCGAGAGGTGGGGCTGTAATAATGATAGATCTTGGTGAGGTGGGGACAGGTGGTATAGGAGAGGGAATTGAAGCTAAAGGTCTCTCTCTTCATAAATTGTCTTTCTTAACCTTTCTATCGGAGAGAGGTGACTGACGAAGTATGGCTTTTAAAGCTTTGCATCTCTCCACATCATGTCCTGGTGTGCAATGGTAAGCACATATTTTAGACTCATCATAACCTATAGGTCGAGGTTTAGACGGGTCATAAGGTCTAAGTGGGGGTAGAGAAATGGTCACATTCTCCACCAACATAGCAAGGATTTTGGCATAAGATCATTTGAGTGGGTCAAAATCGGAGGAAGATGAAGGTATTGGTTGGGTGGGTTTTGGTAATGCTTGGGTATGGTTGGTTCGTACGGGTGGTGGTTTAGCCAAGGGGTATTGATACATGGTTTTAACTAAACGTGGTTTCTTCGGTGCAGGAGCTACGTTTAGCTGGTTAGATGATGAGGCTCCAGATAACGTGGTATTCGGAAACAATGGCGGTAAAAGAGGAGTGATGGAAAACAAGTCCTTTGATGATGAAATTTGTTTAGGGTTGATGGGTGGACAGGATACGTGGGGTGACAGTGTTGATATACCCTTAGATCTCTATATGGATGCAGAAGGCGTAGGTCGCTTTAAAGAAAACGCAGGAGGTATGATATATTGATGTAAGGTAGAGGGATGGGGTCCCAATATGGAAGGTAGGTGTGACGACGAGGGTTTAAGTTGTGATAGTGGCATAGATTGAGGAGATTGGGTCTGTCTCCTAATGGGATGGACGGCTTTATTTTTAGATAAATCAAGCCGCTTAGGTGGGTGTGTTAGACTAGGTATTGGTGAGGTCCCAAGCGTAGGGGAATATTTGGTTAGGTTAATAGAAGTGGATGAGGTATTTGGTAGAGATGACGGGGATGAAGATGAGGACATAAGCATTTTAAGCTTCTGTAAACACTTCGGGTATATGGTAGAAGCATCTGGATCGGTCGTCTGCATTTGAGTAGAATAGGGGGTACTCAAACGTTCCCATAGGACTCATCTATCTTCTAGAGAATGACAGTCTTCAGGTGTGAATTGGAAATCTTGTATGGAAGAAAGGTGGGTTGTGATTCTGGTCCACTGTGGGTGTGATACAGGGGGCAGATGAGGCACTGTATCAATAGGTGTTAAGAGGTCAACTGGTCGCTGAAAAGATTTAGGTGATGAAGGACTAATAGGTAGGAGGGCGTGTTTGAGAGGATCCGTCATGTTTAAAGAATGTGGTGATGTCGGTGCAAGAGGTTTCTAGTCTAAGGATGACAAAAGAAGTGGCGAGCCTTCCTTTCGTACAGCAAGAATGGTAGAAGGAGACGTTTGGGAAATAGATAAATTAGATAACATCCATTCGTAGTCTTGTAGGGATGTGGTGTAAGAAGACTCATCTATGAGAAGAGAACTCTGGGCGGTTAACTCCTGTATAGGTAAAGGAATGATTTCGCCTTGTCTTGATGGTGGTGAAGGAAGTTCGGGCCCCTGTGTCAGTGAAGAGGCTTGATTCCAAATTTTCTCAATAGAGGTTTTTGGCTGGGAGTCAAAGACTGCATGGATCTCATGAACACTCTCCTCGGCTAAGATATCGTAGTTTATGTTACTGTTAGAAGAGTGATTCGGGAATGGTTTGTTGAATATTTTCAAATTTCGGTTGGCATGGGCATTAGGATTATCGAGGGTTATATCCCCTGCATCAACCATTTCCTGCACTATGTTTTTCAACATCTTGCAGTTTTCATGACTATGTCCTTTTACGCGGTGAAAGTTACAGAAGTCATTTTTTTTGTACCAGGAAGGTATAGCGCGGGTGGAGTTAAACCCGGAGTGAGGTTTAACAGGAGGCAAGGTGATAGCTCCGGCTTTGAGCAATTTTTCCAAGATGACACCATAAGTTTCCCCCAAGGGAGTGTAATTGATGGGCTCGGCTTTATATTTATAGGTGGTTTTTGGTGGGGTATTAGATGGTGTTTGAGATTTGACCATCACCGCGTGGACAGATCCTTTTGATTTCGAACAAGTGGATGTGTGAGGAGTGGTGGTGTTTGGTTTATTGGTGGAATCTAGAGTTCGGAAATTGGGGTTTTTGTTGCGCAACCACAATTTCTCTTCTTCTAAGGCTCGAATTTCTAGTTTCTGAGCCATGGTAAAGGCCTCGTCAAATGTGTGGAAATTTTGAATTTGAAGGGTAGGAGAGATGTGCTTAGCGCAGGCCCATGTAAAAAGTTTGATAAGTTCAGCCTGAGGTAAGGCATATGTGAGTTGGTTGATAAGGCCCTACCAACGTCCGACGAAATCTGTGATAGATTCATCTTCAAATTGTCGGATGGCATAGAGGTCGGTGATAGATACTTTCTTGGCAATGTTAATGGAGAAATGATCGAAGAAAGATTGGGCTAGTTGGTTAAAAGAGAAGATTGAGTGCTAGGTTAAAGCACTGTACCACTCCAAGGCGGGTCCTGATAAGGACATGGGAAAGGTGCGGAGTAGCAAGGCATCATCATGAGCAATCAAATAACAAGCATGTCTAAATGATCGAAAGTGTTGTTGAGGATCCTCTTTACTATTAAAACGAGTAAATTTCAGAAATTACCATTGAGGAGGATATTAATGAAGGGGGACAGAAGGGTTAACAGGCTCCCGACAAACTTGCTCGTATGTCAAGGCACTACGACTTCCTGAAACAGAAGCCTCCAAATTTTGTATTTTTTCCATCATTTGTTTGATGAAATCTGTGGTTGGATGAGATGATGGTGTGGTTGTGGTAAACGGAGGCAAATTGGGCCAAGGGCCTCCGCTTGACAATGGTGGGGTTAAATGTTGATAAGGTATGGAGGACGAATATGTTGAGGTGACCGAATAAGGATGTCCTATATAAGATGTTGAGGTCACTGGGTACGTGTATCGGAATGAAAAGGTAGGCGGAGCTTGAGAAGGAAAGCTCTTGTGGATAGGTGGCAAAGAGTAAGTCATGAACAGAGCAGTCTGCAAGAGAGCTGAGGTAGGAGCAGTCGGTAGTAATCATATATGGGGTCCAATATTAACCAAAGCAAAGCCAATCTGTGTTGTCTGAACCTCTGAAGCCGTCGGATTAGGAGACGGGGCTAAAGATGCAGAAAGCAAGGCGGTGTTATCAGGCGGAGTGGGAGCTAAATGAGCAGCTATACTAATAGGCATGCCAACAAGGAGTTGACAATCGGGCGTACGGTCAGGGGCATGAGACAAATAGTATTGTACAGCGCTAGGATTAGCATCTAGAAATTTGGCAAATTCCTTATCTCCTACAGGAATTTTAGGGATCTCACTGGTGTCTGTAGGGTTCCCTATAGAATGTGAAGGGGGTGATTCAGGTAAAGGCATAGAGCAGGCATGTGAAACCATGGCGGCAGCTTGCTTCCACGTGATAACAACCATGGACAAGAGTACACAGTAGGGCTTCAATCTATCGAGAATAGAAACAGCCTCAGAATGGTGAAATTGGTAGGTTGCTGGTTTGTCAGGAACTATAAAAGATAGTAACCGATATCGGTCTAATAACCGATGTTGGTTAGGCTATAGACGACGTTGGTCAGTTAACCGATATCGGTGTAATAACACTGGTATGAGAAAATATAAGAAGCTGCTGATTGGATTTTAACAATGCTTAGTACATTTATCAATTTGTTCTAAGGTGATCACAGAAGACAAAGTATGATAGAGAAAACAGAACTGAAAACAAGCAAGATGCACACACAAATCCAGAGACTAACCCTAGGGTTAATTTTAATTATTGTGGGCTTATGCCGTTAGACGTAGAATGATGTCAGAATCCTAAACAAAAGACTTAGGGGAAATGTCAAGTTTGTTTTGGCTTATAAGGCTACCTCAATCGGGCGGAGGAATACCGCGGGAAAAGGGGGATGTTTGAGCTGTTGTGTTAATTGTGATGTGATTTGGTATGTGTTATGTAGTGAAAGTAAGATTAATTTCTTGTCAATACCATGGATATCGCCCCCACGTGTACGACCTGTTACTTAATCTATGTTCGCTAGAATTGAAAACAGTAAACAAGAATGTGATGCACGTGTTTTAAACCCAAATCGAAAATGATATTCGATGAAGCAAAAGGGATGACTTTCACTAATGCAAAGATGTAAAAGCAAAGCAAGTTCTTTTACCAAAATAACAAAATACCTTGTGAATATCTTTAAAAGAAGAAAACAACAAGTATGCTCCCTATATGAAAGCAAGCAAGAAAGAAAGAAACCCGAAATAGGTCCCACCGGGCGTGCCAAAATGTTTCACGCGGAATGTTTAGGATTTTGGGAATAGAGTTGCTTCTATCCTTTCATTCCTTATAGAAACATATAAGGGTTAGGGCTAGGAGGAATTGTAACATCCTCATTTTAGACAATAGAACAAGTCAATTTTTTTTTTTATAATTGCATACTGGTTCTAAATACATAATTTAGAACTCACAATTCAAATAACCATTTATATAACAGACAACCATATGCAGCTGTAATGACTCGGAATACCTCCGATATATTCATTCCATGACTCGGTAATCTACCGATCTATTCATGAGTAAAAAGAGTTAGTGTTTTTATTTAACACAACACTCTTGCGGTTCTCTTCCCTAATCTGGGATTCAGAATGCTCTGTCCAAGGAATCTAACTGAATAACTGTTACCATTATTCATCGGCATCTCATCCCTTAGACTAGGTGAATTAGGACAATGCAATCAGCAGCTTGCGATACTTTGGCCAAAGATTTGAAACATACTGTTCATGTCTCGTATTCCTTAACGGCATACTCGTCAATCTGGAATACGTCCTTCACCCCATTCATATGTTATATAGAATGTCTTATACTGACTACTGTCAGTCCTTCCTTTCACAACTGAATCACTCGGAGGCAGATTAACAAGGTGATAATGTTATATGGTTGCCCACGAGGATTAGGGATATGATGACATACTGGTTCAACCTTGCAGTTTAACCAGTGTGTCATGATACCCCAAATCTCCGAGGCAGTCTTATAACATGACCACGTTCTTAATCGGTCCCAGGGTAACTCGTGCGAAATCAAGTGTAAATCTTAGCGATCAATGCAAAGGGTGTCGCCATAAGTCATCTGCATTGTTATAACTTCGAGAAGATCCTAATCTCCTCGGAGGTACAGCCGTGCAATCGACTTATGTCGTCAGCCTTTAAATCCTCCTCGAAAAGATCTACCCAATAACAAGCGTTACGCACTTGAGTTTAAATTACTTTTAAAGACTTTTCCCTAAGGTTAGCCTTTCCAAATCCCTGGATTCTTTGTCTTAAGACGACCCTCCTCTATTAAAACCCATTACATGGTAGAGATATTACGGTCAAGTTCCCATCAAGGAGTCATTAGAATACACCTGATTCTAAAGAAACAGAATCGGACAATATCTCATAACCTTTGCTTGAGATTGCCATCTGAACTCCATTTGATTGCCTATCAGTTCTCTTAACTGAATTTATATCATACTTTTTAGTTTAAAGATATAAGTGATTAAGAATCCAATTTACTGTTGTCCTTTCATACTTAGGACTAGGGATTAGTAATTTAATCCAGTTTGTTTAGCGTTCTCTTTAGGCTCGTTTTTTTTTTTTTAACCTATCTTCTAGAAAGACAATTATTTAATTCCAATATTGCTTTCGCTAAAACAAATTAGAACTACTAAACACTCATAAGAATTTAATCTCATTTACTTACAAGCTTTCATTGTCAATCACAAAAGCATCCATATTATACAATGATAACAATGCCCCTTCGTTACATAAACCGAAGAAGTTCATCTTTCAGAAATAGAATACAACACATAAGTATCAAACACTTATTTCCATTCCTTTCAAAACTATACAATTACATTTTATGCAACAACACACTTGATACAATGCTATCGGAAAAGAAACATCTTTTCCCATTTAGTACATCTATAAAATCAAGCTGTAATTCATTACAAATCAAATAAACAATCTGATCAGCTTGTCAGATCTGCATTACTTTTACCTCTTACGGTAACCATCTGCAAAAATAGTCAACATGAGTCAGTTCAATGAACTGAGCATGATAAGCACTAACTTTTAAAACAATTGCAATCCATCAATTGTTTTCATTAAACACCCTGTTTAAATGAGATCAAATATCCAAATAAGTAAACACATTCAGACTATGACCTTGTAATACAAAATGATTACAATTATGTAACTCTATCATTGTTACAAAATAGTCATAATCTCATTCTAATATTTCATCAAATATTAAAAGGATCAAGGAACGAATGTACACAACAATCGTCGAATCCAAAATCACAACATTGGTCAGATTGTTTCATTCTTCCAAAAAAAAGAATAACATAACAATTCGGGACTTCACCAAAATGTTACAAAACAATTTCCCACTGTTTGAAAAATATCAACAAATATGAAATAAAGGAAGAGAAAGAACGAATCCAATCATACTTCCTTTCACCTATGTTCATCACTGTACCGTCTTCACATATGAAAACATTCAACCAGTATATAAATGAACAAGTTAGACAAGCCGCAAGCAAGATCGCTGTACTAAATCAAGAAATAGAAACACAGCAACATTCCTGTACAGCAACTAACACATCAACAATTCATATATCAACCCTAAGCCCAAAGCTACTTCATTTAAAACACAGCAAGGCTTTAGAATCAAGTCCGAAATCAGAAACCTCTAAAGTATCGTTGTCAACAACAGACTTATTTACAATAAACGATTGATGCATCTACAAGACCATACAGAGATTTCCTTACCAATGCCATGATATACACTATCGCCTCCTATAAGAAATCAGAAAGGAACACAATACTCTGTATATACATCTGTACTAATCGAAGTTAGCCACAAGTACTTACGATTAACTTATACAGGGTCGCGTTACCTAATACAGACCATTATTCTGACAAAATGTCCAATATCAACAACAGTATATCAAGTCAAGTTTCAACTGAAACAATAGAAGATACAAGTTAACTTCCTCAATCCTCTAAACCTGAACTACAGTGAAATGGTAAACAATTGTCACTGTTTCCCTTTGGACAAGTAAATAGTGTACAGGCTAAAAACTCAGGCAGAACTTTTTAATTTACGATTTCAAATCAAGAACCCGACTAAGTCTTGCCCCTTTTTCGTACAAGATTTCAAGGAACGAACATAAAAATATATCCAAGAAACTGTACAACAAAATCCATGCAACACAAGGGTAATTCCAGGAAATACAGAGGTCTTAGTACGTGTCATTCCTTCCAACCACTGGTTCATCATTCACCAACTATTTAAACATATTCAAATTGAACAGCGGCCCAATAGAAATATAAATCATTGAATCGTCTCCTCTGAGTCATTCAGAATATATCCATTATAAATCTATAATTACCCATTACATGCAGAAAACGGGTTTACGCCCAAAATCACAGAACCCAACAACAGTATAAGATGGAATTAATTAATAAATTCTTCTATACCCTTCATGGTAAACATTCCGAATGAAACAAGTGAAGCAAATCAAATACCCTTTTTGAGCAAGGAAATCGACTGAGCCGCTTTAAAACTTTCAAATAGCTTTCAAAAAGAAATGCAATGCATACCCAAGAAATCTATACTCCTTATTTATTTCAAATAACCGAGGTCAGAAAGCCTGTTCCTTTCTCTACAAAGCTTCCACGAAATCAAATAACAAAACACCAGGATGAATTTACATCCACAGCAGTAGATAGTAATATACGATTCAATCATGGACTCCACTGAGTCGATAAAATAAAGTATAGATGTTTCAATATTATACATAGCCAACAAATAATCCCGTTTCCACAATAACAAGAACCGCTAGGTCGTATAAACTACGGTAACACAACAGTTACCTGTTCCTAACAAAATTAGGAAACAATGAAAACCCAAAAAGTATCATTAAACACTGTCAACAAAACCCACGACAGAGTTTCCAAAGAAGCGATAATACTGATCAATCTTACAGTATTCATCAAATCATTCCATACAGTTTCCATAACAAGAAACAGCGACCACTAATCAAAAACATACAGTGGTCTTATACTACACACAGGTATATTCTAAGGGCTCACGCCAAACAGGCCGAACACTCAAACTTTCATAAATAAATACCTCACATGTATAAGCCAGAATGAATACTCAAAGCAAATAGGGCCGAAATTCGATTTCAATAAACACCCATCAAGAGGAAATTGAAAAATCGAACCAGAAGAGATACAGTGCCAAAAATCAAACAAGATCTCCATAGAAAATTCATCTAATTTTCACAAAACATTTGAACAGAGTTGTTCTAATGAAAGCACTTGAAAGACAGCAAGATATTTAAAGGTTAGGGCCTAGCATGCCTGTATTTTGATCAAATTTCCGAAGCAGACCACAGGAAGAGCTCAAACTTCCTTTTCTTTTTCCACGATAAAGCGACCAACAAAATTTCGCTGTCTCCATCACATATATATCCTCCATGACAGAGAAAAGAGCCAGAGAAATTCATTCTTGCCATGCAACTCAAAGAGAACTGGTGCGAAGAACCAGTAAACAAGCAGAGCAAAAACCGAAAATCGCGATAAGCCAAACAAACCCACAAACTTCCCGTTTGCATGCCTTCTCGCGAGTTTCGAGCTCGCTTTCCGAGAAAATTAAATGCCATTAAACCAATTTTCCCGCTTAAACTCAACTTCCACCGACCGCCAGATTTGGTGACAGTCCATCTAAAACTCATGTTCATTTCCAAACTTAGCGACCTGCCACGTCCTCACCGGTTAGCCGTCGCCTAAGCCTCCGCCATGACCTGTCCTTCATCCTTATCCCTTACATTTATTGCCATAGAAAACACCGCCCATGGTTCGCCACCCTTCATAGGCCCCTTCATAATCTCTTCATTAGTTAGGTTAGTATCTTAGGTTAGAGTTTAGGGTAATACCCACACTAACAAATTTACACAAAGATACTAACTTAGGATATTAACAAATAGCCTAGGTCTAGGTTAGACTAACAATAATCTAACCCCTAGGTTAGGTTTTAGTTTTAGGTTACTAACCCTTAATAATTCAGTTTGGTCCTTGTCCTAAAAACTCGAAAAGACCTGTATCATACCTTCTAGAACAGAGTTAGCTCATGTTCTTATTGCAGAATTGTATGTCAACGAATTATTACCTGGTCTACAATCGAGACCTTCCAGATATACTTTGATATCGGGAACCATTTCATTTCCCAAGATCAGCCTGAGTCATACTCCTGACCTGCTTAATCAATGCTTCAATACCTTGCAACCTGTTCAAGGTCTGTGATCTAATTCATCACAAACAGATTTAAAGCATTACTTGGATCAATTCCACTGATCCAAGTCTAGATATTATAGATGAATATCTCTATAGTTCATTCCGTGATCAGATTAATATTCAGACACAAAATGAAATAAATAAAAGAGTCTATTCATATTTTGACTCAGTCAAGATCTGCAATCTGCAAGAAATTCAATACATAT
Source organism: Taxus chinensis (assembly GCA_019776745.2). Lineage (NCBI taxonomy): Eukaryota > Viridiplantae > Streptophyta > Pinopsida > Cupressales > Taxaceae > Taxus > Taxus chinensis. The sequence continues at coordinate 200,973,547 of CM034153.1, read as the reverse complement.
CAAGCATGATTTCTGAATCGAGGAACACATCCTTTTACAAGAAATCACATATCAACACTTGTATGCTTAGGAGAAAGTAACAACAGTTCAGGGTGTTACATGCTTCCCTCCTAAAAAGATTCATCGTCCCGATGAATTTCATATTAAATTAACCTTCAGGTCAATCAATTTATTAGTACACAAACAATGTGACTACCTCCATATTAAATAGTTTCAGAAATCAATGTCACAACACATTTATTCAACCTGAATAAAGTCTGCCTTAATCTGGCTTTCATAAATACTTAAAACAATCAGTTCATAAAAGTATATCTTTGTCAACAGTTTTCATTCTGTTGCAAAAAGAGAAGGAAAAGCAATTTTCATCTCTTCCAGGTTTTCCCAAGTTGCACTTTCTTCGTTAAACTGGTCCCACTGGACCTTACATTGCTGAATATCACGATTTCTCAAGTGCAATTGGCGAGTTTCCAGTACTCGTGTGGGTTTAACCACGATTATTCCTGGGTCTTGGACCTGCAAGGAATTCCAATTTAAAACATGTGACAGATCTGAAACGTACTTCTTAAGCAAAGAAATATGGAAAACATCATGCATACGAGATAAAGCAGGTGGCAATGCTAAACGATAAGCTACAGGATTGATTATTTCGACAATTTCGAAAGGTCCCACAAATCGTGGTGACAACTTGGCAGCCTTGCCAAAAGTTATAGAACTCTTTCTGGGTTTGACACACAGAAAAACCTTATCACCAAGCTCAAACTTTCTATCAACCCGCTTAAGGTCAGCATAGCTCTTCTGTCTATCCGCTGCTTCCTTTAATCGTTCACGAATCAGCTTAACTTGCTGTTCCATCTCTGTGAGAATCTCTGGTCCAATTACCACTCTATCCTCTACACTGTCCCAACTTACAGGGGTTCTGCACTTTCTTCCATAAAGTGCTTCAAAAGGTGCCATCTTAAGAGATGAGTGATAAGTGTTGTTGTATGCGAACTCAACTAATGGGAGATACTCTTCCCATTTATACTGTTGATCCATGCAATACATTCGCAACATGTCCTCCAACACTTGATTTACCCTCTCAGTTTGCCCATCCGTTTCTGGATGATATGCAGAACTGAAGTTTAGTTTTGTTCCTAGGGCTGCATTAAGCGTTTGCCAAAACCTTGACGTCATTCTAGGATCCCTGTCAGATATAATCAGTTCTGGTACACCATGCAATCTGAAAATTTCATGTACGAACCTCTTGGCCAGCACTGGTGAATCATCCTTTAGATTTCCAGCGATGAAATGAGCTACCTTAGTCAGTTTATCTACAACTACCAGGATAACATCATGTTTATTCCTGGACATAGGTAGTCCTTGTACAAAATCCATGGTTATTACTTGCCATTTGTACTGCGGTATGCTATGAGGATATAACAGTCCAGCAGGGTGCATATGCTCTGCCTTCACCCGCTGACATTCCAGGCAATGAGTCACAAAATTTATCACATCCTTTTTCATACCTTTCCAGAAGTATTGCTGTTTCAAATCAGCTAGCATTTTTGTGATACCTGGGTGTCCAGAGAAAGGTGAATTATGAAATTCAACTAACAACTTCTTTCTCAAATCATTCAGCACAGGTACATATACCCTATTTTCATAACGCAAGATTCCTTCATTATCAAGATGAAAACCTTCATACCTTTTATCTTTAGGTTCTGCAGCAAGCGCTGCTTTTACTTGCTGAAAATATGCATCTGATTCTGAGGCACTTTTTACCTCGTCTTTAAACTGAGTTCTCAAAGTTATAAGAGCAGAAATGTGCCTCCTACGACTTAGAGCATCAGCTACTCTATTCTCCTTCCCTTTGATATAGCTAATATCAAAGTCATATTGTGATAAAAATTCTAACCACCTTCTTTGTCTGGCATTCAAATTGGGCTGAGTAAAAATATATTTCAGTCCCAAGTGATCAGTTTTCAACTCAAAAGGTTTTCCAAGTAAATAGTGTCTCCAGACTTGAAGCGCATGAACAATGGCAGCAAGTTCCAAATCATGAGGGGCATAATTCAGCTCATGTAACTTAAGTTTTCTACTTTCATAAGCTATGACCTGATCATTTTGAAACAAAACACCTCCAAGGCCTTCCCCAGAAGCATCCGTTACAACAGTAAAATTCCCATTAGGGTCTGGTACAGCCAATATAGGTGCAGAAGTCAACTGGTCTTTCAGACTTTTGAAAGCCGCTTCGCACTTGTCATTCCACATGAATTTCTTATCCTTCTTCTGCAATGAAGTTATTGGTGCAGCTACCTTAGAAAAATCCTTTACAAATTTTCTATAGTAACCAGCAAGACCCATGAAGCTTCTTACTTCATGCACATTCTTTGGTGCAGGCCACTCAGTTATTGCCACTATTTTTGAAGGATCTATAGCGATTCCTTCTTTACTTATGACATGACCCAAATAGTGAACTTCTGAATCAAAGAAAGAACATTTGGATAACTTACCATACAACTTTCTCTTTCTCAAAATTCCCAAAACTATCTTCAAATGCTCATTGTGCTCCTCAACGCTCTTAGAATAAATGAGAATATCGTCCAAGAATACAAGTACAAACTTGTCCAGGTATTCTTGAAAAATATTGTTCATTAAATTCATAAAGGCTGCAGGTGCATTAGTTAACCCAAAGGCTAGAACTGTGAATTCATAATGTCCGTACCTTGTTCGGAAAGCTGTTTTATGAATATCTTCCTCTTTAATCCTTAACTGATGATAACCAGATCGAAGGTCTATCTTAGAATAAACCGCTGCTCCACGCATCTGATCAAACAGATCATCGATCCTAGGAAGTGGATATCGGTTCTTGATTGTTGCTTTGTTCAACATCCGATAATCAATACACAGCCTTAGTGTTCCATCCTTCTTTTTCACAAATATCACAGGTGCTCCCCAAGGTGAAACACTTGGTCTAATCAATCCTTTAGACAAAAGCTCTTGTAACTGTGCCTTAAGCTCGACTAACTCTGTAGTAGTCATCCGATAAGGCGCCTTGGAAATAGGTTCAGTTCCAGGCTTGATTTCAATGGTAAAATCAAATTCTCTCTTGGGTGGTAACCCTGGTAATTCCTCAGGAAAAACATCCCTGAAACTTTGTAACAGTGGGATTTTGCTTCATGTAATCACCATCTTCTTCTGAAGATTCAGATATCTTTACTGCATAAAGGGTACATCCTTTATTCTTAGCCTTTTTAAGCTGCATAGCTGACAGTCTTCTAACTGAAATTTCTCGTTTCACACCTTGAATCTCTGCTGATTCCAGCTGATCATCTAAACATTTTATGTTCTTTTCATAGCAATCTACCTTTGCTTTATGGTCAGATAACCAATTGACACCAATAATAATGTCATATGATCCTAAAGGTGCAACATAGAGATCAACTTCCGTGGAGAAATTAGGTAAATCAAGGACTGCTCCAAAGAGACACATACTCACTGTATGAACAGAATTATTACCATACTCTACAGTCCAAGATTTATCCATTTTCCCAGCTTTTCTTTTAAGTTTAGAAGCAAGTTTATTAGAAATAAAACATTCAGTAGCTCCTGTATCAAAAAGAATAGTGACAGGTATGCCGAATAACTTACCCGGAACTTCTATAGGTGTTGCTTGCTTTTCAGCTTGCTTGTCTGCTACTGCAGCATGTATCTTATGCTGCTGATTACGATCATCCTTTTTCAAAGGACATTGATTCGCATAGTGGTCCTTGCCACAATTGTAGCAGCCTCCTACAGGTCCCTTCTTAGGCTCAGCATTACCTCCAGCCTTGTAATTGTCATGCTGTCCTCCATAGGACTTCTGTCCATTATTATAATTTTTAACGAAATTATCCCTTATATTTCCAGCAGGCTTATTTACTGCTGCTTTCTTATTGTTATCCCCTGGAAACTTACTCTTGTTTCCAAACTTTTTCCACGGTCCTTTTCTGGGTGCAAGAGAGGTTGAAGAAGGGTTTTCAGTCTTCTTCCGCACTTCCTCCTTATGAGCAGAAATAGCCTTTAATTTCTGTTCTTGCCTTATGGCCTTTTCAACAACTCCTTCCATAGTGGTTGGACTGTGAACATCGACCTCTCCCCCTATCACAGGATTCAATCCCATGATGAATTTCCGTATCCTGAACTTTTCGTCAGTTTGATATTGCGGTACATACTTGAGGAGTTTTGTAAACCGCTCCCAGTATTCAGTTCCCGTTAGCTTCCCTTGAGCTAAGTTCTGAAATTCTGTCATTTTCTGATCATAGAAAAGTTGTGGCAGCCAACGTTGCCTAAAATAGCCTTTAAATTGATGCCAAGTAATATTGGTCTCATCAATGTTTAGCTCAGCTTTTCGGCTATCCCACCATGAAGATGCTTCGTGTGAAAGCTGATAGGCTCCCCAAATAGCTTTGGTTTCCTCTGAGAAATTCCTTATTGCAAAGTACTTCTCCATTTCGCTGAGCCAGTTCTCAGCTCCATCTCCTAATGTGGTGCCATCATACTTAGGTGGACTTATCCTTTTTATATCATTAGTGAGTTCTGCTGCCAATCTGGCCTTTTTGTTTTCTGGTTGCACAGGTGCATTCACAGCATTAACATCAACACCCGTGTCGGGGTTGTCCTCAGGAGGTTGCTGATTATTATTATCAGCTTCTTCATCCTCCTCATTTCCCGTCACCTGCTGTTCAAGTACAGCCAAGCGATCTCTTGTGTCCAACAGGGCAGCAAGGATCTCATCCAGTTTCTGGGTTGTTGCCGCTCCTCCTTCAGGTGGAGCATTACTCGCAACGTTTCCCCTTGTTCTAACCATTTTCTGTTACAAGAAAATTCAGGTTTTTATCAGATTATGGACTCAATAGGTCCAAGAGCTGCAACCTTCAGCTCTGATACCAAGATGTAACATCCTCATTTTAGACAATAGAACAAGTCAATTTTTTTTTTTTTGATAATTGCATACTGGTTCTAAATACATAATTTAGAACTCACAATTCAAATAACCATTTATATAACAGACAACCATATGCAGCTGTAATGACTCGGAATACCTCCGATCTATTCATTCCATGACTCGGTAATCTACCGATCTATTCATGAGTAAAAAGAGTTAGTGTTTTTATTTAACACAACACTCTTGCGGTTCTCTTCCCTAATCTGGGATTCAGAATGCTCTGTCCAAGGAATCTAACTGAATAACTGTTACCATTATTCATCGGCATCTCATCCCTTAGACTAGGTGAATTAGGACAACGCAATCAGCAGCTTGCGATACTTTGGCCAAAGATTTGAAACATACTGTTCATGTCTCGTATTCCTTAACGGCATACTCGTCAATCTGGAATACGTCCTTCACCCCATTCATATGTTATATAGAATGTCTTATACTGACTACTGTCAGTCCTTCCTTTCACAACTGAATCACTCGGAGGCAGATTAACAAGGTGATAATGTTATATGGATGCCCACGAGGATTAGGGATATGATGACATACTGATTCAACCTTGCAGTTTAACCAGTGTGTCATGATACCCCAAATCTCCGAGGCAGTCTTATAACATGACCACGTTCTTAATCGGTCCCAGGGTAACTAATCCAGTCATCAAATGTAAATCTTAGCGATCAATGCAAAGGGTGTCGTCATAAGTCACCTACATTGTTATAACTTTGAGAAGATCCTAATCTTCTCGGAGGTACAAACCCTGTAGTTGTCTTGTGCCGTCATCCTTTAAATCTGCCTCGAAAAGATCTACTCGTCAATAACAAGCGTTAAGCACTTGAGTACAAATTACTTTTAAAGACGTTTACCCTAAGGTTAGCCTTTCCGAATCCCTGGATTCTTCATCTTAAGACGACCCTCCTCTATTAAAGACTCATTACTTGGTAGAGGTATTACGGTCAAGATCTCATCAAGGAGTCATTAGAATACACCTGGATTCTAAAGCAACAGAATCGGACAATATCTCATAACCTTTGCTTGAGATTGTCATCTGAACTCCATTTGATTGCCTATCAATTCTCTTAACTGGTTTTATATCATACTTTTTAGTTTAAAGATATAAGTGATTAAGAATCCAACTTACTGTTGTCCTTTCATACTTAGGACTAGGGATTAGTAATTTAATCCAGATTGTTTAGCATTCTCTTTAGGCTCGTTTGTTTTTTTTAACCTATCTTCTAGAAAGACAATTATTTAATTCCACTATTGCTTTTGCTAGAACAAATTAGAACTGCTAAACACTCATAACAATTTAATCTCATTTACTTACAAGCTTTCATTGTTAATCACAAAAGCATCCATATTATACAATGATAACGATGCCCCTTCGTTACATAAACCGAAGGAGGTCATCTTTCAGAAATAGAATACAACACATAAGTATCAAACACTTATTTCCATTTCTTTCAAAACTATACAATTACATTTTATGCAACAGCATACTTGACACAATGCTATCAGAAAAGAAACATCTTTTCCCACTTAGTACATCTATAAAATCAAGCTGTAATTCATTACAAATCAAATAAACAATCTGATCAACTTGTCAGATCTGCATTACTTTTACCTCTTACGGTAGCCATCTGCAAAAATAGTCAACATGAGTCAGTTCAATGAACTGAGCATGATAAGCACTAACTTTTAAAACAATTGCAATCCATCAATTGTTTTCATTAAACACCCTGTTTAAATGAGATCAGACATTCACATAAGTAAACATACTCAGACTAAGCCCTTGTAATACAAAATGATTACAAATATGTAACTCTATCATTGTTACAGAATAGTCTTAATCACTTTCTAATATTTCATCAAATATTAAGAAACAAGGAACGAATGTACACAAACAATCATTGAATCCAAATTCACAACATTGGTCAGATTGTTTCATTCTCCAAAAAGGAAATTACATAACAATTCGGGATTCCACCAATTTGTTACAAAAAATTTCCCACTAATAGTCAAATATCAATAATATTAAATAAAGGAAGAGAAAGAACCAAACCATTCATCCTTCCTTTCACATAAGTTCATCACTGTACCGTCTTCACATATGAAAACATTCAACCAGTATAAAAATGAACAAGTTAGACAAGCCGCAAGCAAGATCGCTGTACTAAATCAAGAAATAGAAACACAGCAACATTCCTGTACAGCAACTAACACATCAACAATTCATATATCAACCCTAAGCCCAAAGCTACTTCATTTAAAACACAGCAAGGCTTTAGAATCAAGTCCAAAATCAGAAACCTCTAAAGTATCGTTGTCAACAACAGACTTATTTACAATAAGCGATTGACGCATCTACAAGACAATACAGAGATTTCCTTACCAATGCCATGATATACACTATCGCCTCCTATAAGAAATCAGAAAGGAACACAACACACTGTATATACATCTGTACTAATCGAAGATAGTCACAAGTACTTACGATTAACTTATACAGGGTCGCGTTACCTGATACAGACCATTATTCTGACAAAATGTCCAATATCAACAACAGTATATCAAGTCAAGTTTCAACTGAAACAATAGAAGATACAAGTTAACTCCCTCAATCCTCTAAACCTGAACTACAGTGAAATGGTAAACAATTGTCACTGTTTCCCTTTGGACAGTAAAGAGTGTACATGCTAAAAACTCAGGCAGAACTTTTTAATTAACGATTCAAATCAAGAACCCGACTAAGTCTTGCCCCTTTTTCGCACAAGATTTCAAGGAACGAACATAAAATATATCCAAGAAACTGTGCAACAAAATCCATGCAACATAAGGGTAATTCCAGGAAATACAGAGGTCTTAGTACGTGTCATTCCTTCCAACCACTGGTTCATCATTAAACATATTCAAATTGAACAGCGGCCCAAATAGAAATATAAATCATTGAATCATCTCCTCTGAGTCGTTCAGAATATATCCATTATAAATCTATAATTACCCATTACATGCAGAAAATGGGTTTACGCCCAAAATCGCAGAACCCAACAACAGTATAAGATGGCATTAATTAATTTAATTCTTCTATACCCTTCACGGCAAACATTCCGAATGAAACAAGTGAAGCAAAACAAATACCCTTTTTGAGCAAGGAAAACGACTGAGCCGCCTTAAAACTTTCAAACAGCTTTCAAAAGGAAATGCAATGCATATCCAAGAAATCTATACTCCTTATTTATTTCAAATAACCGAGATCAGAAAGCCTGTTCCTTTCTCTACAAAGCTTCCACGAAATCAAATAACAAAACACCAGGATGAATTTACATCCACAGCAATAGATAGTAATATTCGATTCAATCATGGACTCCACTGAGTCGATAAAATAAAGTATAGATGTTTCAATATTATACATAGCCAACAAATAATCCCGTTTCCACAATAACAAGGAAAAACAACTTCCGCTAGGTCGTATAAACTACGGTAACACAACAGTTACCCGTTCCTAACAAAATTAGGAAACAATGAAAACCCAAAAGGTATCATTAAACATAGTCAACAAAACCAACGACAGAGTTTCCAAAGAAGCGATAATACTGATCAATCTTACAGTATTCATCAAATCATTCCATACAGTTTCCATAATAAGAAACAGCGACCACTAAACAAAAACATACAGTGGTTTTATACTACACACAGGTATATTCTGAAGGCTCACGCCAAACAGGCCGAATACCCAAACTTTTATAAATAAAAACCTCACAAGTATAAGCCAAATTGAATACTCAAAGCAAATAGAGTCGAAGTTCGATTTCAACAAACACCCATCAAGAGGAAATTGAAAAATCGAACCAGAAGAGATACAGTGCCGAAAATCAAACAAGATCTCCATAGAAAATTCATCTAATCTTCACAAAACATTTGAACAGAGTTGTTCTAATGAAAGCACTTGAAAGACAGCAAGATATTTAAAGGTTAGGGCCTAGCATGCCTGTATTTTGATCAAATTTCCGAAGCAGACCACAGGAAGAGCTCAAACTTCCTTTTCTTTTTCCACGATAAAGCGACCAACCAAATTTTGCTGTCTCCATCACATATATATCCTCCATGACAGAGAAAAGAGCCAGAGAATTTCATTCTTGCCATGCAACTCAAAGAGAACTGGTGCAAAGAACCAGTAAACAAGCAGAGCAAAAACTGAAAATCGCGATAAGCCAAACAAACCCACAAACTTTCCGTTTGCATGCCTTCTCGCGAGTTCCGTGCTCGCTTTCCGAGAAAATTAAATGCCATTAAACCAATTTTCCCACTTGAACTCAACTTCCACCGACCGCCAGAATTGGCGACAGTCCAACTAAAACTCAAGTTCATTTCCAAACTTAGCAATTGCCAAGTCTGCACAGATTAGCCGCCGCTTAAGCCTCCGCCATGACCTGTCCCTCATCCTTATCCCTTACATTTATTGCCATAGAAAACACCGCCCATGGTTCACCACCCTTCATAGGCCCCTTCATAATCTCCTCATAAGTTAGGTTAGTATCTTAGGTTAGAGTTTAGGGTAATACCCACACTAACAAATTTACACAAAGATACTAACTTAGGATATTAACAAATAGCCTAGGTCTAGGTTAGACTAACAATAATCTAACCCCTAGGTTAGGTTTTAGTTTTAGGTTACTAACCCTTAATAATTCAGTTTGGTCCTTGTCCTGAAAACTCGAAAAGACCTGTATCATACCTTCTAGAACAGAGTTAGCTCCTGTTCTTATTGCAGAATTGTATGTCAACGAATTATTACCTGGTCTACAATCGAGACCTTCCAGATATACTTTGATATCGGGAACCATTTCATTTCCCAAGATCAGCCTGAGTCATACTCCTGACCTGCTTAATCAATGCTTCAATACCTTGCAACCTGTTCAAGGTCTGTGATCTAATTCATCACAAACAGATTTAAAGCATTACTTGGATCAATTCCACTGATCCAAGTCTAGATATTATAGATGAATATATCTATAGTTCATTCCGTGATCAGATTAATATTCAGACACAAAATGAAATAAATAAAAGAGTCTATTCATATTTTGACTCAGTCAAGATCTGCAATCTGCAAGAAATTCAATACATATCAAGCATGATTTCTGAATCGAGGAACACATCCTTTGACAAGAAATCACATATCAACACTTGTATGCTTAGGAGAAAGTAACAACAGTTTAGGGTGTTACAGGAATACCTGTTGAATGTCGAGATGGGGTGGAGGTAGTGGAGTCGAAAGGCAGCGAGTCGTCCTCTTCCCTGACACCACGCAGCTCGCTTCTTTGTATCGAACTCTTATTTCCCGATGATAATCCCGACATCACGAGGATACGCCCGCGCAGGACAGAGGATACGCAACCGTTGACGAGATAACCCAGGGGACGAGCGAGCAGGGGCATTCGAATTACTCCCCCTAGTGACCCGGACCGGTGCCGACGTGAGCCGTAGTCGATGAGAGCCTCTCAGAGCTGGTGATCGCGACTGTCCGCGTGGCGCGCCTGCGCGATCCATTTGTGGCCGCCCGACGCGTCTTACGAGAGTCGCCCGATTTCTAGTAGGCATTTTCCCCCCGCACTGAGAAAATGTCACGGTTCCTTCCCCTTTATTTCTCTCCGTCAGTTCGGCGCCAGGAGGAGAGGCTTAATACCGACCTCGCTCCTGGATTGCGAAGAACTCCTTTTTATCTTGGAAGGACTACCTGCAAATAAGAATACAAGACCACAATATTTTGATTAGACAATAAATGAGGAAACTGCCTCGGGCCCAAGAAATAAAAAACTTCCTTTCGAAGGTGGTCAGTTCCCCTGCTAGTATGAATTAACACAAAAGATTGTAAAATAACAATTAAATAACCTTGTTGAAACAGTAGAGGGAAAGGCTGGTTTTTGGTTTTGAGTCACGATAACCGATACCGGTTTCTGCTAACTGATATCGGTAGGGGTTATGTTTTAGGGACTTTTGGTGAGGGTCGGTTATAGGGTGGTTTTGTTGTTTGTAAGGCTAATAAATGAGTGGGATTAGGTAACGGGGTGATGAGAAGATAGAGGAATGATAGTTAGAGGTAATGTGTTGCTGGGTAGTAGATCTGGGAATAGATTTATGACGGCTGTGATTCAAAAGTCTAAGAAATGTTATCAAAGACAACATACAAGATACTACTTACTGGTTATTGACCAGAAGGTAGGTCCAAGAACTATGATGACAAAGGTAGAACTTAGATAGGACGTCGTGATGATCAGAAGATGGGATATCTTCCCTCATGATGATCAGCTGAGTATCACAGGGCTCTGGTTGTGTAGTTGCAGTCTTGGGCTTGATGTCCTTCTCTGTAAACTCTTCTTATTTCTTCACTTGTCTCTGCTCGGCCAAGCAAATCCCGATATTTTCAATGATTTCTCCGCCTTTTTGATCAAATGAAAATCTGATCCTTTGTTTTTGATTGGAGGTGGTCATTTACAGGGAACCGATGGCGGTTACACAACCGATGGCGGTCGAGTAGGAACCAATGTCGGTCACGTCAAAGCAGGCTATTTTTGGTAAAATAGCCAGCTTTCCCTCCTTTTCTCCCTAGGGATTAGTTGCGGGCTTGGTCAAGTCATTATGAGGTTGGTTTTAGGTGTGGGTGAGGAGTAATTAGCCATGCGTGTGGATGTGGACCAAGTTATAGGTCCTAATTAGGTTAGTTTAGGGTTAAGACTAGGTTATGATGAGGTGGTAGGTATGACGATGTGGATTTATTAATTATAAAGTAATTAATAAATAATTATGTAAGGTTTAGGTGATGAGGTTAGGTTGCAAAATGAGATGCGGGGCACAGGGGGTCGTAAGACACAAATTTGGTGTCTACAGATAAAGCCAAGGAGATTTCCTGAAAGGATGCCAAAGACACATTTCTTTGGTTGAAGATGAACATAGTATTGTAACAGGTGATTGAAAACAATGGTTAAAACATCGAGATGTTCACTGTGATGTTTGGATTTTCCAAGAAGATCATCGACATAATCCTCAAGGATAGTGTGTATAATGTCATGAAAAATATAAGTAATAGCCCTCTGATAGGTCGCACCAGCATTCTTAAGGCCAAATGGCAAGACACGATAGCAGAAGGTCCCCCAGGGGGTAATGAAGGCGGTTTTATGTTGATCGGCTGGGGCTACCAAAATTTGATTGTATCCCGAGAAGCCATCCATGAGAGAATTCATCTCATGGTGGGCAGTGAGATCAACAAGTTGATCAATGCTAGGTAGGGGGAAGTCATCCTTTGGGCAAGTGAGGTTAAGGTCCTAAAAATCCGTACATATCTGAAGTCCCCCCGTCGCTTTAGTGACAGGTACGGCATTAGAAATCCATTACGGATAGTCAATAGGTAAGATGAAAGAAACAAAAAGGAGGCGTTGAAGCTCTTCTTTCACCAAGAGGGCAATGCGTGGATGTATTTTTCTCAGTGTTTCTTTAACTGGTTTAGAGTTTGGTTTCAGAGTGATGTTATGGATAGAAATGTCAAGATCTATTCCTGGCATGTCAGCGTAGGACCAAGCAAAAGCTTGATTGTGGGCACGGAGGAAGGTAGTGAAGGCGGCTTGTTCTAATGCATCGAGAGATTATCTGATCTTTAAAGTGTGAGGATCGTCCTCTGTGTGGATGTTGATTTCTATAGTCGATTCATTCAACATAGTTTGGGTGTCATATGGTAAGGCACGTTAAATATATGAGTCGTCTGCACCAAGTTAGGTGAGGATGGAGGCATCATCCTGGCACTCCACAACATTAATTGAAGGCAAATCTTCTTCGATCATGTCTAGATACAAAAGGGGGAGAGAAGATGGGTCTTCACTATCACGTTGATAAGTGAGAGGACCCAGGAAGATAGCATTCACGAAAAAAAAAAGTTAGGAGGGATAGATTCCGGGTCTATCGACTCTGTGGGTGAAGATGGAAAAATGGGAGATGATAGTTTGGAAGGGGTGACTTCATTGTTTTGCTAGATACAATTGACATGAGGTTTCTTCAGTGTAGGTGGTTCAAAAAATCTAAGACCACGATGATCTTTGTGTTTGCGAGTGGTTACGGGAATGATCGTATGTCGGCCTTGTTCATAAAGACCGAAACCAAAACCCTTCCAAGCACAGCGTGTTAGGAAGGTGAGGGCGAAATGATGGTTGGTTAGATATCAAAAATCAGATTGGAAGGGAACCACACCAAGGGGAGGTTCAGGGGTGACAGAGGATGTGTCGAAACCCCCATATGTTAGGTTGGTGTGGTAATTAGGTGGTCCATAGGAGATTACCTCCCCCCACACGACGATCGTACGTAGGATGTTAAGGTCCTAAAAATCCGTACATATCTGAAGTCCCCCCGTCGCTTTAGTGACAGGTACGGCATTAGAAATCCATTACGGATAGTCAATAGGTAAGATGAAAGAAACAAAAAGGAGGCGTTGAAGCTCTTCTTTCACCAAGAGGGCAATGCGTGGATGTATTTTTCTCAGTGTTTCTTTAACTGGTTTAGAGTTTGGTTTCAGAGTGATGTTATGGATAGAAATGTCAAGATCTATTCCTGGCATGTCAGCGTAGGACCAAGCAAAAGCTTGATTGTGGGCACGGAGGAAGGTAGTGAAGGCGGCTTGTTCTAATGCATCGAGAGATTATCTGATCTTTAAAGTGTGAGGATCGTCCTCTGTGTGGATGTTGATTTCTATAGTCGATTCATTCAACATAGTTTGGGTGTCATATGGTAAGGCACGTTAAATATATGAGTCGTCTGCACCAAGTTAGGTGAGGATGGAGGCATCATCCTGGCACTCCACAACATTAATTGAAGGCAAATCTTCTTCGATCATGTCTAGATACAAAAGGGGGAGAGAAGATGGGTCTTCACTATCACGTTGATAAGTGAGAGGACCCAGGAAGATAGCATTCACGAAAAAAAAAAGTTAGGAGGGATAGATTCCGGGTCTATCGACTCTGTGGGTGAAGATGGAAAAATGGGAGATGATAGTTTGGAAGGGGTGACTTCATTGTTTTGCTAGATACAATTGACATGAGGTTTCTTCAGTGTAGGTGGTTCAAAAAATCTAAGACCACGATGATCTTTGTGTTTGCGAGTGGTTACGGGAATGATCGTATGTCGGCCTTGTTCATAAAGACCGAAACCAAAACCCTTCCAAGCACAGCACGTCAGGAAGGTGAGGGTGAAACGATGGTTGGTTAGATATCAAAAATAAGATTGGAAGGGAACCACACCAAGGGGAGGTTCAGGGGTGACAGAGGATGTGTTGATACCCCCATATGTTAGGTTGGTGCGGCAATTAGGTGGTCCGTAGGAGATCACCTCCCCCACACAATGGTCGTAGGTAGGATGCGCATGTAACTGTCCATACTCCTGTGGGGTATGAAAGGTGATAACATTGTATAGGTGGTATTCCCCTAGCGTAAGGCGTTGAAAAACATCTACCAAGGGATCTGAAGTTGAAATGTTGTCCGCGGGGAAGGAAGTGGTATTCGCGGCGGTGGGTTCATTGGTCAAAGGTGTGAGTGTGGTTAAGGTGGATGGTTGAGGTGTGGTTGAAGTAGATGGTTAGGCTGGATCAATGGGTGCCTTGACTGGTACAAGCACATCATTAGGGCGATATAACATATTTAGGTTTTGAAGGGGGAAGCATCAGCTTTGATGGTCTATGACTTCCCCTCATACTCGAATTTGATGCATCTATGTAAGGTGGAGGGAACGCATCCCATAGCCTGGATCTAAGGGTGGCCTAACAACATGTTGTATTCAAATTCTCCCTCAAGGAAATAGAAGAGTTCTGGTAAGGTACGTGGCCCTACACGAATGTTAAGGATCACGGTGCCTAAGGTAGAAGTAATAACATCGTTGAATGAATGCAACATGGTGGGGTTGGCACACATGCAGCTAGGAGGGATATTCATCTATTGGAAGGCTTTGGAAGAGACGATGTTTAGGCTAGTGCCCTTGTCGATCATAACATGACATACCTAGATGTCTCAGACGTAAGGCAAGATGAAAAGAGAGGGATCAGGGATCTTCTGCACCAAAGACGACAATTTCTTCTTCGGAAAAACTGACAGTAGTGGCTTGCTGTACAGGGATAAAAGTGGTTGTGGAGGTAGGTTGTTCGGTGAGAGAAACGACGTGATTGGGTGTTAAAATGGAGGTGATGGGCAAGGTTTCATTAGGTAGGACCTCTATCCCTTGAAGGATCTCAATTAGAGCTTGTCGATGTGATTCAGATGTTTGAATGAGATCATAAAGTGTCATTTTTATAGGAGATTGGTAAAGTTGTTTGATCATGGTGCGATGGGAAACTCCATCAGAGATGGGATAGGAAGGTCCACGAATGACCACTTTAGGTGGTGGTGTGATCGAGATGGCAGAATGAGAAAGAGAGGCCGCAAGTGTGCTTTCTTTAGCTTTTCCATTATTTTTCTGACCTTGAGTAGCAATGTTAATCATGTTGATCTCATGAATACGAGAGGAGGAAGATGGCAGGGATAAGTCATTGTTCTCGAGAGGCGGGGTTGCAATGATGATAGATTTTGGTGAGACGGGGATAGGTGGTATAGGAGAAGGGATCGAAGCTAAGGGCTTCTCTCTCCGTAAATTGTCTTTCTTAGGCTGTCTATCCGAGATAGGTGACTGGCGAAGGATGGATTTTAAAGATTTGCATCCTTCTACATCTTGTCCTGGTGTGCGATTGTAAGCATAGATTTTAGATTCATCATAACCTATAATTCGAGGTTTGGATGGATCATATAGTCTGAGCGGGGGTAGGGAAATGGTCGCATCCCCTACCAACATATCAAGGATCTTGGAGTAAGATCCTTTGAGCGGGTAAAATTCAGATGAAGATGAGGCTATTGATTGAGTGGGTGATATTTTTGATTGTTTTGGTAATGGTTGGGTACAAGTGGTTCGTACGGGTGGTGATTTAGACAAGGGATTTTGATGATTGGTTTTAACTAGGTGCAGTTTCTTCTGCGCAGAAGTTATGTTTAGCTGGTTAGATGATGAGGCCCCAGCTGACGTGGTGGCAATAAACAACCACGGGGAGAGAGGAGTGACATCAAACAAGTCCTTCGATGATCGAGTTTGCTTAAGGTCAGCAGGTAGGTGAGATACTTGGGGCGACGGTGTTGAGATGCCCGTGGGTGTCTGTAGGGGTGCAAAAGGTATAGGTCATGTTAAAGAAGATGTGGGAGGCATGGTGTATTGAGGCAAGGTGGAGGGGTGAGGCCCTAATATAGAAGGTAGGTGTGATGGTGAAGGTTGAAGTCATGCCTGTTGTATCGGTGTGATCGGGGGCGAGGGTTTTAGTTGTGGCAGAGGCATAGATTGGACTCGAGGAGATTGGGTCTGTCTCCTAGGTGGATTGACGGCATTATTTTTGGATAAATCTAACCGTTTAGGTGGGTGTGTCAGGCTGGGTATTGGTGAATTCCCAAGCATAGGGGAAGGTTTGGTTAGGTTGATAGAGGTGGTTGAGGGATTCAATAGAGATGAGGGGGGTGAAGGTGAGGACATAGGTATTTTGAGATTTTGTAAACACCTCGGGTATATGGTAGAGGTGTCTGGATTAGTCATCTGCTTTTGAGTAGAGCATGGTATACTCAAACGCTCCCATAAGACTCATCTATCTTCTAGGGGATGACAATCTTCACATGTGAACAAGAAATTTGGTATGGAAGAGAGGTGGGTTGTGATTCCAATCCACTGTGGGTGTGATATAGGGGGTAAATGAGGCGCTCTATCAATGGGTGTTAAGAGGTCAACTGGTCATTGGAAAGATTTAGGTGATGAAGAACTAATAGGTAGGAGGGCATGTTCGAGGGGATCCATCATGATTAAGGAGTTTGGTGATGTAGGCTCAAGGGTTTTCTCCTCTAAGGATGACAGAAAAAGTGGCAAGCCTTCTTCTTTTGCAGCAAGAGTGGTGGAAGGAGATGTTTGGGAAACAGATAAGTGAGATAACATCCGCTCACAATCTTGTAGGGATGTGGTGTAAGAAGGTTCATTTTTGAGAAGAGAACTCTGGGCGGTTAATTCCTTTATAGGTAAAGGAATAGTGGGACTATCCTCTTGTCTTGATGAAGGAGAAGGGGGTGAGAATCCCTGCGTTGGTGAAGAAGCTTGATTCAGAATTTCCTCAATGGAAGTCCTGGGTTGGGAGTTGAAAATCGCATTGATCTCATACACACTCTTCTCCTCGGCTGACGTGTCTTGGTTTGTGTTACTATTAGATGTATGGTTTGGAAATGGTTTGTTGAATATTTTTAAATTTTTATTAGCACAGCATTAGGATTATCAAGAGTTATATCCCCTACATCAACCATTTCCTGCACTATGTTTTTCAACATCTTGCAGTTTTCATGACTGTGTCCCTTCACGCAATGGAAGTTACAGAAGTCCTTTTCTTTATACCAAGAAGGTATAGCATGGGTGGAATCAAACCTGGAGTGAGGTTTAACAGGAGGCAAGGTGATAGCTCCTGCTTTAAGCAATTTATATAAGATCACACCATAAGTTTCTCCCAAGGGAGTGTAGTTGATGGGCTCGACTTTATACTTATAGGTGGCTTTCGATTGGGCATCAGACATTGCTTGAGATTTGACCGTCACTGCGTGTACGGCACCCTTTGATTTCGAAGCAGCCGATGCATGAGCGTTGGTGGTGTTGGGTTTGGTGGTAGAATCTTGGGTCCAGAAATTTGAGCTTTTGTTGTGTAACCTCAATTTCTCCTCCTCTAAGGCTCGAACCTCTAGTTTTCGAGCCATAGTAAAGGCCTCATCAAAGGTGCGGAAAATTTGAATTTGGAGGGTGGGAGAAATGTGTTTAGCGTAGGCCTGTGTAAATATTTTGATGAGCTTAGCTTGAGGTAAGGCGTAAGTAAGTTGGTTGATGAGGCCCCACCATCATCCAACGAAATCTGTGATAGACTAGTCTTCATATTGTCAGATGGCCTAGAGGTCGATAATGGATGCTTTCTTGGAAATATTGATGGAGAAGTGATCCAAGAAAGATTGGGCTAACTGGTTAAAGGAGAAGATTGAGTGCTGGGCTAAAGCACTGTACCACTCCAAGGCAAGTCCTGATAAGGACATGGGAAAGGTGCGGAGTAGTAAGGCATCATCATGAGAAATCAGATAGCATGCATGTCTGAATGATCGCAAGTGTTGTTGAGGGTCCTCCTTACTATTAAAGCTAGTAAATTTCCGTAATTCCCATTGAGGAGGATATGTATGAAGGGGGAAAGAAGGATGAATAGGCTCCCGACAAACTTGCTCGTATGTCAGGGTGTTACGACTTCCTAAAACAGAAGCCTCAAGATTTTTCATCTTGTCCATCATCTGTTTGATTAAATCATTGGTTGGGTTAGATGATGGTGTTGTCGTTGTAGACAGAGGAGGATTGGTCCAAGAGCCGCTACTAGACAATGGTGGGATTGAATGTCGATAAGATAATGGTGATGAATGTGCTGGGGCAGCCGAAGAAGGGTGTCCTATATAAGAGGTTGAGGCCATTGGATGAGTTTGTGGAAATGAAAAGGTGGGTAGAGCTTGTGAGGGAAAGCTCGTGTGTATAGATGGCAGAGAGCAAGTTATAAAAGAGACAGTCTGTGAGAGAGATGAGGTAGGGTTAGTGGATGGTAGTGATATGTGGGGCCCTATATTAACGAAAGGAAAGCCAATTGGTGTAGTATGAACCACCGAAGCCACTGAGCTAGGAGACGGGGCTAAGGATGAAGACGCTGAGGTGAAGTTATTAGGTGGGGAAGGGGCTAAGTGAGCGGCAATACTAATAGGCATACCAACGAGGAGCTAACCGTCGGGTGTATGGTCAAGGGTATGAGACAAATAATATTGTACGGTGCTAGGATTAGCATCTAAAAATTTGGCAAATTCCTTATCTCCTACAGGGATCTTGGGAAAATTACTGGTATCCGTAGGATTCCCCATAGGATGTGAAGGGGGTGACTCAGGCAAAGGCACAGAACAGGCATGTGAAACCATGGCTCCAGCTTGTTTCTGGGTGATAACAGCCATGGACAAGAGGACACAGTAGGGAATTAATCAATCCGGAACAGAAACAGAAACAAAATGTTGCAATTGATAGGTTGTTGGTTTGTCAAGAACTGTTAAACACAGTAACCAATATCGGTCATATAACCGATGTCGGTCAGAATGTAGCCGGCGTCAGTCAGTTAACCGATGTCGGTAGTATAGGACCGGTGTCGGTCACTGTGAAAGCAAAGAGAGGATGTAAGAAGCTGCTGGTTTGGGGATAACAATGCTTAATATACCTACCAAAATGTCTTGAAGTGATCACTAAAACAATGTATGACAGAGAAACAGAACTAAAAAACAAGCAAGATGCACAAGCAAATCAAGCGACTAACCCTAGGATTAGTTTTAATCACTTTGGGCTTATGCCTTAGACGCTAGATGATGTCAATCCTAAACAAAATACCTAAGGGAGATGTCAAGTTTGTTTTGGCTCATAAGGCTACCTCAATCGGGCGGAGGAATACCACGGGAAGGGGGGATGTTTGAGCTGTTTTGTTGATTATGATGTGATTTGGTATGTGTTGTGCAGTGAGAGTAAGATTAATTTCTCATTAATACCGTGGATATCAACCCCATGTGTATGACCTGTTACGTAATCTACGTTCAATAGAATTAAAAACAGCAAGCAATAATTTGATGCACGTGTTTTAAACCCAAATTGAAAATGATATTCGATGAAGCAAAGAAGATGACTTTCACTAATGCAAAGATGTGAAATAAAGACAAATTCTTTTACCAAAATGACAAAATATTTTGTGAATATTTATAAGAAAGAAATAGCAAGTGTGCCCCCTATATGAAAGCAAGTAAGAAAGAAAGAAACCCGAAAAGGGTCCCACCGGGCATGCCAAAATGTTTCGCACAGAATTTCGTTCCAGAATAGAGTTACTTCTACCCTTTCATTCTCTTGAGAAACAGATAAGGGTTAGGGCTAGGAGGAATACCTGTTGAGTGTTGGGAAGGTGTGCGCATACCATAGAGAGATCAGATCGATTGTGAAGAACTCCTTTTTTTCTGGGAAGGACTACCTATAAGTAAGAATACAAGACCACCAGATCTTAGTTAGATAATAAGTGAGGGAACTGCCTTGGGCCCAAGAAATATTAGACTTCCTTTCGAAGGTGGTAAGTTCCCCTTTTAATACAAATTAATGCAAATGATAACAAAGAAGCTATTATGAAATCACGATTTAGGTACCTTGTTAAAAAGCAATAGAGACTAAACTACCAATAATAAAATGTCATTATGTTTGTTTTGTCACTGGTTATTGATGCATTCAGATCAAGTTACAAGGATAGACCCAGCTAGATATGAGATTTTTTGGGGGTAAATAAGGGAAAGATTGGTTTTGGTATAAGTCACAGTGACCGATGTCGGTCACTGGATAACCAACTGTGGTTATAACACTGATACCGGTAGAAGATAACTGATATCAGTAAGGGCAGTGATTTAGGGGTTTCGAATGGAATTCAGTTGTAAGGTGGTTATGGTGTTTATAGGGTTAATAAATGATTAGGGGGGGTAGTAGGGTGATGGAGAAAACTCAAAGAGTGAGAAAACTATCTTTGGGGCAATATCAAGGTTGATGAATGAAAGTTAGGTGCAGAGTGCTGCCAGGTGGTAGATCTAGGAGTGAGCTTATAATTATTATGAATTAAAATTTCAAGAAATGGTGTTTAGAAACATACAAGATACTACTTACTAGTTCCTGATGAATATACAGGTCTAAGGAATGTGGTGGCGACCGTAAGGCTTAGTTGGGATGATTCGGTATTGGAAAGTGAGATGATGAAGCTATCCTCAGTCTTTCCCAATGCTTGGATGAGTGTGACAGTGATCTGGTTGCTTAGTTATAGTCTTGGGCTCGATCCTCTTCTCTGTAACCTCTTCTACTTGTTTCACTTCTCTCTCTCCTGCTAAATGAATTCTAGATCATTTATTTTTGGTTGGGGGAGGTCATTTATAGGGAACTGATGGCGGTTACGTAACTGAAGACGGTCGAGTAGGAACCGATGTTGGTTAGGTCAAAGTGGCTATTTTTAGTAAAATAGCCATATTTCCCTCCCTTTCTCTTGAGGGATCAGTTGTGGGCTTGGTCAAGTCATTCTTAGGCTCATTTTGGTGCGGGTGAGGGGTGATGAGTCATGGGTGTGGGTCTGGACCAAGTCATAGGTCTTAATTAGGTTGGTTTAGGATTAGGGCTAGGTCATGATGAGGTGGCGAGGTGAGGTGGTAGGGTTGGAGATGTAGATTTATTAATTATAAGGTAATTAATAAATAATTAAGTGTGTAAGGTTTAGGTGGTGAGTTAGGGTTAGGTTGTGGGACGAGATGCATTGTAGAATGATGTATTAATTATGGATCTAAATGCATTAAGTATTCATCATGCTAACATCCTACAAAAACAACCCTAAAGAGGTATTTGGTACTTATGCATTTTTTAGGTGAATGCTCAGTCTAGGTTGAGTGATGTGCTAGTACACATGGGTGTTTACTGGTAAATTCTAGGCTGCATCATTAGTTTTATTGCTGGGACCTCTTTTTCAATTGTTTTCAGGATGGTTCACAATGAAGACCTACCAGTTTATCCTAGCAAGTGTTGAGGAGTGGATACATGACCTAGAAGAAGAATAAGCATGGAGGTTCAACACTGGATCTGAGTTTAAAACACACACATGGGTGGCATAATTTGTATGACTGTTTGTACGAAATTTTATTCACTATCTTTCTAGTAGACTTATATGATTGGTTGGTTGCTTATGCATCTAAATAAAATTAGAGGTATCTCACACTTCACTGGACATAGGAATAATTTCTAACCCTTTATGATGTCAATCTAATTTGGAATCACGTTGTGGATAAGTGGTTTCGTGGTGTTTTGAATAGCTATATCTTGGAGAACTCAATTTCCACTTACTCGTGTCCAAAGGTAGCTGAATTCTAATTTTTACAATATCCCAGGGAACTTACCTACAAGGTATTCCAATGGAGATCAAAATTTTTATGGTAACCCTAAACTTGGACAGAAAACCAATGGCTAACTAAACCCCACCACGCTCGGCGTAGGAGTAGGTATGGTGAAAGATGGCAGACCTAGCAATAGAGAGGTAGAGAGAAGAAAGGTTGCTTAAGTACAATGAGACGCGTAAGTGGGAGATAGAGAAGTAGTGGGATGTTGCAAAGTGAATGGAATTGAGGAGAGATATGGCTCACAAAGGATTTGGAGCTCACGCAGAAGGCATGGAGATGGAGCATTAATAACTCCCCCATTTGGGCAAGCATGATAGGAAACTCCCCTTGGCCTCATGTAGAAGTACGCCAGCAAAGAAACCCTGGGTCACGGGTGTGCATCTAATTCCACCTGAAAACCTTTCCCTTGTGCTTGGTATTCTATTATCTATTACAACAAACAGTCAGCAAGATAATTTAGGTAGTAGGGGAGTAGGAGTAAGTCCTATAAAAATCACATCAATGGCAGTGCAAACATCTTCACAGAATTTAGATGCGCAGAATTTTGGAATCTCTTCTAGGAGTAGTAACACTTCGTAGATCATAGGGGTGTAGTATAGTACTATTATTGGGACACATGGGAGTACATATTTTGGTCCGACTTTGGCTACATGTTCATGATCAAAAGGTATATGTGGCTCTAGTTCTAGTGGATCTAGTGGTTCTAGAGGAAGAGGAAATACAGGCAGTTCTAGATCAGGTGGGCAAGGTCTGAACGAACCCCATAATATTTACATGGAGATGTATCTTTGTCTTCTAGAGTATAAGGGAATAGAATATTTTGATGAACATGTGCACATGTGTGAAATACTATGGTGCACCTAAGGAATCACGACTTCTGAATGCAGGGAAATTCAATTCACTACTAAGTTATAAGGGCGTGCACACATTTGGTATAGAAAGTTTGAACCTGATCAGACTTACGTAGAATATGTAGCTTTAAAATATGTTTTCCTTAAAGATTTTCACATCCCTGAGTTCAAGAAAAAGAGTATAAGCATGGTCAAGGACATTAAGTAAGGCACTACTGAGAGTATCAGAGAGTATGATGTTCATTTCAAAATGTTGTTATCTAAGCTTTCTTATGATATTCATGCAAGCCAGCATGCACAATGGTTTGTTGGAGGTTTGATTATAAATTTTAGAAGGGCATTATAACATAATACATACACTGATCCATGTGAAGCACTTGAAGTTGCCTTACATATTGAGGCAGTTGGTAGTATAAACATTGGGGTGAGCCCATTTCTAGAGGCACAAATCATAGCTATGGAATATTAGTTGGAGAAGCTATTGTCAAATTCAGCACATGAGACACATATAGGGATCTGGCGTATAGATTGTGAAGTGGAAGCTCATACAAAGGATAGTTGTCCCCGTAGATTAGTACACTCCTTGTTGTTGGAGTGTGAGATATGTCATTCAAACCATGATGCTAGCCACTACCCATTATTACAACATGCAATAAGGAAGAACATATCTTGTTACTGTAAAATTTTTACAGGTCCACAACTCATGATAGGGAAGACTTTCAGCTGATTGGTCAGATCCATGATGCTATAGACATTGGTGTACAAAAGACAAGAGTTTCAGATAACTCTAAAGGCAAGAACGAGCATCAGGATCAGGATCACAATCAGGTGCACTATGATAGGAGTGAAGGGAGTTTTGAAGGCGGTCATGGTAGAGGTCGAGGATACTATGGTGGATTTGGAGGATGAGTCTTTGGTGGTGAACGACGTGAGTTCCCTCGCGGAACATGTTATATATATGAATCTCCTAGCCACTACAAGCGTGAATGTCCTCAGAATATTACATGTTCTTTCTATGGAAAGAATTATAGTTATCAGGAATGCATGAACTTATATGAGCATCTTAGTAAGCAACATAAACAAGAAAAAAAGGCATAGGGATGATTCAGATATAGGGCGCTATGGAAAATCAATGGATGCCTAAGTTTGAACAAGAATATGAGCCATTGAAAGGATCACTACCCATGCTAAAGTGGTGCGTGGAAAGAAGCATTACAGCAAAAAAATTTCATCACTTAGGAGGAGTTTCTACATGCATGGTACCCAGACCCTACCCATTTGAAAGAGGTTTATAAAAAAACCATGGAGGTACTCAGAAATATTTAGGGTAAAATACAATATTTAAAGGAGAAATCATAGAAGATGGAGCAAAAGAAAGCATCAGAGACGGTCCAATCTTATATGGATGACTTGAAAGAGGTGTGCAAGATGTTGTGCCAAGAGAATATCATTCCATTATTAGGGAATTGGTTAAAAATAAACACTTTACACACAAGGATTGAGACTAGATGAAAAATCCTGCATGCAAATCTTCCCCCTTATAGCCTAGATTATGACAAGGAAATCAATTTGAATGTTGTTGTGGATGGGTGGATTTTGAGTAATATATTGATTAATACAGGTGCAAAAGTCAATTTTCTTACCTTAGATGCATGGGTATAAATGGGGAGACCTCCATTACATCCATCTTCGAATTTATTATTGATGGCTAACCAGACTAAGGCCACTCCCATTAGATTTTTAAAAGATGCATCCATTACCATACAAGGAGCCAAGTTCACTAGAGATTTTGAGGTCTTAGTGCTTTTAGATCCAGATAGTTTCCCAGCTCTACTAGGGTGTCCATGGTGCTATGAAAATAATGTTGATCTTCGGTTCAATAAGGGTTATATAAGATTTGAAAACAAAGAGGAAAGGGTTATTATTCCCTTAACAGATGGCAAATTTTTACCCTATGTTGAGCCCTTGAGTGAGGAATACTTGAATACAATTTATGTACGCGTCATTTGGGACCCAGAGGTGCATGAGCCATGTAAAGAAGGAATCCTTCAGTGGGAGGATGCATAGTCTATTAGTGATATTATAAGTGTTGCTTGTGATAATTGGGCTCATAGCACTTATAAGTTAGTAGGGCGTGAAGTAAAGAGCATATTTTCTAGAGACAAAAAACCGCATTGTATCAAGAGAATAGGTAATAACTTGGTACCACGTTACACTAGATAAGGAGACCCTATGGTGTTCTTACACGCCATGGAGGAAAAGTGGATAGACCAGTTGGAGAGATGGAATATGCTAGCATATACCCTACATGGGACAACAGCACGCTAGTGGGTTGTTTAAAAGGATAATCTTGTAGAATGGAATGAAATTAGGATTGCTCTTTCTACTAGGTTCTTCAGGAGTAATGCACCTACTCATATATGTACTTAGCATGGTAATCAACCTATTCAGTACAACATTCATCAATGTGAGAGACTCTGGAAAGAGGGGCAGGAAGCTTTACCATCTTCGCTCTGGGTGCACAAGTTTTATTCCACTTTACAAGCTGCACACGTGCTTGGTATGTATATGCATAGCTCCATAGAGAGACTAGAAATTGGTAGGATTTAATTTCAGGAATGACCCAGAAATTTGACTTCTTATCTACTAAACCTCTAGTGGAAGAAGCATTAAAGGCTATAAAGTGCTTAACTATGGGGGATAGTGCCAAGGTGGGAGAACTCATTCAGGAGCTATTTGATGAAAGAGACTCGGTAATGCATTTTTATAAAGAAATAGAGGTTGATGCCACATTACTTCAGTGCATTTTTCTTGAGAAAAAAAAGGGGAAAATGGTCTACTTAATGGATGATGAAGAAGTAGACAATTTGGATGTCGTCCATTCAATAGGTAGGCGTGAGGTGTTGGAAAGTGTAGATAAGACCACAGAAACTTATCATGAACCTATAAAGACAAAGAAAGTGAATATTGGATTGGATTCTGAGCCTAAGTAGGCCATAATTGGATATTATTGGTCAAACTCTGAAGTGGAAAAAATCATTGAGTTACTACAGGATTATCAGGACTTATTCCCTTGGGGGTACCATGAACTTAAAGGCATGCATAAATCATTAGGAGAGATGAAGATAAATATTAAAGAGGGTGCATGCCCAATCGAAAAGAGACTCTATAGGATGAACCCAAACTTGCACAAAAATGTCAAAGATGAGATTAAAAATATCTTGAAGTTTGGAATCATAAAGCCCCTAAACGAGTCAGAATGGGTTAGTCCAATGGTGATCAATATCAAGAAGGATGGTTATATTAGGATCTATGTGGACTACAGGGAGATGAATGCTTCATGTTTGACTAATCCCTTTCCTACGCCATTCACTGAGGAAATACTAGAAGGCATTGCAGGGTGTAAAATCTATTCATTTATAGATGGGTTCTCTATGTATCATTAGGTTCGAATTTCCCAAGAGGATCAGGAAAAGACTACTTTTACTACTGAATGGGGAAGCTTTTCCTATAATTTAATGCCTTTTGGACTAAAAAACATGCCTCTTTTGTTTTCGTGCATAGTTGTTTAGGTGTTCAAATATTTTATTGACAAGTTCTTGTAGGTTTATTTAGATGATTAGATGGTGTATGGAATTTTCAAGAATCATTGTGACAATATGCGCTTAATTTTTGAAAGATGTAGATAGCTGAGTATCTATTTGAACATCAAGAAGTGCATATTTTCTACACCATTTGGTATATTATTAGAACACATAATCTACAAGGAATGTTTTTTTGTTGATCTAGCTAAGGTTGCAGTCATTATCGGCCTAAAAGAGCCTACTAGTCAAAGTGAGGTGTTTGGATTCTTGGATCACATGGGGTATTATAGAAAATTCATGAAGGGTTATGCCAAGGTTGTCACACCTTTGGAGGAGTTACTGAAAGGAAAAGGTACATTCTACTAGGGATAACCGCAGTGGCACACATTTAAGACATTGAAGGAGAAACTTATTACCATGCATATTCTGCATTTTCCTTCTTGGGACTGACCATTTCATGTACATATAGATGCCTCTAGCATGGCCATTGGCACAGTGTTGGCTCATCCTAGAGAAGGTATTATAGATCATCCTATCTGTTTTGCTAGCATAAATTTGAATCCTGCAAATCAAAATTACACAACTACGGCGAGTGAAGCTTTGCCAATGATCTATGTCCTATATAAATTCAAATAGTACCTACTAGCGACACCATTTGTATTTTATATAGATCACATGGCATTGAAATATTTTGTGAATAAGTCCATTGTACAGGGACGCATATGCAGATGCGTAATCTTATTTCAATAATTTGATTTCACAGTTGTCGTAAAACTAGGGAAAATTAATTCTAGACTAGACCATTTATCCATAATATAGTTAGGAGAAGAAGCACAGGTAATTGAAGATACCATGCATGATGCACAGCTATACAGGTTATAATGTGCGCCATTAGTATTAAAGGATATTATTTTCTTTCTATGAAGAGGTATGGAACCAACTGAAATGAAATCCTTAGATAATAAATATCTTTCTATACACGTGGCACCCTATATGTTGATTAGCGGTGACATGTACAAGTTAGGCTAGGATGAATTATTACGTCGTTGTGTACTGGAACATGAATACACATACATCATGGAGGAAGCTCATGGTGATAATGTAGGAAGCCACTATGCAAGTGACACCACTGTGTGTAAGATTCTACTCATTAGATTATGGTGGGAGACCCTATATAAAGATTGTAAGGCATATTGCAAGGCTTGTGATCACTGTCAGCATCTTGGGAAACTAGGTCAATGAGATGAAATGCTTCTAAGACCTATTATTAGTGTAGAACCATTTGAAAAATGGGCTATAAAATTTTTGGGTCCTATTTCATCATCTGCGCATAGGACTAGATTGCACTATATCATTACTTGCACATACTATCTGACAAGGTGGGTAGAAACAATTCCTACAAAGGATTTTACAGCGGCTACACCAGCTAGGTTTCTATGGGAAAATATTATTACAAGGTATGGATGTCCTTTGATTTTGACCAATTATAGGGGCACCCATTTTTTGAATGAGACAATTAGGATATTATTGGATGAGTTTATGATTGTGCACCATAAGAATACACCCTATCATCCTCAAGCTAATGGAACTGCTAAGGCCTTCAAAAACATTTTGAGCCAGATATTGAAAAAAAATTGTGATGTTGGAAGGAAAGATTGGGATGAAAAATTTTCTGTTGTACTTTGGGCATATCGAACAAGATATAAAAGGTTGACCAAAGCCACACCATTTAAGTTAGTGTTTAGCACGGAAGCAGTTCTTCCTATAGAATTCATGCTACCTTCTTTGTGTATTGTGCATGTTGGAGGTCTAGCTGATGAAAAAGCATTAGAAGAATGGATTGAAAATTTAATAAAACTAGATGAGTGATGATCAATTTCCCATTGGAGTCAGAAGTAATAAAAATCAAGGTAGAAAGCATGGCATGATAGGTACATTAGGGAAAAAAATATTGAGATAGGACATATGGTGCTTCTTTATGATTCTAAGTTTATGTGCCATCTAGGAAAACTCAAAGTACATTGGTTAGGACCATATTTTATCACTCACAACTTGAAACACGAGCTTATCAGTTATAAACACTTGATTAAACACTGTTACCCAGGTACTTCAACTCGACTATGCTGAAGCCCTATTATAAATAATTCTTCTTGGTGTTTGTAATAAGGCAGTGTTTCCATTTAGATTAGGTTTTCAATTTTATATTTCTTTAATGTATTTCCTTCTTTTTCGCTATGCTTGGTCAATTTAGTTGGTGTTTTTGTGTAATAAGCATGTTTGTGTGCCAGAAGTTAATTATTATTTGAATAATTTTAATGTGTAGAGGACTGCACATACCATTAGTGTGAGGTGGATATTGATATCCAGGTATAGGACTATTGAAATTAAGTACACATCAAAGGAACAAACTACTACAAGTGTTATTAAAGTTGGAGAATTATTAAGAAAGAGAGATTTCTTCTAGAAACAAGGACCATAGGTGAAGATGAATGAAGAAACAAGTATAGCGCGAGGTAAGAAAGGGCCATGGAAACTACCAAGGGAATGCTCATTGGCATGGTACTCAGGTGCATGGAGGCATGTTGAAGAGAATTTTGTGGCTAGAAGGTAGGAAGTCATACTAGAAGATTATAGTTTGTGTGTGAAGATGTACTATGTGGAAAGAACAAAAGTGGTCTATTAATGAGAGGATTATCGGTAGGTTAGGAGAAATAAATGCACTAACTTTTTGAAAATCCATATAAGGAAGGGATGTGACCTCATTCTTACCATTGAAATTGTGAGAATTTGAAATGATCTAAGTGCAAATGATCCGAGTCAATCGTTTTGAGGTGCGAAGAGAGTGAAACCAGATGTGGAGAGAAAATTTGTGCATAAGAGAAGCTTTTATCCCCATAGGTGAAGGGTTTGAGAAAAGCAGACGCATTGCAGAAGAGCTAGGGCATGCGATTTCCACTAGGGCATGGAGATCCAAACTAGGGTTTTAAATTTATCATTATAGAGGATAGAAAGGAGATATTTTCAAATGGCACCAAAGAAAGCACCCACAACAGGAGTGAAAGGGAAGAAGAAAGTCGAGGTGGAAGAATAAATTTCTCCTGAGAGTAATTTCTCATAAATGTAGTATCCAGAAGGCATGATTGTGGGACAAGAATGGCATTCCCACATCTGTAAATGTAAGATCAACGATTATAACCATTGCACATCGGATAATAAGAAGGAACTAGATGCATTGTTGAGCACAAAAATAAAGAAACACATAGTAGAAGACATGTCAACGTACGTTGATGCTGGAGATAAGTTGCTAAAGAAGATTGGAGTCTACTAGTTGTACGAACTGCCATACTTTGGAAATTATGAACCATTGTATCATTGGTTGATGATCATAGTCCATGAGAACTTCTTCTACTTCATTGGATGGAGGGTTAGAATCATTACCGCCTTAATTTCAATAGTGATAGGATTAAGGGCCTCAGGAGCAGATCTAGAGAGTGACTTAAGATATAGTAGTGATCTTGGAGACAAGGAAGGAGTTAGGATATAATAAAGGTTTGTGCAGCATGGACATTGATAAATTCAAGAAGTACCCAGTAGTACAGGAAGCTACACATTTGATAACAAAGTTGAATGACCAAGAAAGGTGGTCACAGGTGAATATAATGTTGCTGCAAGTTACAAGGAAAATGTCTCAAGGAGTGATCTATAATATCATGGGTTACATAGTAGATACAACCATTGTAGAAGCACGTACAGGTGACAGAACTACTTTTGGCACTATTTAATTATCTTTGGTGTTTATGGAGATTGGAGTGCCTGATGGGCCAAAGGATAATATTTGGGAGTACCCCATAGAAAATAAATCTCTAGCGGAAATATTTGATAAATACTTATGCGAAGGGACCATGGGTGGGCCATTTAAGTAGATGTCAGAGATGTGGCATGACAATCTCTGCGTGGCATTTGAAGATGAGTGGTGCATACCTAAGGAGTTACCTTCGATGGTGGGTAAGGCAGTACAGTTCACAGTCTACCAACATTTTTACATCACATGATTTATTATGAAGGACAAATCTTGGAGCCCTTGGTGCAAAATACCATATGCGTTCACAACACACTTCTAGGCATCAGATCACTTGTTCACAATGCATGCTGCCTAAGATTCATCGTAGATAAGGTATATTGTGATTATCACACTCTAATAAAAACATATGTATATCCTAGACAAACTTCCTACATTGAGAGGCTTATCTCAGATGTAATAAACATGAAGCCGGTAAGCTTGGAAATCGGAGACGTTGGAAAAGTGATTGTGTATTGCTAACTCAATCTCAAGTTGGAGAACAAAAAATATTTGGAAAATGAGTTCACACTTACATGGCTGCCTAAGGGTAAGCATACAGTAGAGAATGTTCTAACTCTATAGCCTGCAGAGACTATAGTGGTGGATGAAGAGGAGGATGAATGAGAAGATAGTGGTTCCCTAGGCATAACAGATGAAGGTAGCCTATAGACAAGGTAAGAACTGAGTGTGCGACTACACCACCTCAGGTGAAAGAAGGAGATGATGAGGACCTAGATGTAGTACAAGGAGAGCACCATTTTAAAAGGGTATTCAGAAGAACCAGAACCCAAGGTGTTATACCATAGTTAGTGCACAAATCACCATGAATCTCTCCACATAATGAGATAGCTAAGAAAAGGAGGATAAATTTGAAGCTGAACAAGGAGGCAGAAGAGTCTAAGGAGAGCACACCCAGATCTCCTACACCACAAGAGGATGTGGAAGAGCCAAAAGAAAAATAAATGAAGGATGGAGAAGGAGTAAATGAGGTAGATGGGATAGCATAAGTACTACTCAAGGCATAGTAGAACAAGCTCTAAATCTTTTCTCTCAAGTTCCTAAGTGGCCGAGGTTGAAGAGGACAAGTGGGGATTATATTACATTGGTCATGGGATACTTTGAGGACACAAGTAAAATTGTCTATACCCTTTTCTAAAGAAGGGTGGGCCTTAAATAATTTTATGAATGGGAGTTGATGGATGAGGACATGGCCACCGTGTGCACAAGGAAATAATTGTCTTGGTCAATACAAACACATATGGATGAACCAAACTTTGACGTATGTGAAGATTCCTGTGTGTCAAGAATATTGAAGAAGACACCTCGAGCCAGACA
The DNA here is from genome assembly GCA_019776745.2 of Taxus chinensis. Taxonomy (NCBI): domain Eukaryota; kingdom Viridiplantae; phylum Streptophyta; class Pinopsida; order Cupressales; family Taxaceae; genus Taxus; species Taxus chinensis. The sequence goes on along the minus strand of CM034153.1, from coordinate 200,941,895 downwards.
CATAACAGTAAAGCCTACTTTTATGTCACATGAACAAGTAAGTAATGCCTTGGTGAAGATATCTACAAAGGTAGCAAGGAGGAATGTGGATAAAGCTGTAACTATTAGGGCGTTGAAAGAAGAGATCAAGGCTAAATATGTAAAGCTGACACACCTATGGCCAGAGAAAGACTTAAAGTAGAAGAAGAACATTGCTTTCATCAACATGGCAGAGGAAATTGGAGACTATGTCCTGAAAGCAAGACCACATTTGGATTCTAAGGTACCCAAAAACTTTCCTTTTCCAATGCATTATGTATGTACCTAGGTAGCTTTTGTGCTTGAGGATGGACCTATGCAAATGCCAGAAATAAAGGATCCTAAGAAGGAAGCAGAGTGAAGAAAGGCTTCAATGATAAGGAATATTTCATCTTATGAGGCATTACTCCAAAACTTGCAGGAGGAGCTGAGGAAAGAAGACTAGGCATTGAATATTTGCACAGCTCCAGAGGTGGTCATCAAGATAAGGACCATGGAAGAGGAAAATGAAGTCCTAAAGGTGATGAAGGATGAGACACTGTGTGGTGCATAGAGGTTGACATTAGTAAAAAAAAAAATTGAGGCCCTTGCAACAGCACAAGAGCTCCATAAGGAAAGGTTAGATGAGATGGGGAAGATTATAGCGTAGAAGATGGATCTACTAGAAGGAAGAATGTCTGTAATGTCCAACATTGTTCTGGTTTTACAAAATGAAAAGGGAGAAATTTACCAAGATGAGCTAGATTCTATCGCAGTAGATATTCCAGAAAGTGTAGAGGCCACACTAAGTGAGTGGAAAACATTAGAGGAAGAGATAAAGGAAGAGTATCAAGAATTTATTCTTCTGGTTGAAGCAAATTATAGTGTTGAGTAAATCATTCTTTTGTATAAAAATTATTTACTATCTTCTATTTACATTATTTCTCATTCTTTGAACATTCAAGAGGTAACAATTATTGGGGCGAAAATACAGTTAGTGTGGGGTAATGTTAAGCAAAAAATATATAACACTTAACAGAAGGCATACAAAATATTTGTGTGGAAGAGCATATCGTGTTTAGAGGCACGGGATGATCAGAAAGGAATCACGTGTGGAGGACAAAGACAGATTCAGGACTTAGTTTTTTTCACAATTATGATCTATTTTTGGAAGATGGTGTGTGGAGCACACAAACAGGAAAATAATTGCACGGTACACATTGGCTATTTTTTGAAGAACGGCTATGGAGATCTTTGCATGGTATCAATCTAAGAATAGAGTTGCTACTGTCAGTTAACTGTGAGAGGTATATTGTTATCATTCTTGCATGTGAGACTATTATTGTAAAGGCACATAGCTATTCCTAGCATGTGACCTATTTTAGGAGTGGATAAGTGGTGTTGGGAAATTCCCCACCCTTATAAATATGTAATGAACTATGTAGTATAGTAATGGTATTTGAGAACTTAATTACTGTGAGGGTATGCTACCAAATATGATGAATGCATAAACTATGGAACTATCTATTTTAATGAGATTCATTGTATTTATCATGTCTAATGTAATGGAGTGTATTGGATAAATTAGGGTATTAATCCTAAGTATAATTTTCTCTTACATGTTTGATTCCATCATGGTTATTGTGTAAATTTTTTTATTCTCTAGTTATAGATCTGAACATGCACTGTAGAATGATGTATTAATTATGGATATGAATTCATTAAGTCTTCATCATGCTAACATCCTACAAGAACAACCCTAAACAGAGGCCTGGTTCCTGTGTGCACTTCAGGTGAGCACTTAGTCTAGGCTGAGTGATGTGTCAGCGTGCCTGGGCGTTTACTAGTAAATTCTAGGATGCATCATGGTTGATAAATTCACATATTTTCTCATCTTTTGTAAAAATTATAGGTATAGCTTCCACCCATTTATTGTAATATTCAGTAGCAGTAATAATCCATTAATGATGTTGGGAAGAATGAGGGTTGATCTCTCTGACAAGATCCAAAACCCATTAAGAGAAAAGCTAAAGGTCTCATGTGACTTGTAAGGCATGACTAGGAGTGTGATGAAGATTAGCATGTTGCTAAGATTTCACACAACATTTGACATAGTCACAACAATATTAGTTGTGGTTGCCCAGTAATAGCCAAGGGGAAGGATGAGCTTAATGACAGTGAAACCACTGAAATGAACTCCGCAAATCCCATTGTGAACTTCCCTGATGGTGCATGGGATTTCAGAACTTGTAAGGCTTTATAAGAGGATACCATCAAAGTGAAATTTATAGAGATGACCACCCATGATGACATAGCGAGAGACACTTTTGAGGAAGCTCGATGCCATTACGAGTAAGATCTAGAGGAAAAAGTGTAAGGGAAAGGTAATCATCAAACTGCTTATACCAAAGGTCACATGGATTAGTTTCAATGTTTCCTACAAAGTTAACATCTTTGAATAGATAAGAAGGTGATTGTAACCTTTGTATTATGAAAAATATTTTTGAGTATGAGGGAAAAGTGGGTATTTGAGAAGTGAGACAGGCCATTGTGTCTGTAAATTTATTAGTGGAATGCGGGGTGGTTTAAAGTTCACAATGGTCAAAGGTAGTAAAAATCATGTCAACATGATTCTTATACTTTTAAAGTATCTCGTTACGACACTGGTATATACAATTAACTTGGTTCATAACCAATTGAGATTCACCAAAGATATTAATTGATTTAACATCTAAGGCTATTGTGGTTTGAAGACTTAACATGAGTGCTTGATATTCAGAGATATAGTTAGTTCAATAAAAATATAGTTTGAAATATAATGACATAGGCTCATTACCAAGAGGAATGAGGATAAGTCCTACACCACCCCCATACTTACATTTGGAACCATTGAAGAATAAGGTCATTTTGGTAAACGATATCATCCACGGAGAGGGTAGTAATGGATTCATCGAGGAATTCGAAGTTAGAAGATTGGTTTCTCGAGAGAGGTGCATCTGTAAGTTGGTCAAAAATTATTTTCCCTTTGACAAACATTTAAAGGATTAATTCGAGATCTAGGTCTACAAGAAGCATGAGCTAACATGCAGCATGTTGATGTATTTAAGGCTTAGCATATATTTAATGTAAGGGGTCAGTATTGGTGACAACTAAGGTTTTGTGGTTGAGATGGTAATGGTGAAGTTTAGTGGCGAAAGATACTAAGACTAGGTAAAAAATTTCTACATGATTATATCTATTCTTGTAGTCTAAAATATTGCAACTTATATAATAAACCTCTTGCTCCTTTTTATGCTCATCTCGATGCGCGAGCATGGCACCAAGGGAATGATCAGTGGCAGAAATGTAAAGGTAAAATGGTTAATCATCCTTAGGTGGAATGACCATAAGTGGTTGAAGGATGTATTTTTTAAGGTGTCGAAGGCTTTGTAGCATTCATCATCCCATTTTAAGTAGAAATCCTTTAGGATAAGGATGTGGATGTCAAGGGTGGCACGTGATTCAGAATTAGAACATGTACTAGTGATGACGTGAGCTAAGGTTCCACATGTTAGGGAGATACCAAAGTAGAGACCACTGATTTCAAGAAAAGAAGTGTTACATGGGAAGTATCTAGACCCTGCACATCAGAAGGAAGTTTATCAGAAACCATGGATGTTATTTGAATCCTACAAGGAGAGATCTAGTTCCTGAAGGACCAATCACAAAAGTTAGAGCAGAAGAAGAGCATTGAGGATCCACAGAATGATATCGATGAAGTTAAGGAAGTATGTAAGATGGTGAAACATGATAATATCATCCCTATATTAGGAGAATGGTTGAGAGATAAAGTACCAAGTGGTGGAGGAGAGAACAAGGGGCAGCTTTTACATGTTGACCCTCCCCCTCATAGTATTGACTATGATAAGGAGACTACCTTGAATTTTGTGGTTGATGGATGACTCCTGAGTAATATTTTGATTGACAAGGGCGTGGAAGTTAATGTTCTCACCCTGGATGCATGGAACCAAACGGGAAGATCTCCATTACATTCATCTTTAAATGTGGTGTATATGGTTAATAGGAAAATGACAATGTCCATTGGTGTTTTAAAGGATGCTGATATCACTATCCAAGGGGTGAAATTCACTGAAGACTTTGAAGTCTTGGTGCTTGCTGAGGAAAAAAACTTTCCAGTGTTACTTGGATCCCCTAGTGCTATAAGAACAATGATGACTTACATTTCAATAAGGGGTATATAAGTTTTAAAAATAAGCAGCCTGAATGTGTTATCATTCCTTTAACGGATAGAAATTTGACACCCTATACTGAGCCCTTGGGAGAAGAATACCTAGATAGAATCTATGTGTGCACTATAAAGAACCCTGAGGTTGTGCAACCAACAAAAGAAGGCATTATTTAATGGGAAGATGCTCAATCTATAAGTGATACAACTAGTATGGCATGTGAAAATTAGGTGCATGGGACATATGAGTTAGTCAAAAGGAAGCTAAGAGGTTTTGTGAGGAGATTAAGAAAGGCATGATCAATTATGCACCTGGGAGAAAAATGGTTACCAAGTTACACTGGGGGATCCAACCCTGATATTTTCTTGCAAGCAATGGAGACCCAGTGGAGATGTGAGGTCGAAAGGAGAATTATTCTTAGCTATACTTTTCTCAGGTCCATAACACGTTAGTGGGTGAAGCATCGCGATAACCTTCTAGGGTGGCACGAGGTGAGAATCATGTTTTCTATTAGGTTTCTCTGAAGTAATTCCCATACTATTAAACAAGATTATCATGGGAAGTAACCCACCTCATTTCATGTTCAAGCATGTGAGAATTCCTAGATGGAAGGCATGAAAGCCTTTTCTCCATCATTATGGGTGCATAAGATTTACTCCACCTTACAAGCTGGTGCACACACATGGTACATTCACTCAGAGTTGCACCATCAAAAAGGAAATTGACAGGAGTTGATGGCTGATCTTCTTCAATTTTTTGAGCATCGGAGTACTAAACCATCGATGAGTGAGGCATTACAGGTTGTTAAGTGCCTAACTATGGGAGATGGTGCCATAGCAGAGGATAGAGTATTGGATTTTTGGGTGAACCTAGCTTGGAAGCACGCTTCGATGAGGAATAATCAGATGAGGTATGGTTTTAGCGTGCATGCATAAAAAAGACAAAGTAAATTTGGTCTACGTGATAGATGGTAAAGAGGTGGAAAACTTAGATATTAACCATATTGTCGGTATGTGTGAGATTATGGATAGTGCTGATGAGAAAGCGTGTGCCTACCATGAACCTTGAAAATCAAGAAGGTTAACATTCGTTTGGAGGTGGAACCTAAGGAAGATACTATTGGAGATTACTGGAAAGAAAGGGAGGTTTCAAAGATTATTGATCTATTGTGTGAATTTCAAGATTTGTTTCCACATGGGTACCATGAGCTTAAAGGATTTCACAACTCCTTGGGAGAAATAAAGATCAAGTTAAAGGGAAGTGCGTGCCTAATTTGGAAGAGACCTTATCGAATGAATCTGAATCTTTGTGTTAGATTCAAGGAGGAGATTGATAAAATGATTACATCAGGAATCAATGAGGTTATTGAGGAATCATAGTGGATAAGGATGATGTTCATTATCATTAAGGATGATTTAACAAAATTTTGAATCACACATTAACCAAGATTTTTGATGTGGGAAGAAAATATTGGAGTGAAAAAGTTTATGTTGTGTTATGGTCATATCAAAGTACTTATAAGAGACTGAACAAGGCCACACCTTTTCAATTGGTTTTTGGCATGGAAGTTGTGTTATCTATTGAATTCATGCTACCATCACTATGTATAGCACATGCAAGAGGGCTAGCTGATAAACAAGCCCTTGAGGAGAGGATTAGGAAGTTGATGTTGTTGGATGAGAGGTGGGTTATTGCTCATTGGAGTTAGAAAATAGAAAAAGCCAGGTAAAAGGCATGGCATGATAGACACATCAAGAATAAGCAGTTTGAGGTCAGGTAGATGGTTCTCTTGTATGATTCCAAGTTTTTGTGCCATCCTGGGAAATTCAAAGTCCATTGGTTGGGCCCATACATTATATCCTATATACTTGATTCAGGTGCTTGTCAGTTACAAGCGCTAGATGGAACACAGTTGTAAGGCCATTTCAATGGGAGTAGGTTGAAGCCCTAATATAAATAAGTCTTATTTGAATTTATAAATAATGCAATATTGCCAATTAACCTAGGATTTTCTTTAATGTAGTTTCTTTTCTTTGTGTTTCCCTTTCTCATTGTTTTGTTGGTTGGTGTCATTTTGTTGTGTGCGTGTTTGTGTGCTAGTATCCACTTATTATTTCAAAAAAAATCTATGCGCATAGGACTTCGTATCCATTTTTTGTGTGGGGTGGAGTAATGTTACAAGTTCTAGAAGCTATGATTATTGATGGCTTGGGTTGTAAAATCAAAAACATGTGGATTGGAAGATCGCGCGTAAAAGAGGTGAACATGAGGGAAGGATGGTGTCAAAAGGTTTCATAGAAACATGTAAAAGAATCAAAAGCACAAGAACAACATGAGGTAGGTGATGTGAAGAACCAGGATTAGAACAAAAAGGAAGAATGCCTTTGGCATTGTAAGCATTCCCATAAGGATCTATAGTCAGTAAGGGTTTTTGCACACCTGAAGGTTGCTAAATTTTTTTACGTAGGATTGAGTGTGGAGGAAAAGCACTGAAGTTTAGCATTCGAAAAATTCACTTATATTACAAAAGTATGTTGGTAGGTGGCATGGAATTTATTGCAGAGAAAAGAAAAAGTTATAAATAGAATACCACGGGTGCATTATTCTTTACCTTGCGTTTTAAGTTATCAAAGAGCTCTCGTGAACTAGGGCATCTTTGCAAAGAATGTTTGAGAAGATTTGTGAATATTTACGTGCATAGCTAGTTTGATCAATGAACTAGAGTGGAAAGGAGTACACAGGCATAAGTGGAGAAGGTTTTGTGGAAAGATCTCGTGGGTGTTACATTGTATTTTGGAAAAATGGTTTTCCATGTTAGAGTTATATAGCTAGGGAACGGGATTTGGAGGGATTTTTGCAAAGGAGTGGAGCTGCAAAGTTGAGAAGAGCCAAAACCATGAGAGAGGAAGAATTTTTAGGTACCTGATGAAGGAATGGCACCAAGGAAAGTAGAAAATGTTTCACCGAAGAAGGGATAGGGGAAACAAGTTGTTTCTACCAGTTTTAATGAAGAATGGTACGCAGAAATGTAGTACTACGACATATTACTTGGTAAGGAATCGATGTCTCATGTCAGGAAGATGGCCATAAGTGATTACAACCATCGAACGAGGACCACAGAAAATGAGATGACACTATAAATGGTTCTCCCTTTAGAGAAGAGGACACCAGATGGAATGCATATCTATGACGACGAAGTGAAGGTGAAAATGGAGAAGGTTGGTTTTTTGCAACTCTATGAGTTGCCCTATTTCGGCAAGTCGGATCAACTATACCAATGGTTGATGTTGCACGTGCATAAAGACCATTTCTATTTTGAAGTTCGGAGGATGTGCAAAACCCACCATCTAATTTCTAATTTCATCATCCTTATCTGTGAAGGAGAACCATTGGAAAATGATTTGGAAGACAAAGAATCCATTAAGAAGACTGTTGAAGCTTATGAGTACAAGAAGGGTTCACGCTACTTCGAATTTTCTTCAATCACCAACCGTGTGATGAGGATGGCTGCATGCTTGGTCACAAAGTTTAATTGGAAAGAGAGATGGACAAAAATCAACAAGGCCTAATTGAATGCATGCTACAAGATATCGAAGGGGACCATCTATAACCTCTCACCTTTTATTGTAGAGGAGATTATAAATGTTGCGTGCGACGGAGAGAAGATCATGTTTGTTAATTTCCTCCTCACCATTGTCTTTTCAGAGATTGTAGTTCCCGCTAGGCTAGATAAATTTGTTTGGGAATACCCAAAGGAGAATCCCTCCCCCACTAAGACGTTTGAGTATTATACTTGTGAAACCATGACGATCGATCATAAGGTGCATCTGGAAAAGTGGTGTAAGTGGATGTGTGACGCATTTAGGGATGAATGGAGAATACCTTAGTAGTTTCCTTCATTAGTATAAGGAGATGCCGAGTTCACCGTATACTAGCATTTTTGTATCAACAGATTTACTTTGATAGATGGCACCAAGAGTCCTTAGTGTAAGTTACCTTTCTCCTTCACGGCGCATTACTTCTAGGTCAGGGTCAATCGATTCAAAGAGGTGAAGAAACTCAAGTTTGATCTAAGTGTAGTAGATCAAGATTACCACGTGTTGTGAAGGAAGTTAATATACCCCAAGAATCACGCCTATGTGGAGAAATATGTCTCCCATGACGTGCACATGTTGAAACTAGTAACATTTCCTGTTGCAGGGAGGACAACAGTGAGGGTAGTGTATTTGCACCTAAGGCCTAAGTATGAAAAATATGCTTATGTTGAAGATGATGTCTCCATTATTGAGGACCCCACCACGAGGAAAAAGGCTATGCCAAGGAAAATAGAAAGAGAAAAATCTCTTGATAAAAAGGCACCGAGTGCATAGACAGTACAGACAGCAGGGGCATAGGAGTCAGGTGTGGGCACAAGTACTTACATCCACCAGAAGAGGTCTCCTATTAGAAAAGATTTACTATAAAATGAATATTATTCGGTAAGAGAAGAGTCACCTGAGACAAAAGAAAAAGAGAATTCCCTTGTATTGGAGTCACCAGTAAGGAAGAAGCAAAGGGTGAAAAAAGGGTCAGACTCAGGAGAAACAAAAAGCATGGAGGCCGAGAAGGGTGATGAAGACGATGAAGAGCACAATGAGACTCAGAATAATCCTGTGTACGATGTACATGAGTCAGATGAAGAAGGAAATGAATAAAGGGATGAGAATGAGGAAGGCAATCATGAAAAGGGGGGGTGAGGAAGTAAACATGAAATATTAAAAGACCCTGACCCCAACCGAGGAGCATATGGATAACACTATAGAGAGGGAGGTGGTGGGTATCATCTAATAGTTAGTGGAGAAAGAAGTAGAGAAAAGTGCCGAACAAGTTCTAAAGGAAACTAAATAGATTGCAAGTGTAGGAATGGAGTATGGGAGCACGGGCAGAGACCTCAGTTTAGCAGTAAGCTTCCCAATGGCAATGCGTATAGGTGGGAAGGGTACAGTGGTGGCCTAGGAACATGATATGACTTATATTAATGATCCAAGCAAGGTACTGTAAATGCACTTTCAAATTACCATGTCCACCAACCAACTCCTCACTTGGTATTATTTTGATGAAGAGGGTGTGTACCCACGCATGAGGAAAATGTTATCTTGGAATTTTGAGTCCCACGTTTGAAGTAAATCGTGATGCATTGACGAAGATACCAAATGCTAAGGGAGTAAACCCTCTTATAAATTCCCAGCAACTGTCAGATGAGAAAATTTGCAACACGATCAACAAAGTATAGGTGGAGGTGGAAGCAAGACTCTTTGGAAGAAGAGCTTGAGAAAAAGAATGAGGAGATCATTGAGTGCGACAAGGAGATAAAACAAGAGGAATTGATCAATGCGTAGTTAAGGCGTGAACTAAGGGATGAAAAGGAAAAGGTGTGAAAAGTCCACAAGAAGATAGAGTCCATTTCAAATGACATTATATTGAAAAACCTAGACATGACCCTGCCTAAGTAGAAATATGAGTTAACCATGCACTCCTTGGAATACTTGACCCACATCCTCACCATGGAAAGGCGGCCACTCGCATTAGAGTCGACAGAAGAGGCGATGGCATCCCAGAAGGAGGAAGAAAAGCTAAATATTAGGGAGATAGTGAATCGGTACTCCAAGATCCTTGCCACAGTAAATATTGCCACGTAGATGGCCGAAGTCATGTACGAAAATTGTACCGACAAACATAGGGTAGCAAATATATTGGTTGTTACACGTGAGGTGGATTTGAAAGAATTTCAGGAAAATAACAAAGGTAATAGGGAAAAGCGCGATAAGATCCTAGGAGAAGTTTAGAAGAAGTTGGAAGCAATCGAAATGTTGCGGGGTTCGATTAAGAATAGGCTAAACAAACAATAGCCCCAAGTCACTCGCAGGATGGATGCACTTTACGATCTTAGTAAGAAGTTGGGAAGCATTGTAGATATGCTAAAAGCTAAGATTGATGAACTAATTTTTGATGAAGTAAGCACATTGGTGGATGACCTACCTCAGCAGGCGCAGGGAGAAGTAGATGCTTGGGAAAAGATTGAGGCATCCATGAATAAGGATTTCCCACTCCTCATGCAACAGTAACATATTTTTCGATTCTTCCATTCTTTATTTAGATTATTTCAATTCCACTATTATTTATTCTTTGAAGGAGCAGAATGTTTCCGAGGATGGAGAACACACATAGTATGGGGTGATGTTGGACCCTAAATATTGGCTAAGTACCAAGAGGCACACGCACATGACCAGTAAATAGAAGGGCGCTCAGGGAAAATCACAAATGAAAAGGGTTTAAGTGAAACCAGAGCACGTGCAGGAGGAAGAACAAGGTTTTAAATGACTTAGCCATATTTGGCATCATGAAGTCACTTGAGGAAAAACATGAGCACTTGACTAGGCGTGATAAGTGGATAAGGTGCCAGCCTGAAACCGTGGAGGCCAATAAAAGGATATTCCATGCAGGGAATATTCCTAGAGGCATCATTACAGTTAGTGGAAGGTTTTGCGAAGAGGATAAGCATTAGCCTATGGAGGACCACATTGACACTTGGCACGTGATCTGCTCATGACAGAAGTCATGGCAGTGGACGTTGATCCTATTTAAAGGAGTGCTTGGGATAGAAACAAGAGGGAGAAGGTATTGCGAAGATGCTAGAGGGTATGGGGAACTAAGAGAAGAAGGAGGGTAACGAGGTGTTACAAAAATGTTAGGTAATGCTAAGGGTTTGGAGTTGATGATGCTAGGGTTTAGAGTTCTTGAGGCTAGAGGGTTGCAAAGGATATAAATAAGCATATTTATGGGTGTTGGGGTCTGTAACAAGGGTTATAATGGGGAAAGAATAGTTAGGATCTCTGATCAGATTAGTTTAGAGGGGTTGGATCTCTATTATTTGATGTATATGGTCTGAGATGACCATTTTGAATCTAGTGTAGCTACTAGAAACTCTTTTAAATCAATATACATGGATCTATTTTGTACATATTGTTTATGGGTGTAAACCCTATTGTTATTTGGCTTTCCATGACTCAAATTTGGTTCTTTTGTGATGCATTGATGTGTAGATCTGTTAGTTATATCTTCTGCCTTTTAATTAAATGCATGTACTTCTGTTTCTGGAAATAATCCTCCATTAATGATGAAACTCTCTTGCAAAGGTCACATAAAGGAGGGGCTCGGCACCGATGCGCACCTCGGGTGAGTGACCAACATATTCTTGGTGATAGGCTAACGCGCTTGGGGTTAGAAAGAGGTATTGGGGGTAAAAATAATGACTACAATTTTATACAAAGAAGCATTACATTATTTGGCATGAATTCTTAACACTCAAATTGTATCCTCGTGAAAATAATCTACAAGAATTATGCTAAGATACCCACATCTAGACCTATCAAAAGCTTGTAGAATATACTAAGCTTCTACAAAACCACACTATGCTCACATTTACAAGCATAATCGACCTTAATGTTTTAGATGAAAAATTCTAGGCTGTTGAAGATTCCTTACAATTTGACAAACCTCTTCTATTTATAGAATTCATGTATCTCTAGTGGGATAACATGATTCCTTTAGTAATAAAAGGTTCCCTTCATAATATTCTTTAGGTTACCTCATGTGGTCATTGATCAATCCCATAAACTTTCCCTTGTTGGATCGAGCTAAGTCAAGCCATCATGTTAGTCCCTAGTTGAAATAAGTGGATTAAAGACCACATGTTCTCCCTGTTAACTATAACAATGTCGACATGGAGTCATGTATGACATGAATCTCATCATTGGAGTGAATGGAATTGATCTCATAAGAATGCGGAATTCTGTGAGGTTCTTAGTGTTTGATGAATTCTACATCTTAAGATAGGATTTTGAGACTGGATATGATTTCACAACCTTCCCTAGTGTTATGCAGTTCCAAACAAGTTTGTGTGGCATCTCTAGTGTTGTGTGGCTTGGGTAATCTTGCACAATGCTTTTAGTTTTTTGTGGCTTTGCTAAAATTTCTTGACATTTTCAATGTTATGTGGCTTGGGTAAGCTTGCATGACATTTTTAATGCCATACGGCTTGGATAAGCTTGCATAACATTTGTAGCATTGTGTGGCTTGGGTAAGCTTGCACAACATTTGTATGTAGCTTTGTGTGGCTTGGGTAAGCTTGCGTGACATTTATAATGTTGTGCATCTTCGTTAATCATATGCGGCATTCATATTATTCTGAATATTTCACAAAATGACTAAGGCAATGGATCCCTGTGTGTCTTGTTTTAAACACCTAGATTTTACATCCTTATTGTTACATGACTCAAGACAATTTTGTGTAGTATTTCCAATGTTGTGTGGCTTTAGACAAGATTTTGCGGAAATTCTAGTGTTGTGTGGCTTAAGGTAATCTTGCACAACATTTATATTGTTTTATGGCCTAGGTAATCTTATGTGATATTTGTAGTATTGTGCAACTTGGTAAAGCTTGTGCAACATGTGTATTATTATTTAGCTTAAACAAAATGAATAAGGTAATTGATCCTTATGCAACTTGTTTGAGAGTGACACAACATTACACAAGTCTTTATTAAATAACTCTAAATGTTTTTCGATGATGTAGGATTGTACATGAACCTGGATGCTCCTTCATTGGCCTATGAGCAATTGGTGGTGTTAAAAACAGTGCAAGATCAATTGAAAGTTAGAAGAAGCCTAATGTGTACTAATTTTCAACGTGTTCAAAATAATAGTAAACGTGTAGTTGTTACATACCTTGTATCAAAAACATGTGTAAAAAAGGGAAGAGAGAATAAAAGAAATACATTCTAGGGAAAGTGTGGGGTGTTAGAAATAATTACTTAAAATCCATGCAATTATGAGGAGAGTGAAAGGGAAGAGATGAGAGAAGAGGAGAAAATAAAAGGAGAGAGATATTTAAAGAATAAGCAATACAATGTGCCAGTAAGACTTAATTGGTATAAAAATACTCTAAAACATACAACTTTACAACTAATAAATGCCTATGAAAGTATTCGGTGTTTGACCATAGAAGCATCGAATAACATGTCCAACATGTCAAACTTTGTACTTGTTTATACCCTTTCCAAAAATGTTAAAACTCTAATGTACTTCACACTCATAAATTTTTTACCTTTATCACGTTTTAGGGTAGATGATTCGATGACAAATATCACATGTTAACCCATTTCCTCCATGGGAAATCACAACATAGATAGATTGGAGGGGTTTACTAGGTATGAGTTGTCAATTATCTGAGTTAATTTCGTGATCGAGAAAAGCTAAATTCTAAACCATTTGCTTCAATGTCTGGTGCATGTGGAATGTCAAGATGTTCAGGTCTTGCGTGATTTGAAGGTGAAGGAGTTTCCATTTCCATTTCCATTTCCATATCTAAAACTTCATATTCTGTTTGATACTTTTTTACTTCTCCTAATTCAATGTTGTATTTGTGAAGAAGATGAATTGGGGAAGATCCCTCAGCTGGAGTAGTATTTCCGCTTGTGTTTGAGAGATTGTCATTAGTTGTTCCTGAATTTCTCTTGTTATGCTTAAGGTTTCTCTTAGCACGACGATGCCATCTCTTTAAAGACTCTGCCACTTGTTCATCAAATATGCTTTTTCTCATGTTTGTTCCCATCTGCAAGTGTAACAACCACATTCTCAACTTTCCTTATTGTAACAAAGAAAATATAAACAAAATTTTGTTTCAATTTGGGACAATGTGACAAATTATATACCTGCATTACAAGAGCGTAAAGCGGCAAAGTTACATAGCTACACAGGATCTGAACAACAATCCTATATTTCAAGAATAAAATGATTAGTTAAGTTAAAATTTATATTGGGAAATAAGAGTAAATATTTTATTTGTTGTTCAAGTAATATAATTCAGTGAATAGGTAGTGAGCCAAAAATTATAACTACTTACCCCATGCTCAATCTACTTATGATCTCTGCCGTCGTTCCATGAAAGCAAGATTTTAGGCCGTACTCATACTGCATCATTTGTATGGACATAAAAAAGATACATTTGAATATCATGAAGAATAGATCTCAATTTACCTACTAGTCAATTAAAGTGAAGGCTTACCCATGACCAAAAGAAAAATGCAAACTGAAAAGCATTCTGCAAAACAAACGTCAATAATTTATCATTTTTAGTAATGTAAATTGGAATTTGTGAAATATGGCAAGATAAGGAGATAATTGTTGCAAAGACACTAGTAAATTATCACCTGAAATAATGTGAAGTGAATGAGATAGAGAATCCAGTGAGGACGACCAAACCAAAAGAGTTGGTCATTAGGCTTCACCACCGGAGCTCCTTGAACAACAGGATTTGTATCTTGGATTTGTAAAGCCATTGTTGTTATTATAACCTGGAGCTTTGTTCCCACTATCAAAAGTATCTGTTTAATTATCAATAGGGAAATAATTATTATGGAATTTATCAAAACCTATCTCAAAACAATAAGGTGAAATTGGTAGTTTGTGCCCTTACAATTAATGGAACGAATGACAACAATAAATATATTGACCACCCTGCACACAAACCACATATGACATTAATGTTAGAATTATTCTCATATACATACAATCAATGGGTTAGGGTTGTATTAAAGTTTGAGAGATTTACCGTGTCCATTGACAAGTAAAAATAACATAGCGAAAAACCATAAGGGAGGGCTGCAGACAAATTATATGCATCTCATTAGTTTAAGATAAACAAATCATTTTACTTACACAAAAATAATTTTTAGTAGAATACCTTATGGAAACCACAGCATTGAAGTCATCTTCCAGTGATCTCTTTATATATTTTTGGAAGTTAAATCTGCTATGCGGAGCAAAGTGGGCCTGCAATAGTCAAGAAAAATGTATTTTATTATTGAATAAATATGTGAATTATAATTCAATCCACCCTTAGGAAGTAGGGGTGTACAACATGTATCTAGTGAAATAGTGTTAGGAGACTTACAAGTATAAAGCCATGGCGCAATGTGAGGTAATCAACTTTGGGTACGGACATTACAAATTGTCTGAAAAAGCATACCTGGTGACATGGGATTTGCCCGATAAGAAATTTGTTTGTCGATACTAAATTGCAATGAGTGTATCTTCTTGGCTCATTGGCATTCACCGTTTATGGAATAATGCTCCACCAAGTGCAAAAATTGTTAAATAGCTTGACACTTAGGCAATGACTCTAGAAAATATGCTCGACAAGCCAAAAAGATACAATTTTCCATTAAATAAAATTCAGATGTATTAGGAAGAAATTTATACAATCCAGACGAGAATTGGCGTTGTTGACCAGAAGTTCATATGCCTTCTTCCAAAAGATGTTTCACGAGTAAATCTAAACCTCGCGGGATCTACATGTAGTTAGGACACATTTACTTATATTGGTGTAAGTCCTTATAAAAATATTATAACTAGGTTGAAAATGAAGAACATATACACTAACCATTTGAAAATTCATAGTCTAATGTTTTTGTCTCTTCCTCCCATGCCTTCCATCTATTCATCTGAGCACATAAAAGAACAAAAAATAATTAGCATTTGCTTGTTTTGCATAGGCAGCGTATATATCATGGGTGAGGGAATGAATGAACGAATTTTTTTTCTAACATCCATGAGACTCGAGAGTCTCTAGGACTAAAAACTAAGACTTAAAGATGATTTCAAACTCTTTGGGAAGAAGTACATACTTTGGCTTGTCCAAGTACCATGGTTATGATGCACGATAAAACATGGAACACTGCTAATGCGAAGACAAAGATATGTAGTTGTTGTAAACCGCCCTGGGAGATAATTGGTGCCTTTCCCTGAATTTAAAACAATATTAAGCAATGAGATACAGATATGATTGGGTTTCAAGATACATCGAGAAAAGAGTTTTAACTTTTTGCAATATTAACAGGCAGCCTCTGTGACCTGATGTTTTTTTTTTTTTATCTGGACAGATTTCTTTTTGTGGCTATTTGGTCTGGTTATTAAAATCATTGATTCATTCATTCATAGTAATAATAAATGATGTCGGGTACCTAAACTTACTTGTTTGTCACAGAAACCAGCGCCACAATCTTCGGCACCGGCCAAAATACGCGACGAGAATGAAAGCTTGGTTTTAAAATCAGCGGCCTCGGCCTCGGCATCGGCATCGTCTTTTGAACAGGGAAGTAACGAGTCTGCCACGCTATGAGATACACAAATCTCTGAAATTGGCTTCTGCCCAACGGTGAGCAGCAGAGATATGAAGCCCAACACCATCAGTTCTGCCAACGGAATATGCTCACTATTCACTTCTGAATCTCAACTAATGACAAACCAAAACAAAACTCCAAATATTCACCTGCTTTAATTTTTTCCAGTGCCTCGCTCAAGGCTTTCTTATGTCGTTTTTTAAGCCACTGCAAGTCCAGCACAAATAATCAGGGTACGCAAATCAAAATACTAGTCACTCGATTTCAACAGGGAAAAGAATTTGAACATACAAATTACCTTAGCAATCAAATGAATCGATTCTTCGATTAAAATAGAAATAAGAACAAAGCCCATGCAAACAATTGCAACAGCCCATGTGGCCGTCTGTTCCAGAGATCGAGAATCCGTCCCTCCTCCTCCTGCTGCTCCTGCCATATTTCTCTACCTCTGTCTAAACCTCTACCTTCTTACTCATACGCACCCAATTCGACTTTGTAGTTGAATCTATTCGTTAAGCTTCAAACAATCATTGTTGATCTATCATATCATATATATTATAATTGATATTTCCGACGGAAATTCGGAATGCAAAGCAGAATGATATTTTGGCTTTACATTAAAAAATATATTTAATGACAGCGCCGCCCTGGACACAACCTGATGATATTTTCAAACGCGGCTTCAAGTCTTGATCCTTTCATTTTCATGGACCAAGTGTTGTGTGCATCATCACTTGTAGGTAGAAGACCTGGTTTCTCTCTATATATTATACTGACCCGTAACACTAGTTTACAAATTGCACGTTTCCTTCATTTCTTTTGGAGCCTTCTTTAACGGTAATTATAACGTCATTCTCCTCCCCTTAAAGTAGACACAATTTACACGACTGGGTGCATAGTACGGAAGGTTAAGTTGTTATTTGAGTAGTATTAATTTCTATTTACGATAACTAATTAGCATTTACCTGAATATTTATGTAACATGACAAAGAATTGTATTATATTTTTTCACATTAAATTTCTTAGTCAAGAAAATCATATCGTATATGGCGTACTATGACATAATAATTGATTTGACATTACTCAAGAAAGTCATATTATGCATGACATAGTATGACATAACAAATGATTTGACATTATTGACAACAAAAATTTAAAACACAAGACAAATCAATTAATCAAAATTTATGTGAGTCATTTGTTAACCATGGGGTTCCACAAATTACTAGATATATATCTCGGTCGTTCATTGAAAACCTTAAATATCATGGATGCACCTCAAATGTCTTAGCCACAACAAATCATACTTGGAGATACATGGAAGCGCATGCAAATACCTATAGTTAACTAGGGACATCTATGTTTACCCAACGAATGATCTTACATTACTAACAATAGGAATTTAATACACTAGCCAAATCAATCAATCAAATCATACACCAAAAGTTGTAAAATCATGTGATGCCATGAATATCTGATTTTTAATGTACCACACGAGACAAATCAATCAATCAAATTATATTAAGATAAGTCGTATAAGCATAGGCCTCCACGAATTTCTAGGTAGGGATCTCCGTCATTTGTTCGTATCCTCGAACGTAGTGGATGAGCCTCGAATAGCGTAGCCACTACAATTCATACTTGCAGATACATGGAAGTACCTGCAAATACATGCAATTAACTAGAGGCACCTTCGTTTACCCTTACATAGATTAAAATTAGACGTCCACGAATGCCTGTCAAACACATTTTTAGTGAAGTATTGCCCTTCCAATTGTGCACAACAAAGGTAGACTAATAATATTCTATAAAATTAAAAAATCAGATTTAATTGTGAAACGAAATCATAACATTTATCATTATACATATCAATATATTATATAATTGGTATAAGGATCTATGTGAAAAATTACAGTCATGTTTCATATATGTGATTTAAGAAAATTTAAATATATGTAAGGGCATTACTGATTAGGTAAATATGATTATATTCAAGCAAGATCAAGTTATATAGATACAAGCATACGTGATAGATAGGGTTTGTAGAATGATTCAGCTTGCCTTCGTAGGTCTGAACTAATCCTGGACCTTGGTAACATATATTAAAAGGCTAAATCTAGGTTATGTAAGCTCTAATTCAAAAATTGGAATGTGACGATCTCAGGGATATTAGCGCATAGGAGAGGACACGGCCGTCTGGGGGCTAGCATCCATTTTGGGAACTGGTGTTTTTGAGATAGTTGTGATTCAGGTTCTTCCTGTATTACTTCTTGTCACCTTTAGTTCGAAATAGGTTGCGACAAGTTCACTATAATTTTTCTTAGTCGCACATGTACCTGCAAAAGAAACCATAACCACCTACACAATACTCAAATGCACATTAGATGAATAACTAATGCATATGCTTGAGTCAGATTAACCTTGGAAGTCACCCTAATGTGATATTTACTGAGCATTGCACTACATTTCAGACTCGATGTAGTTCTAGTGTGTGTATGTGATTGGAATAATGTCGCTTGAGCTAGGTTGCCCTAGTGTCAGTGGCACAAAGAATAATGAGCTACTACTTTGTCTCAATGCAAAATGTGTGATATGGAATTTAGAATAGCCTCCCCCTATGCTTTGAATAATGTAGTCACATGGTGATGTAGTAAATTGGAAATATTTAGCTCCTTGTGGTAGTAAGTGCCTTTTTAAAATGTTTGCCTCTCAATGAGGTTAAATAAGTCATGTGTATATATATGTGTATATATATATATATATATATATATATATATATATATATATATATATATATATATATATATCGTCCCTTCACTCAAGGTTTATCATTAACAAAATAAAAAACAAGGGTGATAACATAAGACAAGAAAGAAGTAACATTCGAAAAGTTGGTAAACGAGAGAAAAATGACAGAAGCACCCAGAGGGACAACAACACCTGAGCGCTCCTGTTTCTAATGGGCGGTTTTGTACATGTGCCTAAAAGGATAAACAATGAAATAAAAAAACAAAAAGTAATACACGTGAAAAGTTTAAAAGTAATATCAAAACAAAGTAATGATTTGTTAATGAGTAATTCTCTTGCTTAGGAATCATGCATATAAATGACATGTTTAGAGGCTAGATGTACATAGTAAGTGTGTGATCTAGTGACTAAAATTTCCCCCACTTTATGCTGGTGAATAAGGATTTACTAGCATAAAGTAGAACACAAACACGTACCTTGGGGAGTCGAAATTAAATTGTGCCTAGTAGAGTGTCGAATGAGTGTTGTAGCATGCCGAATGGAATAGTGTAAAATGCATAGCATGGAATTCTAAGGAAAGGGAAGGATAAGGATCATAGGGGTGATCTTTGCATGAGTGGAGTGATAATGATGCATGTATGTAGTTCCTTGGAATATCATCTTTATCGAAGTGTACTTGAGATTTGCTTAATGGTTGTTTGTGTGCTTTGCCTTTGTTGGCAGGAGAGGACTTGCAAAAGAAAACAAGTGTAGTCAATTCTCATGGTAAATGCAATTGAAATTTAACTTTAAAAATATGTAAAATTGGAAATGTGTATTAGAAAAAGAAAGGGGTGGAAATTTGTTCTTGCTTGTAGACTTGTTACTTAGGAACTGGTTGGAATAATGTGAGGGATTTGGGTGTCCTATTACCAAATGAAGGATTTGAGCATGTCAACACTAAAATTTGGATTTAGGCATCATGTTGTCGCTAACAGAAAGTGTATTGGGATAGCTCATATGCCTTTCCCTTGAACCGTTAACACTTCCCCATAGATAAGTGACATTGCAAATGATCAAATATCTGATTTGTAACTTTCCTCAGGCGATACATTGTTCCAAGCATATCATTATCCTACATATGCCCTAGATGCCACTTCCTTATTTGGATCTTTCTTTGGTTCTTGAGTAAGTAGTTAGTTTTTGTTAGTAACTTATTATAATATGAAAAATATAGTTAAACTACTGATATTGTAGAGTATTGTAACTATGCAACTATTTAAACTTCTTTGTAATTGTTTTTGTTTGTAGGACAAGAGCACCCAGGTGGGACATTAGCATCCACTGTTACTCTCTATACTGGGTGGTTTTGTCTAGGCTTTGAATGTAGGCCAAGTCTATTTCTATCCCTATTATATAACTAATTACTGCTCTAATCATGTTGATTGTGATTCTGTAATTGTTGTTTGTAACTACTTGGAGGGTGAAAAGGTTCACATGATGTTTTACCCCACTCATTTGGGTTGCATGAGATGAACAAGAGCGAATAGAGCCCAAACAAGAAAGGATTAAACTGATATGCATATTTTTATAGGGATTCATGTAGGGTAATAGAGATTACGCATGGTAGTTACCATGGCACAAGTAAAATAATTGAAAAATGCTAGCATACAAGTGTTAGTGATAAATAAGCAATGCACACAAAAATAACAACTAGTAAAATCATACAGGAAAACAACAAACAAGGACATGGTGAGGAGATGGTTGCATACATGGGACACTACTAAGGATGTCACAATATAATCAAAACCACCAAGGTTTGTGCAAATAAGGTAACAAGAAAACATAAGGCATAGCCCGCAAATAAGGTATAAGAAAATCAGAAAACCATGATTGGAAGGAGTCTTGCAAAGAAAATGCTACACATGAAGCATCTGTTATCATGTCAGGAAAGATAAATAGTATCCCACAATGTAAAATTTGAATTTATAGGAATGAAAATGTGAAATATTGTTATAGACACCTAAAATTAACACCGCTAATTTCCCTGACCACATACATTATCCCCACAATAATATTAAATCAAAAAATTCAATTACATGATTTAATCCATAAATTACTTATCCTAAGTCTAAAGTAATTCACAATATTTACTCCATGTAAATATCTTCACACACCCTGGAAATTTTACTTTACAGTTGTTAAATCTTCTTAAAAACTACCTAACCATCCTAAAACAATCCTAACCATTTCAAAATCATCCAAAACCTATTTTCTCACTACATCCTAACCTCTACACCTCGTCCACAACCTCCCATTAACCATTTATCCACATCATAAACCAAAAAACCTTGTTTAGAAGTAGTTTTAACCACTTTCCAAGTACTTTCCCCCAAAAACGTGGATTGTCGATGATTCTAGCTAATCGCCAGTGATTATAAATAGCACCTTTGTGCTCTCTCTCAAGGATATTTGATTTCTGACCTTCAATATTCAATTTTCTTCTTTCTTTTGACTTTATAGAATCCAATACATACTTAGATATCTTCCAACATCAACATCAATCATTTGCAACAATGATTTTGTGGTCTTTATCATCACTCGACCTTCAGGAGATGTGACAAGACAAGACAACAACATAAATCATTCCCACTAAAGATCTAAGGCATCTTTTGGCTCCTCTTCTATCCAAATGTATTTATGCATCTTTGTTCACCATTTACAATTCATAAGAAGTCTTAAAATCAATCAAAAATATAATTTTAGAGCTTGAATTCTTGTTTTTAGCAAAGTTGTCAATTTAACAGTAATCACTAATGAATCACCCGAATCGCCAGCGATTGGCCTAAATCGTGGGTGATTCCTATCAAAATTTATCTTTTTACAAATTTTTCAGCTCTCTATCATTTTTATCAAACTATCTGCATTTAACATGTTGTTTCCAAGTATGGCTCTCTGTTAGATGGCAGTTTTTGGTCCTTATCATCCAGTCACAATAATTTACGATCTTCTTATAGTCCAACGCGCTTTCTTTTAGGAACACTACAACATTCTTCACGATTTGAACTTGTGTGCAATACAATTTTCCATTAATGAAGAAGACATCAAAGATCAGATCGAATTCCTTCACAAGATCGATCAAGAGACTAAATTTTATTGGTTTGACTACTTCAAGTATGTCTTGATCGCATACACTCTTTCCTAGGCCACCTTCAAAGTTACACAGGACCTTCCTTTCAATATTGAGGTTTAGAGCTCTGCATCCATTATCTATCTATTGTTATCTATTACATATCATTATCTTTATCAATTCACTTAATTTTTACAAAGTGAGATGACATCCTCCAAGGAAGTCCCTTCAGTTTTTTGGAATCAGCCTTTGCCGAGCAACTTGTTTATCCATTTATCTAATGCTTTACATTTAGTGTATTTGATCACAGGGTAATTTTTAGGGCATGAGGACTTACACATTCATTTGGACTCAATAACTTCAATCAGCCATCAACATCAGTGTTCATCCTTGCAGGTATTGGTAAACTCTGTTGTCTTCTGAGGTCAGTTTTTTTTGTTGTTTCACTTCATTAATTTGAAGTATAAAAGAAAAAACTTCTCTGAACATTGTGGAACACTTGGTGGGACCTCCTTGTCCCTCTTCATTTGAATTTTTATCAAAATCTATTTATTGGCCTTCTGTTATGTAATCACCAGTGATCTAGTCAAATCACTAGCTATTTTTGTCAATCACCGACGATCTCTTTGACCGATTTTGATTAGTCAATCAGTCATCCTCTAACATCATTATCTTTTTTTATTTTCTATCTTATGTTAACCCTTTTACATGTTTTTATTCTAGGGCTTTTTTCTTGCTGCGTTATTACATTGCTAAAAAATCAAAAATTCAAAAATTAAAAAGGAAGTGTTTCTCAGGGGAGTCTTCTTCTTTTGTTTTTATTTTGAGCATCACTTTTTGTTATCTATCCTCATTGAAATCAATCATTCTTTTGGGACTAAAACAAACTTTTCATCTTGCTTGATCACATAGATTAATTAAGGGAGTAATATATTGCATTCACTCAATCTCCCTCACACACAACCAAATCACATCAAACACAAACTTGCATTGAAAATTTTTTACCCAGGTGAAACTATTGCGATTTCATCACCCAAAAAGGAAGCCGAATCGGTGTTCTGGTAGAGTATAAAAAATTGGTTATCGGTATATTGGCTAAGCACCTAACTCCCTTATCGCTACGAGACCATTAAGTGGGGGGATAGGCCCCAACACCAGGCCCCGTACTAGCACCAACACAAATTTGGGCCTCACGTACCTTTGGGTATATCGAGGAATACAACCTTAAACATTCTTGAAACCATCCATAGGCATTCATTTACTAGGACCTTATCAACCGTTTTACACATTTTACTCCTCTTATAAATTAATCAAGATAATCAAAATCTTTCTGTGTGATTCATTTTCTACTTGTAATCAACCAATCTAGATTTCTTTTCATTTATTAGGTGAATGTTTGTTATTATGGTTCTCGCAAGACAACAATCTCATGTTTAAACTTCTGAAGATATGAGTAATCAATTCCAACAATTCATAGAACATGTCCATAAAACCTTACAACATGTGCAAGCTTGTATAGAAGATGATCAATGAATCATTGATGAACACAAAGCATTTCTATCAACCTCACAACCTCTTGATTAGGAACAACTAAATTATCCTAGTAGCCAATTTTCTTCATCTGAGATACCTGACCCTTTTCAGTCCCCATTTCTTTGATGGCGGGGATCCTATCTTTTAAGAAATATTAGACTCAAACCCCATAGCTCTTAATGTTTAACTTGCTACCAGAGGTGTTCATGTTCTTTGATTCTGTCCACTACCTAGGATCTGCTCTCTTCTAGCTTCTCAAGGAAAAGGATCCTCTTGTCAATTGAATCTTTGTATTAGCTGTCTTCCACTATTTGAAGCAACTTGAGAGCTAGCATTTCAATTTTAATAGGAATCTCTACTTCAAATCCATATAGCAGCTGAAAAGGTGACATGCATATTGCCTTCTTAGGAGTGATCCTATCATCCCACAATGCATCATATAATTTTTTTTGCCAATTCTTTTGATTCTCATCAACAAGCTTGCAGATAATGGTCACAATATTTTTGTTGCTTGACTTAGCTTAACCATTCCCTTGATGATAGTAGTCAGAAGAATGAGCAAGTGAAATTCCGAAGCCATAACACAATTTTGTCAATTCCTTTGAAGAGAAATAGGTAACATTTTCTACTACAATATTCTAAGGAACTCCAAAACAAACAATGATATTCTCTTTTATGAAATTGCAAACAACTTTAGAGCTAGCCTGTTTGGTTGGAATGGATTCCACCCATTTGGTGAAGTATTCTATGGCAATGAGCACATAAGTGTGCCCAACACTTGAATGGGGATTCAAAATTCCAATGAAATCCAACCCCCATTATTGAAATGGTTCTTCAATAATCACAGGTCTGAGAGGTAAGGTAGCTAGATGAGGCTTTCCAACAAATTTCTAGCATGCTTTGCATTTAGAAACCCAGCTCTGAGTATAAAAAAAAGAGAAGGCCAATAATATCTACCTCTGAGAATTTTGTGGGCATTCACCATGGCTGAAAAGTTTCCACCACACTCTTGATCATGATAGGCTTTGAGGAGTTTTTCTTGTTGTTCCTTATCAACACACTTAAGAAAACAACCATCTATTCCTTTCTTGTAGAGTGCATGATTCTAAATCACATATTTGGCTTCTTTCATCATGAGAGTTCTTTGCTGCTTGTAATCTAAATTAGGAGGGCCATCCCCATAGGTAAGAAAGAAAGCTATGTCTGCATACCATTCCTTTGTAGTGTTCACAAAGAGAACTTGTGGGCTATCTTTTGAGTAGGTTGGTCAAGTGTCATCTCTTTCTCCAAGCTAAGATTTGAGAGATTCATCTTTAGCAATCAACTTGCACAAACCATTTCCTCTAACCAGATTAGAGGGATTAATCTCTAGGTCATACTCTTGGATCCTTGCAATCCAATTTCCTCTTTTGGCTCTGGGATCTTGTTGTTTCAAAATGGACTTGATTTCACTTTCGAGGACCATCACCACAGTGTGAGAGTTGAGTATGTAAAATCATAAATTCTTCACGGCCTTGACTACTGTGTATGCATTCTTTTCCAATTGACTGTAATTTAGTTCATGCTTCTTCAAAGGGAAGCTCATGAAATCAATAGGTGTTTCCAATCCTTCATCATTCTTCTAAACTAGGATAGCAAAAAGAGTGTACCTTGAGGCATAACAGTACATGATGAATTCCTTGCTGAAATCTAGAGATACCAACATTGGAGCTTTGGAAATGGCCTTCTTGATTTCTTCAAATGCTGATTTTCCTTCGCTACTTCATGTGAAACTTGTTTGAGGCTTCATAATAGAGGTGATATGCTTTGTTAGTTTAGTAAATTTGGGGACAAAGTGGTGAAGAAAATTTACCTTCCCAAAGAATGAGTGCACTCATTTCTTGCTAATGGGAAGGGATAGTGCTTGAATAACATTTACCCTCTCATTGTTAATATATGGTCCATGATTATTCACGATGTGTCCCAACAGCTTGGCTTCTGTGACTCTAAAGATACACTTCTTGGGATTTAGAGATATGCCATGTTCTCTACATATTGCAAGAATCTTCCCCAAGTGAAAGATATTCTCACTTCTCTTCTTTGAAAACATGGTTAAGTCATCAAGGTATATGAAAATGCAATGCTTGAGATCTTTGAAAGCCAGGTCCATGGCTCTTTGGAAGGTGGCTCCCACATTGATCAGGCCAAAAGGCATCCCGCTGTAAGCAAAAGTTCCCCAAGGAGTTGTGAAATCCATCTAACTACAATCTTCTTCGGCCACTTTAATTTAATTATACCCTGAGAAGCCATCAAGCAAAGAGAGCATCTCAGATCCGGTAACTGCTTATAGGATATGATCCATGATCGGAAGAGGGTAATTGTCCTTGAGAGATGATTGATTCAGATTTCTGAAATCTACACATATTTTGATCTACCCATTTTTCTTTCTGACTGGTACAATGTTGGCCACCCATGTTGAGTGGTGAATGGGGAAAATGATTTTGGCATTCAACATCTTGTTCACTTCTTCCTTGATAACATCAGCAATATTTGGATTGTAGGGTCTTTGTTTCTACCTAAAGGGCTTAGCATCTTGTTACAGAGGAAGGGAATGATGCATTTCCTTCGTTTGAAAAGATTTGAGCTCGTCGTAAGAGTAGGCTAGCACATCAGAATACTTTTTAAGTAAAACAACGAAATTCCTTTTATCTTCAGGTGAACAGAATTTTCCAATGTTGACCATCCTTGGATCTTCAGAAGTCCCAATGTTTTCCTTGTCAAAATCAGATGGACAATGAGAAGATAGCTTTCATTTTTCACGAATAAATCTATCATGCTTTTCAAACAGGTCCTCTAGAGAGACTATACCTTTGGGGATCTTGTTACCTTTCAATTTGATCACGCCTTCATCATCCACTCTTTCAATTTCATCTGATGCATCTTCAGCCACAACTTCTCTATGTGAAGTAACACTTCCCTCAAAGAAGAGATTATTGAAGTTGTCTCTTTGCTCTAAGAAGGATAAAATCTGATTGTCGTCATTGAAAACTTGCCAGTGATCTACATTATCAGGTACACTTGGTCTGAAAACCATCTCAATGGTTATTTTTTCCTTCCAAAAGAAGGATGAGGAGTCAATAGGGATGCTAATATTGCAAGAGAATCAGCTCTTTCATTTTGTTGTCTTGGGATGGCTTCAATAGAGAATGCGTCAAAGAATTCAATGCAATCCCACTCTCTATTCCTATAATTCCTGAGCCTTGGGTTCTTCACCTAGTATTGCTAGCGGATTTGCTTCACTATCAATTCTATGTCACCAAGGCACCATAGCTTTTTGAAAGCCATGTCTTCTACTACACTTATGCCCAAGAGAAGAGCTTCATATTCTGTTGTATTGTTGGTGTTGTCAAACTGTAGTTTGTATGCATAAAGATGCATCACATTGGAAGGAGATTACAACACAACACTAGCCCCTGAGCCTTCTTTGGAATGGATTCCATCAAACTCCATACTCCAGACCTGATCTTTCTCTGATTCTGAGGAAAGTGGCAAGTTTTCTTCTCGTTGTGAAGTAAGGAAATAGTTTACTAATCCATAATCTTGAAAGAGGATATTAGCTCTTGGGTCATTGGAACTTCTTACTGTGAACTTCATTTTTCTTACCGGTAGCAGCTTCTTCATCTCACCCTTTACTAGAATAGTTACAAAGGTCCAATCTATATTTATCTCTCCATCAAGGTATCTACAAAAACTTCTACTCAAGAGCATGCCAAAAGATGCTAGAATTTCTACCACTAAGATGGTTAGAAGTACTTTCTTATTAGGGTATTCAGCCAAAGCCACTTGTGCATCTTTTATCCTTCCTACTAGTGGTACTTTCTTAGATTCCATTAAGTAACAAGCTTCATTAACTTTAGTCAATGTCATGCTGAGAGCATTGGCTACGCTGAGTGGAATTACGTTATCAGAAGCTTTGGAGTCAATGATGCATTGTTGAGCTCAAAACCAATCATGAGAAGAGACAAGTAGAAGGGTTCCACATTATCTGTTTTGGAAGCACTAAGGGCCAGTATGTTTTGAGAAAGTGGTGTAGATGGTGTCAGGATCAGACCTTTATAATTTTAACTTGAAGGTATAGAACTGCTTCTCTGAACAACATTGACTAGTCTATCAAACTGAGCAGGGTTTGTTTGCAAGTATTCAATCTCTGAGAGCTATACTTTGGTCTTACTTGCATGTTCCACAAAATCAAATGGGACAATGTTGGATGAGGGGGAAGTTCCTAGAGTGAGGGAAGGTTTACATGGTAAGGGTGTTTGAGGAACTTTGGCTGACTTAGGATAGACTTAATTGGAGGGAGAAGTGTTATTAATATCTTGTGAGCTAGAAGAAAGAAAGGGTGACTTACCAGATATAATAGCCTGATCTCTAGCATCCATTTGTCCTGGTTTCATTTTGGATGAATCCATTGATGGTGGTAATGGCGAGCCTCTGTTGATGATCTTCTTTTGTGTGGCTGCTGGAGTGGGATCTTCTTTAGTTTTCTTTTCCTCTTGAGCCACATAGGGAGATCATCTTTCTCGAATTGAGATCGAGTGAAGATAGCACATGAAAAGCTTAGGGATTCCTCTTCTTCTTCCCCATCGTCAAAAAATTTGAAAAATCCATTGTGCATATCAACTTCTTCAATTTCGAGGTAGCCTTCGTAATCCTCTACTATTTCTCCTTCAAGTTCATCAATTTCAGCATCCTCTCTTGATTCTATGGTGTCAAAGATAGAATTGATAGGAGGTGCTTCAAGGGAAATTTGGTGAGGAGGTGGTGTAATTATTTACCTATCAGGGAAGTTTTTCTTCCTTGGAGAATTCCTCATTGTCATTTGGGACAGTTGTTTCTTCAAGGCAAACAGATCATTCACCATTTTCTGGAACATATGATCTATAGTTACTGAAGCTGAACTCTGACCCTTCTGCTTCCCATTTGGGCCTTTCACCTTTCCAGAGAGGATTAAGTCATCATCAGTTTCAATGGTAAAGTTTTAAGCTTCCCTCAGTGTGTTTGGTTGAGCTCTTCTAAGGAAGAAACCAACTTCTAATGGTAAGGCACTAATGAAGAATCTTCTTAGGTGGCTCTTAGGAGGTAGCACATCTTCAGGGATTCTTCTTGTCAGTTTGTCAAACCTTGCTACAAATTCCCTCATGGATTCAGAGCTTTCTTTCTTTATTTGGAAAAATTACACCAATAGCTCTTGACCATTTTTAATACTCCTGAATCTATTTTCAAATGCTTTTCTAATATCTTCCCAACCAGTAATATATCTTGTAGGAAGCATGTAAAACCATTCAGTAGCCTTTTCCTGAAGTGATTCCACAAATAGTTTGACTGACAAATCTTCATCTTGAACACCTAACACACCATAAGTAGTGATGAAGGCTACTACATGTTCTTTAGGGAGTTGGGAGCCATATCCTTTGAATTTGGGAAAATTCTTTCTCAAACCTCTTGGAAAATCATGGAGCACGTGTGGGAGAGCAAGTGAACCAGTATTTCTTCCCCATGGTACATTGGGTGCACGTGCTTCACATTCATTATCAAACCATTATGTTTATGTTTCTGGCTTCTTCAACAGCTAGGGCTACTTCTCTTTCCTCTACTACAGCTTGGAGTCTTGCAATTTATTCAAGTTGAGCTCTAATCTCTTCCTCTCTATCAAATGGAGCTATAACCTTTTCTTCTTCTCTCTCCAACTCCTCAAAAGTAGGGTCAATCACTCCTCCTTGCCTCAGCTGGCAAGTATACCTTCTATCAGCTAGCTTGAAATTTTATTGTCTTTTCTGAGGTGCTGGAATCTGTTTTCACTCTTTCATCTCAAAAGTAGGTTCTTCTTCTTTGTCCAAAATCTTTTTAGCAACAAAGTAATGTTGTACACTCTACCTACTATGCCAAATAGCCTCCTTCAGGTTTGAAATGATATCTTCTTTGATATGAAAGAATGAAGAAGGTTTCTAGGAGTATTTGCAAGAATAGTCATACTCGTATTCATGTGGATCAAAAGGAACTTCAGACTTCAAAAACTTAAAAAATACTTAAAACCTTGTGGTCATTTTAGGGTGCAGATACTAAAAACTCTACCCCACGGTGGGTGCCAAAAACTATTGGTGAGAAAATTTGTCTTGTGGACAAATTTCTAAATTTCAGGCCAACGTTATAGAAATCTAAGTCCCTTTACATTTGAATGGTGAAGCTCCCATTGTTTAGCATTTAAAACCAAAGTGGATTTGTGGTGGTTTTTCAACCAGAGATCCATAGGAACACTCCACTGTCCCTATGGCAATAATAGTAACTCCTTGCTATATCAGAAATCAATTTGAGAAAGGGGAGGGAGTGAGAATGAAGGAGGGGGAGTTCAATTTTGTGGGTAGAGTGTCAAATGCCCACACACATCAAATTGAAGTTTCATTACATGCATTCATTAAAAGAAAAAAGAAAAATTTGTAATTTCTAAGCAAAAGATAGAATAAAACACATTGGTTACAAAGCACCAATCAGTCTTTCCATCTAGGGGACATAAAATTTCTTCCTTTTTTATAGATCTAAGAGTTCAAACTTGTACACTGAGTGGGAATAGAAGAACTAATAAAGAGAAGGAGAATATAAGAAGATTGACTGTCATTTTTGTCCACTATTCACAAAAATGTGCTTCCAGTTTCCAAATTTGATTTCCAGCTCGAACAATGACTCTCAGAAGACAAGAAATATCATGCAAGGGGTGGTTACAACTTTCCCAAACTACCAAGAAGTAGTTACAAAAAAATTTGATCATTTTTCCTTCTTCCAAATTCCTCTGCAGCAAAGAAAACACTTCTGACAAGCCCAAGAAGAGCTTCTGTGTGAAAACATGCATTTTATATTTCAATTTTTTAGTTTGCATATGAACTGTTGGATCCTTTTCCCTAATTGCTTTGAAATCGGGCCACGTGGCAGGAGAACATTGGAGAAAATTCGGGAGGAACATTTTTGTTTTTTTGCATGCTAGAGATGTTTTCTCAATTTTCTCCCACAAAAATCCATCAAAATTCAAAATTGAAGTGTCCATCATGTAGATAATTTCAACATATTTCCAATGATACCAAAAATGTGAAAAAATGAGCTCTGGTTCGAAAGATATGGCATCTTGAAGATTTAGGGAAAAAATGATCAAAATTAGGGTTGGCGGGGTCAAACTTTAAATTTTTCCCTTTGGGAAAAATTTGCAAAAAATCTCCAGGACCTCGCCGCTCCGAGACACGTGGTACCTTCTTATTACTTGGTGGGGATTAGCCTCCATTCTTTCCTTTGCACTTTTTTGACAAAAAAGCCAAAAAATATAAACTCCTTCTGCCCCCACCGCTTCGCCTCCTTCACCTCCGTGGGCTTTCAGGCCTATTTTTGACTTGATTTTTTTTTACCAATCGGGCTAAGAGATAAATTTCTCTCCATGCCTCCACCAATGTGCTTCTTTCCCCTCCACAGGCTTTCAAGATGATTTTTTCCTTTGCACTTTTTAGCCAAAAGGGCTAAGTAACAAATTTATCCCCGCACTTCCACTTCACCTTGACACGTGGCACTTCTCTATTGGATGTGGGCCTGCCTAGGGAAAATTTCCCCATTTACCTCTGCCGAGCCATAACTCAAAAACTACAAGGAGTCAAGAGGAATTCCTTACCTTTCTGGAAAGGGGAAATAATTATCTATATGCTGAAGGTGTTTCTAAGAATCCTTGATCCCTTGGGAAGTGCCAGATTTCAAAAAACTCAGACTGGACCATTTTCAAAGGGTGAAAACTCAAATATTTCTAAGTCCAGACTTGGGAAAAAGAAGGAAATTTTTGAGGGGAAAACAAAAGGTTACATGATGTATCAAGTTCTATGATAAGCTCAAAAGAATAGGAACATGACCACACTTCTTTCAGGGAGGAGCTAGAGGTAAATATCAAAGAGCAAGAGAGGCATGCAACAAAGAAAAGGAACATGATGTAGAAGGGAAAGAAAAGAGTCTAACACATGAATATTCAGCCATCTAGATCACCAGCTACACAGAGAAAGAGAAGGTGGACTTCTTTTTCATAAATGAGGGCAAGGGGTCCACCCCATAATCGAAGAAGCATTGATCAAAGTGCAAGGAAACACGGAGAGAGTGGACACCCATGCCTCCTCTGGATTTTTTAGACGATCCCAAAAAGGTCTTACATTTAATGTTTCAAGGTACAATTCTCCTATATAAGATACATAGTTTGGATCTTATGGAGGAGGAAGGAGGCATGCCTAGAAATAGAAAAATGCTAAGCTAGAGCCTGCATTGCCACTCTGAAGAACTTGAATTTGATGTCACTGATCATGCGATCTAGACCATTCATTTGAAGAATAATGGAGGAGAGACATGTCAAGTGGTGGATCCTAGCCACCTAATGGATGAGAAGGTATGTAATGTGCTTCAAAATTTGTCATTACAGGTGATTTGACACAACTTGGATGTAGGGGCCACTATTTAGACCTTAGTTGTCGCGAAGAAGGAAAAAGAAAAGAAAGTAGAAAGATTGTGCCAAGGACTGGAGGGCAAGCAGGTGTGATCCAAGGAGGCCTACGATCGAGATGATGCCCTCTTTAAATGCATTTTGGGACAATGTCTGTCCCTAGTAAGCTAGGCCAGGATAGATTATGGGGACGAGATGGAGTATCTCAAGGACCTTGTAGGGATTTTTCTTGCAAATGTCAAGGATGGCGCGGGACCAACAACTAAAGAGCTCACCAAGGAAGAAGAAGTGAACAAAATCAAAATTGAAGCATGGATTACTGAGTTGGAGGATTTACTTACCCAACTCAAGGAAGAAGACATATTGAAAAATACGAGATTTAATAACTACAGGAATTTTGAGACAATATTTAGCACGTGAGTGACAGAGGAGGAGGCCACTCTTAAATCCTTTCAGGAGAAGATCCCTACTAACAATTTTGAGTGCATGCAGTTGATTTTTGATACCATAGCTTAGAAAGATAAGATAAAAAAAATCATGATAAAATGGATTACATGATTGGTAAGCTCTGGGATTCCATCATTGAGCGGATGGACGAGTTTGAAAGTATCTGCACAGAGCTATTGGTGGCTATAAATGAGCTCAAGGGGAAAGTGGAAGAAGTCACCCTAGATCAAGTGCCCAACATTGTAGGGGAAATACCAGGGAAGGAATTAGTAGAGTTGAAGGCATGAGGGAAATTGATGGGTGAAATAGATGCAGAGTTCCCTAAACTCTTCCAGTTCGGCGTTTAGTGGTTGAACCATGCAACAAATTTTTCCTTGATAGTTTTTTGGTCATAAAAGTTTTGTTCGAGGGGCACAAAGGATTGTTATGGGTGGAAATGGCATTAGTATGGGGTGATGTTGAGCCCCTAAAATGATAAAGTACTCAGGGCACGAAGGAATGTAGCGTGTGGGAAAAAGGCATAGAGGCATGCGCAGAAATAGCTTTTAAGGATGCGCAAGGGCTCACAACAATGTAGGATTGATTCGAGACTTAATCATTTTATACTATGAATGAAGTCTCTCTAAGGGATTAAATGGAAAAGTGACCAGGTATAGTTATGGATAACGATAGGCTATGGAGGCTTGCGGCTCAAGAAAGCATATTCCAAGGAATCATTATGGTAATCATAACCATATAAGGAGTCGAGGTTGGAATGGGATTTCTAACACGTACATGCTAAGGATACTTAATTAGGGAAATACATGATGACATTTGGCATGTTGTGTGGGTAATGATGATTCAGTTAGCGGAGATTACTTCTATGTTCTCTCTTATGTATTGATTTACATGACACCTTAGAGGGGAGATAGTAATATGAGATAGATAAAATGTAATAAAAAAACAATTGTAAGTTCTCTAATGAAGTTACTATGGAAGCAAGTTGAGACTTTATTGTTGTATGATGTCCATTCATGGAATCTTTAATTTATCGCTGGCTACTATATGTGATTAATATATAGGTAATGAAGAGGTTATGGATATCTGTTTTATGGTCTTGATATGTACATTTTTCTTTCATGTTTATGGATCTAAACCCTTGTGTTCTTAGTAATGCTCATGGCTGAGATTTGATTCTTCCTTGTACTAGTGATGTTCACATCAATAGTATGGTGAATTTATACTTAGATCTAGCCTCCTTAATTCTGTCTTATAATGCATACAATCATATATGTGCATTGTCTCTCTCTAATGGTGATGAACATTCTTGCAAATCTCATTTAATAGAGGGGCTCAATGCCTGCGCATGCCTTGGGTGAGTTCCTAGTGAGGCTGGGTGATATGCCGGTGTGTTTGGGGTTTGAAGAGAAGTTAGAGGTGAATAGAGACTACATGACGATATTAGGAACATAATTTCTTGGGAGAGGACAAGTACGCTTAGGCACTAACATCCACTATAGGTGCTAGTGTTTGTGGAGTAGCTTTAGTTGTGATTATTTTTATGTCACTCCTTGTCACATTTAGTCCATTATAGGTCACATCAAGTTTTTTGTAATCCTTATCTATCACATATGTACCTATAAAATTATCCCTAGCTAACTGCACAAGTCTCAACATATTAAATGTATAAAAATATGCATATGCTTGAGTTGGACTGACCTTGATGGTCACTCAAGTGTGATTTTCACTAAGCTCTACACTACATTTCATAGTCAATATAGTTACAACATGTTTGTATATGTGTGATTATAATAGTTTCCCTTGAACTAAGATTCCATAGTGTCATTCACTCAAATAATAATGGGATACAACTGCTTTGTACTAATGCAAATGTGTGGTATAATTCATAATAAACTCTTCGATATGGTGAAGTACACAGTCCCAATTTGTAGTCCTTGATGTAGTAGATAGAAAATATTATTTCCTTATAATAATATGTACCTCTTGAATGTTTCCCCCCTAAAGAGGTTATATAAAACATGTATATATATGATTACTTTACTTAATTTTTGTCATTAACAAGTGAAATGTTGACTAAGGGTAATAAACAAATATAAGAAATAAGTAACATCTAAAAAATTAAAAAAAATAAAGGACAAAAGCCCCCAGAGGGGACACTAGTACCCAGGTGCTATTATCCCTAATGGGTGGTTCTGTACAGGGTTTCAAAAAGATAAAATAGTGGAATCATAGTTGAAAATGATGTCAACTAGTGTGAAAAATTATAAGGCATGAGTCTAGAAGCAATCAAATGATAAAGATAAAAAAGATAAAAGAAATGTCAAAGAAAACCATGTGTATTTATTGATTAGTTCTCTTTCTTGGGAATTATGCATATAAACGAAGTATTTAGATGCTAGATGTACATATTAAGTGCATGATTTAGTGACTAAAAAATAAAATAAGACATTAAAGAAAATTATTTGAAAATAATACTATTAAACAACATGCCCAATAATATGTCAAACATAGTGTTCACTTTAAGTAGTTGAATCCAACTATGGAAAATATTATATCTAAATTTCTTGAAGAAATAAATAAGAACAAAGCTTCAGACTCAAAAATAGAGAAACTATTATCTTCAATGACTAAATCCAATACTTTTTATCAAAAATATAAACATGTAAAGATCAAAAGTACATGCTTTTTAATTATAAAAGCAAGGGCATGTGCTTATGAATTGTAAACTACAATCAAAAGATCTCCTTGATGGAAAGTTTTTGAATAAGGAAATGGAAATAGGATAAATTGATGAAGAGGAAGATTATTCATGATAACGACACAAACAATCATAGTGATGACTATTTTTTATATTAGGCGTGTGATTGTAACAATCCCCCATCATAGTCATACTAAGGGGATGAATGTTTAGAATAACGTATTAAGTGTGAATATTAAACATAGTGGTAAATATGTGTGGGTGATTGTTTAGTAATAAAAAATCATGTAAGTTGTTATAGTTGGTTGATTAGTTATATAAAAATAGTGGTGCTTAAAACTAATTAGGTATTTAGGAGGATTGGTTTGTAGTTTTCCTACTATGTAGGAGATAGAAAAACTTGTAAATGAATGATTGTTCCAAGTAATAAAATAATTTTTTAATTTTTAATTAATTACAGTTAAAGCTTCATCTTCACTAGTGATAATGAACTAGGTGATAGAAGGGTTCAAAAATAGGAGTAGTTATTCAGTGACCCTAGTTGTTTCCTTTCAAATGAGTTTTAAATGAATTTGTAAGTTGCCAGGGTTGTTAAATAGAATCAAGTTCAAGAAAAATCACATCAACCCTTGGTAGAATATGTTGGACCATCCATAGAGGAGATATGTGAATAAATAAATTCCACTCTCCCTTAAAAAAAGGCATCGGTTGATGATGGAACTCCTGAGAAAGTAAACTATTTAATCAGGGAGTGTGGGCTAATGATGTTACTATGATGGGATGAAAAGAAATCCCTTCTAATGAATGAGTTAATGAGATATGGGGATCACTCTAGAATATTTAGTGTTGATACTTAATTTAAGGTGATTGCAAAGTGGCTCCATGGAACCAAGTTTTATGTAGACATGGGTTCACTGGTGGAGTTGATAGTGGCTCTAATAAACCAAAAACCCATGTATCATATGAGGAAGGATGACATAAGGATCTTTGTAGGATTTGGAAGTAGGTGAACTATTATTCAATCAATCAGCTAACAATACACAACAAATGGCTTCATTTGAAGTATCTAATGCAAGGCATTTTGAGGCCAAGGAAAAAAAACTAGAAGAAGGATACAAAAATATTAAAACTAAGTTTTTCTTAGTTTAGTGAGCCTGAGAAGGTAAAAATTTATTTTGTAAGAATTTGGAGAGGAGGGATCCCTAAATTGTAACAACATAGACCATAGGATTCTCAAACCATTCCTCATAAATATCCCTACAATTCCCATTGAAATTGATGAATTGAGTGAAAATTTGAGGCAAGATGAGGAAATAATTGTAGAAATGGATAAGAAAAGAATGTTTGTGTACACTTAATCACTGAGGCATATTTATAGCTTTCTTAGAACCTAAGGTTGATGAAATTTGTAGAATATCTAAATCCATGCGGGAAATTTTCTACACCAATAAGAAGACCCCCAAACTTTGGTGGTGCAAATTAACTTGCAAAAAATATTATGATGTTCATCAATCTACAGTCATTTAATTATAGGACCTAGGGACGTAAAATTTAAATATTTCAAGTGGTGTATGCATAGTTATAGATGTTTGGGAGGTATAAAGGTAAATTTTTGTCACTTTAATTAGGAAATAACAATGCTGGAAATGAACTATTTTATAACTGAAAACAAACATAATGCCTAATGGAAAAGAATATAAAAATATAACATAAATTAAGGAATAAACTGTTGCTAATCTAATAATGCAATGAATCAAAACAAAAATCAAAATGAGAGGGTTATAAAAATGCAAGTGGGCCCTGCCTTGGGTGCTAATACCTCCTAAGGCCTATGTCTACAACAAATTAATAGAATTTAGATTCTTATTTCTTCAACATGAAGATTACAAGTGGAAAATACAACAAATTATCTATCTATGGATCGATATATCTATGTTTCTTTGTATATCTATATGCTTACACACCATTAAGCTTTCCCTTTTATATATTTCATTACAAAAGAGGTGTGAAGAGATAGATTCCTACTAGGAGTTCCAGTTGGATTAAGTAAAAATATTTTAACCAAACAATCTGGAAACTTACATGCATGCAACAAAACTATTATGTAGATGTTCTCATACAATCACATAACTTAACTAACTAATCAGTAAATAAACTAGTTATTAAATTATGAATTAAATCAATTAGTTCTTTGTTTGAGTTGCAACACATAATCAAGTGATGGCATTGATTATTCTCCTCATTCCATAATTGCTTCTTCTATCAACATGTGAACTTAGGTAAAGTTTCCACATTGTGCAAGCTCCTTAGAATCATGGCTTAATGTATGTATGTGACTTCCTTTGGCCGTAGATGCTTTCTTATAAACGATTCCCTTTTGCTACTTGTTAGTTTCTGTAGATGACCTCGTCACTATGAATGAGTTCCTTTGTTGCATGTTAGATTCTACATTTGACAACTTCTTTGCAAATAAGAATGAAATTTATACAAAGCATCATTTAACATCATCTTGTAATCAAAATAACTAATGAATACTCATAATCCAAAAAATAAAGTAAACATTATTAATAATTGTATTAACTAATATCTACGTCATGAGTTCAAGTAATAATGGAAATGTTCAACAGTATCACTGGGAAATACAAGTTCAAGGGTGCAAATGGCTAAATAGAATATGGTAGATGAGGTGTTGTAGTAAGGAAATAAAATGAGTCATCACACCCCATACTTAAATTCTTATATTGTCATCATCAAAGATTCCTTAGGTTACTCTATGGGCTTAGGGTTTGCTTGAATAATGTTGTATAAGCACCTGCATATCCATTGGTGTAGATGTTCCCTCTTGTTCAGTGAAGAAATAACCTGCATTCTTTCTTTACCTTTCCATGATCATGTCTTGTATGTAATCATTCAACTAAATATCACTAGACCAATGTGGTATAGGATAGTGGAATATTGGTGGATAATAGCCAATTAGAAACCAATATTTACCACATCCATACAAATTTCAATATATGAATTGATCCTATTAAAAGTGGGAAAGTTGTTATGATAAGAATGCACCTCTTTCCTTTGTATCTTAGGGGACATCTCTTGCAAGCACATCTTGCATGCATATGCTATTTCTTGTGAGTTGAATTTTATATGGTTCCTAGCTTCTTCATGAACCTCATTCCTCATCAGATGTAATATATGTCTAATGTCTTTGTTTGCCATGTATTTTCCATACTCCTCAATTATGGCCTTTTTATTTGGAGCTTCACCCCTTATCATTAATGGTTGCACTTTACATAAGTGCATGTACTTAGCCATCTGTTCTCTTTGTATAACTCATTATTAAAGTAAGAACACAGGTCCTTAATTAGAACATATCCTATGTAAAGTACCGGGATCCAATCCCTATCATATTCTATGACATAATTGTGCATATATAATTCACATAATAACAAATGAATATCATGAGGAATTTTTAGGTAAATTATGACAAAACTTATGGATAAACTTATATCAAACCAAATGTCTGAATTAATATAGGTGATCTTCAACTGTAACATTTGTTACTTCAAGAATATGGCATAGATGTTGGAAGGTGGTCAACATTTGAGTATGTCATTAGTTACCTGTATTGTATCTTCATGCCTCTTCTTGAGTCCATCAATCTCCTGGTCGTTGGCCTTGAGTTGCTTATCCTTTTCAACAAGGTCTTGCTGATGTTGGAAGATTAATTCTTCCTTTTCTCTCTCCCACTTACCTTGAAATATGTTGGCATAGTTTTCAAATTTCTACACCCAGTAATCTAAAAAGGTTTTTTGAGTGGCCATGTTTTGAAAAGTTATTTTTGGAGGTTCTTTGAAAGCTTCTTTGACAATAACATGTGACTACAGGCTATCTTGCGGCAATAATGGGGAAGCATGCTCTAATATGGTCAGAAGTGCATCCTTAGTAACTGTAGGGGCATTCCCTCGTGCCTTCCCAATATGCTTAGTTTGGAGTTCCATTTCAAGTTCAAGAATAATATTTTCTATATTCTCTTCAATATTATAGGGTAAATCTTCCCCAATTTCCATTTCAAATTTAGGAACAATATTGTCCATTCTTAAATTTTGTGGTTCAGGAACAGCATGGTCAAGTGTTGTATCCTTAATTTCCTCTATCAATCCTTCTCCTTCATTCTTTTCATGTTTTTCCCCAGCATGAACAACTTCTTCTTGAATTTTAGTCTATTCAACAGGGCCTTCTTGGACAGGTTTCTCATCACATTCTACCCCCTTATTCTTCTCCATATCCTTCATGGTGTCCTCCAAGTCTTACTTATCACATGTAAATTCAACACTTCCCTTTTTAATGTTAATTTAAACATATTCTACATCACTATCAAGTGTGATTTTAATAGGTTTTCTTTGCCTTGAGGTTTTGGGATTTTTGGTATGAATCCTATGTGATCATTAGGCATCTTAGGGGTTGTGCTGGAAGACTTTCGTTTTCCATTATATGAAGATAATTCAGGTGTAGATATGCAAAGGAGGGTTTCTACAACAAGAATACTCTCAGGAAAAATTGGCCCAAATTTTTTCTCTGAAGATAGTGGTTTCTAAGAAACATGGGTTTCTGCAAGTTGAGAGGTAGAAGCAATGGATTCAGATGAAGTTTTGGAGGAACTACTTGTGATTTCATATTTTCTTCCCTTTTTGTAATAAGTTATCAATGTATTGGGCCCTTTAAAAATATTCCCATTTCAATGTCAGGTATTTTCTTTCCAGTGTATGTTTTACAAGAAAAGTGTTAAGACAATGGTGAGATAAAGCTAAACTCCCCCTCTATGACTCTCTACTCATTCTTTTCAAGATTTCATTTAATAAATTGTGAATGTTAAAAGGTATATGATTATTCAAATGATTGAGTAATTTAAAATGGATAGTATTCAATATGGAGTATCTTCCCTCACAAGTAAATTATTTGATAATGTAATTAGAAACATCAATCTAAAATGGTTTTAGAGATGTGCGGAATGTACCTTGTCAACTAGTCACAAAGTTATCATTTGCATTACCAAATTCACATTAAGATTCTTCTAGGTTTTCCTTCTCAACAAAAATTTCACCTTCTCTAGGAATCCCTATTACTACATCTAGAATGTTGTCATGTTCCTTCACTATAAACCCTTGATAGTAGCCTCTTCATCCTTAAATGTGGCAGAAAATTCCATCACCATGGATTCATTGAAACCCTGAAACTTATTGATATACTCCATCAATCCACATGTTTAAAAATAATAAAGTATCTATGGCTAGCTATAGACTTGTGAATGGTTTTTCAGCTCATGGTGAATTATATCCCCTCCCACTTTAAATTCTGTAAACTAATTTAGCTCTAAGATGGAAAAAATCACATAGTTTCTAGTAATGATGCAAGAATTTAAGTAAGGATAAAATTTTGAAGTAATTGCATTTCAAATTCAGTGAACGACTCACATGCAACACAAAAATGAATTTATTAATTTGATTTGAGGGTTATAAATTTGTGCGGTGAGGTTGTGTGATGAAGTGGGGTGATGTGGAGTGACAAATCATAAGGTAAAAGGAAACGACATATA
Organism: Taxus chinensis; assembly: GCA_019776745.2. Classification (NCBI taxonomy): domain Eukaryota; kingdom Viridiplantae; phylum Streptophyta; class Pinopsida; order Cupressales; family Taxaceae; genus Taxus; species Taxus chinensis. The sequence continues at coordinate 200,900,832 of CM034153.1, read as the reverse complement.
ATAGATTTTAAAAGACATTTATGACATGGCACAAATAATAATTAAATATAATCATTCTATCGATACTTTATTAAATGGAAATGAGTGCACTTATCTTGAGAAATGTATTGGATGATGATGACATGTGCATTGTTATGATTTGTGCCTTTTTTTGCATGTTGACGTATCATGATGTTGCATGTTGAGGTGCATCATTGTTGTGGATGTTGTTGCTGCAAGAATATGTGGCATTCATACTGTAGGCTCCTTACCGAGATCAAATAATTCCTAGAGAGGCAATAATGACTCGTTTTGGTGCCAGTCATCTTCATCACCACTAGCTCACTTAGATATTCCTTATTCCCTTCATGCAATAAAAATTTTTACTAGAAGGAAAACAAAGAAGAGATTTTCTACATGCTACTGCAAGTGGACATTTAGTCTTTACACCATCTCCTTTTGTCAAATATCATGTAATTTTTATAACAAATACACCAAATTCTACAAAACATAAATTGTAAGAAAATAAAACATGTTAGTTGAGTGCTTCTGATCACCAAGAAGGCTTATCACATCACTTTTATTTTCCCTTGGAGTATTGAGAAATTTGAATATACCAAGGCCACAAAACATTTTATTCTTCTACAAATTCAAAAGATGAACCAACAAGTTTAACTTCTGACCTTAAATCTGATGTTCTCATCTCCATCATGCTTTTACCTCCTCTCAATGGCTGCATAAAGGTGCTCTTGTCGTTTGGATTTTTGTACAACTTTAACCTATGACCATTCACCAGTAATTTGAATCTCACAGGATCTATGGTGGTGAGTTTTACAGCTCCACTGGGGAATATTTTCTCAATCTCATATGGACCTATTCACCTTTTCCTAAGTTTTTCCATGTGGTCTTTGTACTTGGAGTCAAATAAGAGAGCCCAATCACCTTCTTCAAATTGTCTTATTTTTACGAATCTATCATTTCATTTGATCCTTCAATTCTATACCACCTTCGTATTATGAACAAATTGTATCCTTGTCTAATCTAGCCCATTTAAGTGGAGAATTCTCTGCCTATGAACTTCAGACAAAGCTATGCCTAGTTTAAGTGCAGTCCTTAGTATCTTATGCTCAAATTCAATAGAGAGAACACTAATATTACCGTACAAAATATAGAATGATGTGAAATTTTTTGTTGTCTTCTAAGTCGTGTTGAATTCCCAAACTACCTCTAGAAATATATCTACCCAATATTTCTAGTGGAGTGTAATATTTTTTCTCAAGATAGCTTTTATTTTCATGTTTGTCACCTTGACTGGGCCATTAGATTGGGGATGATAAGGTGTAGACTTATTATGTCTGATTTTATATTCCTTAGCTAGATCATAAATAACTTCATCAATAAAGTGGGTACCTTGATTAGTAATGATTTCTCTTGGTACTCCATACCTTGTGAAGATGTGCTCATACAAGAGTTTGAAAAATCTCTCACTCTTTTGATTTGGCAATGCTTTCACTTCTGTCCATTTAGTGAGGTAATCTATGTACACCAAAAGTTAACCTTTCTGTTGAGATTTCAGATCTATTGGACCAATGAATTCGAAAACCCATTTGTCAAATGGATATAATACTATCTGAGGCTTCAATGGCATCACATCTGAATTGGTAGGCTTACCCATTCTCTAGTGTTTATCACACCTCCTGGTATATAATGTTGCATCCTTATGTATTATAGGCCAATAATAACCAGTTGCTAGGAATTTTTGTGCTTTTATTTTTGCTGAAAAGTATCCTACACATGGTTCACTATGGTAGGCTTTGAGGACATCATAAATTTATTCATCATCTATACATCTCCTCATAACATTATCCTATCCCATGTGAAATAGAAAACTAGATATCCAAGAGCCATTCACACTTTTTTCAACAATGTATTTATTTTTAGAATATAAATAGTGTGGAGGGGCCTTACCTGAGACCAAATCATTATCTATATCAGCATACCAAGGTGTCTTAGTGGAAATTGTAAACAATTTCTCAACTGAGAAAGAATCATCCTCTACTTGTTCTTCATTATTATTCTCCATTCTTGAAATAAATTCAACTACAACATTATCCTTACTTGGATTATCTACAATGGCGACATCAAAATATTGTAAGAGTAACAACCATCTAATTATTCTGCTACTTATAACTAGTTTATTGATCAAGTATTTGATTGCAGCATGGTCAGTGTGAAAAAACACTGGGTATCCTATGATGTAGTGTTTAAACTTGTTAATGGCATAAAAAATGCTAAAAACACATTCTCTGTGACTGTATAGTCAAGTAAAGCATGCTACAGGTTTTTACTAACACAGTAGATTGTGTAGTTTAGAATTACATGTCCTTCTTTCCTAAAAAAGCTCCAATGGCGTGATCTGAGGCATCAATATGAATGTGAAATGACCAACTCCAATTTGGTCTCCTTAACCCAGGTACAAAAGTCAACATTTGCTTCAAAGTCTGGAATGCAACCTCACATTTTTCAGTCCACTCAAAGGTGACATACTTTCCTAGTAGGAAAAATAATGGTGTTGTTTAATATTACTGAATTCTTGCATTAATCTTCTATAATACCCAATATGGCATAAGAATATTCTCACATATTTCCACTTCTTTGGTGTTGGTAGATTTATAATCACATATATTTTTGCTGGATCTACCTCAATTTTGGTAGTTGATAGATAATGCCCCAACACTATTCCTTCAAACATCATTATATAGCATTTTTCATTACTTAAGGATAGGTTATGCTCCTTGCATATCTTGTCAACTTTGTCCAGATCTTCATTGTTTCATCAAATTTACTACCATATACTACAAAATCATCCATATATACCTCCATGCAGTCATTGGTTATATCTGAGAAGATGCTCAGAACTACTCTATGAAATATAGCAGGTGCATTGCATAAAAGAATCCTTGGCATGCAAATACATAGAGATAGGAAAAACAAGAAATTGTATTTGTCTCAGAAGGATTATATCTACAAGGTGTTAGAAAGGTTTAACATGTAGAATACAAAACTTGTTAGCACACCTATGTTTGGAAACTTCAAATTGAGAAAATATCAGTGTCCTTCATCACATGAGGAGGTAAAATACATGACATGAGTGCCATATAATTCAGCACTTGGAAGTCTCATGTATGCTATGGTTTGTACCAGACAAGACATTACATAGGCAGTGGTAGTTATGAGTAGATATATAGCTAATCTAGGTAAATAGCATTGGAAATTAGTCCAATGGATACTCAAGTATTTGAAAGGGACATCTAGTATGTAGTTATGCTATAGAGGTTTGGATATTTCATTACATGGCTATGTTGATTCAGATATGGCTGGAGATCTGGATGGTAGGAGGAGTACTACTGGATATATTTTCATTGTAGGTGGAATGACAGTTACCTAGGTTTTGAGATTGTAGAAGGTTGTGGATTTTTCTACTATAAAGGTAGAGTATGTTGTAGCTAAAGAGGATAGTAAGGAGATGATATGGATGAGTAGGTTCATGGAAGAGTTGGGAAAGGAGCAAAGTGATTGTAAACTATTTAGTGATAGTCAGAGTGTAATTCATTTGGAAAATAAATCAGTGTTTCATTTGAGAACAAAACACATTCAGTTGAGGTATCACTTCATACAACAGGTATTGGAGGATGGAAAGTTGAATCTGGAAAAGATGCATATGAGCAAGAACCCTGTGGATATGCTAACGAAGCCATTATAAAAGGATAAGTTGGATCTACACTCCAATTCTGTTGGTATTTGAGTTTGAGACTTGAAGAGGAAGAAACAAAGCCAAAGAAGGATCTAAGAATGACATTGTACAGGTATGGTACAATAATTAAACTCCAAGTGGGAGATTGTTGAGTTATGGAGCTCAATTACTTCATTTTAGCATGTAATTGGAACTTGCTGGAAATCACAGTAACCATCATCGGTTAAGGGCAAACTGACATCAGTAAAGGGAAAGTAGGATCCAATGACAGTTAGGCAAAACCGGTGTTGGTTACCTATGCGATGAAGTTTTAATTAACTCTCAGGAATTATATATATTTTTAGCATTAAAATAGATTTATTAATTGTAATTACATGGCTAAGTGCCCTAAGGCTAAAAACAACTATATGAAGTTAAATTTAGGGTTTAGAAGTAAGTGTGTGGATCATAATTACAAGATAATTATGTCAGAGAGAATTTCTTGGTGAAGAAGAGAAAAATATTAAAGGAAGAAAGTACTAAACATCTGAGAGGTGTGGAAGATTGTAAATATTCATTGTATATCTTGTCAAAGCTTTGGATAATAGATTTTTTTGTTTCTTAATGGACGTATCCCACACTGGGTGAACCATGTTAAATTTGGTGTTGATTTATGTCTCTTATTTTGTATATTTCTTCTGGTAGAATATCTACTTTTATTTACATGTATGCTTAGATATGATATATTGTCTGTACATCTGGTGTTTTAACCCCAAGAAGTTTAATTGCATTTTCAGCTTTGGAGAGAGAGAGAGAAAGAAGGGAGAAAAAAGACCATATTTCCCACAGCTAAATTTCTTAATGCAAGTAATAAATAGAGGTTAAATATAGTCATGTGATAGTGTACAAAATTTTCCCATCAATTATTAGGAGTAAAGGGGGTCCCACAATAGTTTTACCATTATTGTTTTAAGTTTACAAAAGTGACCAATGTAGTTAGAGTGGATACAAAAATGAGTTTATAAACCAACATTCAAGACTCAAAAACACATTATACTATTTACCATATACTCTCCTATATATAGATAAACCCTCAGAATAAAATAAATAAATTTCTGAAAACCATGGTTCAATCAGTGACCACCTTTTTAGAGTTGATTCATAAATACACCAATTCATTATTTATACAAAATGACAAGTGGCCTACAAAATCCACTTACTAAACTAGCTCCCAAAGTAATTTTCTCAAAACTAAATGTTGATTATAATTGTTAAGGTAAAAAGCTATAGGTATGAGGTGGTATCAATCCATTTCCCAACACGGATCCCTAAACCACAATCCAAAAACATAACCAATTTCTAACTTTTGGTAGTTTTCCCAAGTTGTGAAACAACCAACTAGGCCCAAAAATGCATGACGTTAAATGATAAAATGATCATCCTAGGTTGGTTTAAGGGTTGATGTGATACTCCATGTCACTAGTGAAAATGTGAACACAATCAAAGTATGACATCTCTTCTATGGGAGTGTTAATGGTGTTTTTCATGTCATTTTATAGTGTATTTTACGAACTTTTGTAGGATTTTTAATGGTAGTGTTGTACAAAATCTTGCATTTGACTTCAACTAATGGTTACACTTTCCAAATTTTATAATATAATATTTTAAAAAAATTCAAACAAATTTTGTGAGTAGGGGTACACACTCAAAACTAATCATTCTTGTAGTGCAAAATAATTTAATTCTTGATATTTTAAACAACAAAATTTGTTTTATTTAACCAAAAAAATTCATCATTTAATTTTTAATTTGATGAAATTGTGAATAGAAGATAAACAATACGAGAAGCACACTAGAAGGAAGAAAAACATTCCTATGAGTAATCAAAGTAGGGTATGAGGGGTGCTCTAGGTGGTTACGAATGCATTTCAAAAGACCACATTTCATTAAGGCATATTGTCAAACAGTAATCACGCCTTCACTATATTTCGACATTTTACATTTCTAATAAATATCCACTTTCAATTGTTCTTTGAATGTCCATACCCTATTTAAAAGCTTCAAGTTTTCCAAAAGCTAAGAGTATGTTAGATAATATTGTGTAGTTTGGATTTACACCCTCCAATTACATTTTATTAAAATATCTAAAGCATTTTCAACAGACCCATTATGTGCATATCCAAAAATCATCGCTATCTATGAACCCACATTTCGGAGAGGAATTTTCTCAAATAAATTAGGTGCTTTGTGTATCTTTCCACATTTTTCCTTACATGCTTATAGAGGTGGTCACAAGAACACCATTCAAAAATAAATGTCTTCTATTATTTTTTTAATAGATCGAAGGCCATAAAATTGTTCATTCTTTCATATAGGAGATATATCACACCAAAGGAACATCAAATTTATGTAATTTTATAGAAATGGTCTTAGGAGATGAAGGCAACATGATATTTTCTAGATTCAAAGCATGTACTGAATGACATAGGAAAGGATATTTTCAAGGCATGTATCTTTCATCAATATCCTTTCCTTTTGAATGGAAATCACATGCCCCTTTCTACATAGATGTTTAACTGAATAACATAAGGTGAAACATTTTTAGGAACCAATGTCGTAATTTACTAAATAATCCCAGTTCTATATTCTTAGGCAATCTACCATAACACTAAGAAAACAAATCCACACAGCCACCACAAGTTTAATTAACATTTTGATAATAAATTCTAGAGTTTCCTCAAGATAGCCACCAATTCCAAGTGCATACTTAAACATTTACATACGTATCTACCATAGCACCTATAACTACAAGATTTGACAAATTTCCTACTCATTATTCTTTGATAGCATCCATACTTGTTCCCTAAAATATTACCTTAAACTGTAATGAGTATTTTGGAAAATATGAACAATTAGGATTCAGGGAAATAATTCCTCACAATTTGGGAAAAAAATTTAGTGCTTTGTGAGAATACCCATGTCTAGGGTTAATTCATCACTAACATCCACCAATGTAGACCTACATGTCGAAGGAAACAAGATATCTACATGAAAATAATAGTCTAGGCATTTAACCTACCATAAACACATGCTCATTTCTAAACTCCTAGTTTGGAATACCCTTTCACTCAAATAAGTTCCAATTGACACATTTCTCCTCCCAGCTCACATGCATCCTATGAGTCTTAATTCCTTGGCATAGGGAAGGGAAAACTAGAAAAAATATGATTTTATTGGGGATTTGGAGCCTCCTATCCATTGATTGCCACCCTTACATGACCCAATAGGAACCATTAAAAAAAAAAATACAAAACTATAGAATGCTCTTTGCCCAAAATTCCTTTTATTTCATCCCCTATTTTAAACACAATTTTATTTTTATTTATTCATCATATCTCCAATTTCCCCTTCGTCAGGTTAGCTTGGAATTTAAATCCATAAATGCACATATTCATTTTAATTTATTTATTTATACAAGTGCGTAAATAAATATATATTTATATAAATCTATTTCCTCAGGATCAAAAGTGAACATTAATTGTAATTTCACCCTTGATAAGTTAGGATCACATGCTTACCAATGAAAAATGAGGAAAGGAACTACAACCAAAAACATAACGTATAACATTGAAGCAATGAATGAACTTAAGATTGAAAACCTAGGATGGGAGAGTGCAGAAGCATTGAGGGGAATAATCAATAACATGAATGAAGCTACTAGTATTTTTAAAGAATTTAGAAGGACTTAGATATAATTAAAGGGAAAAAAAAGGAAGCCTAAACAACCCTATCAATCATGAAATTCAAAGGATTGCCTTCTCTATATAGGGATAATGGTATTTTGAAAAATAAAGGAGAGTAATAGTTTGCCATCAAAGAATTGATTGATAATTTTGGGATGGAAATCATAAACAATTAGTCACCTACCAAGAAGGATATGTCAAAAGCTCATGAAGGTTCCATTAATCTCAAAGCAAAATTTGAAGATTTTAACAAAGCATAAATCCTATTGGTGGAATTTTATTGGGAAATTACATACATGGATGTTGAGGTGGCTATGGTGATACATTTATTGTACAATGCCCATTTAATTTGAGGCATTATTATGTGCCATGCAAAGGGGGTGGGATAACATTCTTTAGGCCATGAATGGAAATGATTTGGGATTTGGAAACTACCATGTAGAAAATGGAAAGGAAACAAATAATGTATCAAGAAACCACCACGATAACTTGAGCCTCCTGAGATTTTAGGATGAAGTGGGAATTTCAGGTGACACTCATGTCTAGAATGATTTCCCTAAAATGATTTTCCAAAACATCTGAGTCAAAAGGAAATGTTGAAATATGTAAATTTATCCATCAAACCTTATAGTTTTATTAGTGGTTTATGATTCCATTCATTTTATTTGGGGAGAGAGTGATAAAAAATTGTTTTAAGATGAGTTCAGTTACGTCAATTGGTTTGTTGAGAATTCCCTAGTATGATTGAGGTCAAATATACTAATTGAGAATAATTTATGATAATAGTAGTTACATCAACTGTTGTGAAACACACCAAAATACATTTTTTAAAATTTTTTTTAATATAAATAATATTGATTTAGTTATGTTTTATTATGCTAACTTCTAAACTTAGTTATCCAAGATTTTAGCTTCATTCCCCAATTTATAATTTTCCTTATAGGAGTTACTCCTATATGATTTTCCTTCCACTTTGGGAAAAACATTTCTAAGCCACCTGTTATATCTCCTACATCAACATCTCCTTGTGACACATGGCTAATATATCACTTCCATTCTTATTGATTATAACATAATCTGAGGGGCATTCTCCATTTCCTCACACACATTATGTTTCATTTATTTTTGTATACTTCAACTCCATTCTCTCAATTTTCTCAATTTTTGTGCCATTCCTTCACTCTACCCCTATTTCATTACCTACCATGACTGACCCCATGCCACCTCACATAAAAAAATGTAATATTTGGAAAATAAAACTTTTAGAGTCTGAGATGAATATCATGGAGAAGAAATGGGATGGAAAAGAGCTAGTGTAGGTGAATGTAGATGATAGAGAACTTTCTAATAGGGTGTGTGATGGGATCCCAGTCTCTCTACCTATTTGAAGCCTCGTTAAACAATAACCCATGCCTCCATCATTCCCAAAGCTCGATGTTGAAAATTATTTCTTACACTACTTGATGGAATGAAACAATGTGAATGTTTTGGGTGATGGGGATTTTCCATCTTAGTGGACATCAAACTGGCAAGGTTATGTTACCATAATACTAGAAATCCTAATAGACAAGCAACTAGAGAATATCGACACATTACAAAGCATGATTCTCTTACTAATGATGGGAAATCAAGTGTAGGGGAAGGATTTGAGGGCCATTCAAGTGTTTTAGGGAAGTTTTGAATAACATTTTATTGAATTTATGTTGTCATTTTGTAATGGTGCATTTTGATTATGTTGTCGCTTTGTTAAAAGGAATATTAATCCAATGTGCATGATTCTCAGTTACTTCACAAGCCATATTAGCAAGGTCAATAATGATCAAGTGAACCTGTCTACGAGGTTGCAATTTTTACTGTATTATGTTTTTTATACATCCCTTGCCCTATATTCTAGGTTAACAATGTTTCTTGATGTTGTAACTATTAAACATAGATGATATTAAGAAAAAAAGGATTTATATTAAATCTATCTTTGCATCATTTAGTGGTTCCAAGATACTGCACTCAATATTATTATTAATAAATGTCTTACGCAAGGGATTTTTTATGCTCAATTTGATGGCTCGTATACCTTTTTTCCACTTTCTATCTGTATTCTACAATTTAATAGTAATTTAAGTTGTATATTTATCATACTTAAATGTTATTCAAAAAAACATTTGATAAATTATACTAATAATAAACTATATAATTTTTTAATAATTTAATCTAACATATAAGTTAGGACAAAACCATGTGTATTATTTGCAGTAAACTATAAAATGGTAGATAGTATAATGTACTGAGATGAAGTTTCTTGGATAAAATTGTGTGATATTTTCTTATAGATGTTTTAAATCATGTTCCATCATTAAGTTGAGTATAATATAAAATTTAGAAGGTATAATATTAAATATTTTGAAAATGAATTTTTCTTGAAGAAATAAATTTAGTAACTATGTATTAGTGCCTACCTTCAATAAGAGAACTATTATTCTCACTACAAACTATTACTTTTCCATTCACACTTTCTAAAACATGAAAAAAAAAGGTTGCTAAAGTTTATTAATAATTATTAATTTGTTTCTATATAAAACCATGTATTTCTCCAATCATTGGTTTACCTCATTATCGTTTCAATTTCTAATAACCCAAAATATGGTACGAAAGACTACCATGATATTATTTCTAATAACGATATAAAAGAAACCATGATTTTATTTGAACCATTTTAAATATTTATTCATGCATATTAATATAATTTATATATATTCTAATTGAATACAAGTGTCAACGATTGACTCTATGTAGGGTTATAAGGTTGAAACATAGCCCAAGGTTCCAAATATTCACACTACACACTTATAACGATGTAAGACAAGTTTCGAGCATAGGAATACAATAGAATAACAAGGTTAGATAGAGGAAAATAAAACATATGTTTCCATGTGTCCACATTCCATTCACCATTGATATTAAATAACACACTGATGATGGATAAGTTTTATTCATTGGCGTCCTGGACTATTCAAAGGTAGGCTAAGGGTGGAGGAAACTATTTAGAGCATTAAAATCAATTAAATATAAGTTTAACATATTAGTAGTGTTTGGAGGCCACATCAAGAGGAAACTCAATTGTAAAATGTTAAATTATAGGGATGAGTCATGATGTGTAAAAGCCATGAGTTTCATGATACACAAACTAGTTGCAACTAAAAAAGAGTGAAAATGGTCACATTAAACTCACATAAGGTTGAGAAATGGTAGTTTAAATTCACATCTCCATTTGCAAGAGCCATTGTTTGAGTTTTTATTTGAAGAGATATATTGTTGAGAGTTATAGTTTTTTCACAAAGCTTTTATAAGAAAGTTGAGAAGAAGAGTTATATCATGAAGAGATTTTTTAAGTCAAGAGAACCTGAAGTAGTCAAACAAAGTAGATATGGCTCCTAAAGTAGAGGTATTCAAGTTCATCACTATCCTGAATGAAGGAAAATAAATATACTGTTTTTATAAAGGATGTGCGTACCCAAATGACTAATTAGAGTTAAGTTTTTTTAGGAATTTCATGACTATGATACACAATTTTGAGGAAGTGATATCACAAATGTAGAATAAGATTATTATGATGATTTAAAGGCTATTATAGACTATGGACTTCATCACATTACTGCCAAATATGAGGTATTCCCATATGGTGACTTGTTTGATGATGTCTTCATAGCTGACACCCTCTTAAATGGCCAAATCATCTCAAATACCACTGGATCAGGAATTTTCAGAGATAATGTAAATTATTTCAATAGTATGTACAAAATACCTACTCCTAATATATCTTATAATGAAGCTATTATGAAAGAGTATATGAATGAAGAGGATGTTATGGATGACCTTAAGTTATGGGATGATGATTTATCTAGAGTACCAAAGAGATTGATAGCCATATAAGTGACACATGAGTTTGAACATATAATTATTAAGTTGTGCAAGTTAGTTAATAAAAATCCATGGCCATCTCTTCCCTTATCCATTGGTAAATATAAATTAATCAATTATCCATCTCTCATGTTTTTTTCCAAATAACAATGTAATTATGTTAATCTTCCATAAGATCCTCATAGAAATTGGGATCCTCAAGGATATGTAAATGATCATTTAACTAGGAGGAGAAATAAATATCTAGGGGGTTATGAACATCAATGGGGGATGATGAATTATATAATTTAATCCTTGATTTTAAAAATGAGGTAATTAAGTAGATAAAGGAAGAAGGGTTCATTATAGTTGATCCATTAGTGTAGATCGCTCCTACTTCACCAGATTCCACTAGTAGATATCTCTAAAAATCTATTTTATAGGTTTTTACTCCTCCCCCTAAAATTCCAAAAGTAAATAATGTGACAACAAAGGATTTTTCCTTGATTTAGATAAGGAAATAAATTCTAAGCCCCAAAATGGAATCATTTCCATCAAGTCCAATTATTCCAAAACTAGGGCACATTAGTGGAAAAAGAATAGATGGGATTGAAAAGGTCAAGGGTAAATGAACATGATTTGATATGGAATCAAATATTCATAGTTTGGTAGGTTCACTTACAACACTTGTAGTGCCATCATTCACTATAATAGACTCATCTAATCCCATGGTCAGTCATGTTCAATATTCTTCTATTGATATTTCATGTTCATATGTTAGTTTAAGTTTGGTTTCAACTATGGTTGTTTCAACTCCTCCACTCACTTCTCCCATTCCTCTTAGACATTTCATATCACCTTATCTTCCTCCCACTATCACTTCACCTACCATTTCTTCTTCTTCTACTACTTCCTCCATTATTCCCACTCTTCCATGTTGTTCCCATCATTCATAATGAAATCCAAAGCTATGATAAGGCCAACCATTTCTTCTACACATCCCATTTATTTCATGGCGATGATGAAATTAGAGGGCCTTAACATAAAAATGCCATTATCACCAATCTAATGATTCCACACAAGGATAAATGGTCATTTTGTGCCAAGGTTTACATTGCCAAGATTTATAGTAGTAGGGATTCCAATGTAGATACAAATGGGTCATACCATTAGGAAAGTAAGGAAAATAAATCGCAGTTCTATTACTATGGGTGATTTCATAAGGATATTTCCAACTCAACATTCTACTGCATCAGTATCCCCGATTTCTACATCTCCCCCATCTACCACACAAGAATGGTCCCATATACAACCAAAGAAATGGAATATATAACATATGAGTAGCTAAAAATAGCTAAACAACAACGAAAAAACCAAAATTTGGATACAAAATATCAAGACCCTACCTATAAATCTCATGAAGTTTATTTGTTTTATATTAATATAGAAAAGAAGATGCAAAAATCTACAAGTAGGATAAAGGCCCAAGGACAAGACACATTATCAAGAACATAAGAATATATAATGGGATTGTCTAGAAAGAGAGGCAAAGAATAATGGCCATCACCTGATCCTTTCAATATATTTGATTCATCCATCAAAATGGTAAAAGGAGATTTGCAAGAAGTAAAAGATGATGAAAATGCCAACAAGCTATAACTTAGTATTCCTCCATCTCTTAGATCTAAAGTGTACTATTATTTGAAGGACTTATATTGGAATAATTTTCTCACTCTTGTTCTAGATTAGTGAATTGGAAACAAAGATAATAAGAAAATACAATAATGAGAGGGTTTAAATCTACCTCTAGATGAAATGATGATGGATATGGACACAAAAGATCCTCCTCGCAGTGAGCTTGGTAACATGCACAAAAAAGAAAAAATCAACACGAAAATGGATTAGTAGATAGGATGGTGGGTTTCCTAAAAAATCTGATCTCGAGAAGTGAAAACTTCCTAGGATAGATGTCAAAACATTTTTTGATAAAATATAGATAAAATAATGATGGATAAGTGATAATAAAATATGAACTGAAATAAAGAATATGAAATTTACTAGGAAAGGTAAGATGCATATCTGATTAGATAAAATGCTAATGTAAACTAAAGATGTGTGGGTCGTCAGTGACCTAATAATGTTAGGCATAGTAGATGGTGAATAGGATGGTATAGATGAAAAGTTAATGCAAAAAAGAAAAATATGGAGGAATCTTTTATGGAACTGGAGATGATAATAAGATGTTGTAAGAAATCTAGATATGATGAGAATATAAAGGATGCAAGAAAATTGATGAAAATGAGAGTTATAGATAGGGTTGACAAAGAATGGCTCTGATCGATGGTCACTGGATGTGATGAAGATGAGATATAAAGTTGCAGGTGTACATAATAGAAAGAATGGTAAATATGGGGTACTAAAAGATCCATAAACAAGTAACTAGTAGAATGGATGACAAAAATTCAAACAAATATGAATCGGATCGATAGAGACTAGTTAGGGTTGATAGAAACCGAGAGAGATCTAGGGTTTGATTGATGAACATGCATGGAAATGATGATTTGTAGAAAAAGATGGAAGATGACTGATGAAACAAAAGACCTCTGAGATAATAGATAAACCTGAAAGACAGATGAGAACCAATGATAGGATGATAATTGGTAATCTAAGCATACAAGAGAATGATGTCAAGAAAATAGAGAACTTTAAATCTCCAAAGATGAAGTGCAAGATATCCAAAGTAGTTCCAAGGTAGCGATAACACCTGTAAAGAAGAGAAATAAATGAAGCCAATATCATAAGAAATACTGAAGTCTCTAAAATAACATCTTGATGAGAGGAGGGGTATGGTCATATTTATAGGGTCAATGATGACCTGGATGGGTCATCAATGCCTATGGCGGTCCATTGATTTAGGAAGTGGAATATTGATTAGCTTAATAAAATAAGCCCTTGTGAGGTGGGATTAGGGTTTTAGGTGTGGGTACCTTGTAAAATGTTACCTATGTATCACAAGCACATGTGATAGTGGTCTGGAAGAGGTGGGTGCATGGATAGGTATGGAAGGTTGACAGATTTGGGCCCTAAGGTTTCACGCCCAAGAAGGATAAAGTTTAGGACTTAGCCGTTTAGATATACATGGGCTAAAAATAGGATGGAGTGCAGATAATGCATTGGATAGGGACATGAAGACTTAAAGGATACACGAAATCTATTTTTGGAGAAAGTCGAAGATCAAGAGATATGTAATGGTAGATCTAATAATATGATTAGATTTGGAGTTAATTATAAATGATCTATTATTGGGTGAAGCTTGTATGTTTATGTAGTTATCCTTATAGCGACACATGGCTATTATGAGCATGTGGCATATTTTGAGAGTACATGGGCCATGAAGGGAAAGTCCCCACCCACTATATATATGTATTGATTTACACTATTTTTTGGGACTGAGACCGATATATGGATTGTAACATAGTTATGATGTTGGTATGTTTGTGCGCATGAATTTGTGATGATACTTATGGTGTATTAAACTTCTATGTTTTGTGATTATTTAATATAATGGATCATTATGTTTGGATATTGATTTTTGATGTCTCTGCTCATGGTTATTATATGGTGGATATGGTATTAATCCTTATGTGATCTATATGTTTACTTATTATGTGTGTTTCCAAATTGATCTCGGATATTATTGTTAGAATGGGATATACACTTTGAGTATGGTTATTATGAACATATATGCTAGCACCCTGGTAAGATGAGAGCAAAGAGGGACCTGGTACCTTTGCATGCTTTGAGTGAGTTGTCATATTTTCCTGAGTGAAGTGCCAACATGCTTGGGGTTTAATATAAATTACTTTTCCAAGTTTTAAAAACTACTGTAAACTCAAATTCCTTAAATAGTAGTATCCACCTACATATGCACCCTTTTAAAACAAGATTGTTGACAAAATACTTAAGTGACATATGATATGTGAAGAAAATAAATGGTGTAGCTAATAAATATTGTCTAAACTTGTGCAACGTGTAAATCATGGACAATTATTCATATTAAACTATGCATCTACATATTTAGAGGACATTGCAGTATTCTTGTGAGATGGATAGGCACCCAAGGGGATGAAGACTTTAGAGAATAAGAAACTTAGAATACGCATGGTGCCCTATCTGTTGATAGGTGGAGATTTGTACAAATTAGGTTGTGATGAAGTTTTGTAATTGTGTGTTATGGATCATGAATGTGAAGCCATTCTAGAATAATCTCATGGGGCAATTGTAGGAGGTCATTATCTTGGAGTTACCACCATGCAAAAGATTATGATGGCTAGATTATGGTGGGTGACTCTATATAAGGAAAAAAGAAAAAAACCATGTTACCGTAACATGTTAATATACTGTCTAAAGAAGCACCTCTCTGCAAAAATGTTTCCCAGAACTAGAGATGAGATTCCTTTCTTTCCAATTACAATGCTGAACCTCCTGCACTAGAAACCAGTACACAATGAATACCCTTATAGGTGCTTTTTATCCACCTCATCCTCTGCCCATAGGACTCCATATCACACTCTGTTATAACTTCCACAGGCAAGCTTAGAAGGTGAGAAGTACTATTTGTGTAAGTATTTTCAAAGCATTTTTTATTTACCTGTATGCAGAGGACAGATGTTTTTACAAGAATAAATTTATTAAAAGGTATGGATGTTGGTCGAGCAATAACATAGTTATAGGGGAAATCATTTTATTACATGAGACCATTAAGACCACTCTTGGACCTCAGAATTATTGGCTAAGTACAAGAAGGCATGCATGGGCATGCATGAGCATATGTAAAGAAGGGCATGCATGGGTAGAAGGTGTGTAGGATAGGGTTTTAGGAGGATTTAGCAGAACACACCGCGCACATGCGTAAGACAAGATGGGTTTTGGGACTTCACCATATTTAGCATTCCAGGAAAGAAATGAGGAAAGCATGACCCTTCTAGAATGCGGAGTGGATAATTTTCCAACTTGATAGCCATAGGATCAAGAATGGAATGTTACATGCATATGATGGAAGGATCTAGAAAGACATTATTGTAAATAGTAGAGATCTTGAATCAAAGGGAGCATGCTCCATTGGAGGACCACTTGGACACTTGGAAGCCAATATGTTATCTCAGGAAGGCATGGTAGTAGAGACTAAGGCTCTATATAGAGATTCTCAAGTAGAATAGAGGAGGGAGAACATAAGAGACGTGAGGAGAGACTGAAGAGATATAGCATTGTTGAGGTAAAGCTTTATATAAATAATGAATGATCCTTTGTGTTGGGATTAGTTAAACTATAGGAGTGATGACATGACTAGTGGGATGGGTTTGTAATGAGTTTTGTATTGTGGAAAAAATAGCTTAGGTTCCTCATACATGACTCTGATCTTTATTGTTATACTAGCTTGTTATGGCCTTAATGAATGTAATGTGGTTACTAAACTTATTAACATGAATATAAAGTTCTCTTCTAAAGAATATATGTGTTCATGAGCATAAATCCTAGTGCATTTCCTTTGTGATATGAATAAGTTCTGTATTCTGTTGATATTTCTCTTTTGAATGGATGGATTAATATGATGACTCATGTAAAGCTCTTAGAATGAATGCATGGTTATTTTCTTTCCTGCATCTAAATCTATCATTAAGGATGTATTCTCACAAGATTCATATAAAAGAGGGGATAGGTTCCCACGTGTGCCTTGGGTGAGTGCCCAGAGCCCACTGGGTGATAGGCCGATGTGCATGGGATTAGACTGTTGTTCTAAGGGTATTAAAATGAATCAATCTTGGTTCCATTTCTAGGACATCTTTTCAAATTTTTGTGAGAAATGACATATATCTTGGTCCCTGTGATGCGTGATGACCAAACATATGACCTTGGATAGTGTTAAAGCATGGTTAAAGAGAATAGAGGACAAGTTTTCTCAAAGATTCAACATTGGACCTGAGTTTGATGCACATAAATAGGTAGAAGAGAACATGTACCATGAGTTGTATGAAAAATTATTCATTTTTTTTTCTAGTAGAACTATATGAATGGCCTTCAACATATGCATCTAGATCAAGCTAGTACTATAGATCACGTGTATGGACCCAAGATGATTATCAGAGGCTGCAGGATGTAGATCTAACTTGGACGCGTGTTGTTGATCACTGGTGGACATGAGTCCTAACTAGTTATGCTTTAGAATACGCCATTTCTATGTATTACTACCCAAAAGTTGTTGAGATTGAGTTTCTGAGGGAGCCCCGAGGATTTTTTTTACATGTTATCCCTTTGGCTATGAAGATATTGATTATTACCTTAAGTTTAGAGGTATTTATTATGGTCAGCTAAGCTTCCCCAAGCACTGGGTGAGTAAGATAGGGTGGAGGAAGATGGCAGACATTACGGCTGAGAAGGAAAGGGAGGAAAGAAGACTCAAGTATAGTGAAGCTCGTGAAAGGGAGATGACTAGACAATGTGAGGTTGTAAGTGTGATGGAACTATGGAGGTAAAAGTTATGGTAAGGAGTTAAGGTTCACACAGAGGACATGGAACGTGAGCAGTCTGTGCTACCCCATCTCGGTAAGCATAGGAGAAAATACAGTTCAACTTATAATGAGAGTTCGTCACATTGAGAAAGGATAGCCGTCAATTTACATCTGAACCCACATGGGGACCAACACCTGGCGCTTGGTTTTTGAGATCAAGGGAGAAGTATTGTTAACCTAGTTGGTATTAGTGGGAGTAGGCGATCTACGCCGAAGAGATATAATTTCTCATTTGAAACATCCATGGCTACGTAAACCTTCCAATATTTGGAGGAATTTTTGGACAAGGTGAAAATATGCAAGGTTTGGGTATCAAGTGTGGAAGTGGCACAGGACACATAACTGGCAGTGGGACAATATCACAAACCATCAACATGTAGTTCAGTGGGGCAATGGAAAAACTAGGTGCGACCACTTCAGGCCATTTTCCGGCTACAGGAGGTGAATCTGGTGGTATAGGGGCTAGAGGACTTGGTGAACCTAGTGGATCTGAATGATTTGGTGGATAAGGAGGAATAGGACCTAGTGGATCC
The DNA here is from genome assembly GCA_019776745.2 of Taxus chinensis. Taxonomy (NCBI): domain Eukaryota; kingdom Viridiplantae; phylum Streptophyta; class Pinopsida; order Cupressales; family Taxaceae; genus Taxus; species Taxus chinensis. The sequence goes on along the minus strand of CM034153.1, from coordinate 200,882,381 downwards.
AGTGGATCTGGTGGAGGAGGAAACATTGGAGGAAACCAAGGTTCTGGATCAGGAGGACAAGGGCTTCAATCACCTCCACAAATATTTTTTGAGATGTCTTTGCACTTACCAAACTACATGGGTATTGAGGATGCTCCAGAACATGTCCACAAGTGCAAATTACTATGGCGCATGAAAGGGATCACTACTCCAGAGTGGAAGGCAAGTCAGTTTGTAATGAAATTGCAAGGGTGTGTGCATAGTTGGTACCAAAATTATGATACCCATCAAATAGTGGTAGACTACACTACATTAAATAACACCTTCATAACAAAGTTCCATATCCCTAAATTGGAACAAAAGAGCATCAGTGCCCTGAAGGAGATCCAACACAGAATGGCAGAGAGTGTGCGAGAGTACGTCGGGCCATTCAAAACTTTCTTGTCAAAACTATCCTATGACATACACCATTCTCAACATGATCAATGGTTTATTGGAGGATTGATAACACTGTTTAGAAGGGAACTATCACAAAAGACTTTCACAAACCCATGCAAGGTATTGGAAGCTTCCCTACGCACTGAGGCTGTTAGGAGCATTGATATTGGTGTTAACCCTTTTATGGAGGATCAAATTGCTACAATGGCCAAGAAGTTGGAGAAGTTGTCTACAAATTCAATGCATGAGGCTCGTAGTGGTTTGTGGTGTATAGACTGTGAAGTGGAAGGGCATGTGAATGATAGTTGCCTAGGAAGTCGGTACGTGCCATGGCGGTAAACTGTGATATTTTCCATGGGAATCATGATGCAAATATGTGTCCTCTACTATAACGTGTAATTTGTAAAAATGTTTCTTACTGTTGTAAGATTTGTACCTCTATGACCCATGATACTAAGGATTACAGGCTGATTGACTAGATTCATGATGCTATTGATGATGCTATTGATGCAAGAAATTCCAAGGATGATGATTGTCATTATAAAGGGTGCATAGATGGAGGAGCATGTGGAAGAGGCTTTTGCGGAGGATTTCATGGTCGCAGTAACCACGGCGGAGAAAGAATTGAGATCCCATGAGGAACTAGTTATAACTGTTGGTCTACAAAGCATTATAAGTGTGAGTGTCCTGACCTATTGTAGTGCTCATGGTGTGGAAAAAAACATAATTACTAGGATTTACCTAAGTTGTTTGAACACATGAGACAAAAACACCAGAAAGAAAAAGGCACTGGGATGGTGAGTATAAAGAAGGTAGACCCTTAGTGGATGCCAAGAGTGGTGCATGAGTCAGGATTAGAACCTATACTGGTAACAACGTGAGCAGAGGCTATGCATGCAAGGGAGATGCCAAGACAAAAACTAGTTGTTAAGGAAGAAGTAGTACATGTGAAGCATCTAGATCCTACTCATAAAAAGGAAGTGTATCAAGAAACTATGGATGTGATTCAGATTTTGCAAGGAGAGATCTAATGTCTAAAGGAGCATTCAAAGGAATTGGAGAAAAATAAGAATAAGGAGGCTCTGAAGGGGGACATGGATGAATTCAAGGAAGTATGTAAGATGTTAAGGTAAGAGAATTGTTTTCCATTGCTAGGAGAATGGCTGAGGGAGAAGGTAGCATGCGCCAGAGCAGAGTGCAAAAGGTAGGTTCTGCATGCAAACCTTCCTCCTCATAGTGTTGACTCTGATAAGGAGATTACATTGAATGTTGTTGTTAATGGGTGGATTCTAAGAAATATCCTCATCAACACAGGATCGAAGGTTAATCTTCTCACCTTAGATGCATATGGGAAGGAGTGCATTACAACCATCTTTGAATGTGCTATATATGGTGAATAAGATGAAGGTAATGACCATTGGAGTCTTGAAAGATGCGGTTATCACTATCCAAGGGGCTAAGTTCACTAGGGACTTTGAAGTCTTGACACTCGTCGAGGTGGATAATTTCCTAACATTACTTGGGCGCCCTTAGTTTTATAAGAACAATGTTGACATATGGTTTAACAAGGGGTATATCAGCTTATAGAACAAGGAAGAAAGTGTGATTATCCCTTTAACAAATGGGAAATCAACGCCCTATACTTAGCCCTTAGGAGAGGAAGTCCTCAATAAAATCTATGTGTGCTTCATCAGAGATCCGAAGATAATTTATCCCATGGAGGGATTTATCTAGTTTGAAGATGCTCACTCCTTGAGTGATTCCACTAGCATGGCATGTGATAATTGGGTACATGGGACATATGAGTTGATTGGGTGAAAGTTGAGAGGATTTGTAACAAGGTTAATGAAGGCATGCTCAGTCAAGCACGTAAGAGGGAAGAATTTCCCAAGTTACTCTGGAGGAGCATACCCTAAAATTTTTTTATGAGAAATAGAGGCTCAATGGAAGAATGAGGATGAGAGAAGAGAAATGCTCAGTTATAACCTACTCAGAACTGCATCATGCTGGTGGGCTACTCATCAGGAGAGCCTTTTATAATGGCGCAAGGTAAGAGTCACATTTTTTGTAAGGTTTGTTGGAACATAATGATTAACTGGTCTGGCCAACCCTTAACATATATGAGTCCATCACTAATATATAGGTTAATATTTAATAATATAAAATATTTATATTTCTATTATTAAATATGCTAACCTAGGTATATACTTTAGGTTAAATATTTAATATCATAAAATGATTATATTTCTAATATTAAATATTATAAACCTAGGTGTATGTGTCAACCATTTTAGGTTGAAAAGGTGGGTTGGGAGACATACCTGATCACCTTATATAAAAAGGACTTTAGGTCCTCATTTGATATATTCAGGAAATATATCAAAGGTGTGCAAATCAAGTTATTTGGTTTTACCCTTGGTAAATAGGGTTTCAAAGGAGGAGGTGATCTTACTGGATGTAAAATAAGTTCTCTGAAGTAAAAGATTATTTTCAAAGTGGTTTTTACCCTATTGGGGTTTTCCACTATAAATATTGTGTCACCTGTGTTATTTATTTCCTGTAAGTATTTCTTTATTTACTTATGTTATGATGTAATATTTATTTAAATATTTATTGTAACATTATATAATATGTAAGTTGATTAAATCCGTATTTATTAGAATCCTCAAATTCTAACATGGTAACAAAGCGAGGTAAATTAAATAAATTAAGATCAAATATTTTTTATTTTATTTATTTAATTTATACGAGTTTTTTCAACCAACCCGAAAGGGTATTTAAAAGTATTTGGTCCCTTTCTTTTTTTCCTAATTTATTTTTGCACTACATTTGTGCGGGCTTAATTAAACTCTCGGTAAATTTTTTAGGATTTTTCAATTTTAAATCCCTAATTTTTTTTGGAAGGGAGATGTAATATGATATGATTCTCACTTTCTTTTACATTTTGTAAATTATATGAAATTAATGTTTTTTTGGAGATTGATGTGTGCATAGGTGAAAGGGGCTTCAAATATTTACCTGCGTGGAAAATCACCCCCCATACAAAAAGGAAAGGATTTATTACTATATGAAATAACATTTTCATGTTTTCTATAATTTCAAATGTTTGGAGGGGGAGGGGAACATAGGTTAAATATTTTGGAAGGTAAATTCATAGTATGGAAGTTAAAAGAGGAGACATCATAGAACAGGGATTATAAATCATTTCATTTGATGGGTGAAATTGATTGCCCCCTTTGTAAAATTAGATGTTACTTGTATTCACATGTGGTATTCACATGTGGAATAACACCCCTGGTAAAAATTCTCTTACTATTTTTATCTTATTGTGTTTTCAAAATAATATAGCCGTATTCTTTGGACCCCTCTAAAAGAATCGTGATTTGAAAAACTATAGTTTATAGTTAATTTGAAAACTATATATTTTTATATTAAAATATATATAGAATAAGGTTTATATAACAACTTATATAAACATCGTATAAAAATTTATTTAATTTCAAAACTATATATTTTATATAGTTCTTATACTATAGTTTATAACTACCCCATTGTTTTAATCTTAATGCCTGCATGTGGTGAATGGTGGGTAGTTGAAGGTTGGTGGCCTTAGTAATCAATATTATTAAGTTTAATCCTATACTTGTTCATTAAAAAAAAAAATAGACACCTAAACCATAAAAACTACTTCAACTCTAAAGCGGCCCCATTCTTTTTTCTAAGTGAGATATAAAAAAAATTTAAACTTAAAACCTAAGTAGTTTTTTAAATCATATGGCATTTTCTTAGGTTTTTCACGTGGCATTGGTAAGTATGACATGTTTAATTAAAAAAAACTAATATCCTAACTTATGTTTCCAAATTATCATGCCATATTAATATGGGCCGCCTTGGCATAGTTTATGTTTATAAAAACCTAAAATAATAATTACATACCAAGTGGCCGATGTTTTTTATTTGGTCATTGTGTTTTTTTATTAAAAAAATATACTATAGTTTATAATTTTTATGAACTATATGTTATTTTTTATTTACATTCTATAAACTATATACCTTTTTTTTAAAAAAATGTATATATTTTTATATTATAAATTATAATAGGCTATTATAATGTATTAAAATATTAACCTCCCTAATATTATATAGAAGAAGAAATTATGGAATTTCACATTCTGGAAATACACAAGAAGTTTTGGCTTCATTAAATTTGACGGTCAAATGATCGTCACGGTAGACCAAACATAAGACAATATGACGGTCATTTAGACGTCAAATTTAAGCTCGTAGGTTCCATAGAAAATTTCATTGTGTTAAAATTGACGGTCAAATGACCATCAGGACAGACTAAAAAAATAAGTCATTATGATGGTCATTTAGACGTCAAATTTAAGCTGGTCTGGATCTTTGTCTACATTAACTCTTTTTCAGAAATTTGAAGTTGTTATGCATTCTTAGGGGTCTCTTCTTCACTTCTATATGGTCAGAAATATTTTTTATATAAATATGGGGTATAAGGTAGAGCCCTTTATATTGCGGGTTATTATTTTGATCATGGGAGGTTAATTATAATGCATTGTAATGACAGAATTAGTTATGATCAAATAGTTTCTTTAGATCTATAAAATTTAGATATGATTCTATTAAAATTGTTGTTTTTATTATCGATAAATATGTATCTAACTTTGTGGTACATTGTATATTATAATGGGGTGTGTTTTATAGGTTTAGGAAAACAATGGCGTCTAGCTATTTTTGTCTTGACAAAACCCAGATCCTGAATGAAACCAACTACAACATTTGGGTCAAAACAAAATTTATGGTGAGGAAACTCTGGATGATTGTTTCTAGATCTAAGGTTGCTCCCACCGGTCATCAAACAACTGTAGATAACATGAATGCATTCTTGCAACGAATGCATGAGGCTCTTTCTATGATTCTACACAATGTGAGCGATGAGTACCTTCTACACATTGGTAATATCGAACATCTGAAAGAGGTATGGACACAACTAGAATCCATGCATGAAGGATACTTGGTATATCAAGGATAGTAATGAGAGTATAATAGCTGAAGGAATTCAAAGAAATGGTCTGTATATTTTTGATGATTTCTCTTCTGCATCTTGTTTTATATCTCAGAGTTTGAATAATTCAAAACTATGGCATGAAAGGTTAGGACATGTTAATTATTGAAGCTTATATGAAATGTATAGATATAATCTAGTGAAATGTTTACATGTGTTATCTTCTTCTCTTGAAGTTACTTCATTAAATGCTTCTAAATGATGGTTTTGATTCTGATTTAGTAAATGGTCATGATGATGTTTTGATGCTATAGATGTTTCTGAAACTCTTATCTTCCTAAATAAAAATTAAATTGGGCTCAATTTATGTTAGAAAGTTTAAATCCTATTAACCTTAGGAAAATGACCATAAGCCATCATATGTACCATGCATTAATTACCTTGTATGAACTTGAGCTGGGAAGTATAATAGGGTCTAGGTGAATATACAAAATAAAGTATAATGTTGATGGTAGTATTAACAAACATAAAGCTAGACTTATTGCTAAAGGTTTTAATTAGAAACTTGGTATTGATTATGTTGAGAGATTTTCCCTTGTAGCTAGAATGAGTACTGTTAGGGCCTTATTTGTAATTACCGCTCAATTTAGGTGGGAAATCCACCAAATGGATAAGAAAAATATATTTTTTGAATTACGATTTAAAAGAAGAACTTTACATGTTTCAACCTAAAGAATTTGAAGAAACTAGTAAAGAAAACTATGTTTTTTAAGTTGAGAAATCCTTGTATGGTTTAAAACAAGCTCTTAGAGCCTGGTATGTGAAAATAGTTTCCTTATTTAAACTGTTAGGTTTTGTTAATTGTTCTTCTAACAATGATATATTCATTAAGCAATAAGGCTCACATATTATCATTATATGTATATATGTTGATGATTTGATTATAACTGGTGACAATTCTACTTTAATTCATAGGATTAAAGAAAAATTGAAGCAGTACTTTGAAATGAATGAGTTAGGTCTCTCACATCATGTTCTTTGTATGACTGTATTTCATTCTATTGTTATTTTTCAAAACACAATATGCAACCATTGTATTGAAAAAGTTTCTTATGATTGATTATAAACCATTTTATACTTCAATAGAAGTTGGAATAAATATTGACTCTAAATCTGCATATGAAAAAGGTTGATCCTATTTTATATACACTATTAGTTGATAGTTTGATTTATCTAACTATAACTAGATCATATATTTCCTATACAGTAGGAATTACTTCAAGGTTTATGCAGGAACCTTTTTTAGAGATCATTGGAATCTTGCAAAAAGAATTTTTAGATATATTAAAGGAACAATCAATTATGGGTTGTATTATACTAAGAATGAAAATGCTATCTTATATGGATTTTGTTATTCTAACCATACTGATGTTGTGTTATAAAATATATTAGATATGTGTTCAAGTTTTTTGGTGTAGGAACCATTACTTGGAACAAAAAATGCAATCAACAATATCCATTTCTTCTACTGAGGCAGAGAAGTACAATGGAAGAAGTAAAGAAACCATGTGGCTGCAGCGGCTATTAGTAGAGATACACATGGAAGTTAAAGGAATTATTCCTCTTCTATGTGGTGGCCAGAGTTGTATTACTCTTGATTAAGAATCCAGTTCAACATCAGAGGAAGAAGCACATTGAGATACATATACGCTTCACCCGTGAGAAGGTGCTAAGTGATGACATAAATATCAAGTTCGTGTTGACTGAAGAGTAGGTTGCTGACATCTTCACAAAGTCCCTGAGTGCTGCAAAGTTTTGTCACTTTCATGAAAAGCTTTGATTTTTGGAGTTGCCATTGAGGGGGAGTGTGCATGACCTCCTAATGTCACCTCCTAATGGAACCTTGGTTTTTGTAAAAATACCTTTGGGCATGGGCTTCTTTTTTAGAAAGAAGTGTAGAAAGATAAAAGGAGGTCTTCTCTTTAGTGTTATTGAAGTGTTAGAGTAGGTATTTACCTTAGCTCATGTTCACCTAGGTACTTTATTTACCTTTATTGTATTTATCCTCACCCACTTATGTGTGTGGATATTTCTTTTATGATATTTAGATATTAGGAGATAAAAATAGTTATTTCCTTGATCTATGGGCATGTATACCTCCTCGAGTTCTTCTTTTTTAGAAAGAAGTGTAGAAAGCAAGGCCCATTCTCATCTTAAAGGTGGTATCATTTGTTTGCAGTAAACTCTTTAGTGTGGTATTGAGTTTACTGGTAAACATCCAGTACAAGCATATTTTTAAGGAGGTCCTTGGTTGTAAAAGGCTCCTATATGCTTGGGTTCAATAACCTTTTATGAGAACCTGTGAGAACATGTAAAACTCACAAATCATACTTAGCCACTAATCATGGGATGATCTTTGGGATTCCAAATCCTTTTTTACCAAAAGGTAAATTGAGTATGATGAAGGTGTTATAATTTCTTCAACTGATATGCTAGCCTAAAACCTTTATGGTTTAAGGATTGTAAATCTTGTAGTGTACCATGGGCAGGTAATCTATTGGCATATGTTATGTTATCCCACTTAACATTAAGGGGGAGTGTTGGAACATAATGATTAAGTGGTCTGTCCAACCCTTAATGTATATGGGTCCATCACTAATATATAGGTTAATATTTAATAATATGAAATATTTATATTTCTATTATTAAATATGTTAACCTAGGTATATAATTTAGGTTAAATATTTAATATCATGAAATGATTATATTTCTAATATTAAATATTATAAACCTAGGTGTATGTGTCAACCATTTTAGGTTGAAAAGGTGGGTCAGGAGACATACCCGATCACCTTATATAAAAAGGACTTTAGGTCCTCATTTGATATATTCGGGAAATATATCAAAGGTGTGTAAATCAAGTGATTTAGTTTTACCCTTGGTAAATAGGGTTTTAAAGGAGGAGGTGATCTTACTAGATGTAAAATAAGTTCTCTGAAGTAAAAGGTTATTTTTAAAGTGGTTTTTACCCTATTGGGGTTTTCCACTATAAATACTGTGTCACCTGTGTTATTTATTTCTTGTAAGTATTTCTTTATTTACTTATGTTATGATGTAATATTTATTTAAATATTTATTGTAACATTATATAATATGTAAGTTGATTAAATCCGTATTTATTAGAATCCTCAAATTATAACAGACGAGAGGAGGGGAATACTCAGTTATAACCTACTTTGGACTGCAGCACGCTGGTGGGATACACATCGGGAGAACCTCTTAGAGTGGCGCAAGGTAAGGATCATATTTTTTGTAGGGTTCTCCAGGAACAACGTGCCCACAATCATACAAGACTACCATGGTAAAGAGACCACCTCATTTCATATCCAAACATGTGAAGAATGTCAAGGATGGGAAGCGTGTAGAAGCTTTACCACCTTTGTTATAGGTGTATAAATTTTATTCCACCTTACAAGGTTGTGCGCGCACATGGTATATTCATTCAGAGATGTGTCGTCAAACAGGTAATTGGTAGGAGTTGGCGGTTGATCTCATTCAATATTTTTAGTATAGGAGTACCAAGCCATTAGTATATAAGGTGTTGTAAGCAATCAAGTGCCTTACAATGGGAAATAGTGCTATGAAAGAGGATAGGCTATTCAAAAGTTATTAGGTGAGCCTTGGTTTAGATACAATGCCTCAATGAAGAAGAATCAGAGGAAGTACAGTTTGAAAATGTGTGCAGGGGAAAAGAAAAAGGAAAAATGTTATATGTAATAGATGGATACTTGGATGTTAACCATTCGGAAGATACGCGCGAAGTTATAAACAACATTGATGAGCAAGCACGCACCTACCTTGAGCCCTTGAAAACAAACAAGGTTAACATTGGAACGGAGATAGAACCTAATGAAGCTATTATCGAAGACTATTGGATGGAAAAATAAGTTTCAAAGGTCATTGATCTATTGTGCGAGTTCCAAGATTTGTTTCCTCGCGGTTACCTTGAACTCAAAGGCATTCACCATTCCTTGGGAGGAGATGAAGATCAATTTGAAGGAAGGTGCGGGCCTTGACACAGAAAGAGGCCTTATCGGATGAATGCAAATTTACATGCATAGGGGTCAAGGAAGAGATAGACAAGATGATAGCATCTTGTATCATTGAGGCTAGTGGAAGAATCAGAATGGATAAGCCCAATGGTTATTAGTATCAATAAAGACGGAAGAATAAGGAGTTTGTGGTGGCTATATGGATCTGAATGTAGTATGTGTCATTGATCCTTTTCCAACCACCTTTACTGAAGAAATTTTGGAGGGAGTAGTGGGGCACGAAGTCTACTCTTTCATGGATGGGTTCTCAGGATATCACCAAGTCTAGATTGCAAAGAAATACCAGAGAAATAAAACTTTTTCCACTGAATGGAGAAGTTTTTCCTACACGGTTATGCCTTTTGGATTTAAGAATACGCCTTCCGTATTCTCACACATCATGGTACAAGCATTTCAAGATTTCATCCATAATTTTCTTCAAGTTTACCTAGATGACTAGACTTTGTATGGATTAGTGAAAGACCATTGTGACAATCTAATATTGATGTTTGAGAGATGTCAGAAATTGAGGATATCCCTCAACATTAAGAAATATGTCTTTGCTACTCCATTTGGAACCATGTTAGGACATATTATATATAAATAAGGCTTACTATTGGATCCCACCAAAGTTACAATTATTGTGGGATTAGGGGAGCCTAATAGTCAAAGTGTAGTGCATGGATTCCTTTGACATATGGGCTACTATAAGAAATTCATCAAGGAGTATGCCAAGATTTCCGCATCCTTGGAGGAATTGATCAAACACAAGAGTCCCTTTCATTGGGGAGAGGCACAAAAGAAGGCATTTAACACTTTGAAGGATAGGCTTAACACTACGACCATACTATGCTTTCATTCTTCAGATAATCCTTTCCATATGCATGTTGATGCCTCAGGAACAACCATGGGAGAAATAATAACATATACTGGTGAGGGGATATTTGATCATCCCTTGTGTTTTGCAAGTAGTAAGTTGACACCAACAGAAAATAATTACACAACTACTGAGTGCGAGGCATTGTCAATGATCTACGTAATCCGTAAGTTTAGACAAAACCTATTGGCAACACCTTTTATATTCTATACAGACCACATGGCATTGAAATACTTAGTGAAAAAACCTGTTTTACAAGGGCGCATATGCCATTGGATCTTATTATTCCAAGAGTTTGAGTTCACGATGGTTGTAAACGAAGAAAAATGTAATTTAGGACCTGACCACTTATCAAGGATTAACTCAGGGGAGGATGCACAAAGCATTGAGGATACCATTCCAGACATGTAATTGTTTAGGTTGCAGCACGCTCCCTCAGACTTGGAAGATAATATAGTATTCTTGAAAATTGGTGTGGTGCCAGATGGGATGAAAGCTCTGGAGAGGAAGCAGTTAGAAATACACACCACACCCTACATGTTGATTAGTGGAGATCTATATAAGTTAAGAATTGATGAGGTTATGCACCGATGTGTATTGGAACATGAGCATGTGGTAATTATGAAGGGATCACATGGTGGTATTGTAGGAGGAAACTATGTAGGAAATACAACCACATGGAAGATTCTACTGGTAGAGGTTTGGTGGGAAACCATCTACTAAGATTGTATTGAGTTTTGCAAGGCTTGTGACCATTTTCAGCACCTTGGAAAACTTGGAAAGAGAGATGAAATGCCCTTGTGACTAATAGATAGTGCTGAATGATTTGAAAAATGGGAAAATGACTTTGTAGGGCCAATTTTTCCAGCCATGCGAAGCACTGGTTCGTGGTATATCATTACTTACACTAATTACCTGACAAGATGGGAAAAGACAGTGCCTACGAAGGATTACATTGCAACGACAACTGCTAGATTTTTATGGGAGAATATAATCAGCAGGTACAATTGTCATTTGAGATTGACTAGTGATAGGGGTACACACTTTATCAATGAAACGGTTAGGATTCTACTAGCAGAATTTATGGTGACACATCACAAGACTACCCCCTTTCATCCATATGTAAATGGAACTACTGAGGCATTTAACAAAATACTAAGTCACACATTGACCAAGATTTGTGATGTTGGAAGAAAATATTGGGATGACAAAGTATCATCTGTTCTATGGGCACAAAGGACAACCTACAAGAGGTTGAACAAGGCCAAATCATTTCAATCGGTGTTTGGTGTAGAAGAGGTTTTACTAGTTAAATTCATATTACCATCACTACGTATAGCATGTGCAGGAGGGTTGGATGATGAAAAAGTGCTAGAAAAGAGGATTGGTAAGCTGATGCAGTTAAATGAAATGTGTTCACTTGCTATATGGAGTCAAAAGATAGAAAAAGAAAGACAAAAGGCGTGACATGATCATTATATTAAAAACTAGTAGTTTGAGGTTGGGCAGATGGTGTTGTTATACGATTCTAAGTTTATGCACCATCTAGGGAAGTTGAAAGTCCATTGTCTAGGACCTTACATCATCTCGTACATCCTTAATTTAGGAGCTTGCTAGTTACAAGTGTTAGATGGGACGATATTACCTAGTCATTTCAATGGGATTAGGATGAATCCTTTCTATAAATAAGGCTTCTTGGTGTTTGTATATAAGGTAATATTGCTACTTAGATTAGGATTTCCCTTTATGATTTTACTTTTCTTGTGTTTCCCTTTATCGTTGCTATTTTCTTTCTCTTTGTTTCGTTTTGTCCCTTGTGCAACAATAACCACATTATTTTCTAAAGTTTTGTATATGCAGAAGACCACACATCTATTTTAGTGTGGGGTGGAGTAGTGCAAAGTTAATTATAAGATAGTATTAAAATTTTAGTGGCCCAGTAAAAGGAAGAGTGTAAGATTGAGAAAACGCGTGGGGAAATGGTGTATAATGAATTATGGTGTCAAGAAGGCTATAACTAAGACCCCGTATGAAGAATGAAGAGCATAAGAACAACGTGAGGTAGGAGAGGGAAAAAATTAGGAAAAGGACTGATGAAGTTCCTTCAGTGTTGTAGATGCACACGTAAGAGTCTTTAATCATATTGGATTTTTTACGTGCCAGAAGGCTGTAGCAGTTTTTTTGCGTAGGACTGGGTGCATGGGTAAGGGTGATTAAGGTTGGCCTAATGAAAAAAGAAGAATTTAATGCTAAGTACGTTGGTTGGTGGTATAACATTTATTGATAAAGTGGAGAAAAAACTATAAGTATGAGATCGGGTAAGTCATTATTTTACCTTTCTATTAAGAAGTTGAAGATCTCTAGTGAACTAGGGCATCTAGAGAGATTTGTGTGAAGGAAGAATAATCATATAGATCTAAGTTTGTGACTAGGGTGGATCTAAAAACCAAGAGGAAGGAGTACATGGGTGTGAGAAAAGTTTTTTTCAAGTGTGTCGTCTTGTGGAAGGGTTTTCCTAGTTAGGGTTTGTTAGCTAGGGCATTGAAAGAGACGGATTTCTTCACAGAGTCAAGCCTTAGAATTGAGCAGAGTAGAAGAGTAGAGAAAGGAGTTTTAAATTGTAACCCAACAAGAAGAATGACACGAAATAAGGTGACCATTTCACCAAAAAATTAGAATGGCAAGGGAAAATGAAAATAAACCGCTATCGTCACTAGCTCTAATGAGAAAAGGTATGTAGAAATGCAAGGCTCAGATGGAATTTTGTTGGGAAATGAGTGGGTATCACACTTGAGAAAAATGGCAGTAAGAAATTACAACCATCGCATGAGTACTATAGAGAAAGAAATTACGCTGGAGCTGGTTCGTATAACTAACAAGAGGACACTAGATCGAATGCCAATATATAGCAACGAGGTGAAAGTAAAGTTGGAAAAGTTAGGGCTATTACAACTGTATGAGTTGCCTTATTTTGGCAAGCCTAAGCAGATATATCAGTGGTTGATGTCACACGTACATGAAGACCATTTCTACTTTGCAGGCCATAAGATGCACATAACACTTTAGTTGATATCCAAATTCACTGGCCTGAATTGTGAAGGAGAATCCATAGATGCCGATTTGAGTGATAAAGAGGACATGAAGGAAATTGTGGATGCTTACGACTACAAAATGGGGTTTGTGGTACTTTAAAATTACAGAAATTCTAGACACTATTATGAGGATGGCCATGGACTTGGTCACCAAGTTTAATGATCAAGAAATATGGACGCAAGTAAACAAGGCATGGTTAAATGTATGCTGGAAGATATCAGAATGGACCATCTATAACTTATCCGCCTTCATTGCAGATGATATTATAAGCAGTGCATAGGAAGGAGAAAATATACTATTCGAAAAAATTATCCTCACCATCATATTATCAAAGATTAGAATGCTCAATGGGCCAGAAATTTTCATTTAGGAGTATCTAGAAGAAAACCCCTCACTCGTAAAAACGTTCAAGAAATATACTTGTGAAACCATGATGTTCACTCATAAGGTAGGCCTAGAAAAGTGGTACAAGAAAATGCACAACGCATTTGGGGCAGAGTGGAGGATCCCTGAGTAGTTTCCCATGCTCATAGATGGAGAGGAAGAGTTTGTAGTTTATCAACATTTCTACATTGGCAGGTTTACATTGACAAATGGGAGTAAGAGCCCATGGTGCAAGCTACCTTTCTCCTTCACCATGCAATACTTCCAAGTAGGGGTCAACTAGTTAAAGGAGGCCAAAAGGATAAGGTTTGACCTTAGTGAGGTAGAACAAGACCACCGTGACCTACTCTAAAATCTTATATACCATAAGAAGCATGCATACGTGGAGTAGTATGTCTCCCATGAATTACAAATGATGAAGCTGATAACGATGCCGATCGCCGAAATGGTTGCAGACATGGTATATCTATGCATAAGGCCTATGTTTGAGAAAGGAGCCTATCTAGAGAGTGATGTATCCATCCCAAAAGACCCCACAGGAAGGAAAAATTCCACACCAAAGAAGAGGGAAAGAGAAGAGGTACAGGAGAAGAAGGCACCAAGTGTGCAGACCGCACAATCGGTGGGTGTACTGGAAACAATCACTAAGCCTAGAACTTGCACATGCAGGAAGAAGTCCCCAATCAAGGAGAAGACCCAGGAAGAAGAGGCACCAGAATATGAAGTTCCCCTCACACATGAAGAATCACTAAGGAAGATATCACCTATTAAGGAGAGGGAGAATGAATAATCTTGTATACTGGAATCACTAGTTAGGAAGAAGCAGAAGATGGCATAAAAGGAAGACTCAAAGGAAACATAGAGCCTAAAGGCCTACATTGGTGACAGGGATGAAGAAAATCTTGAGGGAGGTAAATACCATCTGATATATGATATACACAACTCGGAGGAGGAGGAAGATGAAGAGAAGAATGATGAGGAGGAAGAAGAGGAGAAGAATGATGATGAGGAAGTAGAAGATCAAGGAAGGGGGGTGCGTGAAGAGGTAAGCACCAAAAGTCAGGGAACCCCAAGCCTCACCAAGGAACAAGTGGAAAAATTTAGGGAAAGATAAGTGGCAAGCATCATTAAGGATTTGATGTAACAAGATTTGGAATGGAGCGCAGATGAAATTTTGAAGGAATTAGAAGAATAAAGCATTGGGAAAGAATATGGTAGCATGGGTGGGAATCCCAATTTAGGAGTAAGCTTCCCAAAGGCTACGCAAAATGGTGGAAAGTGCATAATGGTAGCACAAGGGAAAGGAATGGGATACATCAATGATCCAATCAAGGTGCTACATGCTCACTTCTAAAGCACCGTACGAACAGAACAACTCTTGGTTATGACTACATTTGATGAAGAAGGTGCATATAATCAAACCAGAAAGATGCTATCTTGGGCATTCAAGTCTTACGTGGATGAACCTGAGTTCAAAGTAAGTCAGGGGGTAGTAATGAAGGTGTCAGAGAAAAAAGGAGTTAATCCCTTAGTGAATTCTCAACAATTTTCAGATGAGTAGGTCTGCAATGTGCTCATCAAAGTTTCAGTTGAGATTAAGGCCAAACTGTTTCAAAGGAATGATAGAGTGAGATTCTTGGAGGAGTTGGAGAAGGAAAATGAGGATCTCATTGAGAAGAGAAAGGGATTGAAGCAAGAAGAGATTATTAGCACGTAGTTAAGGCATGAACGGAAAGAGGAGAAAGTAAGGGTGCGCGAGCTATACAAAAACAATGAAATGATTACAAGTGTTATTGTTTTAAAGCATCCTAACTTAACGCTTCCCGAGTAAAAATATGAATCATCTTTGTAGTGTCTAGAGGATTTGAATCGCATCCTCATGATGGAAAGGTGACCACTTGCCTTAGAGACTACAGTAGAAGCATTGATGCACCAAGAGAAAGAAGAGATGTTGAAGGTTGTTGAGATTGTTTCTCGATATACCAAATTCCTTGCAGAGGTAAAGGCTTCCGTGTAAGTTTCTAAAGCTGCATATGACAATTACACTGATAGAGATAGAGTGGCAAGCATCCTGGTCACCACACATAAAATGGAACTCAAGGAGTTTCAAGAAAAGAATAAGGGGAATAGGGTAGAAAGAGATAAAATCCTATCCTAGGTGGAGAAGAAGTCATAAGCTATCAAGACCTTGTGAGGCTTGATCAAAATATGGCTAAAGGAATTATACCTGTAGATCACCCGTAGGATGGATGCACTTGCTGACTTGGGAAAATAACTGGAAAGTATTGTTGAGACAATGAGTGCCAAAGGGGAGGAATTAATTTTTGAGAAGGTGAGTTCCCTAGACAGAGACCTCTGTCAACAAGGATAGAGTGAGGTTGACACCTAGGAAAAACTAGTGGAATAAATAGTGAAGGATTTCTCTCTCCTCCTTCAAAAATAAGCCTTGTTCTCCTTCATTCTCCCCATTCTTTCATTTTTTCTCCCAATTCTTCATTCCTTCATTATTTTCCCCCTATTTAGAGCCTTCCATTATTTATTCATTGAGAAGAATGGTTTTCGAGGATGGAGAATTGGCCTAGTATGGGGTGATCTTTTATGATCTCAGAATATTGGCTAAGTTAAAGAGGGCCTATGGGCGTACGAGACCTATTTGTAGAAGGGTACGTGAGGTGAAGACATACAGGGCAGGGTTCTAGTAGGATTTAGCAGAACAAATGATGCATGCGCATAAGATAAGATGAATTTTTAGACTTAGCCATATTCGGCATTCCAGGTAGCAGACGAGGAAAGCGTGACCTGTCTAGCATGCAGAGTGGATAAGGTGTCAGCCTGATAGTTGTAGGATTACAAATGGAATATTCCATGCATGCAATGGAAGAAACTAGAAATACATCATTGTAAAGAGTGGAGAGCTTGGATGAAAGGGAGAATGATCCAATGGACGACCAGTTGGACACTTGGAAGCCGATCTGTTATCTTAGGAAGGCATGGCGGTAGAGACTAAGGCTATATATGGATATGCTCGGGTAGAAGAGAGGAGGGAGAACATAAGAGATGCAAGGAGAGACTAAAGAGATAAAGCACTGGTTAGGCAAAGCTCTACAGAAACAATGAAGGATCCTTTGGGTTGGGATTAGAAAAAATGTAGGAGTGATGGCATATCTAGAGTGATAGGTCTGTAACTGGTTTTGCATTGTTGAAAGCATAACTTAGGTTCCTAATGCATGACTCTGATCTGCATTGTTATACTGGTCTTTTATGGCCTTAATGAATATGTTGTGGTTACTGAACTTATTAACATGAATATAAGGTTCTATTCTAAAGAATATATGTGTTCATGAGCATAAATCCTGGCGCATTTCCTTTGTGTTATGAATCAGTTATGTATTCTGTTGATATTTCTCTTTTGAATGGATGCATTAATATGATGAATCATCTTAAGATCTTAGAATGAACACATGGTTATTTTCTTTCCTACATATAAATCTATCATTAAGAATTTATTCTCACAAGACTCATATAAAGGAGGGGCTCGGCACCTGTGCATGCCTCAGGTGAGCACCTAGTGCCCGTTGGGTGATAGGCTAATGCGCATGGTATTAGATTTTTTTTCTAAGGGTATAAAAATGACTACAATTCTTTTGGATAAGTTTATTTGCACACCACAAGACAACCCCCTTATCATCCATAGGCCATTGGTACTAATGAGGCTTTAAACAAGATTCTGGAACAAAATCTAACAAAAAAATTTTGATGTTGGAAGGAAAGACTAGGATGATAAGGTATCTACTATACTTTGGGCATATAGGACCACTTAAAAAATATTTAATAAAGCCACACCTTTTCAATTGGTGTTTGGTGTAGATGTTGTATTGCATGTGGAAGTCATGTTGCGATCCCTACGTATTGCACATGCAGGTGGATTGGATGATGAACAAGCTATTAAACAATGCATAGAAAAAATGATACAGTTAGATGAGATGTACGCTATTGCGCGGTGGAGCTAGAAGATAGAAAAAGAAAGACATAAGGCATGACATTATATACATATTCAGAATAAGGAATTTGAGGTTGGAAATATGATTCTTCTATATGGTTCAAAGTTTATGTGCCACCTTGAGAAGTTGAAAGTTCATTGTTTGGGACCCTTTATAGTAACAAAGATACTTGATTCAGGAACTTGTTAGTTATAGGCGCTGGATGACACTCTTTTTCCCTGTTACTTCAATCAGAGTAGGCTGAAGCCCTACTATAAATAAAGTTTCTTGGTGTTTGTAGAGGACCGTGAATAATTTTAGTGTGGGGTGGAGCAGATATAACTATTTTACAGGTATTAGAATATGAACATCTTTTGAAATATGGGTACACATAGAAGAAAGGTGTTACATATGCTCAAATTGAAGGGATTTTAAGGATGTTTTCTTAGTTTAGAGACCACACATAGATGGATAGATTCATAGTGTAATGCGAGGTAACTAGCAAGATTAGAAACTACTTGATATGATGCACAAAGGTGAATGTACTTCAGCGCATGATGGTGCATGTAAGGAGGTTTGTGGCTAAAAAGTAGTGGGTGCGCCAGAAGGTTACAACTGGGGTATGGAAAAATTAGAAAGAAGTGTGTAAAAAGATAGGAAATGTAATTAATGCTGGGTACAGTGGTAGGTGAAGAGAATTCAATGAGAAAAATTTGGAAAAATCTATAAAAAGAGGTGCATGCGATTTTTCTTTTACCTTGCATATTGAAGATTTCAAGCTATGAAGTGTATACGAAGAGCGTTTGAGTTCTAAATCTCATGATAGAGAATAAAAAGGTGTCAAAATAGTGTTATCTGTGTATGGATGTTGAAGGAGATCCATCATAAGGGTGTTTGAATGAGGGAAAGGCCATGTAGGAAGTAAATTTGTGGAGCTAGGGTTTGAGGAAACAAAATTACAGCTACTGCATGTAAATTTTAAGTTCCACTGATTGAATGAGTGCAACAAGACATATAGGGAGTGAGAGATATAGTGATATTGGGTAATGTGTAATGGTGATCTCTGTGATGTAAAGAAAGCTCTGTTAGTGTGAAAATTTCCATGAATGAGACTCTTTCGATGTAATCTTGGCTACCATATTTTGGCTGATAAATATAATGAAGTGATTCTGAAAAACTCATGTAATGGATCTTGATCTATGCATTTTCATTATGTTCATATGCATGTTATAGGTTTTCTTTATGGTATTTCATGGTTGATTCTACTTTCATTGAGTTGATCATGTTGTTCTATGCTCGGGTGCATTAGGCTAGGAGTTAATGCTTACATCTTAAATTCCATGAATGGATGCACTTATTTTCTAGTTGTATTACATCCTCATTTTATAAAAGAACATTCTCATGAGGTTCACATAAAGGAGGGGCTCGGTGCCTGTGCATGCCTTGGGTGAGCTTCTAGGCTAAATTGAATGATATGTTAGAGTGTTTGGGAATGGTTGTTGAGGAAAGAAATGATTAGAGATTACATTTTGTTTCAATTGATGGGACCTCTTTTTGAATCCGCTGTGAGAATGGTACATGATGACAAAGCATTTTATGGTTAACAATGTTGAAGCATGGTTTAAATACATGGAAGATGAGTTTTCTTAGATATTTAATAATGGACCTAAGTTTGATGCACATAAATGGGTAGAAGAGTGACATATGACATATTCTTAGGTAGTGGTAGATAAATCATAAACTGATTCCTTTAGGCTTTCATAGGTAAGAACAGTGAGCGGTTAAGAGGGAAGGTTGATGATTATACTAGAGGAATGGATGGTTTTCATATAGGGAGTGAGAGATATAGTGATATTGGGTAATGTGTAATGATGAGATCTGTGATGTAAAGAAATATCTTCTAGTGTGAACATTTCCATGAATGGGACTCTTTTGATGTAATCTTGGCTACCATATTTTGGCTAATAAATATAATGAAGTGATTCTGAAACACTCATGTGATGGATCTTGATCTGTGAATTTTACATATGGTCATATGCATGTTATGGGTTTTCTTCATGGTATTTCATGGTTGATTCTACTTTTAGTGAGTTGATCATGTTGTTTTATGCTCGAGTGCATTAGGCTAGGAGTTAATGCTTACAGATTAAATTTTGTGAATGGATGAACTTATTCTCTGGTTGTATTACATATTTATTTTAAGAAAGAACGTTCTAGTGAGGAACACATAAAGGAGGGAATCAGTGCCTACGTTTTCCTCAGGTGAGATTCTAGGATAAACAAGATGATATGCTGGCATGTTTGGGAATGGTTGTTGAGGAAAGAAGTGATTAGAGACTACATTTTGGTTCCATTGCCAGGATCTATTTTTGAAGCCATTGTGAGAATGATACATGATGAAATAGCATTTGACATTGGACAATGTCAAAGCATGGTTTAAAATCATGGAGGATGAGTTTTCTTAGAGATTTAATAATGGACCTGAGTTTGATACATGTAAATGGGTATAAGAGCACTTGTAGCATGAGCTGGATGAGACCTTATTTTGTTGCTTTCCGGTGGAATTATATGAATGGCTTTCAGCATACACATCTAGGTTGATCTATTACTATAGACCCTCTATATGGACCCAAGATGAGTATGAAAAGCTACATGATGCCAATCTGAAATGGACATGTTTTGTCGACCATTGGTGGAAAAGAGTGCTAACTAGTTATACCCTGGAATATGTAATTTATATGTATTCTTGTCCATAGGTTGCTGAGTTTGAGTTCTTGAGGGAGTCTAGAGGATTGTTTTTCTATGAAATCCCCTTATCCATCAAGATCCTGGTCATTACATTAAGTTTGGAGGCTTTTCCCATGGCCAGCTAAACTTCTTCTAAGCATTAGGTGAGGAAGCTAGAGTGGAGAAAGATGGTGGACCTTGTGGCTGAAATACAGAGCGAAGAGAGATGACTCAAGTACAATGAAACTTGTGAAATGGATTTAGGAACAAAACATGAAGTTGTAGGAGTGATGGAACTATGGAGGTAGATGCTACGGGAAGGAATTAAGGTTGACATGGAGGATGTGGAACCTGAGCAGTCTATACTATCCCATCTTGGAAAGCGTGAGAGAGAAACCCCTTCATCTTCTAATGAGAGCATGTCACTTGAAGGAAAATGAGTTTTTGTCATGAATTTGAATCCACCTAGTGACCAACCCTTAGTGATTATTTTTATGAATCCAGAGATAAGTATTACTAACCTAGTTGGTATTCGTGGAGGTAACTGATCAGCACCGAGGAGGTATAACTTTTCAGTTGGCACATATATGGTTGCATAATCATTTCTTGTGTTTAGAGGTATATTGTCTAGAATAACATTTGAGAAAATTATGGGTATAAAAGGTTTGGATATCACATCTAGAAGTGAGGTATGGAACATATCTGGTAGCGGTCCAATATCACAAATTGTCAGTGCATAGTTTAGCGCTATAGTGGGGACACAAGGGGCAACCATTTCAGGACCCTTTCCAACTACGAGAGGTGGTTTTGGTGGGTTAGGTGGAGTAGGAGCTAGTGGACCTTATGGACATGGTAGATCTAGTGGGTCAGGAGGGACATGCATTGGTGGATCTGGTGGTGGAGGAAACACTAGAGGGAATAAAGGTTCTTCATTAGGCGGGCAAGGGCCTCAACCACCTCAAAAAGTTATTTTTGAAATGTATTTGAATCTACCAGATTACAAAGGTGTTGAGGATGCTGTAGAACATGTACACAAATGTGAGCTGCTATGGTGCATGAAGGGGATCACTACCCCAAAACAGAGGGTGGGTTAGTTTGCAACAACGTTGTATGGGCGTGCACATTGTTGGTACGAGAAGTATGACCCCCACTAGATAGTAGTATATTATACCATGCTACCTAGTGCCTTCTTAGTTGAATTCCATATTCCTGGCTTTGAACGGAAGAGCATTACCGTGTTGAAGGAGATTCAACAAGGTATGATAGAGAGTGTGTAGGAGTATGATGCACATTTTAATAATCTCTTATAAAAAATGTCTTTTGGTATTCATCCTTCTCAGCATGCTCAATGGTTTGTTAGAGGACTAATAACACCCTTTAGGAGAGTGCTTTCACATAAGAATTTCACAGACCTACATGAGGCCTTGGAGGATACCCTGTGTGGTAAGGCTGTGGGAAGTGTGGTTACTAGTGTTATTCCTTTTCTTGACGCTGAAATTGCTATCATGGAAAAACAACTAGAAAATATTTTTGCAAACTTGACACATGAGACTCACAGTGGCCTATGGTGCACTACTTTTTAGGTAGAGGGGGATATATAGGAAAAGTGTCCTTAGAGATCAATATGCATGATAATGGTAGACTGTGATATTTTCTATGGGGATCATGATGCAAGTAGGTGTCCACTACTACAACCCGTGATCTGTAAGAACATGTCTTGCTATTGTAATATTTTCACCTCTACTACTCATGACACCAAGGATTGTAGATTGATGGACTAGATACATGATGCCATTGAAATTGGTGTGTGCTAGACCAACATTGCAAAAAATTCCAAGGATGATGGTCATCACTATGAAGAGCATGTTGATGGAGGAGCTTATGGGTGAGGATTTCACGGAGGATTTAGAGGTCGTGGCAATTGCATAGGTGGAAGAAGTGAATTTCCTCATAGGACCTATTATAATTGTGGGTCCACAAAACATTATAAGCATGAATGCCCTGACCTACTATAGTGCTCTTGGAGTGGAAAGAAGCACAAGTATGAGGAGTTCCTAGATTTATTTGAGCAAATGATCCAAAAACAATGGAAGGATAAAGGCTACAGAATGATAAGCATGAAGAAGGTCAACTCACAATGGATGCCAAGGGTGGTGTGTGAGTCAGAATTAGAACCTGTACTGGTGATGACACGAGTTGAAGCTACACTTCACAAATAATACCAAACTAGAGACCACTGGTCACAAGAGAAGAGGTGGTGCACGGGAAGTATCTAGATCCTATTCATCAAAAAGAGGTTTATTAAGAGACCATGGGTGTGGTTTGAAGCCTACAAGGAGAGATCCAGTTCCTAAAAGAATAGATGTGATAGTTAGGGTAAAGGAAATGTGTTGAGGCTCCATAGAAGGATTATGATGAAGTCAAGGAAGTATACAAAATGCTGAGGCAAGAGAATATCATACTGTAGACACTAAATTTGGGTCTTACGACTCCCTGTACCCCGTATCTCGTCCTGCAACATAACCCTACCTCACCACCTAAACCTTACACACCTAATTATTTATTAATTACCTTATAATTAATAAATCCACATCTCCAAACCCGCCACCTCATCTCGCCACCTCACTGTGACCTAGCCCTAACCCTAAACCAACCTAATTAAGACCTATGACTTGGTCCAGACCCACACCCATGACTCATCACCCCTCACCCGCACCAAATCGAGCCTAATAATGACTTGACCAAGCCCACAACTGATCCCTCAGGAGAAAAGGAGGGAAAAATGGCTATTTTACTAAAAATAGCCACTTTGACCTAACCGACATCGGTTCCTACTCAACCTCTGTCGGTTACATAACCGCCATCGGTTCCCTGTAAATGACCTCCCCCAACCAAAAATAAGGGATCCAGAATTCATTTGGTAGGAGAGAGAGAAGTGAAACAAGTAGAAGAGATTCCAGAGAAGAGGATCGAGCCCAAGACTGTAACTGAGAAACTAGATCACTGTCACACTCATCCAAGCATTGGGAAATACTGAGGATAGCTTCATCAGCTCGCTTTCCAATACCAGATCATCCCAACTAAGCCTTACTGTCGCCACCACATTCATTGAACCTATATCTTCATCAGGAACTAGTAAGTAGTATCTTGTATGTTTCTAAACACCATTTCTTGAACTTTTAATTCATAATAATTATAAGCTCACTCCTAGATCTACCACCCGGCAGCACTCTGCACCTAACTTTCATTCATCAACCTTGATATTTCCCCAAAGATAGTTTTCTCACTCTCTAAGTTTTCTCCATCACCCTACTACCCCCCCCAATCATTTATTAACCCTATAAACACCATAACCACCTTACAAATGACTTCATTTGAAACCCCTAAATCACTTCCCCTACCGATATCGGTTATCTTCTACCGGTGTCAGTGTTATAACCGCAGTCGGTTATCGAGTGGCCGGCATCGGTAACTGTGACTTATATCAAAACCAACCTTTCCCTTATTTACCCCCAAACAATCTCATATCTAGCTGGGTCTATCCTTGTAACTTGATCTAAATGCATCAATAATCGGTGACCAAACAAACATCATGACATTTTATTATTGGTAGTTTAGTCTCTATTACTTTTTAACAAGGTACCTAAATCGTGATTTCGCAATAGCTTCTTTATTATCATTTGCATTAATTCATATTAAAAGGGGAACTGACCACCTTCGAAAGGAAGTCTAATATTTCTTGGGCCCAAGGCAGTTCCCTCACTTATTTTCTAACTAAGATCTGGTGGTCTTATATTCTTACTTACAGGTAGTCCTTCCCAGACAAAAAGGAGTTCTTCACAATTGATTTGATCTCTCTACGGTACGTGCACACCTTCCCAACACTCAACAGGTATTCTTCCTAGCCCTAACCCTTATCTGTTTCTCAAGAGAATGAAAGGATAGAAGCAACTCTATTCCGGAACGAAATTCTGTGCGAAACACATACCTTTGTTAGGGGAATGGTTATAGGAGAAAGTAGTACATGCCAAAGGAGAGTGCGAGTGACAAGTATTGGACATTAACCTTCCCCTTCACACCATTAATTATGATAAGGATATTACCTTGAATGCAGTAGTTGATGGATGGATCCTAAGAAATATTTTTATAGATGCAGGTGTGGAGGTTAATGTTATCACCCTAGATACATGGCATCAAATGGGAAGGCCCCCATAACAACCTTCCTCAAATGTGCTATATATGGCTAACAAGACAAAGGTGATGTTCATTGGTGTCTTAAAAGATGCTACTATCACTATCCAAGGGGTGAAATTCACTAGAGACTTTGAATTCTTAGCACTAGATGAGGAAGACTACTTTCCAGCATTACTTGGGCACCCATGGTGCTATAAGAATAATGTGGAACTAAGGTTTGATAAGGGATACATAAGTTTTGAGAACAAGGAAGAATGGGTTATCATCCCCTTGACCGATGGGAATTCAACACCCTATACTGAGCCCTTAGGAGAAGAATCCCTCAAAAGAATCTATGTGCGTGTTATTAGGGACCCTAAGGTGATACACCCTATGGAAGGAGTTATTTAATGGGAAGATTCTCAATATATGAGTGATACCACTAGTGTAGTATGTGACAATTTGGTGCACAAGACATATGAGTTAATTGGTCGACAATTGTGAGGCTCTATTACAAGGGTGATGAAGGTGTTCTCGCTTAGGCATTTGAGAGGAAAGAATTTTCTGAGCTACACTAGGGAAGGCAACCTTGATGTTTTCCTGCAAGCCATGGAATCCCAGTTTAGATGCAAGATCGAAAGGTGAAGCATGATTATCTACACATTACACGGGACCATAACACGATGGTGGGAGATGTACTAGGACAATCTTCTCAGATAGTGTGAGGTGAGGAACACATTCTCTATTAGATTCTTCCAGATAAATGCACCTACTAAAATTAGTGGCTATGATGGAGGGGAACTTGCCTCAGAAAATGTTTAAGAATGTGAGAGAACATGGAAGGGAGGCACAAAAGCTTTACCCTCTTCCCGTTGGGTGCACAAGTTTTATTTTACACTACAAGGATGTGCACGTGCATGGTACATTCATTCATAATTACGCCATCAGACAAGGAACTGACAGGACTTAACAGATGACTTGATTCAAACCTTTAAATATCAAAGTATTAATCCATTGGTGAGTGAGGTCTTATAGGTTTTTAAGTACCTAACTATGGGAGAAAGTGCCATGACTAAGGATAGAGTTTTTGAATTATTGGGAGAACTTAATTTGGAGGTACGTTTTGGTGTGGAGGAACTAAAGGAGCCATAACTTGAGTGCGATTTCATGGAGAAATAGAAGGTAAAGTTGGTCTATGTGATAGATGGCAAGGAAGTGAATATTTTGGATGTTAACCATACTATGGGTACACACGAGGTAATGAATAGTGCTTATGAGCAAGCACACACCTACCATGAACCTTTAAAAACAAAGAAGGTTAGCATTGGATCAAATACAAAACCTAAGAAAGCTACTATCGGGGATTACTGGTCAGAAAATGAGGTTTCAAAGATCTTATATCTATTACATGAGTTTCAGGATTTATTTCCTCATGGGTACTATGAGCTTAAGGGAGTTCACCACTCTTTAGGGGAGATGCAAATCAAACTCAAGGAGGGAGTGTGCCTCATTCGGAAGAGACCTTACTGAGTGAATCCAAATATGCACATTTGGGTCAAGGACATGATAGACAAGATGATCACTTCAGGTATCATTAAAGCTATTGAGGAAATAGAATGGATAAGACCAATGGTCATTAGCATTAAAAAGGATGAGAGGATAATAATATATGTTGATTATAGGGATTTGAATGCGGTTATGTTTCATTGATCCCTTTCCAACCCCTTTCACTGAGGAGATCTTGGAAGGAGTATCCAGGCACAAGATCTATTCATTCATGGATGGCTTCTTAGGATATTTTTAGTTAGGATTTTGTTATTCTAAAATCCACAAACAAAATATTTATGTGTTTTTGAAGTCTATTCAAAGCCAAATCTTCACCGAGAAGAAAGGACTTCATCAAAACACAAGGAGAAATGAGAAGCTTTAGATGCTACCAAGTGTCAAGCAAGCACAACTTTATAAGTCAAAGGAGGTGAAGAAGTCTCAAACTCTCGCAAGGCTGACACATGGAGTCAAAAAAGAAGTAGGACAACAAGCCCATGGACGGTGCCAAGTATCCACCCAGCGCTTTCTCCGGAGCCCTAAATAAAACCAAACTCATAAGGGTGCGTGGGCCTTCCACATGGATCTTGAAATAAATGGACTCCATTTTCAAAATAGGCCATAAAAAAGATGACAAGGAATCCGCCACATAGAAGTGATTTAGGGTCTTATCTATAAGATTTAATGCTCAATTTTTTTTCAAAATATCAGAGGTGAAGGGTCATTTCATTACAAAATATGCATCGTTTTAATTAAGAGGCCGGGAACTAATGCATAAAGGGTAAAAATATATGGTTATGTAATAAATATCCAAAGGTGAGTCCATCTCAAGGTAGTCAGTTGCAGTATAATTAAGATGCATTAAATAGGCATGGCTCTCACTTTTCTGAAGGGGCCAAATTGTGAGAAAGATTTGAAGAAATATGTTTCTATCACTTCATATCATTTATCATAATTGAGGGTCAGTTGGGAAGGATTTTGAAATTTATCTCTTACCTCCTCCTCCCCCTATAAATTGTAATCGAATTTTGATAAGGAAGGGGGAGAAAAACATGGAGACTTTTAGTTACATACTAGGAGAGTCAAATATTTTCTTCTCTATCGTAAGTCTAATATTTTCTTCTCTATCGTAAGTCTCTCTTCTGTAAAAGGAAGAGATCTTGGAACTCTAGCCTTCTGCATCAGTTTTGTAATAGAAATCTTACCTCTTTTCTAAATGTAATACTGTGCACAACTATTAGAGTGATATATATGCCTTGTGGTGTTTTTTCTATTCATAATTTTGCATAGCTTTATTGTCTCTGATCACTTTTATTTTCACATAAAAATTGCACATCTCTTAATGTTGCTACTATCCTCGAAGCTATGCTTAATTAGTTTGAGGTAGTGTTCTATGTGACATTCTCTAACCTGTGGTGTATTTTATCCACCCTTCTTTATTTATTCACCATTTCCTTTCTCAGGAACTTGCGGTCTTGATTAAATCTCCTAGCAGGTTTGTTTGGTGCATCGCCTTAGCTTGTTTTATGTTTTGTTTAATTCTTCTCACCCCTATCCCCCCCCACAGAGAAGAGTCAAATTATTTAAAATATGGAGGTATCCTTAGGGTGCACGTCCCAATAACCTAAGGATTCCCGTGACTCTGATGGCTCTATCTGCCAAGGATGGTCATCAACAGTTATCTTGGCATGCCTTGTGGGAAAACTTAGAGTGATATTTTCTTATAGCATCAACTCATTTGATTTTTGGTAGAAATCAAGATTCAATGAATATATTTATGGAGCACATTGAGAAACTCCATAGGGTCTGACCAAATCATTACAAAGGCTTGCAGATCTCCCTCTCTTCTATTTTCATTCATCTATCTTTCCACAACTCCCATTTCTCTTCATCCCATGAGGTCGTGCAACCATGAATTCATTACCACCAAGGGATCGTCCCCTTTTCCATCTCCAAGATACCCTTTCCACCCTTTCCCTTTCTTTTACTAGATATACCACTCACACTAGCAAGTAATGGCTCTAAATCCAAAAGAAGAGAAGCATATGGTGAGAAGTGATGCTATCGTTTTCTGTTCGTGTCACCAGATGAGTAGAAAAAAGGTTGCAGAAGTTTCCTCTATTTTTCCTCCCCAAAAAGAAGCTCCCCTGAAAAAATACTTATCAACGAGATTCATTCCATAAAATGAAGCCACACATGATGGAGAATTTTTAGATTCAAAATCCATCACATCAAAGCATAAATATTTGATAGAGGAAGTGGATAAGCTCGAGTACTTATCATATTTGGGGGAATGGCTCGATGAGGAAGAGCTTGTGGAGATAACACTCTTTACCACTTCATCAAATATGAAACAAAGGAATCCTTCCACACATGACAACTCCCCTTGGAATGATCCTAGGGCTCTAGAAGAGATTATTATTGAGATCTTTTTTCTTTTAATCAAAGAACCTAGATTCATCGGTGAAGCTGCTAAAAGGGAATAAGTAGAAGATAGGGATGACATGCGTCAGAGAAGTATGGAAGGAAGCCCCATTCAAAAAAATATGATCCAAAACCATGGGAAGGAACACACCCCCCACCAGAGAATGGTCCTCCTCAAGACCAAGGAAAAATTTCATACCTGTCATGCTCACTATAGGGCATGAGGATTATTTTCATGACCCCGAGGGTCAGCTACAACACCTCCAACCAAAAGATGAACAAGAGGAGGTATGCATAATGTTCATTGATACCGAGGGTGGAAGAGTGAAGGTTAATTTTTCACTCTTACTACAGGCCATGTCACTAGCCAAATTGATTGGATGGCCACGTTTTATAAGAGAAGGAAGCTATTTTTCCTTTCCTGTTTCAGGTTTTGTTTAGCTTGTATCAATATAGTTAGATTAGGAGTAGAAGTAGATTTTCTTTCAATAGAATAAGTGCTTATGCACACTCTACATGAATCATTTGAGACTTGTATGTTTTATCTTTTGTATAAGTCCACACTTATATTACTCCATTAGGAAGGCACCAGGTCTTATGAAGATTCTGACCTGACTAAGAATCAATAGTGAAGCTGAGGTGGTTACAAGCTTCACTTCGAGAAAATACAGAGCAACTAAAATCAGCCAAAAGTTTCCATGGGCCATCTTTTCAATTTTATACTCTCAGAAAAAATAAAAACTTACTGAGCTTCATTATGAGAGTAGGAAGGAGCAAGAGTCAAGCAACAATTATGAATACTCCATAGAAAGCTGAAACTCCACAAGCTCCCATTCAGAGTATCTTTAAAACATAGTACCAGACCAAATTAATAGTGGGAGATCGTGGGTTCTTCTCATTTAGTAGGATAATGGTCCTAGAGAGTTGCCAAACTATTATTCTAAAATCCACAAACATAATATTTATGTATTTTCAAAGTCTATTCAAAGCCGAATCTTCACCAAGTAGAAAGGACTTCATCAAAACACAAAGAGAAATGAGAATCCACAGATGTTGCCAAGTGTCAAGCAGGTGCAACTTTTGAAGTCAAAGGAGGGCGATGAAGTCTCAAACTCCCATAGGGATGACACATGGAGTCAAAAAATAAGTAGGAAAAAAATCCCATGGACAGTGCCAAGTGTCCACCTAGCGCTTTCTTAGGAGCCCTAAAGAAAAGTAGAGACATAAGGGTGTGTGGGCCTTAAACGTGGATCTTGTAATAAATGGACTCCATTTTCAAAATAGGCCATAAAAATATGACAAGCCATCCACCACGTATAATTGATTTAGGGTCTTATCTATAAGATTTAATGCTCTAAACATTTTCAAAAGATCAGAGGTGAAGGGTCATTTCATTACGAAATACACATCATTTTAATTAAGAGGCTAGGAACCAATGCATAAAGGGTCAAAATATATGGTTATGTAATAAATATCCGAAGGATTTTCTTCTCAAAATTTGAGTCCATCTCAAGGGAGTCGGTTACAGAATAATTAAGATGCATTAAATAGGCATGGCTCTCACTTTTTCGAAGGGGGAAAATTGTGAGAAAGATTTGAAGAAATCTATTTCTATCACTTCATCTCATTTATCATAATTGAGGGGTAGTTGGGAAGGATTTTTAAATTTATCTCTTACCTCCTCCTCCCCCTATAAATTGTAATCAAACTTCGATAAGGAAGGGGGAGAAAAACATGGAGACTTTTAGTTAGGTACTAGGAGAGTCAAATATTTTCTTCTCTATCGTAAGTCTCTCTTCTGTAAAAGGCATAGATCTTGGAACTCTAGCCTTCTGCCTGGGTTTTGTAATAGAAATCTTGTGTCTTTTCTAAATGTAATACTTTTCACAACTATTGGAGTGATATATATGCATTTTGGTTTTTTCTTGTTCAGTTTTTTTTGTTCATCATTTCACATAGCTTTATTAACTCTGATCACCTTTATTTTCACATATAAACTATGCATCTCTCAATGTTCTAACTATCCTCAAAGTTGTGCTTAAGTAGTTTGAGGTAGTGTTCTATGTGACATTCTATAACCTATGGTGCATTTTATCCACCCTTCTTCAATTATTCACCATTTCCCTTCTCATATAGTTGTGGTCTTGATTAAATCTCCTAGCAGGCTTGTTCAGTGCATTGCCTTAGCTTGTTTTATGTTTTGTTTAATTCTTCTCACCCCTATCTCCCCACGTAGAGAAGAGCCAACTTATTTAAAATATGGATGTCTCCTTAGGTCACACATCCCACTAACCTAATGATTCCCATGACTCTGGTGTCTCTATCCACCAAGGATGGTTGTCAACAAATTGCAAAGGAGGACCAAGAAAAGATAACTTTCACCACTAAATGGGGAATTTTTTCCTACATGGTCATGGATTTTTGACTAAAGAATGCACCTATTATGTTTTCTTGCATTGTGGTGAAGGAATTTTAAAACTTCATCCATAAGTTCCTTCAAGTCCACCTTGATGACTACACAATGTACAGACTAGTGAATGACCATTACGATAATCTATGGTTGATGTTTAAGAGATGCCAACAGTTTTGCATATCCCTCAATATCAAGAAATGTCTCTTCACTACTCCATTTGGAACCTTGTTGGGGCATATCATATGTAATGAAGGATTTCTCATGAATCCTACCAAATTTTCCATTATTGTAGGATTGGAAGAACCCATCAGACAGAGTGCATTGCACGAATTCCTTGGGCATACGGGTACTACTGAAAGTTTATTAGGGGGTATTTCAAAATCACCACGCCACTAGAGGGATTGCTAAAGAACATATGCACATTCCTTTGGGGATAGGTGCAATTGAAGACATTTGACACATTGAAGAATAGGCTTATCACTTTTCCCATAGTACGCTCTCCTTCCTAGGATAAGCCTTTCTATGTGCATTTTGATGCCTCAGGGATGGCCACCAAAGCAATGTTAGCACAACCTAGTGAAGGGTTTGTTGATCACCCTCTTTGTTTTGTATGTAAGAAGTTGACACTTACAGAGTAGAACTATACTACTTTTGAGTGCAAGGCATTATCAATGATCTACATGTTGCACAAATTCAAGCAGTATCTACCGGAAACACCATTTATATTCTACATAGATCACATGGCATTGAAGTACTTGCTAAACAAGCCCATTTTACATGGGTGCATATGTAGATGGGTCCTATTATTTAAGGAATTTGAGTTTACATTTGTTGTATAACTAGGTACGAGTAACTTGGGACCTAACCATTTATCAAGAATTGACTCAGGGGATGATGCAGAAAGCATTGAAGATATAATGTCAGATGCACAACTATTTAGGATGTGATGTGATCCCTCTAAATTAGAGGACATTGTTGTGTTTCTCAAAATAGGTATGGCACCAAAGGAAATGAATACTTTGGAAAGAAAATAGTTGGATATATGTGTCGCACCCTACATATTAATTGGTGGAAATTTATACAAATTAGGCCGTGTTGATATTTTGTGCTACTGCATTTTAGAACATGAGCGCATTACAATCATGGAGGAAGCACATAGTGGTATTGTAGGAGGACACTATACAGGGAACGCCACTATGTGAAAATTCTACCGGCAAGGATTTATTTGTAAAGCATCTACCAAGATTATATTGATTTTTGCATGTCCTGTGACCATTTATAATGCCTTGGAAAACTAGGAAGAGGAGATGAAAATCCCTCCAAAATGATAGCTAGTGTAGAACCATTTGAGAATTGTAGGCCTGATTTCACCTGCCATGTGAAGGAGTGGTTCACGCTATATCATTACTTGCACTGAATACTTAACAAGGTGGGTGGAGGAAATGGATATGAAGGGTTGCAAAATGACCACAACAATAATATTCCTATGGGAAAACATTATCAACAAGTATGGGTGTCCTTTAAGCTTGACTAGTGATAGAGTCACACAATTTTTTAATGAGATGTTCAAGATTTTGTTAGCAGATTTCATGGTGACCCATCACAAAACCACCTTGTATCACCCTCAAGCTAATGGAACCACTAAGGCATTTAACAAAATATTGAGTCACACGCTAACCAAAAATTGTGATGTGGGGAGATATTATTGAGATGAGAAATTCTCGACTGTACTATGGGCATATAGGACAACCTACAAGAGATTGAAAAATGCCATACCGTTTCAATTGGTGTTTAGCATGGAAGCTATTTTACCAGTAGAATTTATGTTACCAACTTTTGAATAGCACACACAGGAGGATTAGATGACAAACAATCACTACAAGGTGCATGGATAATTTAATGCAGTTGGATGGAAGGTGAACACTTGCTAAGTAGATTAAGAAGATCGAGAAGGCATGAAAAAAATCATGGCATGATCATCATATTAAAAAAAATAGTTCGAGGTTAGGCAGATGGTCTTGCTTTATGACTCTAAATTTCTATGCGACCCTGGGAAATTGAAAGTCCATTGGTTAGGACCATACATCATCTTGTACCTAGCATGTGCTAGTTACACGCACTTGATGGGATGAGGTTTTTGGGTTACTTCAATGGGAGTAGGTTGAAGACCTACTATAAATAAGGTAGTATTTCCAATTAGATTAGATTTCCTTCTTGTATTTTTTTCTTTTGGTTGTTTCCCTTATCATCATTTTTGGTTTAGTTTTACGCGTTCGTGTGCTGGTAGCTAATTACATTGTAAGAGGTCCTATGCATAGGGTATTGCACATACATTTTTATGTGAGGTGAAGTAGAAGATATATTAAACACAATTGACAACAAAATTCTTTGACAGTGGACTGTGTTGGTACCCAAATTGATCCTTCCTTTGAAACTGAGAAACATCACAATTTGATCAGGATGCTTAGAGACAAGAAAATCATAATAGAGTCGTTTTGTATTTGGGGATGGATTTTAGATGACTCTTTATAACTATATTTTGAAAAGGATTGGGTGTCACCATCCTAAGAGTTTGACCTACCCTTACTACTTTAGGTTGTGCCTTCAACCAAGGTGAGAGGACCCATTTTATGACCTATATTAATGGAAATCATCAATGAATTAGCATTATTTGACTATTCCTTTGCAATATTTTGAAGGATACCTCAAGAAAACATGGCCAATACAACATAACCTAACTCTCATGAGCTGTCACTTTAGAATATGAAGATGTTCTCTATATAAGGCCCAAGTCACTAAAGACAACGATAAAAACTGATTGCACTTGCATATTTTAGTAAAGGATGGATAAATTCAATGATCTTCTTTATCATTTTGTGGACAAAAAGTGCAAGAAGGGATGGTTCATGTATGATATATTTCTAGATATGTGTCTTATGGTTGGGAAGTTAAGCAGGATAAAGTTGATTATACTGAATCCCTGAGAACTCTAAACAAATGTTGATAGATCCACAAGGAAAAAAAAAAGAATATATTTCAAATAGTCAAGACAAACCTTCAACTAGAAAATTATGCATCTATGAAAGCTCAAAGACACATGTCTTCACACGTTATTCAAGGATTTAACATAAGAACTCATGCTAAAGACTTCATTAAACCTTATAAGTCCCTATTATATCATGCTTATGATGCACTCATAAAATGACAAACAATTTGTATCATGGAAATGAAAGTAAAGTGAATTTTAATTGCTTATTGCATCATGAAATGAAAGCTCTCTTCATAATGTAATTGTAAATTCCATAATATTATCATCACGATGAGATTTTGTGTGATTTCAAAGGGATTCCTAAAGTAATATTGTGACACGAACAAATATAACTATTTAAAAATATCTCAAGATTACAATAGACATAACAAAGTCCATGATTAACATGAATTACTCTAGGTTTTTCAGAATTTGATCAACATGGGAAAGTTTGTTTACAATCTCAAAGTTTTTGTCAATGACTTAAACATCTGCAACCATATTGACATGATTAATCTTAACGGACACACAAGAAGTAACTAGTTTCTCAAATAAGTTCTCTCAGAAAATGGCTTCTCTCAGCTTTCTCTCCTTTTCTTTTCTTTTGACAATTCTCAAAAAAAATTTACCCCCCTTTATGGCATGATTTTTCATGCTTTTATATCACTCTCTTTATTTCGAATCTTTTCGCCCCAAAAATTGGAATATTCTTCAAGAATACTTTCTGTTAAAAATTTATTCTAGAAGATGATAATTCATGAGCTTCATTCTACATTACCAGGTGTATGAAACATGTGTCATTTCAATGTATTCCACTTGTGTCTTGACTGGGATGTCCGGCCATCACCTTGGGGTAGGCTACTTAAAATGCTCCCTCCTGATTTTGATTAAACAATCATTTCAAATGACCACTAAGCATCTCCAAATGCTTTTGACATAATGCATACCTGCACTCATATTTCAAAATCCTTCTTGGGCTCAGTGCACTACTCTTCACGTCTTACTAGTTTAAATGACACACATGATGTTTTTCAAATCTTACTAAACCACCAGCTCTGTTCTTTCTTAATTCCTTTCAAATATTCAATCACTTTTGTGTGAATTAAGTAAAATCTAGTTTACACCATGGGAAATATTTTTTTAACACAGGGACCAAACGCATCTTTCCATCTATAAATCTTGGTATTTCCTCACTGTTTGCACATATTTCCTTTCTTGTTCTAAACAGAAGAAATTCAATCAAGAAAATGGGGATAGTGCTTGTAGTTCATAGCTTGAAAGATATTTCTTCAGAAGAACTATATCATATTTTTTATTTGAGTGGTCCTGATGAAGCTTTTGTCAGGCTTCTGTTCAATGTAGAATGTGTAGGTGACACCAAGAGGACCCCTAACATACTGGCAAGTCTAGTTAGCACTTGTTTCTCAGTTAATGAAGATTAATCGTGTGTTTGTGTATCCTTCCAGGTTATGTATTTCTATCTTGTTTCAGATGAGAACATATGAAAATACCTGAGGACTAAAAGAAATACTGGGTCAAAAGGAAGCCTTAGGTCTCTGGGTAGATTAATTTTTCAATGCCCTTTTTTATGCAACAAAGAATTTATATCAAAATAAATTCCTAAGGAATCATTATATAATGTATGATAAATCCTCCATTGACACAGTGCCTACCATTTCCAACAAGGTGGACGAGTTGGAGAAGAGTAGTTCAATGCTTAGAAAAGAAACAAGTAGAAATTGTGTCCTCTACCACCAAGGTCCAACATCAACACCATCTTCGAATAAGAGGAAGGGCGAAACACAACCTCAGCCTCCAATTATCATATTAGATGGAGAAGCGGAACAGTCAATATCCACTCGTCATTCAAGGGCAGCACTCTCCTCATCTTGGGATAGCAGTGGAAGGTCTAAAACTCAATTATTCGCATGTCTGATGCATTGTACTTATTCCTTTAAGAAATAGTTTCTGGGACCTCAACCAATTCCTTCTCCGAGGGAAAACCCACCCTTTTTAAGAAAATGGGAAACCGGAAGTAGCTCAAGGCCTCGCAATTCATCTAGCCAACAACATGCAGTTTCTACCCCTCTTATCACTAATTCCTTCTCTGAGGTAAAACCCACCCTTTTTAAGAAAATGGGAAATCGGAAGTAGCTCAAGGCCTCGCAATTCATCTAGCCAACAACATGCGGTGCCTACCCCTCTTATCACTCCAAACATTCCCTCTCAAAATAATCCTAGTAAGTCGACCCTTCACAAGGGGAAAGGCAAAATGGATTTCTTCTCAGGTGGTCTAGACCTTTTGGATTGGGAGTCATCCTATCAAAAGAAAATCGAGATTGAATAGATTATGAACGGTACCCCATGATGACTTTGGAATGACTGATGGATATGGGTATGTCCAGGGACTTGACCGGGTCAATCATATTTATACAAATATCACATGGCCCAGATGAGTTTGTCCTGAGAAAAACAAACTTCTGAACAAACTTCCCTTGTTGGGAGGAGACTATGAGACCAGACTGAAAAATAATTAAGTGTTGTTCCTCCCTTGATTGTCTCCATTTTGGTGTGTATATATATTTCACTATCAAGGGTCAGGGGCCCCTATAGAACCCTATCTTATTTTTCATTCAAATTGCAAGCAATACAAGAATATTAATAGTTTACATGTCTGTTCTAAGTATGTGTGAAATTTTAATCTAATCCACTATGAACTACTATATATTTTTATCTTTCAATTGAAACAAAGAAACAATAAAATTTCAGAAATATCATTACACTTTAATGCATTAGAAACATCACTTTAGAATATCAGTTTAATGGAGTGTAAAGAAGAATACAAATTAAGGAATAATGTGCTTAAGCATGCTTATCATATTTTGTGCCTACATCCTCTTCCTCTTCATCCTTTTCTTATGCATCTTGCTCATATGGTATCCTTTCCATATAAGCATCATATCTCTGGAATAATTCATTTATTTCATCTTCATTAGGTCCAACGTGGTGCGAGAAAATCAATGTTTGAATCGTTATTGAATCCATAAACTGTTCCATTTTTTTCTTATATTTCAGTGGCCTGGCTTTCAATTCCTCAATTCTATTCTCAACTTTCCTCGTAGTTTCAATAAATTCATAGGAGAAGTCACTTGCCTGGTTATCCTTTTCAAAGGATTCAAGTAAGAAATCAATTTTCAAGTCCCCATAGATATTTTTTAATTTGTCTACCACTATCTCCTCTAATCTCCGATCAATAGCATCAAGTGAATCATCGACCCAGTTCCTTTTGACTTCAATTTTTTTCTTGATTTCATTCAAGGTATCTAATCTGATTTTTGACAATTCTTCAAGAGCATACTGGCTCCCTTTATACTCTATTGGTATGATGTTTTCTTGTTCAACCAGCTCATCACTAAGTCAGGTTATGTGGTCAAGTTTGGAGAGAGTTCCTTCCAAGTAAAAAATCTCATTGTCACACTCTTCAATTATTCCATCCATTTCTATTAGTCAAATTTTGAGGTCCTCATATTTTGACCTTGCCTCTGTAATAGCTTATTTTCCTTTCTTAGTAAATTGTTCAATCCAAGTGTACACCGCTTGGACCTTCTTAACAACAACATTTACTTTATTTATACCATCAAGGGTATTCACATAGGCATCTTCTTCTTCATGATTAGTTTTCCCTATCAATTGTTGCAAAAATGAACTTAAGACCTTAATTTGCTCCTTTAGTTATTTTTTCGTCATTCCATCCTCATAATTTTTTTGTAAAAGATCACTTACTACTTCAAATACTCCTTGCTTTAGTTGTTCCCTTGAAGGATTTCCTAAGGGAATAATCTAAATGTTGTAATCATCAGCAGTTATGTCTTTTCTTGTCTTACCCTCGAAAGGAGTTGTTATCTCTAAGGTCTTGATGAAGCCTAGAATTCAGTGTCACAAACCCAATGAAACCCTATGCGCGTTGGCACATCACTCAGCCTAGACTGAGCACTCACCCAAAGCAAGTAAAGGTAGTAGGTCCCTCTTTAGGGTTGTTTTTGCAAGATGTTAGCATGACGAGACTTAACATTTATAGTTCTATTACTAGCTCATCATTCTACAGTGCATACCAGATCTGTATCTAAGGGAAAAAAAAATTAAGTACTAACCATGATGACATAAAAAACATACTAGATTCAGATACACACAGAACTAACACTTAAATTCAGCCAATATCCTCCATTATATTCGAATCAATAATTTTACATAAGCTTCATTACAATATTAGTAGTCTGTGCGTAGCAAATTAAACAACATATCTATGTATACCTTGATCCCCCTCTATTACATAATTTACTACATATATATAAGGGTGGGGACTTTCCCTTCACTACTTATCCATTACAAAAATAGGTCACATGCTACTAATAGCCACACGCCGTTATAAAAATATCCACACATGCAAGTGCACTAACAATAGACTACTACTAGCTAACTGGTAGTAGCATATCTATTTGTGTCCCATGTCCATGCAAAGTGTTTCATATCCAATCCTCCAAAAATAGCCAATGTGTGGCACACATGTCTTTGTCTCGTTTGTGTGCTCTGCACACAATCTCTAAAAATAGACCTTTATGATAAAAAAAGGATAAGTCCCGAAAAGCTAAGCTTTTATTCTACGTGCACATTCTCCCTATTCATTCGCACCTTTAAATATGACTAGCTTCCCTATGCGTAATTATTTTGTGCTTTTCGTTAAGTGTTATTTGATCAACATTACCCCACACTAATTTCATTGTTGTCCCAATAATGGTCATCTCCAAAACTGAAATAAATAATAGAAGAATGGAAAGAATGGAAAGAATGAAAGAATGTTTTTACTCTACAGTCTTTTATTCATTATGAGCAACTAATTCAAGATATTCCTATTTTATTTCAGCCGTGTTATCCTGCAAAATTGGCAGGGGCAATTTTACAGGTAACCTTACCAAAATTTTATTTTGTTTCCTCATTAAGGTCCCTCAGCATTCGGAATGGTGTAAAATTCCTTTCCAGAAAATCTGGTTTCTCAAACTTGGTCATTTTGGTCCTTTTAGGTTGGGCATAGATTTTGTCCATGCAACAACAAGTTTATTTATGCCCCCTTTGGATTGTTGAAACAACAATTGTTGCGCCTCCCCGTGATGTGCCTTTCCTACCTACGCCAAGGCACATGCACCATCTTGTCAACAACAAAAATGTTGCGCCATTAATTGGTGCACCAAGGCACTCAAAATCCAGTGTTGACAATACTAAATTTGTGCTAAAGGCGCAGATAATTCCATGCTAACAAAGACATATCTGCGCCAAAGGACGTAAATTTTTTCATGTCAACACATTAATTGGTGCGCCCTCTAAAAATTGGTTGGCACATTTATTACACTTTTGGCTATATATAGGCGCATCTGCCCTGTCATTTTCACAATCAAAAACACATAAAAAAATTTATTCCTCTGCACCTGTCAACACACCCGTCATTCTCATGTCACGTTTGTGGACCCCACTTCATTTCTCTCATTCTATATATTGTGAAGTAGGATAAAATGAATCTGAGGAAACCATAAACCCCTCCTACCCATTTTTGCAAATCTTCCCTCCTAAGCCATTTTCACCCTCTTTCCAAATCTGCTGGCCAAGGGGGCTCTGTCTCAAAAATGAACATAGACCTCTTTGCTATGTTCCCCTCGCTATCGAATCATGTTGAGAAAACCTAAAAAATCACATGCATAAGAGGAGAGAAAACCTAAAAGTTATCGTTTCCACCCATAGTTTTCCTTTGGCGCAAATGCCATTCATGTTACAAAAACACAGTCACGCCAAAGGCACACTGACCCTGATTGCAGCACGTACCTTTCTTGCACCATACAAAACCAAGTAAACCTTTCTCAAGTGCTAGCACAATTCCACTTACAACAACAAAAGTGCCATGCAAGCTTTTCCTACGCCACGCCGAAGGTCCCCTTTGCACACATAAATTTGGTGCTACACACATTGATCCTGCACCCTTCGGCACACCAAAATTCCATGTTACATGTTATATACCTATGCCATTGGTGCATCTTTCTCCCATACAACACCAAAATTATTTGCACCCAGTATAAAAATTCATGCTAATGGCGTAGGTCGCACATCTTTCTACAACAACAAATGATGTTATATGTAAATTTCCTACGCCCTACGCCCTTCGGCGCTGATTTCTTCCTTGCAACACTCCACTTCAATGCGCCATACTTTTGACCCTGTAGCCTACAAATTTCCTGCACCCTGTGCCCAGAGGCTTTTAAATTGCTAACTGCTCATTCTGTGAAGCTTTAATGGCTGATCTGACATAGCTAACATGGCTCTTTTACATTCGTACTTCACTCCTTCTTCCTGTAGATCAGCAACTGAACTCAGATCCACTTATGTCTACATCAAGCAAAAGGCCAACCAAGTCAAAGGGTAAAGATAAGCTCACAGAGGAAGAGATGAAATGACAAATATCAGAGGGTCAGAATACCTGAGTCCCAGGCGGAATGTGACCGAGATATTAGAGATTCCGAACTTGGCAACATTGACATGGAAGATTTTTGGGCCAAAGACCAGGAGGGTCGTAGTCAGTCCTTGGATGGACAAACTGGTGGGTAGTGGTCTGCATTCTGTTGGGGGAATCCCCATTAGCGTAGTGAATAATGAGTTTAATGATGGAGGTGGCCCGCTGTTATAAAAAAGACACAAGGTGTGTCGAAAATGAAAAGGGAGAGGTCATAATCAACCTCACTGCTCGGCACTTCAAGATCATGCTAGGCATTCCCCACCACCGGTATTTTGTGGCTATAAGCCAAAAGAGACTGCACCAAGGCATGGGATGATAATGAAGAAAAATGCATGCAGCTGATGAATGAGGTGTACCTGAAGAATAAGAAGGTGATAACTAGGTGGTCCACAGGTTATTCACAACGTAGTGACTTCTCTGAGGAACTGAGTGATACCATCACGTTCCTAAGTAGAGTTTTTGGGCTTTCTGATTCCCATTACTTTCACAAATGGATGCTTAGGTACCTAGAAACCATTAATAAGAATGTGCCTGATCAGCACTTTTAATGGGCAGAGATCATAAGTAGCACCATATCTGAGTAGCTCCAACAACTCACCATAACGGGGAGGTTCTACATGAACTCCTACATAGTCTATGCTCGCAGCCTCAGAGAGGGATTATCCAGCACTGAGACTGATGCAGAGTTTGGCCTTAGGTAAAAATATATGAATACTACCCAGAGCTGAGGTTGGAGAACAGCATCCCACAGTTCACCAAGATAAATGATGCCTTTCTTCTATGGCATCATCTACCTTTTGAGGCCAAATATGACTCATGGTTAGATGACTAAGAGCATAGTCATAGCAACTGAGAAGTGGGGGGCACTATTTACCCAATTCCCCACTTCACCTATCTCAGAGCAACTAACTTCTTGGGGGATCCCACAAAATTGTCAATGTATGCTAGCCCTAAGTTGATCCTGTTAGAGTTGTCCAGACAACTCATAACATATCATGAGAATTGCTTGAAAAGGAATAAGGGCGGAACTCCTTTCCCCCTCATAGTGGGCAGGTATACCTGCACTTCTCACACCAAGGCCCAGGAAATGTTTGCATAGTTGGAACTGCTTAATCTGAAAGCACAATTTCCCGGAAAGGCCAACCTTTAATCCATATAAATTACCTCCCAAAGGCAAAACTTGATCCCATCCATGTTCCACAAATCGAGGACATCTACATCGACCTGTATCATGAGGTTGAACTAAGAGAGAAAGGATCACTCTCACCTAGCCCTAGTAGATATTATTCAATATGGCATGGCCATTATTCCAAAAGGTTACCAAACAAATGATCAAGAAGTTGATCAGGTGTATCTAGACACAGATGGGGACAACTGGCCGTTTTCCAAAATAGATAGGAAAAAGGCACCTCAGACCATTGAGGTAAGGGTTAAGGAGACACTGAGGTGAACAGAGCATTGGTGCAAAATGAATGGCCTTATCTACCTCAGAGTAGATTTCACCACGTCCCCTTTGGGTAATGCATCTTTCAGGATGAAACATCTGCCAAAGGGCAAAGGCAAGGATAAAGAGGGAGAATCAAGCTCCACTTAAGAAAAATCTCCTGAAATTCCTCCCTCTACTGCACAATAATAGGTTGTAAGCCTGGTATCTCTAGAGAAGGAAGCATCAGAAGGTGTTTGATGGGCACATCCATCCAGGATGTTGCCACCCCTACAACTACTGAGGTCCCTTCTCTCCCTTCTCCCTCTCCTCTTTCTCCCCCTCACATGACTCAAGTGACCATTCCTTTGGTCGTATTCTCTACCCCATCTTCTATTGTTCCCCCTTCCTCTTCCTTCATCTTCTCATCCCTTACGGAGCTGTCCCCCATCATTTCTTCTCTGATCTCTTAGCTCCCTTCCACTCCCATGACTACCTCCCCTGCAATTTCTCTTCCTCCCGTGATCACTTTCTTGGCCTCTCTCTCGATGTTGCCACCAAGTGTCTCGACTCATTTCCCCTCATCCACTGCAGCAACTCCCTTTTCCACGTCTGGTCCCACTCCCTTAAGTCCAGCATAGATCTCCCAACACCTGAGTTAGCATAAAATGAAAGTCCCCATTGCACCAATGGACTTTTCTGTTATCCCAACAAAAGGGGCTAAGAAGCAAAAACCTATAACCCGCTTGTCTTAGAGTGCATCGGGAGAAAGAGTGATGGAGATTGCGTATCCCAATCGCTC
This sequence comes from Taxus chinensis, assembly GCA_019776745.2. Lineage (NCBI taxonomy): Eukaryota > Viridiplantae > Streptophyta > Pinopsida > Cupressales > Taxaceae > Taxus > Taxus chinensis. The sequence goes on along the minus strand of CM034153.1, from coordinate 200,839,425 downwards.
AAAAGATAAAAAGGATCTGTCCCCTACAGATTATATGGTAACACAGGTCATAATGGGAATGTCATCTGAGAGCCTTCAAGGAGAGGCCCTATCTACGATGGATGCCCTTTGCAAGAAGCTTTAAGAAGCAAAGGAGGAGAAGAGGCTACTAAAAGAACAAAATAAGCATCTTCTCCATGTCCTACAGAAAATGGGTAGTGCACCTCCTACAACTGCCACTAAAACTCCTGAGGTCCTTAGTGAGGATAAGATAAACGAATATGCCAAGATTGGTGAACAAGGCATGGCAGTATCTGACTGGAGAGACCAGATCCTCAAAGACAGAGAGGAAGTAATTATCAAGTTTATCAAATTACGGGACCTATCTCTGAAGAGTTGGACCATGCTAGGTTGTAACATGAGACATTCTAGAAGATGCTCGACTGCTCAGTCAATGATTTAGTTAAATTCAATGTCTTTCATCACCCCAAGGTACCCAGTAAAATCCTTGTTGCTTTGGACTATTGGGTCGATCAGATGGAATTTTTCCTAGAGAAGATAGAAAAAGTAAAGGAGGAAGCCCTGGATGTAATGCATCAAATGGAGAAAATTGTCCTAAGAATGTCTCCAGGATTTCTCACTCCTTCATTCGCCTTGAGGAAGGTAGATGAAACCATTTGGATCTTCAAGGAGATTGTCTCTCAAGGGCTAGGGCCAGAAGTCACTTTCGACACTAAATCTATCAATAACCTTCTAGCCTGCCACAATTTTGTGGGGTACCTGATGGAGGCAGGTAATGAATATTTCAAGCTCCCTAAAAAACATAGAGATGAATGGGAGACTTGCGAGGTCATCGGTGATCATACCAAGGGTCCTTCCTAGGATCAAGTGTATCCGATGGTTAGTAAGTTCATGGAATACCGGGCTCAATTCCACATTGTTTCTCGTGAGCAGAAGCAAGATACTCCCTTTCAGCCGCGAGACGACAATGAATAGCCTTCCTCCTCTTGGCTTTCTTTTTGTAAATACCTAAAAGTATGTTGGCACAAATGATGACATCATCCATGTTGCACCATGGGATGTTGTCATCCACCAAGTTGCCCAAAGTCAATAGTTGACTTTTAGATATTTTGTAGATATTTTGTAATTAGTTGTTGGTTTCCTTTTGGCCTTCTCTCCTCTCCTCCTTCTATAAATACTTGGATACTTGTAGTATTCAGGCAGTGGAAACTTTTTAGATAAAAATAGAAGTAAGGAGAAAAGGCTTTTTACTTTTGTAACAGAAGAAAATATTAATATAATATTGAGACTTTGTGCTGAATACCTGTGTTATGCATAAGAGCTTTCTTATGTTAGATCTGTATGTTTATTCTGTTGAATCTACTTCTAATTTTTTTTCATTTGTCCTTTTGTATTACTTTGTGGGTCCATGCAAGTAGGTTTGGCTCCATTTATTACCGATCCCAAAACATAGACCTTCTGATCTTTCTGCTTTAATCCATTTCTTTTCTCCCTTTGGATCTATCTTATATACGTCTTTCTCTTCTTTCATTTCTTTTCAAATTTGGAATAACCTATACTGGGATGATTTTTCAAACCCTCGAAGGTAGAATATTATGAGACTTGCACAAATTCCTGCTGTAGAATAGCAACAAACCAGTTTCTCTTTGTTGTCTCAAAGAGGGGCTAAGCCCTTCACACTATTGGCTCGTCTATCCATAGATCTACCCACCTGACAGATTTTTGGGCCAAAAATTTTTGGCGACTCTACTGGGTATCGACCAGATCTATTTGATAAAACAGTAAAAATCACTATCTGTTTGCAAATTTTAACTTTTTGTTCAAAATCTAAATTTTTTGCAAAACTGATCCAAACTGAAAATTTTCCTCAGAGATCCATAGATCTGGGCTAGTTAGAGATCTTTAGTTCGCTAAATTTTTATAAAAACACGTATTTTTCCGTAGATCTAAGTTTTTGACTGTTTTACAATAATTTCAAACCCTTGTAAAAAGTCAACTCTAAGATCCGAAAATCAGCTTACTGATTTAGCCATTATTTTATCCCCGCTTACACTCGTCATTAAACCGTAATCAGTTTTCAAAAGGGGGATAATTTTAAATATTTAGAAAGGTACATGCTGTTGATTTTTATCAGAAAAATCAGAAAATCAGCAAGTACAACTAAAAAGAGTTTTTAAATCTACTCTAAATATTGTAGATCTGAGAGATACACTGGTGGGTAAACCATTTACTTGTAGTAGGAAAGCTCGTGGAGAAATTGATCCTACTTTTGATCTACTTCAAAGGCACAACTTCAGTATTACACCGGTATGCTTCTCATCACTAAGTTCAGCCGACCGGTCATCCAAAAGTGTCTCACCTCCATGAAGGAAGCATTTTTCACAAAGAACATCCTCATCTCTTTGCAGTGCTTTGCTGCTTAGTGGAACCAATTTTCCAGCTCTCATCCTTTTTCTAGCTGTTCAAATGGTAGTACCATGGGGAAATGCTATGGGCCCACTTGCTTTGCCACATCCTGTCCATGTGCTGCCTCATGGAAACCGAAAGAATTTCCCCAAATTTGATGGAAGTGGAAACCAAAGTACAGATTCACACATATCTGCATTCATCATGTCATGCAGTATCCTAGATGTGACCCATGAAGATGTGTCAGTTCACCTCTTTCTAGAGACCTTGCAAGGACCCGCAGCGGAATGGTTCCAGCATTTGCCAGTCGGATCTATCACTAGTTGGGCCACGTTACGAGCTACTTTTGAAGACAAATATAAGCCTTCCGTGTTCATGTTACTGTCAAAGATCACTCAGCTAAAGAAGGAAATCAATGAGACCATGCACAATTTCATCACCCGTTTCAATTCAGTAATCAACCGTGTGCCACCTGCCATGCTGCCAATGCCAGAAAATCAGAAATGTTTCTTTGTGAATGCCATGAGCTCAAAAGTAAGTTTCTTACTCTTGCAAGAACAAGTCACTACTCTATTTCTCACCCAGGATGCCACCATATGAATTGAAGATAACTTATTAATATCTGGTGAATTAAAATGAGAACCATCCAAGCCTAAAGCTTCAAATCCGTCTCCTGCCACTTCATCAAATCTGGCATCCTAGAAGATGGTGAACGACTTGATCCCTTTAAAGAAGCAGCTAGCTCAAGCTTCTCCCAGCTCTTCATACCGGGATATCCCACGAAGAAATTTCACTTCCAACAATGCCCCTCAAAGACCACGTTTGCCTACAACTACTCCACGGTTGGCACTTGAGGCCCCTCCGGTCAATGCTCTTGCTGAAATTGAAGAAGAGGAGAAAATTTATGAAGAACCTTCATCTCAAGGTGAAGATGACCAAGATGTCGATGAACTGACTAACGACTCTATTATCAGGTATATGGAATTCAATGAGGAGGAATCTGATGAAGAAGAGGGTACCCAGGGATATGTGAACGGACAGTCTTATGCTGTTTTTACCTGCTCTCAAGGAAAAGAAGTAGAAGTTGCTACCATGATACAAAAAGAGAAGGCCATGTCAAACACGCCTCCAACCATCGCTAAAAGAGGTAATCCCCTTCCTGATTGATCTGTTGTTAAGTCTTTTCCAAAGAAATATTTTTCCCCTATCTCCCCTCCGAATCAGCCCTCTCATATTCCCATCAAGACCAATAATCCTACCCTATCATCACAAAATGAGGGACTCACTCCTTCATCAACACAACCCTTGGCCGCGTTTGACATAATTGATCATGCTAAAAAGACCAAGATCCAAATGTCTGAAGCTAAGTATCTTCAGTCAAACCCCAAACAACTTGTAAGGTTGACTGAATATATTCAAAGCTAAGCTGTCATCACTCCTCAGACCTCCCCAAAAGGAATTATTTCTACTCCTCCTGCATCTCGCATAAATGTTGCCTCGACTTTTGCATCAGGTAAAATAGAACCTTTCTATCTCTCTCTCCTAATCAATGGTCATAAGTTAAGCAACTGCATAAATGATTCTGGAGCTTCTGACAATGTCATGCCGGCAAAAGTCACTCATGCTCTGGGTCTCACCCTTACCAAGAATTTTGGCAGATGTTACTCCTTGGAAACCAAGCAGGTTTCATTGATCAGTCAAATCAAAGACGCGCATTTTGCATTTGCAGCGTTCCAGGAGAAAAGAGTAAAGATGACCGTCCTCATTACCGATATTCCGGTAGCATATGGAATTCTACCAGGAAGGATCTTTTGCAGTGAGGTTGGTGGAGAGATTCATATGGACTGGTCTAAATCCTGAATCCCCGTCAAAGGTGTAATGCAAACATTGGAGCCAAAATCTCAAAAGAAGTACTTGGTTACTAATTCTAATGATCCCAAAGCCCAAATTCTCTTCGAATCATCAGGGATGGGAAATTATTTCTTATCTACAGAGTCTGAAAAAATAAACGTTCCCATCTGGGAAGAGGATCTTAATAAGATATGGATATTGTAATTTGATGGCAGTTGTGTGACTAGTGGATGCGGTGCTAGAGCTGTGTTAATTTCCCCAGAGGAAGAGATTATTCCTCTTTCTTTCAAGTTGTAGTTTTTCAACACGAATAATACTGCTAAGTATGAATCCTTACTACTTGGCATGTAGGCCACAAAGGAGAGGGGGATCAAGAACTTGAAAGTGCAAGGTGATGCAGAGCTGGTAGTAAATCAAGTAAAAAGGATATACCAAGTAAAAAATGAAAGGCTCAAGCACTACCGCAACACGGTATGGGACAACATTGAGGAGTTCAACGCTTTTTCAATAAAATCCATTCCAAGAGCTCAGAATGACATGGCCGATTCATTAGCCATCTCAGCATCCCTCATGCTCCCCCACCCAGGGTTGAAAACAGACACATATACCATTGAGGTAGTTTTCCGCCCAAGTGTGCCAGACAATTCTCAGCACTGGTAGGTATTCAATGACGACAATCAACTTATTGCCTTCCTAGAAAAAGCAAAAAATTTCACTGAGCTTCATTTTGAAGGATCCACTTCCACATGCCGTGAATCTGTTATTGATCAAGATGATAAATCAAAAGGAAGTGATGGCATATGTCAACTCAAAGGAAATAAAATTCCAAAAGGTTTGGTTTCTCTAGAACGTTTGTTTGACAGACATGATCGCTTTGTTAGGAAGAAAAGGTGAGATAATCCTAACTCCTCTCTAGAGACCGAGCCAGTCAATCTAGGTTCTGTGGAACATCTACAATTTGTGAACATTGAAAAATGTTGCACACCTGAAGAAAAGTTGAAGTTTGTCAAATTGCTGAAGAAATATATGGATGTATTGGCATGGTCCTATGCCGATCTAAATTATTTCAAGCTAAAGGAAGTCCAACATAACATCCCGTTGAAGGAAGATGTCAAACCCTTTCGCCAGAAACAGAGGCACTATAATCCCAGGATCTCAGGCACCATCCAGGCTGAAATACAGAAGATGCTAGATGCAAGGATCATTTTTCCTATCCATCATAGTACCTGGGTCACGAATATCATGCTAGTATGTAAGAAAAATGGTGAGATACGCATCTGCATAAATTTTCATAACCTGAATCAGGCATCCCTAAAAGACAACTACCCGCTTCCCATAATGGATCAGGTTCTACAGGTAGTAATTGGATCAGAAATGTTGTCCATGCTTGATGGTTTTTTGGGCTATAATCAGATTGAAGTCTCACCTGAAGACCAATTAAAAATAGCATTCACTACCCCCTGGGGTACATTCACCTATAGGAGGATGCCCTTTGGCTTAACCAATGCTAGTGCCACCTTCCAGCGGGTGATGGACTTCATGTTCAAAGGTATGATGGGGAAGGTCATCATAGTTTATTTGGATGACTTAACTGTGTTCTCTAAATAGTGAAAGGATCATTGTGATCATTTAGAGTAAGTATTGAATAGATGTCGAGAACACGAGATCTCCCTAAATAAAAAAAAGTCTATTTTTTGGGGTCACGGAAGGAGAATTGTTGGGACATGTGGTCAGAAAAGAAGGGACAAAGATAGATGCTGAAAGGGTTAGCGCTATTCAGAGCCTTACTTTACTTACGAGCAAGACCAGTGTTCACTCCTTCTTTGGAAAAGTGAACTTTCTTAGGTGCTTTGTTCCCGACTTTGCTGAAAATACTCGCCACATATCAAACATGATGAAAGGGTCACAAAATTTCTGGTGGAGCGAAGAAGGAAAGAAGTCATTCGAGGATATAAAATCCTCCGTCGCTCATGCACCAGTCCTAGTATGTCCCGATTTCTCCAAGGATTTTATCATGTATAGTTATGCATCTGAACATACTGTATCAGCCATCTTAATGCAAAAGAATTCTAAAAATGTTGAATCTCTAATCGCGTTCATGAGCTCTCCCCTCAAGCCTCATGAATTAAAGATGTCTCAGTTGGAAAAGAATGCCTTTGCCATTGTCAAAGCAGTCAAGAACTTCAGGTATTATATTCTAAACTCTCATATAGTGGTGCTAGTCCTTGATACGGCAATCAAGTCCATCTTAACTCAACAAGAGTTATGGAGTTTGTGAGGAAATTGGATTGCAAAGGTTCAAGAGTATGATCTAGATATAAAACCAACCAAGCTGGTAAGAGGCAAGGGTCTGTGTTAGCTCATGGCTGAAAACCAAGATTCAGAAGACCCCAAGGAAAAGGATGATTGCATCGGTGGAACACTTGGCCAGCTGGAGAAAGTTGATTCTCTACCCATGGTTCTATTTGTTGCAACTAGGGATGAATGGTATTCTGATATCACTTTCTTTCTCACTTATGGTGAGTGCCTAGCTCATCTGACTTCAAAATAGAAGTGTGTTATAAAGCTTAGAGCAGCTAGATATGTTATCTGGGATGATTGTTTATACAAACAGGGAATAGATGAAATCTTCTTGCGATGTGTTGACAAGCCACAGTAGGTAAAGTTACTCAAAAAAATTTATGATTCAGCATGCAGTGGTCATTTTTCCTCTTCCATGACAGCACACAAGATCATCTGGGCCAGGTACTATTGGCCAACGCTATTTCAGGATACAACCACCTGGGTAGCAGAATGTGAGCTCTGCCAACAATTTGTCGGCAAACTGAAATTGGTTGTTTTCCCCTCAGGCCAGTCATTATTGATGAACCATTCAGGCAGTGGGGAATTGACTTTATCAGAGCACTCCATCCCCAATCAAGTGCCAGACATAGTTATGTCCTGACAGCAATGGATTACTTAACCAAATGGGTGGAGGCCATACCCGTTAGGAATGCCACCTCCGAAGTTGTTTGTAACTTCATCAAAGAGAATATCAGTGTAACGTTTGGCATTCCAAACAAAATCATTGCTGATAATGCTTCCAACTTCTCCTCATGGGAATTTATTGGTTTTTACTACGAATACGGGATAATCTTGGTCCATGCCTCGGATTATTACCCCCAGGGAAACGGTCAGGTAGAATCCAGTAATAAAAACTTAGTGACCATCATACAGAAGCTAGTTGATGAGAATCAATGAATGTGGCACAAGTCATTATATGACGCTTTGTGGGCGGACCGCATTACTCCCAAGAGGTCTCTTGGCATGTCACCTTTTCAAGTGTTATATGGAATCGACGTCGAGCTTCCCATTTCTACAGAACTTCCTGCTCTGCGCTTGGCATGAGCAATTGAAGATGAGACTTTCCAAAATTCTCTTGAAAAGAGGATCATGTATCTAGCAGAGCTCAAAGAAAAAAGAGTAAGAGTGGTTGACAGGATCACCAAACATCATAATCAAGTCAAGAGATTTCTAGATGGGAGATCTCATCCTTTTGTGGGACAAATGAAGAGAGCCAAAGGGCATGCACAGGAAATTTGATTCTCTATGGAGAGGGCCTTTCAAGATCAAGCAGCTCAATGGAGAGAATAGCTTCTATCTCTCGTATCTAGATGGAACTGATCTCCCGCTTCCCTATAGCAGGCAGAATCTCAAAATATTCAGGAAGTAGAGTTTCCTCTCTTCTTTGTATAGTTTTTTTTATGTTGTGTGTTTTCTTTCATCATGTGTTTTCTTTCATCGTTGCCCTTGTTTTTTACTCTGTAACCCAATGGAGATAGGGACATGTTGATCTGGGATTCTCTACCCTTAAGCTTTACTTAAAGATAGTCCCAAGAAAGAGCCAGTTGTTATCCTTGCAAAATCGACAAAGGGCAATTATTGCTGGTAGCCTTACCAAAAATTTTGTTCTGGTTCCTCGTCAAGGCTCCCTCAGCGTTCAGAATAGTTGTAAAATCCCTTTCCGAGAAATCTAGTTTCTCTGAGCTTAGTCATTTTGGTCCTTTTTTGGCTTGGGCGCAGCCTTTTACCTATGCAACACCAGGATAAATTTGTGCCCCCTTTAATTCCTTTGTGCACACCCTTTAGAGTGTTGACATAATGATTGTTGCGCCTCCCCATGATGTGCCTTGTCTTACCTATGCGCCAAGGTGCATACGCCATCCTGTCAACAACAAAAATGTTAGGCATCATTAATTGGTGCGCCAAGGTGCTCAAAATCCAGTGTTGACAGTACTAAATTTGCGGTGAAGGTGTAGATAATTCCATGCTGACAAATACATATCCACACCAAAGGGCGCAAAGTTTTTCATGTTGACACATTAATTGGTGTGCCCTCTAAAAAGTGGTTGGCGCATTTATTACACTTTTGGCTATATATAGGCACATCCACCCTGTCACTTTCACAATCAAAAAACATGTGAAAAACTTTATTTCTCTGCACCTGTCAGCACGCCCATCATCCTTGTGTCATGTTCTTGGACCCCACTTCATTTCTCTCATTCTATATATTCTAGGTATGTGGTCCTTGCTTCTCTTTTGTTTTTGTTTTTTGCTGGTTGTTTGTGAAGTAGGATGAAATGAATCTGAGTAAACCATAAAACCCCCTCCTACCCATTTTTGTAAATCTTCCCTCCCAATCCGTTTTCACCCTCTTTCTAGATCTGCTGGCCAACAGGGCTCTGTCTCAAAAATGAACCCAGACCGTCTTTGTTGTGTTCATCTCTCTGTCGAATCATGTCAATAAAACCTAAAAAATCACAAACTCAAGAGGAGAGAAAACCTAAAAAGTTATCATTTCCACCCATAGTTTTTCCTTTAGCGCAAACGCCATTCCTGTTACAAAAAACACAGTCACGCCAAAGGCGCACAGACCCTGATTGCAGCATGCACCGCGGTTTCTTGCACCATACAAAACCAAGTAAACCTTTCTCAGGAACTTACACAATCCTGCTTACAACAAAAAAAGTGCACACATGCAATATTTTCCCTGCGCCGTGCCAAAGGCCTCCTTTGCGCACATAAAGTTATTGCTACACGCATTGATCTTGTGCCCTTCGGCACACCAAAATTCCATGTTACATGTTACATACCTGCGCCATTGGCACATCCTGCTCCCATGCAACACCAAACTTAATTGTGCACCCAGTATAAAAACTTCATGTAATGGCGCGGGTGCACATCTTTCTACAGCAACAAATGATGTTATATGCAAATTTCCTACGCCTTGCGCCCTTTGGCGCTTATTTCTTCCTTGTAACACTCCGCTTCAGTGCACCATACTTTTGACCCTGCAGCCTAAAAATTTCCTGTGCCCTGCGCCTAGAGTCTTTTAAATTAATAATTCCTCATTCTATAAAGTTTTGATTTAAGATCTGACAGCTAACATGGCTCTTCTGCGTTGGACTTCACTCCTTACAGATAAGCAACTGAACTCGGATCCACATATGTCTACATCAAGAAAAATGCCAACCAAGTCAAAGGGTAAGGCTAAATTCATGGAGGAATAGATGAAATACAAATATCAGAGGGTCAGAATGCCCGAGGCCTCAGGCAGAATGTGACCTAGATATCAGAGATTCCGTACTTGGCCACATTAACATGGAAGATTTTTGGGCCAGAACTAGGAGGGTCATACAGGCAGTCCTTGGATTGAAAAACTGGTGGGTAGTGGTCTGACATTTTGCTGGGGGAATCTCCGTCAGTGCAGTGAATAACGAGTTTATGATGGTGGTGGGCCCGTTGTTATAACAAAGACACAAGGTGTGTCAAAAAATGAAAATGGTGAGGTCATAATCAACCCTCACTAGCCTGGCACTTTGAGATCAAGCTAGGCATTCCCCACCACTGACATTTTGTAGTCTGTAAGCCACGAACACTGCATCAAGGTGTGGGAGGATAACGAAGACAAATGCATGTAACTGATGAATGAAGTGTATTTGAAGAATAAGAAGGTGATAACCAGGTGGCCCATAGGTTATTCACCGCAGTGACTTCTCTGAGGAAGTGAGCGATACCATCACATTCCTAAGTAGAGTTTTTGGGCTTTCGGATGTCCATTACTTTCACAAATGGATTCTCAGGAACCTGGAAACTATGAATACGAATGTGCCTGATCAGCGCTTTGAGTGGGCAGAGATAATAAGTAGCACCATCTCTGAGCAGCTCCAACAACTCACCACAATGGGGAGGTTCTACATGAACTCCTACGTAGTGCTATACGCTGCAGCCTCAAAGAGGGATTATCCAGCACTGAGTTGATGCAGGGTTTTGCCTCAGGTGAAAATATATGAATACTACCCAGAGTTGAAGCTGGATAACAACATCTCACAGTTTACCAAGATCAATGATGATTTCTTCTATGGCGTCATCTACCTTTTGAGGCCAAATATGACTCATGGTCGGTTACGACCAATAGCATAGTTATGCAACAACTGAGAATTGGGTGGCATTATTTACCCAATTCCCCACCTTCACCTATCTCAGAGTAGCTAACTTCTTGGGGGATCCCACCAAATTACCAATGTATGTTGGCCCTAAGCTGATCCTATTGGAGCTATCCAGATAGCTCATAACATATCATGAGAAGTTCCTGAAAAGGGAGAAGGGTGAAACTCCTTTTCCCCCTCACATTGGGAAAGTATACGCTTGTACTTCTCACACCAAAGCATGGGAAAATGTTTACAGAACTGGAGCTGCTTAACCTGAAACACAATTTCCCTGCAAGGCCCACCTTTGATCAAATAAATTGCCTCCCAAAGGAAAAACTCGATCTGGATCCACGTTCCACAGATCGAGGACATCTACATCGACCTGTATGACGATGGTCGAACTCAGGAGAAAGGATCACTCCCACCTAGCCCTAGCAGAAATTATCCAATATGGCATGGCCATTGTTCCAAAAGGTTACCAAATAACTGATCAAGAAGTTGATCGGGTGTATCTAGACATGGATGGGGAGACAGCTGGTTGGTTTGCTGCAGAATCAACAATACAAAGGCACCTCAGACCATCGATGTAGAGGGTTAAGGACACATTGCGGTGAAACAAAGCATTGGTGTAGAATGAACAGCCTTATCTACCCTTGGAGTAGATTTCACCATGTCCCCTTTGGTTAATTGCACCTGTCAGGTCAAAGCATCTTCCAAATGGTAAAGGCAAAGATAAAGAGGGTGAATCAAGCTCCCGCTCAAGAAGAAGCTTTCGAGAGCCCTCCTTCTGCTGCACAGGAACATGTTGTAAGCTCTGGTATCCCTAGAGAAAGAAGCGGTAGAAGAGTGTTCTAATGGGAACATCCACTCAGGATGTTGCCACTACCTGCTACAACTGCATGGAGGTTCCTTCTATCCATACTCTCCTCTCCTCTTTCTCCCCCTCATGTGACTCAAGTGACCATTCCTTTGGTCATATTCTCTCCCCCATCTTTTACTGTTCTCCCCTTCCTCTTCCTCCATTTTCTCTTCCCTCATGCGAAGCTATCCCCCACCATTTCTTCTCTCATCTCTCAACTCCCTTCCACTCTCCCACGAATACCTCACCTGCAGTGTCTCTTCCTCCCGTGAGCACTTTATTTGCCTCTCTCTCGATGCCACCACCAAGTGTCTCGACCCCATTTCCCCTCATCCACTACCGCTGCTACCCTCTTCCACCTCTGGTCCCACTCCCTTAAGTCCAGCATGGATCTCCCAGCATCTGAGCTAGCAGAAGAGGAAATTCCCCATTGCACCAATGGACTTTTCCGTTATCCCAGAAAAGAGGGGATGAGAAAAAAAAATCCTATAACCCACTTCTCTCAGAGTGCATCGAGAGAAAGAGTGATGGAGATTGCGTATCCCGATCCCTCAAAAGTTAAAAAGGATCTGTCCCCTAAAAATTATATGATGATGCAAGTCACAATGGGAACGTCGTCTGAGAGCCTTTAAGGAGAGTCCCTATCTGTGGTGGATGCCCTTTACAAGAAGCTTCAAGAAGAAAAGGAGGAGAAGAGGCTACTAAAAGAACAGAATAAGCATCTTCTCCACGCCCTGCAGAAAATGGGTAGTGCACCTCCTACAAATACCACTGAAACTCCTGAGGTCCTTAGTGAGGATAAGATAAACGAATACACCAAGATTGGTGAACAAGGCATGGCAGTATCCACCTGGAGAGACCAGATCCTCAAAGACAACGAGGAAGTAATTGTCAAGTTCACTGAATTATATCAGAATATTAGTCGGGCGAACAAAGAACTCCAAGTGATTACGGGATCTATCTCCAAAGAGTTGGACCATGCTAGGTTACAACATGAGACATTCCAGAAGATACTCAATTGCTCAGTCAATGATTTAGTTAAATTCGGCGTCTTCGCTCACCCCAAGGTACCTAGTAAAATCCTTGCTACTTTGGACTACTGGGTCGATCAGATGGAATTTGTCCTGGAGAAGATAGACAAAGTCAAGGAGGAAGCCCTGGATGCAATACATTAAATGGAGTAAATTTTCCTAAGAATGTCTCCGGACTTGCTCACTCCTTCATTTACCTTGAGGAAGGTATATGAAACCATTCAGATCTTCAAGGAGATTGTCTCTCAAGGGCTAGGGCCAGAAGTCACTTTTGGCACTGAATCCATCAATAACCTTCTAGCCTACTGCAATTTTGTGGGGTACCTGATGGAGGTAGGTAATGAATATTTCAAGCTCCCTGAAAAACTCAGAGATGAATGGGAGACTTGTGAGGTCATCAGTGATTATACCAAGGGTCCTGCCCAGGATCAACTGCAGCCGATGGTTAGTAAGTTCATGGAAAACCGGGCTCAATTACACATTGTCTCTCCTGAGCAGAAGCAAGATACTCCCTTTTAGTCATGAGATGATGACGAATAGCCTTCCTCCTCTTGGATTTATTTTTGTAAATACCTAAAATTATGTTGGCGTAAACGATGACATCATCCATGTTGCTCCATGGGATGTTGTCATCCACCAAGTTGCCCAAAGTCAACAGTTGACTTTTAGATATTTTGTAATTAGTTTTTGGTTTCCTTTTGGCCTTCTCTCCTCTCCGCCTTCTATAAATACTTGGATACTTGTAGTATTCAAGTAGTGGACACTTTTTAGATAAAAATAAAAGTAAGGAGAAAAGGATTTGTACTTTTGTAACAGAAGAAAATATTAATACAATATTGAGACTTTGTGCTGAATACCTGTGTTATGCATTAGAGTTTTCTTATGTTAGATCTGTACGTTTATTATATTGAATCTACTTCTAATTTTTTGTCATGTGTTCATCAGTATTTCTTTGTTCGTCTATGCAAGTAGGTTTGGCTCCATTTATTACCAATCCCAAAACATAGACCTTCTGATCTTTCTGCTTTGGAATCCATTTATTTTCTCCCTTCGGATCTATCTTATCTTCATATTTCCCTTCTTTCCTTTCTTTTCACATTTGGAAGCACCTCTACTGGGATGAGATCCCAAACCCCCAAAGGTAGAATATTGTGGGACTTACATAGATTCCTACTGGTAGAATAGCAATAAACCAGTTTCGCTTTGTTGTCTCAAAGAGGGGCTAAGCCTTGCACAATGTTGGCTCGTCTATCCATAGATATGCCCACCCGATAGATTTTCAGACAGACAAGCCTCTAAGGTCTGCCACTCAACGAGTGCTTGCTCTACTTTCTCTTGTATGTCCACAATAATGGACTCTAGTTGATATTTCACAATCTCCCCTTTTTCATTTTCCAAGACCAACACCATGCTGGACATTGAGGTCATCCTTCCCTTTAGAAAATCCATTTTCTACACAATGAGCTTCCCAAGCTCCTCTAGCCGATTCTTGTGTGGCACTTGGACTACTGCCAGAGCCTCGCGCTTCTATTTTACCATTGAAAATCTTTCTGCATAGCCCAATGTTTCATCCTTCATCGATTTCTAGACCTCATTGTTCTTCTTTAGGGTCTTTATGTTGATGAGCACCTCTCCAGCTGTGCAGATGTTCAAGTCCCAGTCTACTTTCTTTAGTTCTTCTAGTAGCATCTTCAACAGTCCTTCATATGATGCAATCTTTCACATCACTGAAGCCTTCTCTCATTCTTCCTCTTATGTTGGATCCTTTGGCACTAGCATTCACAGAGGTTCGTCTTCAAGCACTAGGTCCACCAATGTACCTACATAGTGTATTGCTGAAGGAAATTTCTATGGTACCTTTGGCTCTAAGTGTGGCCTATCCCTTAGAACATTATCACTGATCTCGTCTACAATGCTGATAAATACAATGTTCTTTTTCTGCACTATTTCCCCATCCTTAGATTTAATCTCTTTCTTAAGCACCCTAATTGTGGCATCCTTGTCCATATTCTACCTTGCCACCTGTGATGAGACTTTCACTAATGCATTTCTTACTTGCTCATATGACATAATAATAGGCTTTATGGTCATGTGTCTAACATGAGGTGTCTTCTTCAACCTCCTTGATACACATGTTTCCTCACACACATCAAAATCCAGCTCATTCATGTGTGTGTGCATTGACCATGATAATTGTTTCCTTGTGCACACTATAGCCATATCTTCATCCATTAGTTCCCATCCATATAATTATTTTTTTGTTAGCGTGCTCTGAAAATGGGAATGGAAAATTTTACCTATGTCCTCCGCATAACCCATGGCTAGTGGAATGTGCTCACCACTTGCTCTTCTAGACCTAGGCTTCATAGGAACTTGAGCCTCCAAATTTAGGACTTATGTCTCCATGTATTGAGAAATTTCTGTAGTTATCTCATCTATTCCCTTTTCCTCCTCTTCTCCTTCCTTCAAATCCTCATCTTTTTGTTCTTCTATGTTCTCCGGAGGTGTAGGAGACTTAGGCACACTTTCCTTTGGATCTTCCACCTCCTCATTCAAATTCAATTTCCTTCTCCTTTGCTCAGTTTTCCTTCTGTGGAGAGACTCTAGGTGATTTGTGCACTATTTGAAGAGTAGAACCTTGGGCTCTTATTCTCTTGAACACCATCTTAAACTTGTTCTCTCCTTTCACTACATCCAATTCCTCACCATCCTCCTCTTGTGACTAAGGTGGTGTAGTGGCATGCTCAGCTTCACCCTTATTCATAGGATGTCTTCTTCCTCTATGCTCCAAACCACCACTATCTTCACGGTCATCCTCCTCATCCTCTACCTCAATTTTCTCTATGGTCTTAGGCACTTGGATGTTCTCCATTGTATGCTTACCCCTTGGTGGTTCTAGAAGTGTGAACTCATCTTCAACATACTTGTTATTTTCCAACTTGGGCTTTAGTTGTAGGTATACCAGTGCTGGTCCAACATCTCCCACAACCAAAATTACTAGTTTAATGCTCAATACATCTCAAATAAGTCTTTCAATATATGCACCCCACCCTGGATACACATATTTCTTCCTTAGTGTGTGGTAGTTGTAATCTACCTTATCCGTGTTGAATGTAAGTCACCACGCATCTGAGAACCTATGTAATAACACTTGGAAATACCTTATTGTGAAGGCATATGGTAACTTACACAAAGGTATCCATGATCTATCCTTCATGGTAAACTGTGCTATGCAAAAATGTTGGTATACAGCACACTAAACTACCTTTCCAACCACCAAAGGTAAGTCCTTAGGGATGCGCCATTATTATTTAAGGGCCATGTGGATCCTATCATACCATTTCTTAGCCCTCTTCTTGACCTGTACTATCATGGATCCTTCACACAAGTACTTTTTGAAATGTTCTATAGGTGACTTGTGTTCCATGGGATACTCCCATATTTTCTCCTTTGGTCCATTAGGTACTCTAATATCCACGAACACCAGTGATAATATAACAACTCCAAAGATGATCTTTCCTCCTGTGTGTGCTTCCTCAATGTTTGTTTCTAGAATATAACGTGAAATGTTGTATACTTATCCTTCAGACATCTTTTTGGTAATATGAAGCCACATGGTGTTCACTTGTGACCACCTTTCTTGGTCATTTAGCTTTGTAACAAGATGCGCGGCCACTTGCACAACTAGATACTTCTTCAGTTTTTCAATGTCCATACCACACAAACCCTTTATGCACCCCAACCCTTTTTTGGTCTCCAATATTACGGGCTTGTCTGTTAGATCATCTCAAAAATTATGTCCTGCGCCTTTCAACCCCATTACCATAGAGATTAGTGCAGCTGAAATTCTTGCTCTGCATTGTACAAAGTAGAAAAATTATTTGTGCACTATACTCATGAGCCACTAGTGAAAGGACTCATGCTTCTTGAAGTAAGGGAGTTCATATAGTTGGTAAACACTAATCTTCTTTAACAGCTTCTCGCTAGCATCATCATACACTGGAATGTCTTCCACCTTGCACTTATTTGTCTTTGTGTTCAGCAAGGCATCGAACTCCTTCTTATTCTCTACGGTATGGTCATTGTACTCACTCACCTTAATTTTTCTTATGTGAGAATCCCACTCCTGGCCTACGATAACCCCCTCTGGATATTGCATTCTAGAAAAACTGCTTTCGGGAGCCATCTCCTCTTCTTCTTTGACCACCTTCTTCTTTCCCTTCACTCCTACTACAACTACCTTCTTGGGTGCCATTTCTACCTTGCAATCCTTTGTAGACACTTACCTCTTGAATTCTGCAATGTGTGAATCAAACCCTAGCTCAAATAAGCATGTCATAGATGAACTCACATGCCCTAGCTCCTCTCTCTCACCTTTCTTCACTCAAACCCTTCACCACCGGGGAAGCAAGATCTTTTTGCACAAAACTCTCTTTGTCATGAATGGCTACACACCTTTCACACCTCAATTTGATCACTTAGATCTTCGCACTTAGCTCTTTGTCAAATAATCTTAATTGCAATGGTAAAAATGAATTTGCATCCCATCCTTATATAGATTTTTAAATTTTTTATGCATTCATTTATCCTTCACCTACCAAATATCCTCTCATTAATTGACCAATTCCATCCTTTCCATACATTACATCTTCGTGCCCCAGCTATAACCTTCTAGCGTGCCTTCCTACCCTCTGATCATATACTTCTCTTCAGCATGCTTCCTTACACCTGAGTACCTCATCATTGTACCTTCTATTGGTAGTTATTATGGCCTCTGCTTACTTTGTGTTATATTGTTCCTTCATTCATCTCCATAGTTTGTTACTTTTTAAAAGCAATCCTTTGACTTGAAGAACATTCGTAGCAGCTTATGCTTTCACATTTTTCAATTCCCACAATTTTTTACCTCAATATCGACAATACACCCCACACTAAAAGTATGTAGAGTCCTATGCGCATAAACATGCTTCATATAGTAATTAGCTTCATGCATGCAAGCGTGCTTATTACACAACACACCAACTAAATTGACAAAGCATAGTGACAAAGAAGGAAACAAATTAAGGAAATACAAAATTGAAAACCTAATCTAAATGACAATACTGTCTTATTACAAACACCAAGAAGATTTATTTATAGTAGGGATTCAACCTACTCCCGTTGAAGTAACCGGGTAGCCATGTTCCATCAAGTGATTCTAACTGACAAGTTCCTATTTCAAGGATGTAAGTGATAACATATGGCCCCAACCAATGTACCTTAATTTTTCCTAGATGGCATAAAAACTTAGAGTCATAGAGAAGTACTATCTATCCAATCTCAAAATTCTTTCTCCTTATGTGTCTGTCATGCCATGCTTTCTGCCTAGCCTTTTCTTACTTTTGACTTCAACACACTATGGCTTGTCACTCATCTAGATGAATTATCTTTTCAATCCATTCTTCTAAATCTTTCTCATCACTTAGACCTCTAGCTTGCGCAATATGCAAAGAAGGGAACATAAATTCCATAGGAAGACTGACTTCTGTGTCAAACACTAATTGAAATAGTGTGGCTTTGTTCAGTCTTTAATATGTTATTCGATATGCCCAAAGTACTGAAGATACTTTATCATCCCAATCCTTTATTCCAAAATTAAATTTTTTTTGAAAGCCTTAGCAATTCCATTTTCTTGAGGATGATAGGGTGTAGTCTTATGGTGTGCAATCATGAACTCATCCAATAAAAGTTTGATTGTCTCATTAAGAAAATGTGTGCCCCTATCACTAGTCAAACTCAAACGACATCCATGCCTTGTAATAATATTTTCCCATATAAATTAGGATGTTATAGCCATGATACAGTCCTTGGTCAGAGCTGCTTCTACACACCTTGTCAGATAGTTGATGCAAGTTATAATGTAGCATGATCTAGTTTGCATAACTGGTGAAATGGGACCCACAAAATCTATAGCCCATTTCTCAAATGGTTTTGTGCTAGCAATAGGTATCAGAGGCATTTCATCTCACTGACCTGGTCTTCCAGGATGTTGAAAATGATCGCATGCCTTGCAGAATTTCTTACAATATTTATAGAGGGTCTCCTACCATAATCCAGCGAGAAGAATTTCGCATGCTGAGGCATCACCTGTATAGTGGCCTCCTGTAATTCCACCAGGAGATTCTTCCATAATTCCCATGTGCTCATGTTCCAATACACAACAATGCAATATTTCTTCCCAACCCAATTTGTACAAGTCACCACTAATTAACATATAAGGTGCAACACGTATAACAAGTTGTTTCTTCTTTAAGGATTTCATTCCTTCTGGTGCCATTGATGTGTGTATAAAGACAACATTTTCCTCTAGTTCTAATGGTGCACGTTGTAACTTGTATAATTGTGCATTTGGCATGGTATCCTCAATTTCCTATGCTTCTTCTCATGACTGTATTCTTGATAGATGGTCTGGTCTAGAATTACTTTTTCCTAGTTTTACCAAAACTATGAAATCAAACTCTTAAAACTAGAGCACTCATTGACATATGCACCCTTGTAAAATAGGCTTAATTACCAAATACTTCAATGACATGTGATTTGTATAAAAAATGAATGGTGTAGCTAGTAGGTACTAACAAAGTTTATGGAATGCATAGATCATGGAAAAAGATTCACGCTCTGTAGTTAGGTAATTCTATTCTGCAGGAGCCATCTTTATACTAGTAAAAAAATAGGATGATCTACAATACCTTATCTAGGTTGAGCCAACACCATGCCAATGGCCATGCTAGAGGCATCAACATGTACATAAAATGGTTTTCTCGAAGAAGAAAAACATAGAATAGGTGCAGTAGTAAGTTTCTTCTTTAATGTCTTAAATGCGTGTTGATGCTTTTCTCCCTAGTATAACGTACCTTTTCCTTTCAGTAACTCTTCTAAGGGTGCAAAAACTTTGGCATAGCCTTTGATAAATTTTCTGTAATATCCTGTATGTCCCAAAAATCCATGCACCTCACTTTGACTAGTAGGCTCCCCTAGGAATATAATGAGTACAATTTTTGCTAGATCCACTAACAAACCCTCCTTATAGATTATGTGTCCTAAAAGTATCCCAAATGGTGTAGCAAATATAAACTTCTTGATGTTCAAAGAGATACTCAACTATCTACACCATTCAAAAATTAAGCTCATATTGTCACAGTGATCCTTAACTAATCCATACACCGCCCAATGGTCTAAGTATACCTATAAGAAGTTGTGAATAAATTCCTTGAACACTTGGACAACTATGCATGAAAATACAGCAGGTGCATTCTTTATACCAAAAGGCATCACAGTATATGTGAAGCTACCCCAGTCAATAGTAAATGTAGTCTTTTCTTGATCTTCATGGGAAATCCTAACTTGATGATACTCAGAGAAGCCATCTGTAAACGAATAGATTTCACACCTTATAGATCCTTCTAGTATCTCCTATGTAAATGGCGTAGGGAATGGATCTATTACACATGCAACATTCAGCTCCCTTTAGTCCATGCATATTCTAATCCATCCATCCTTCTTGATACTGATCACCATTGGATTAACCCATTCCGACTCATCAAGGGGCTTAATAATTCCATATTTTAACATGTTATCAATCTCTTCTTTGACCTTTTTACACCAACTGGGGTTCATTCTGTAAGGCCTCTTTCAAACTAGGTGCACACCCTCTTTAAGATTTATCTTCATCTCCCCTAATGGTTGATGCATGCCTTTAAGTTCGTGGTACCCTCTCGGAAATAAGTCTTGGTAGTCCATTAGTAAATCTATAATTTTTTCCACTTCAAATTCTGATCAATAGTCTCCAATTATGGCTTCCTTAGGCTCAATATCTACTCTAATGTTCACCCGCTTTTTCTTCATAGGTTCATGATAGGCGTGTGTGGTCTTATCCGCACTGACTAATACCTCACGCCTACCTGTTGAATGGTTTACCTCCAAATTATCTACTTCTTCATCATCCAATAAGTAGACTATTTTTCCTTTCTCTTTCTTAAGGAAATTCCATTGAAGTAATGTTGCATCAGCCATTGGTTCTTTATCAAAACGTGCTCCTGAGTCTTCTTTATCCAATAACTCCTAAAGGAGTTCTTTAGCCTTGGCACTATCCCCCATAGTTAAGCACTTGACAACTTTCAATGATTATTCTACTAGAAGTTTTGTAGAGAAGAAGTTGAACTTCTAGGCCATCCCTGTAATTAAATCCTGCCAATTTCTAGTTTCTCTATGGAGTTCTACATATACATACCAAGCACGCACGTAACCTTATAAAGTGGAATAAAACCAATGCACCCATAGTGAAGGTGGTAAAGCTTCCTACCATTTTGTCCAAAGTCTCTCACACTCCTGAACATGGTGCTAAATAGGTTGATTGCCATGATAAATAAAAATTTGAGTATGTGCATTGGTCCTAAAGAACCTAGTAGTAAGAGCAATCCCAATTTCATTCCATTCAAATAGATTATTCTTGTGGACTACCCACCAATGTATTGTTGTCCCACGTAGTGTATATGCTAGCATATTTCTCCTCTCCGGCGGGTCTATCCATTTTTCTGCCATGGTGCATAGGAATATCATGGGATCCCCTTCTCCTGTGTAACAAGGTACCGAGTTGTTACCTATCCTCTTGAAATAACACGGTTTTGTGACTTGAGTGATTATGCTCTTTACATCATGCCCTACTAACTCATAAGTGTTGTGAGCCCAATTATCACAAGAAAAACTTGTAGTATCACTAATAGAATGTGTATCCTCCCACTGAATTAGTCCTTCTTTAGTTGGTTCAATCATCTATGGATCTCAGATAGCGCATACATAAACCCTATTTAGATCTTCTTCACTTAAAGGATCAACATAGGGCACAGACTTTCCATCTATTAAAGGGGTAATGACCATTTCATATTTATTTTCAAAACTGATATAGCCCTTGTTGAACTGAAGATCACCATTATTTACATAGCACCAAGGATGCCCTAATAGAGCTGGGAAGCTATCTGATTCTTCCAGCACTAAAAATTCAAAGTCTCTACTAAACTTGGCTCCTTATATGGTAATCGATACATATTTTAAAACTCCTATGGGAGTGTCCTTAGTCTGATTATCCATGAATAATACATTCGAGGATGGATATAATGGGGGTCTCCCCATTTGTACCCATGCATCCAAGGTAAGAACATTGACTTCTGCACCTATATCACAATAAGTATATTACTCAATATTCACCCATCCACAACAACATTCAGAGTGATTTCATTATCATAATCCAGGATATGAGAAGGGAATTTTACATGTAGAATATTCCTTCCAGTCTCAGTACTTATGTGTGAAGTGTTCCCTTTTAGCCAACTCCCTAACAGTGGAATGATGTTCTCCTGGTGCAACATTTTACACACTTATCTCAAGTCATCTATATCAGTTTGGATAGTCTCTGATGCTTTCTTCTACTCCTTTAAGTATTGTATCTCACCCTAAAGATTCCTTAGAACTTCCATGGTATCCTGGTAAACCTCCTTCTGATAGGAAATATCTAGGTACCATGCATGAAGAACCTCATCTTTAGTGATTATAGGTTTCTACTGTAACGCCTCCCTGACACGTGTTGCCTCAACGCAGGTCATGATCTTTACTTGTAGTGCCTCAGATTCTAATCGCATCTTGTGCATCCATTTATTGTCCACAGCTTGATGTATCCTAACCATCCATGTACCTTTGTTTTCTTGTTTATGTTGCTTACTCAGATGATCATATAAGTCTGAGAACTCTTCATAGCTATGGTTCTTTCCGCAGAAAGAACATGTAATATTTTGAGGACATTCACACTTATAGTGGTTAGGAGATCCACATGTATAACATGTTCCACTAGGAAACTAATTTCTTCCACCACCACAGCCTCATTCTCCAAATCCACTGTGGTATCCTCGACCTCTACCATGATTTCCTTCAAAATGCCCCTCATTCGGATATTAGTGCATCTGATTTTTCTCCCAATCATGATGCTCATTCTTTCCCTTATAGTTATCTGAAACTCCAGTCTGTCATACACCAATATCTATAGCATCACGGATCTATCCAATCAGCCGATAGTCCTCTGTGTCATGAGTCATGGACCTACAAATTTCATAGTAGCTTGAAACGCTCTTCCTTATTGCATGTTGTAATAATGGGTAGCGGATAGCATCATGGTTTAGGTGGCATATTTGACAATCCATAAGCAATGAGTATACTATTATATGAGGGAAACTATCCTTTGTGTGACCTTGCACCTCGCAATCTGTACACCAAATTCTTGTGCATGTCTCATGTGTTGAATTTGCTGATAGTTTCTCTAACTATTTTGCCATTGCTGCTATTTGTGCTTCTAAAAATGGGCTCACCCCAGTATCTATGATCCTAACTGCCTCAGTGAGTAAGACTAATTCAAGTGCTTCACATGGATTAGTATACGTCTTATGCGATAATGCCCTCCTAGAAGGGGTATCAAGCCCCTAATGAACCATTGTGCATGTTGTCTTGCATGTATGTCATAATAAATCTTTGATAACAATGTTTTAAACCATGCATCATACTCTCTAACAGTTTTAGTAGTGCCTTGATTATTATCATTGAGCACACTTATACTCTTCTACTCAAACTCAAGGATATGAAAATATTTAGGGAATACATCCTTTAGAGCTGTATAATCTATGTAGGTCTGATCAGGGTCAAAATTCCTACACCAGCTGTGGGCACACCCTTGTAACGTAGTAGAAAATTGTCTTGCCCTATGCTCAGAAGTTGTAATTCCTTTTGCGCACCACAATATCTCACACATATGCACATGTTTAACAACATATTCTATTCCCCTATAATCTAGAAGATGAAGAGACATTTCCATGTAAATATTCTGGGGTTGGTACAGACCTTTCCCACTTAATCCAGAACCTCCTATGTTTGACCTACCTCTAGAACTTCCCATGCCTCCTGATCATGAACCTATAGTTGGAATAGGTTATGTAGACATACTCCCATATGATCTGACAGTAGTACTATACTAAACCCCTATGGTCTGTGACGTAGTTCCACTTCCAGAGATGAATCCAACACTCAACACACTCATATTCTGTGTGGATGATGCACCCAAAAACACACCTCCAAATAACATTGAAGCTATCTACCTTCCCATTGATGTGATTTCTCTCTTACTTCCCACACTTGCTTGTTGATTACTTGTCGTATTAGATAATGGAAAACCAAGTGCAAGGGCTACGTTACTAGGTGGATTCAGATGCGGGCCAGCATCCCAGGTAGTCTCTGTTGGTGTGATTCATTTTACTATAGCTCCATGTCTTCTACATGAGCTTCAAATGCTTCACGAGAAATCTCTCTCCTCAATGCCATTCTTTATGCAATGATACTTTACTTCTCTATCTCCCTCTCCTGTGCCTCATTATACTTAAGCCACCTTTCCTTTCTCTGGATCTCTACCGCTAGGTCTTCCATCTTTCACCAATCCTGCTCCTGCTCCCATGCATGGTGAATTTTAGCTAGCCATCAGTTTACCCTCCAGATTCAAAGTTACCATCAAGATCTTGATCGCTAGTGGAATGCCTTGTAGGTAAGCTCCCCTTGGATGTCGTAAGAACTCGGAACTAAGCTACCTTTCGGACATAAATAAGTGGAAATTGAGTATTCCAAAATATAACTATTCAAGATACCACAGAACCACGTATCCACATCTCGATTCCAAATCAGATCAGCATCATACAGGGCCTAGAATTCTTCCTACATCTAGAAAAGTGCGTGATACCTCCAATTCCACTTAAATGCATAAGTAATCAGCCACTCATACAATTCTATTTGAAAGATATAAAAAAATATCTCATATAAACTGTCATAAAGATTCTATTCCACCCATATGCTTGCATTAAACTTAGATCTAGGGTTGAAACACCATGCGTATTATTCCTCCAGATCATGTATCCACTCTTCAATACTTGCTAGAGTTAACTGAGTATGTCTTCATTGCTGAACCATCCTGAAATGACATTGAAAAAGAGGTCCTGACAACGGAACCACTAACGATGTATCCTAGAATTCAGTGACACAAACCCAACGAAATCCTATGCGCACTGGAACATCACTCAGCCTAGAATGAGCACTCACCTAAAGTGCATAAAGGTGTCAGGTCCCTCTTTAGGGTTGTTGTTGCAGGATTTTGACATGATGAAACTTAACATATATAGTTCTATTAATAGCTCATCATTCAACATAGCATACCAGATATGTATATAAGGAAAAACATAATTAAGTACTAACCATGATGAGATCAAAAACATACTATATTTAGATATGCACAGAACTAACACTTAAATTTAGCCAATATCCTCCATTATATTCAATGTAATAAGTTTACAGAAGCTTCATTATTATATTAGATAGTATGTGTGTAGTAGATTTAACAGCATATCTATGTATATCTCCATCCCCCTCTATTACATCAGTTTACTACATATATATAAGGGTGGAGACTTTCCCTTCACAACTGTATCCATTCAAAAAATAGGTTGCACTTGCTACTAATAGCCACGTGCCGTTACAAAAATAGCCACACATGCAATTGTGCTCTAAAAATAGACTACTAATAGCTAATTAGTAGTAGAAGATCTATTTTTGGCCTGTGTCCATGCAAAGTGCTTCGTATCCAATCCTCCAAAAATAGCCAATGCGTGGCATGCACATCTCTTCCTCATTTTCTCATTTGTGTGCTCTTCACGCCATCTCTGAAAATAGACCTTTATGAGAAAAAATGGCTAAGTCCCAAAAAGTTGAACTTTCGTTCCATGCATGCATTCTCCCTATTCATTCACACCTTTGAATATGACTTGCTTCCCCATGTGTACTTCTTGTGTGATTTTCATCAAGTGTTCTTTGATCAATAGGTCCTTGCTCCGGATGAATCAGTATGAGTCTTTATGATGGTCCTAGCCCTTTTGGGGCTCTCACTATCTTTGGAAAAGATAAAGCAATAAGGTTAACTACTTGCATAGGAAGATTATCTTCTTCAATTGAAATCAATTTGTTAATCCATCCCTTTTTCAAACTTGTTCCAACTTTTGTTTACTGCGATCCTTGCTAGAATTTTTCAGAAACAATTACTATCTACTTGGATATCTCCTATTCATTTTGTATCAATGATTTTGTCTTTTCTTGGACATTTACCTCAAGGGTCACTATGCCAATTTCACTTTGTACTATTGATTCTTCCAGATGCTTCTTTTCCTAGTTTGGAATTTTAGATTGATCATCTTTAACCTGATCCATATCAATATTCAAACGAAACTATTTAACTGCTTCTCCAACTAAAACCATGGTGGAATAAATTTCTACCCCATCGCCCTTTTGTATCAAAGTTTTGGCTATGGGTTCCTTTTCTCTAGAAACTGGCTAAGTTTCCAAACTACTATATTCATGCCCTAATGATACCTTTGGAAATGTCATGGTAGGTTGTTCCACTAGAAGAAAATCCACCTTTCCCATTGAAATTTTTGAGTTTGCACTAATAATTATTTCCTCATTAGTAATTGTATCTTATACCATTTTCAGTCTTTCTTCATAATACAATTTTCCCTCTTAGGGAAAGTCACTAGTTTTGGTGACGTCAACAGAAATAGACACAACTTCATCTACTACCAATCCAGTATTAATATATTTTTCAGCCAATAATTCTTATTTATCCATTTCCAAAACCACTTGTTTTGGGGAAGACAGATTCATTTCTTGATTTCTTACTTCAGTTATTAGTTCATGTGCATCCATTTTTTATTCTTTACTTACCTCAATACTATCCAATGGTGTTAATATGGTTTCATCAATAGAAAAACTAAGTGCATCCAACATGGATAATCTCTCACCAACATCCACATCAATCACCTCAGTTTGTACATTTACAAATTCATGCATTGTTTTAACTGGAGATGCATTGATATCCCTAACAAGTAGAGATTCAATAATTTTAATACCTAGAGTAAAAAATTGACTGTCCATCAGATTAACCGCAGTATTCCCCTAGGGAACTGGGTTTTGAGTACATTCCACTTTTTTTTCCATGAAGGGTGAAGGAAGGATCATAGGATTTGATTGCTCCATATGTGGCAATGATGCATCCTGCTGCTTCTGGAAGATATTAGTTTTCCCTATTTCTAGGGGATCAATTACCCCATTCCTATGTTTGAAATTTTTTGGCGTATGGGCACCCAATCTTACCAAGACTAGCTGATGGAAAATCTTGGGTTTTTTTTGTGTTTGCTCAAACTTTTTCAAATTTGGCATTGTTCTTTTTTCATCCTTGTGTGGCCTAGGCTGAATGTGACCACTTGTAATGGCTCCACTCATTAATTTTTCAGTACTATGTGGTCTAGGTGAGACACTTGGATGAGCCACCTATGATGCTAGACCTTTCCCTTTTTCCTAAAGGGGCACTGCAAAAGTAATGGGAGCATTCTCCATAGACTTTAAAAGCATCTCTTTAGTCTTCTACATGAGAACTAACACATAAGTTCTAGTTCCACTAGCTGTTGATGTCCATTCATCAATGAATTCAATAGTAGGTCTTTTATGGTAGTTGAGGGGTTTTTCCACCTAATGGGTCCATTTTTTCTGCATCCTCCCTTAGGGGTGGAATATCCGAACTCATATTTCCAAAACTCCTGAAGTTTCTTAAGATCTTTATGTTCTAGATTGACAGATCAATATTCTTCTGAGTCAACCAGTTTACAGTTCTCCATATAACATCAGTTATTCTCAAATA
Organism: Taxus chinensis; assembly: GCA_019776745.2. Taxonomy (NCBI): domain Eukaryota; kingdom Viridiplantae; phylum Streptophyta; class Pinopsida; order Cupressales; family Taxaceae; genus Taxus; species Taxus chinensis. Next base: position 200,812,002 of record CM034153.1, on the reverse strand, counting down.
AGGATCATCAAATTCATCCACATTCCAGTCCGGAGGAGAAATGGGATGATCCTCCACTTTCTAATCAATATAGAACCTGCTTATTATATAAGGATCATCTACAATTCCCTCTGAGAAAATTTCAATTTTATAGTCAATTATGTGTGACAAGGTCATTCTAGAAAAGTCTCTTAACCTGACTTCTTCCTCATCTCTACAATTCATCCAGTAATCTTCAAAATGGGGCTCATGATCAAAGGTATTTGAAATATTGGTGAACACCCATCTAATATCATAATTTGGCCTTGCCTCAAACTTGTCCATGTTAAATTTCTCCAATTCCTCACCAATCATCCTAGTCTTTATGATGGAAGGACATGAATACCTTCTAATTCTAATGGGGAACTAGATATTTGTTTTATCCTTTCCAACAATAAACTTATGTACAATAGTCAATTGCCTTGCCAACTCACATAAAACAAGTTTTTCATCAATATACTGAGGCAACTTGTAAGGCTTTCCTTCAAAACGAATGACTCTTATATATGTGAATTTATTATACTGAATAAAGTAGCAACCATATTCTAGAATTACATGTCTGGATTGCGTAGAAATTATGTATTGTCCCCATTACGGTTCAAAAAGATAGATAATTGGTGTGAAAAAGGAATCATTTACTAACCTTACATTTCCACTCCAGTTAGCCTGTTGCAGCTGAGAGAAAATATCATGCATTTGACATTGCTTGAAATCAGCACATGGTGACATCCCTGGGAAAAATTTGTGTCTAGCAAAATGAGGTATGCCATTATATAGAATTCAAGGCTTGTAATTTCTCCCATCTTGATTTTCACTACCAGAACTACCATGTGTTCATGAAGTGCTTTTGTAATGAAGGTAGCCCATCAAATATTTCCTTTTCTCTCCAGGATAATCTACATGTATGTAGTCATCCATTCCTTAAATTCATTTGTAGTTTCTAGACATTCCATTCAGCTCAATAGTACAATAAGGTCTTCTACCTCCTCAGTAAATTATTCCTTAACCAATTTCTTAAGGATTCTAATAGTTTTATTTTTGTGAGGATCCATTTTGAACTTATAAGTTTGGAAAAATCCTTCTTCTTTTCTCGATAATTAGACAAAGCTAATTTAATGCCTATGGTGATTGGGGTTGTGATAATAGGAAATTTTAACATAATTTTGATAGTAACTAGTGTTAACATCAGTACCGTAACACCTCCCTCCTTTCAGGATCATAATTCATATCACAATGCCATACTACCTCTGAGAAATGAATAGAAAGTGGGATTACACCAGCTTCAACAATGTGACTTTCCTGAATCACTTTCAAAGATTCACTCTTATGGGGATCACTTAGCCTTTGGAGGAATTCATTTAAATCAGCACACATTAAATCTATATCTGTAATCTTATCCAGATTGCTTGTGATTCTTGACACAAGTGAGAATGAAGAGGGAAAAGTCTTCATCTTCGAAAAAGCCTAACTTTATCTCAATTGACCTTGCCAACAAGAAGAAAACATAAGCATTTCAAGTTCTTATTAGTTTTCCATGAGCACCTGAGCAATTCAAACTTAAAATAGTAATTTTTGTAATCCTTTAGTTCTCCAGTTGAGTTCCACATTTGAAAATGCAATATCTCACAATAATACGCTTTGATAGAAACCACAAGAACCAAAAAACTAATCATAAATGAATAATGCATTCGTAAACTTTAAATTTCACTGATTTTTGTGTAAAAGCATTGATGGTGGTAGAAATAAATGCATTGCATCGTCACCATTCATTGTACCCTTCTCAAATTTGAAAATGATCCATCCACGTAGAAAAACCTTCACTAACGCAGGCTTTGGGAACACCTTTTGCAATTTAGCAATGTTTTAAAACTTTCATACTTTTGAAAAATTTGACCCACCTGTCTGCCTTTTTACTTTCAACACGGGCATGACATGTAGCCATATCTTGATGTTAGTGGAGTTGTGGGCATTTTCTGTAATTTTACCTTCTCTTTTACATAAGACCCAAAAGTGCCAAAAGTCCTCGATGACCCGCTTATCCTCTTTCTTTAAAACCAAAACCATGTGTCCTTCTATGGACCTCAGGGACCTTTTTGCATTCTTAACATATTTTATCCTTAAAGTGCACAAATACAACTGTCCACCGCATCCCCGCATACATTCATTTTGAGCCACATGTACACCTTCAGGGAGGAAAGAAAAAAATTATTTATGCTAACTTTATGGTCATGAATATTTAAGGAATATTTGTCGGGTCACAAGACCAAAGATGTAGTTTGTGAATTTCATAGGAAAATTGCAAGTTTACAAATTGAGCACGCTTCACCACACTAATTAAAAAATTCCATGTACAATAGAAGACAAAGCAAGAGAAACATAAAAACAAAACACAACTGAGGAAAACCTTTACCAAAGGGTAACAATCCCATTTCAGATAAAAACCAGTTTGCTTCCAAAGAGAGATTTGAAAATAGTACACTCCATAACCAAACTTTCAACCAAAAGGAGGAAGAACAGAAATAGAAATGGGAAAAATAGGGAACACCTAGCAATACTTACAGGAAAATCAAACATGAGAAGCAGATAGGAAAGAAAATCTCAACAAAATGGGTGAGATTATTATCGAGCACCAACAGACTATTGGGAATAATTAACATGAAGATAGAAGAACAAGCAACGTGATGCCTAAGGTGTGTAAATTTGTGTGGTTATGAAGGTGGGTTGAGATAAGTCTGAAGACCTTAAGAAGGGAAGGATCACAAGGTATAACATAAGGTAGGTAATGTCATGGGGAACTACTTAGTATAAAGTGAAAATGTTATGTACTTCGGCATGGTGATGCATGCAAAGGAGGTTTGTCGTACTTTAGTGGTATTGGAGCGTTAGAAGGTTATAGCTACAAAGTGTGAGGGGAAGTTGTGGAAGTTGATTTAAGTGAAATAAAATGATTTATCAAAAATTGACATTAGGAAACATGGTCGGAGGAACTCTAAGACATCGATTTATTATAAATAAGAGGTAAGAATAGTCATTTTGACTACTTTAATTTAAGAGAATTACTTTTGTGCTCTTGAGCTTAAAGTGCAATGAGGGTTTTATAAAGAAGAATGACATGAACCACTATCACGAACTAGTGGACTTGTGTAAGTTATAGTGTGATCTTGTGGCATAACAAGGAGGGGAGAAGATATCAGAGAAGGAAGGAGGTTGTGTGAAAGATAATCGTGGAAGCTGTTGAGTTAGGGCAAAAAAGAGAGGGTATTAATGCACCTAGAGCATGAGGGAAAGAAGGAGGAAGATGAAACCGAAAAAGGCTAAAACAAAGATACCAGTGGTGGAAAAGGAGGATCTCATGGAAATTTACTCAAAAATGCAGTACCCTCCTGGATTTATCAAGGCAGAAAAGTGGATCTCAAAGTTATACAAATGCAATAATGAAAAGTTGATTTGGTCATACCTAGTATCATAAACTCCAACAGTGGACAAGCTCAAAAATGCTAAATTTGATGAGTTGGTGAAATAGGGCTGTAAAATACTAGATTTTTTCATCTATGGGAGCTGCCTTCCATTGCCAAACCCACCCCACTATTCAGGTGGTTAATGTCATGGGTGCATGAAGACTTCTTATACTTCACAGGAAGAAGAATGAGGATCACATTCCATTTAACACAGATGGTTACATGCCTACAGAACACTGGAGAGGATATGGCAGTTGATTTATGTGACACTTTCAAGATTGAGGAGATGGCAAAGAAATTGAACTACGGGAAAAGAGGTAGGGCACAGGTAATTACAAATCTTCTAGAACCTACATTAAGAGTCACCTCCCAGATCATTAGCTATAAATTAGGCGTGTCAGTAAGGTGGACGGACATTAACCAGAGGTTCCTGTATGTGGCCTATAGGGTGTCCAAGAGGGCACACTACATTTTTTCCCAATTTATTGTAAATGACATTATCGAAGAGGCACTGGTGCAAAATGAGGAAGGAGAAAAGATCACATGAGGCACCATCCTACTATTGATTATGTTCTGGGAGATTAGTGTCCCAAAGTGACTAGATGGGAACATTTGGGTTCACCTAGAAGCATACACATCAACTACAGTCCAATTTGTGAAATTCTTATGTGATGGGACCATCTCAAGTTCCTACAAGGCTCGGATGAACATGTGGTTCAAGTGATTACATGAATATTTTGAGAATGAGTGGTGCATTCCCCATGAGTTACCATAGGTTGTTGGGGACTAGGTAAAATTTTCCATTACACAACATTTTTTTCTAGCAAAGATTATAATGGCCAAGGGAGATATGGGGCCATGGTGCAAGCTCCCCTTTGCTTTCATGACCAAATATATGAAGTATGCCATCAATCGGATGAAGGATGCGTAGAAGTTAATTTTTGATGTAGACAAGGTGGATGTTGATGTCCACATGTTGCATGCTACATACAAGTATGGAAATCAACCTACCTCTATCAAAGTTTTAGACCTAGACCTTATGAACTTGTACCCCCAAGTCTGTGTTACCATCAATGGATACGTCCATTAGGTGTTCATACAGCTGCACCCCAAACCCATGGGCGAATTGAGGTGGAGGTTATAGAATCCCCCTTTCCAAAGACATACGGAATTCCAATACCACCTATGAAAGAAGCAGAAGAAGAAGAAGAAGAAAAGGATGAAGGGAAGTTAAATACTTCCAAGAAGAGGAAGTACTACACATGACAGAATGGTAGCAAGAGCACCAACACTTCAATACAGGGTGGCACCAAGGCCTCATTACTAGGGTACGAGGGAGAGAATGAAGGAAAGGAAAAGGAGGAAGAGAAGGAAGAGCCTTAAGAAAAGAGACAGAAGACACACGATGCACCACAACAAGCTTAGAGGAAGGAGAGGAAGAATACCCCACCACTTTCAAGGTAAAATTGGAAGTGGAGTTGGAGGGGCAGAAAGCTGAGGCAGAGGCCAAAAATGTGGGAAAGGTGCAAGAAGGGGAGGAATATTCTATAGGGGCAGAGAATAGTCTAGCACTCGATGCCTCTATAACATAGGCCACTAGCCCAAGGGGAGATAAAGGGGGCTCCTTTAGCATAAAGGAGGAGAAAGGATTCACCCCTAGGGCGAAGAAACAAAGGAAAAAGCACAAATCTACGATGATGAGGTGGACACCTATGTCCCCACAAATGGACTTCATGGATGACCTTGCAAAGGTACTCCACTTGAGATTCCAGGCCACTTTCCCACAAAAGAATATTATGGATTAGATTTGATGGATCAAGAAGGGGGTGTACCCAGAATCAGAAATATGCTTAGCTAGAACATGCAATGCCACTCTGAAGAGCCTGAGTTTGAGGTCAATGATCATGCAATCAATACCATTCATTTGAAAATTAAGGGAGAAGCAGTATATAAAGTGGTGGATCCTAACCACATAACAGATGAGTAGGCATACAATGCATTGAAGAAGACTTCTTCAAAGGTGATCTGACATAGTTTAGATGTAGGGGCCACTTCTTAAATGCTGATCGTAGACAAGAAATGTAATGAGAAATAAATAGATATATTACACCAAGGGTTAAGGGGAGAATAAGTGCGAATAAAGGAGGTATATGACTGAGCTAACTCCCTCATAAAAAGCATCTTGAGAAAATTGTATGGAATAGGTGAGCTAGGACAAGACCGATTATGTGGATGAAATGGAGTACCTTGAGGACCTCGTAGAGATGTTACACATGAACATCAATGATGGCATGGGCCCCATAGCTTTAGAGATCACAAAGGAAAAAGAAAAGAAAAAGGTCATCATTGAAGCCTGGATCATTGAGTTGGAAGACTTGCTCTCCCAACTCAATGAGGTAAATATATTGGTAGATAGGGGCTTCAATAGCTGTAAAAAATGTGAGCCAATCATCGACTCATGGGTAATAGAGGAAGAGGCATCCCTTAAATTTTTACAGGATATTGTCCCCACCAGAAAGGAAGAGCGCACATAGTTGGTCATTAATACCACATCCTAGAAGGAGAAAATCAAGAATAAATGTGAGAAGATGTACTTCAGAATAAAAAAACTTTGAGATTCCATCACTAAATAGATGGATGAGTTCGAGGGTGTCTACAGGGAGTTATGGGTGGCTATCAAGATGCTGAAGGGGAGGGTGGAAGAAATCATCCTAGACTAGGTACCAAGTTTGGTAAGTGAAATTCCAAGGAAGGCCTTATTAGAATTTAAGTCCTGGGAGAAATTAAAGGACAAGATAGATGTGGAACTCCCTAAAATCCTCCAATTGGTTGCATAGAATCCCCCGCCATTCCTCAAATATTTATTCAGATTCTCTCACAACCACTATTCTTTATTATTTGGAGCAATATTCTTGTCTACAATATTTTTGTTCAGGAATCACAGAGGACTATCGAGTTGGAAACAAGTTTAGTGTGGGGTGATATTGGACCCCTAAAGTAACTAAGTACCTAAGGCCATAATCCTTGTGGCATGATTAAGCATGGCGCAAAGGCACAAACAGAAGTAATTCTTGGAGAGGCATGAAGGCTTACATCTGGGAAGGATGGATTCAAGATTTAGCGAGTTTTAGACAATAGGAAAAGATACATGTAGGGAGAAAATGAAAAAGTGACCAGATACAAATGTGGATAATCCATGAAGACTTTTGGGTCAAGGAAAGGATATTCTACGGCATCATTACTATTATCATGAATGGATAAAGAGTTCAGGTTGTTAAGGATTAGATGACACATACATGCTAAAGGCACTTGATCGAGGGAAACACATGGCAACATCTGGCATATTCTTGGGTAGTGGTAGAGCAATTATTCCTTTAGGCTTTTACAGGTAAGAATGATGAGAAGTTAAGAGGGAAGGTTGATGATTATTCTAGACAAATGGATGGTTTTCATATAGGGAGAGAGATATATAAATATTGGGTAATATGTAACGGTGATATCTGTGATGTAAATAAAGATCTACTAGTGTGAACATTTCCATGAACGAGACTCTTTTGATGTAATCTTGGCTACCATTTTTTGGGTGATAAATATAATGAAGTGATTCTAAAACACTCATGTGATGGATCTTGATCTGTGCATTTTCCTTAAGTTCATATGAATGTTACGGGTTTTATTGATATTATTTCATGGTTGATTCTATTTTTGTTGAGTTGATCATGTTGTTTGATTCTCGGGTCCATTAGGTTAGGAGTTAATGCTTACATCTTAAATTCCATGAATGGATGCACTTATTTTCTGGTTGTATTACATCCTCATTTTAATAAAGAATTTTCTCATGAGGCTCACATAAAGGAGGGGCTCAGTGTCTATGTGCACCTCAGGTGAGATTCCATGTTAAATTGGAAGATATGCTGATGCATTTGGGAATGGTTGTTGAGGCAAGAAGTGATTAGAGTCTACAATAATAATGGGATTGGATTGGGAGTCACATATCAGATGAAGCAAAGTAAGTGACTACAGTCATCACACTAAGGATAATGGGGAGGAGTTAGACAAAACCTTGGTGGTAAAAAATAGATTTGTGAATAGAAAATGACATGGCCATCTATAGCGATTAAGGACAAAAGTTGTTGGAGAATGTTGGATTCATGCATCTATATGAGCTGCCATATTTTGTAAAAATAGAAAATTTATATCAGTGGTTGATGTCCCGATTCCATGAGGAATTTTTCTATTATTCATGGCAGCGAATGTGACTTACTGCATCCTTGATTGGAAGGTTGATAAGGTTGAGGAGCTCAGGCACTGAGATTGTTAGTGACCTTAACAATGATGAGGGCATAGAAGAAACTTTTGCTACACTCACTTATTCAAAGGGAGGGTGCAATATAGATATTGTTAAGCTCGAAAATCACCCTATGATCTAGGATGCCATGTACCTCCTCACCAAATTGAATAAGTAGGAGCACTGGAGCCAGGTAAATAAAATTTGGCTCCATATCGTCAAGAAGATGTCTAAGGGAGTGGTGTATAACTTGCCTAATTTCATTTCATAGACTATAATTGAAGAAGTGCACCATGGAGAGAAGATAAGTTTTGGTGCTATTTTATTATCTATTTTGTTTATGGAAATTAGGGTAGCTCATGGGAAAAAGGAGAATATTTAGCAATTTACCAAGGAGAAAAAGTCACTTTTTGTCAGATTTGAAAATTACACATGTGATGGAACTATGAGTGGACCTTATAATAAAATGTTTAAACTATGGTATAATAACTTGCGTAAATATTTTAAATATGAATGGAGAACACCCAAGGACCTTCCTTCGGTATTGGATAAGTAGGCCTAGTTCATGGTCTATCAATTTTTTTTGCATAGGTAGGTTTAGAAAGAAGGATATAAAGTGGAGCCCTTAGTGCAAGCTCCCATATTCTTTCACTCCACACTATTTCAAAGCCTTAGTGCACAAGTTTTTAAACAGTCATAGATTGGGATTTGATGCATACAAGTTGGAATATTATTATCATACACTCCAAAAGACATACGAGTATTCAAGTAACTCTGCTTATATAGAAAAGTTGATTATTTAAATATCAGTTCAATGAGTTTGGTAGTTGGAAAACTTGGTGCGGATAAGGTATATATCTACCTTAAGCCTAGATTTGGGAATGGGAAGTATGTTGAAAATGATTTAAATCTCCCTGAGTAACCAAAAATAAAGCATATTATGGTCACATTGCAGGATGAAGAGTCCAATCCTCCCTACAAATATTAAGAAGAAGAGGAGGAATAACTGAAGGAAGACAATCGTGGCCTGGATCATGGCTCAAGGAGGAAGCCAAATGTGGGGGAGAATAAAATGTGCAAGGAAACACCTCCTAGATAGGAAGAAGGTGGAGAAATGAAAGTGGAAATGGGCACTTTGGAGATAGAGAAAGGTGAGGGTACTAAAGACCAAGTTTTTAGAAGAGGATTACGAAGAAATAGAACACAAAGTATAGGTGTGGGTCCTTCACATCCACCCAATAGATCACCCATAACCTCTCCCATCAAAACTGAAACAGTAAGTAAGAGGCATAAGTATCTGCCCACTAAGGAGACTAAGAAGGAGAATTTAGATGAAATCGAGCATATCATAGAGGAGACTCCTTTTATTGATTTGGATGCAGAGGAGCATCAACATGAAGAGATACAATATGACATAGAGGCTTATGAAGAGTGTGAAGATGTAGGTGGTGCCATAGGGGAAGAGCAATAAAAAGATAAGGGAAAACCATCTGGTGAGACTAATGGTGAACATACGAGTGTAGTAGGTGGAGGACCAAATTTGGATACTAAAGTGCACATTCATAAGGGTCGCCAATCCAGGTGAAATACGAAAGAAGAGATGTATAAAATTCCAGAGTTGAGGTATGTAAATGACCCTTCCAAAATCATTCACACTAGGTTTTAGAGTACTTTGGACACTCTAAATATTTATGGATGGGAATTTATGGACCCCCATGGTAGGAATATATGCACGAGGAAGCATATGTCTTAGAGCATGCATACTCACATATTTGAGCCCGAATTTGATGTAAAGGAGGAAGCATGCATCTGAATGAAGATGAATAAGGGGACATAGGCCACGTACATGACTGTGAAGCCAACAAATTTCAAATATGAACAAGAAAGTAATTCCTTAAAAAATATGGTAGCAAAGTGGTATGCAGGAATATAAATAATTCGGCCATACTCAAGTCATTTCTGGAATATAACAAGAGCCTAAAGGAACAACATGAGTAACTGAGAGAAGCGTGCAAGAAGGACATGTAGAAGAGGTAGAAGATTCTAGATTTTATGGTAGATCTTGGGAAGGAGATTATAGATGTGCATATATACATAGATGAACAAATGAAGTAGACATATCAATCCTCCTTGCACTTATTACATGATTATGTCCATATTTTGATCATGAAGAATTTAGGTGCACTGGAGGAAATTGAGGATATGGATGAATAGAGGGAGAAAGAAGCTATAATAGAGAAGGAGAGCACAAAGAAGTAGGTCATGCGAAAGATAGTTGAATATGATGCCATACTAAAAATGATTAAGGAAGAATTGAATAAGGCATACTTGGTGCTTAATCTATGTGAAGATCCAGAGCATATTATAAAAACAAGGACATTTATTAAAGAGAATGCGGTCTTTTCTGTGAATAAAAATGAGACTCTGGGATGTGAGGAGAATATGAAATTGCTAGCGGAGAAGCGTGATGCACTCACAGTAGTGTGGGATCCTCATACGGAGAAATTAAAGGAGCTTGGGAAATTGATAACGTGAAGATTAGACATGATGCAAGGCATGAATTTAGGTTTGTAAATTTTTCTTAGAGTATTGAAGCACAAGAGTGACGATATGAAAATGGATGAAATGTTATATTTTCTCGAAGAGATACCAGAAAATCCAAAGAAGGGACTCAATTATTAGAATGAGATAAAAGTATACATCAAGAGAGAGTACCCTGAAAATTTTTTTCCTACAAGAGAATAGTTCCCAGGTTACTGGAGTCTTCTTACATCCTTTCATTATTCTTGTATAGTCATTATTTACTTCTTTATTCTTTATTGTTTAGAGAGATAAGGTATGAGTACCCATTGCTAGAGGTGGAAATGACATTAGTGTGGGGTAATGTTGGCCTGGTAAAATATTACATATGTATCACAGGTGCATGTAGTAGTGATGCGCAAGATGTGGGTGCATGGATAGGCATGGAAGGTTGACATATTTGTGCCCTGAGTTTTTGCACTCGAGAAGGATAAAGTTTGGGATTTAGCCATTTTGATATACATGGGATAAAAATAGGATGTAGTCTAGAGGACACATTGGATAAGGTCATGAATACTTTAAGGATATGTGAAAGCTATTTTTGGAGAAAGTAGAAGATCAAGAGACATGCAATGGTAGAGATATTAATAGGATTAGATCCAGAGTTAATTATAGATGATCTATTATTGGGAAAATATTGCATGCTTCTATAGTTATCCTTGTAGCGGTACATGGGTATTTTGAGCATTTGGCCTATTTTGAGAGTGCATGAGCAGTGAAGGGAAAGTCCCCATCCCTTATATATGTATTAATTTTCACTATTTTGGGGACTAAGACCAAGATCTAGATTGTAACATAGTTATGATGTTGGTATGTTTGTGCGCATGATTTTGTGATGATACTTATGGTGTATTCAAGTTCTTTGTTTTGTGATGATTTAATATAATGGATCATTATGGATGGATATTAATTGTTGATGTCTCTGCTCATGGTTATTGTATGGTGAATATGGTATAAATCCTTATGTGATCTATGTGTTTAATTATTATGTGTTTCCAAATTGAGCTCATGGATCTGATTATTAGAATCGAATATGCACTTTGAGTATGGTTATTATGAATGTGCATGCTATCACCTTAGTAAGATAGTAACAAAGAGGGACTTGGTACCTTTGCACTCTTCGGGTGAGCACTCAGATTTTTCTGAGTGAAGTGCTAGCACGCCTATGGTTTTGAGTGGTAAAATAAGATTACATGGTGGTAAATAGGGGATAGGGTTCTCTTGGAGGATATGAATGTAATAAATGAAGGTATATGGGAACCTAGGGATGGTAAATATGGTGTTTAGGGAGGATAAAAGGATTATATGAGGGTTTAGGACTAATTAACGGTGGTTAGGAACTAATTAAATGAGAATAAGGATGAATTAGGTGAAATAAAATAAATGATGGGGTAAGATAGGAAAATGGGAAATTTGAATAAGAAGAGAGATATGTATGTGAGGAAATGATGATGACGGGGAGTGGACATTGGATGATGAACAAGGGATACCAACAATTAGTGTTTACATTTTCCCCTTTTTGTTTAATCATTTGTGTTGGGCAATCCATGAGACAAAAATGAGAAGTGATAAATATGATGATGGTTGGGGTGCTTTTGATGGTTCGTTGTATTCTTCCAATCCTTTAACTAACATAATATTTGTTAGTTTCATTCTAAACACAGGCTGTGTCCAAGGCAATATGCAATGGAGTCTAGGAGAACCAGTTATACATTGAGTTTGTTGGGGGTTGCTTATTTTTAATGACTATTCTACGGAAGTGCAGTTAAAATCTATGGAAATTAAATACAAGTCTATGAAATTCAAATGTTTGCAATGAAATGGATTTCAACAACTAATCTTCTACTGTAAAGTAAAATACACACACACTTATTCTTAGAAATAAAAACCTTAACTAAATAACTACAATTTTCAGCAGAAAGAAAGACTGTTCATGAACTAAATTTGCATAACAAAAGCATCTAATTTAAGTGAAAGTGGTAATGGAGAAAACAGGGATAGTTAATCAAAGCATGCATGTAAAAACTCATCAACTGATAATTGTAGTAAAACTAATCGAAGGAATGTATGCATGAAAAACTCAAAGTAACCTCGTATCTCCTCGATCGAGTGGGCCCTTGCTCTTACTTGGGATAGAGTGATCAAAAAATTCTAATTCTCATAATACCATAGCTTTCATTAACTTCAAAATGAGTTCATAACATATCAAAAACAAATCCATAAAAGTATGAAGATAATCTTCTTCGATAATCAAAAAGTGGTACTCAAGTTCTGAAGACAAAGTCTTCATATAGATAATGTTGGTTATAACATCCATCATATCAGGCGGCATAAAACACTGTTCATCAAATATCAATTAAAAACTCATAGATTCCTACGGGCCGTTAGAGTCAAGCCCAAACTAATAGGTTAATTAAATGGAAACAGTCCTCATCCGCATGATTCAAACTTGGGCTTTTTATCCACCACTAACTTCAATTATTCCTTGCACACATCATCACATTTGATCTCATAAAGGTAGTTAGTAGGAAGTTCATGGGATAAATGGTTTTCATAAATAATAGAAAGGAGAATGCATCAACCTACTAAGACATGACTACACAAAACATCCCCATATACTAATAAGTCATATCACAAAGAGTATTTTTGGTCTGAAGAAATGATATAAATGAGCCAAACAATACACTCATCATTTTCCCCATGACTTTACCTATTGCATTTCCCAATGCAACTCATCTACACCCTGCTCTCCTGCCAAGTTGGTCATCTATGTCATATTCCTTGAATTGATTAGCGTATTGCTTTGTGGTATTCTTGTAGCCCTGAGTATTGGAGGTCATTTCCACCCAGACAGTGAAACTATCATGGGACTATGCTGCATTGTTCTGCCAAGTTGTGAGAGGGCTTAAGAGGAGTGGTGGCCACACTTGGAGGCCTACCCATTCATCAGTGTATTTCTGGCTGGTTTTCTCTATAGTTTGTTTGATAATGGTGATGAGGGCATCACCCCTTCACATGTTCTAGCTCAAATTCTAAGGAGAGAGAACCTCCCTACATTTCAAAGGTAGGCTTAAAGTATCCCATATCCTGTCACAAGCTTGCCAAACAGTCCCAAAATTCTCCTAACTATAATTTTCAAAACCAATAATACACTGAAGAAAAATCTAAGAAGTATGCACCCCAACCCCTGCCTGGTAGTACAATGATCTAAATTTTTTCCACAGGGTGACATCTGTGTGATGGGTTGGGTGAATGTAAAATCTGATGGACTGAGCAGTGTTATTGAAATTGTCTATTTGCTACCTCAAAATTATCTGATTCCACAATACAGACTGAAATGCTTTAATTTGAAAATCCCCCACTAATAGGTTGATCAAGAAATCAGGGACATTGGTCACTATCATGTTATGTAGATAACATTCACAAAGCAAATTTTGAATTTCTGGAGTGTTTTTCTTGTAGACTGATAAAAAACTAAGTCCATCGGGAATTTCGTGAGGGGCTTGAGAACACAATTGAAATAACTACCAAGAATAAAATTGTTCTTGGACATAGATGCTGTAGATTGAGGAGGGTTTCCTACAGGACAGTAGTTTGATGGCTAAAGGACAAAAAAAGTCTAATATAGATGTTAATTTTTGTTTTTCCTCTTCTAGAGATTCTTTTTCCTTTTTTAATTTTTGATTTTCTTTCCACAATTCCCTTTCCTGAAGGAACAGATGTTGGAAATTATTCAAGAGGGTAAGACCCTTATCATGTTGTCACTTTAAACAACTCACTTCATGTTGCAGGGACTCAATCTCCTAAAAATTTTCTACTGTCTTTTGTGTAAATTCAGCTTGTAATAAAAGGGTGGATTCTTCCATACCTTGTAATTGAGATTTTAGCAAGGCTATCTCCTCTAGATAGTTGTAAGAAGGTGTCACCTGAGTTTCAAGCATTTCCAGAGTTACAGTGTGAATTTTCGTAGATGACAGAACAACAGATGATGGAGTGGTTAGAACATCCTCTGTATGTAGTTCCTCCCAAATGTGGGTAGTGTCATTAAGCAAGGACTTTGATTAGAAACCACCTATCTATAGAAATGAGACAAGCTATAGGGACCGTAGTTGTATGGATTAAGATGGGGCCATGGGACACTTTCCTTTTGAATCATAAATGGACAGGGATGGTCCCTCAAGAGTACCAACCATGTCAGCGTGCTCAGGAACGTCAGCTGCCTCTGCTTGACTATGTGAAGGGCCCGATGCAAGGGTAGACCGAGGTGCAGAAGAGAGGCCAGATTTTAATTACTTAGGCATGGACCCTTCACCACCAACACGTCCCTCGAGCCTTTGATTTGGGTGAAAGAAAACTTGGTGTGAACATAATTGATGAATCAACCCTGGGTGCTTAAGCATAGACTTTCCCCCACTGGACCGGTGTTTTTGGCATGCCTTAATGATATAATTTGCAAGGTACTCTAGAAAATTGACCCGAAGGGCCTAGTTAATATGTCCCTTTTTAAGGTGAATGAGCATTTTGAGCGCATCACCACCCAGAATAGAGGCCTGGCCGTCGCATATAAAATACCTATTCACCCATTTAGCATTCTCACCCCAGATTCTAGGAAAACTTTTCCACTTAACACCCTTCTGGACACCCAATGGAGTCAAGATGACCTCTGGGAGTGTCTCTCCTTCGTCATGGAACTGAGCAATCAGAATTTGGAAAGGGGCATTCATCATAACCTTTAAACCAAAATTTGGCAGGCCAGATAGGTCAGAAATGAGCTGACTAGTAATTTCAACTCTTCGTCCACCAACTTATGAGCATGTGGACTCAAAATTGTTCAAGAACTCTTCCACAATGCTCTCATCAAAACCTTCAAATTACCGATTGAAATCTAACCATTTGAAATCATGAAATACCTGTGAAAGGGCGGCATTCCAGAGCAAGGCGTCAGATATAGCAGGTTTTGATATCTTTCACGGTCCCATGCTGAGCCAAAAAGTAAGAAATACATGGTACCAGGAAAATAAGAGCAGAGTGTTTCTTCCACTTCTCGTTGAGTGTTTGATAAAACTAGTCGTGATTGATGTGCATACCACAATGGGAAGAAGTGGTTCTAGGGCATTAAATTTAAAATGACACCATATTCCTTGGGTAGCACAACATCAAGCGAAGGTGACGATGAAAAACTAGTGATGAGACCGACCACCCATGTGAGATTAAGAGTTTTGCAGCAGCACATATCCCATGGTTGAGGAGCATGTGCCATAAATCCTGATGTTGGAGAGTGCGACACATCAAAGCATGTGGAGATTTATGAGCCATTACTCCTTTTATGTCATCATTCATAGAGCTGGATTTGGAAGAGATCCAGAATGATCATAACAATCATTTCATGATGGCATCATAATGAAAAATGACTACATGGGGAAATGTTTCACATAGAAATATCATTAGCAAGTTAAATGCACTTACCCATGCTACATTTAGTTAGTTGATGTCTGTAGATTCCTACACCCTGCAATTTAGGATGAAACATGATTAGCGGTAGTAGAAATAATGAAAATTCCTACATTTATTGGAAATTACAATAAGAACTGCTAACTAAGGGAAGGATGTTGAATGAAGGATCATCTTCCTTTATTGAATTTACAAAAGATTAATTACTCCATGCGTGAGAGGTAAAGAGCCTCCTCAACATGCATGTCTGTTTGTAACAGAATGTCGTCGATGAAAGTATTCTTATCCAGCGGTGGGTGATAAACTCGGAGCCTGTGCCCATTTACCAGAAGATTCTGTTTATCTCCATCAATCGGTATCAATTGAACAAAGCCATTATCAAACACTTGATTTACCTAATAGGGACCTAACCAACACGTACGTAACTTACCTTTAAACTGCTGATAGTGGGAATCAAAGAGCAAAACCCATTGTCCTTCATTAAATATCCATTTTTTTATCTGATCATCATGCCAAGCTTTCTGCTGATGCTGTACAATTTTGGTCTGCTACTGTTCCTCCATCCACATTTCATCTAATTCATTCAACTACAACACTCATTCACACTATGCTTCATCCAAATCGATCCCAACTTCCAACACTATTCACCAGGTGACAACTCAAACTCCACAGGTAATAGTAGCTTCTTCCCAAAGACCAGCTCATAGGGAGAGAAACCAGTAGTTGTTTTCTAGGTCATGTTGTATGCCGAGACGGCATCAGGAAGCTTTGGTACCTAATTATTTTTGTTGGCATTAACCACCTTAGTTAGAATATTCTTGAGCTCTCGATTGGTTACCACTTTCCCATTGGATTGAGGGTGATATGGTGATGATTTTCAGTGCCTGATTCTGTAGATTCCTAAGAAACCTTTAATCATATTTGAAACAAATTGAGGACCTTGATCAGATACAATGACCCTTGGTGCTCCAAATTACAACAATATCTAGTTGTAGAGAAAATCAGCAACAACATCTTCATTGGCAGATGCCAATGCTTGAAATTTAGCCCATTTGGTGACATAGTCTGTGCATACCAAGAGATACTCCTTCCTGAAAGATGGAGGATCAAATGGTCCAACAAAATCAATAACCCATTTCTCAAATGGTCCTAGAACCAACTAAGGGTTCAGAGGCATTTCTGTAGAAAGTGTAGGTTTCCCATTGGTTGGCATGTATCACACTGCCACACATACTTTTTGACAGTCTTATGGAGGGAAGGCCAATAGTACCCTACTCCAAGGATCTTATGAATTGTTTGTTTTACTGAATAATTTCCACCTCCTAGCTCATCATGACATGCTCACAGTATGTCATGTACCTCATCGTCTCAAACACACCTGCAAAGAAACATGTCAGAAAAAACTTTAAATAAGAATCCATTACACCATTTATATGTTGCACTATTTCTAACCAATCACCTTCTTTCCTTATGAGTAAAATAAGCTGGAAAATTCCCTGTTGTTAAATAATTTGTGAGATCAGCAAACCAGGCAGTCTTAGTGAAGATAGAAAACAAGTGTTCATCGAGAAATTGATCTTGGACTACTTCATCATCACCTAAAACATTTATTCTAGAAAATTCAGTAACAATGTTAGATTTCCCAGGCTTATCTATATTAGTGAGATTGAATTCTTGCAACAAGAGTAACCAGTGAATGAGCCTTGCACCAACCACTAGTTTGTTCATCAAATATCGAATGGCAGATTGGTCAATGTAAACAAAATTTTTATATCTAGTGATGTAATAACGAAATTTATTCAAAGCATATACCACAGCCAAAAACTTTTTTTCCGTAGTAGTGTAATTTTTTTCCGTACGAGTTAGATTTTTGCTGATAAAATAAATTGCATATATATGATCTTCTGAGTCTTTTTGTCCAAGAACAGTGCCCATGGCTATATTAGAAGCATCAGTGTGTTGATCAACAATTTTTCTTTTTTTACCTGTCCAAGTTAATCTACCAAACTAAACACAAAAACCTTTAAAAACTCAAATGAAATCAATACCTGATGGAAAAGATCTGAAGATGTAGACGGATAGGGAAGCCGATGTAGATAAGATGGGTGGACACAAGCGATCCTACACATTACATCCAAGAAACCTGTGATACACCGATGCTTGACAGAAAAAGACCACGTTAAAAGATATTTAGGTGGACTTCCTGAGAAGTAGGTCCGGGAAGCGATAAGCTCCCTCAGCGGATGTCAGTCTACGTTTTCAATTAAGTAAAGAATCATACATGATAAAAGATGTATGTAAAGGACTATATTTTCTGATCAAAGTAATAAACAAAATCTAAATAGCAGACAAAAAGCAACAAAAAATAGGAAACTGTGAAAATAATGCTGGATTTGTGTTACCTGAGTTCTTTTACCTGATCGGCGTCGATTATGTAAAATCAGTGTCGACTGGTTCAGATCGGTGTTGACTGATATAGATCGGCGTCGACTTGTTTTGATCGGCGTCAATCTGAGACAAACTGCAAGAAGGTTTGGGAAACGGAAAATGAAGGAAAGATCATCAACGTCCGTTGGATCTGTAGAAGTCGTAGAGATACTAGAAAGGCTCCACCTGTGCTATATGCAGGAACATAGTCACCAGAAAATCAATGGAGACTCGTGATGTCGATGTGGTAAGAGCAGAGTAACAGTGCTCCTCTCAGGGATTGATTTGAACAAGATTCACTCTCACTTGATAGATAATCCTCAGAATTGATGCTCAAAACTCTCTCGTTCTCTTTGTCTAACTCACTATCTATCTCACCATCTAACTATCTCTCTCACAATCTATGTCTAACCAGAACTGAGTTCTGGGCTTCTATTTGTAATCGGTGCCGACTGAGATTAAATTGGTGCTGTTTCAAAAAATCGGTGTCGACTGAGTACCGGTCGGTGCCGATCATAGAACAGACTCCTGAAATGGCCAAAAGGAGCGATTTCTGGAAAGATGAGAGTGATCCCTCCACCTCAAATATGGGAAATATCCCGCTGCTTGGTTTGGGAGGAGGAGAAATAGGGGGGGTATATGGATAGAATAGATATGGGGTAGATAAGTGGTTAGGATACATGTAAAAAAGGTGTAATTAAATAGTTAATATTTAATTACTCACGGGTAAAACATAATGGGGTGAATTAAACTTAGGATAGGTGTTTAAATCACAAATTGAATAATACCCCAAGGGGGTGGTGGTAATGCAAACGTGCCCCAGGTTACTTGAGAGGGTAAATGAATGTGAGGGACACGAAATTGGGTAACCAATTTTAGGTGTCTACATTTTGCCCCTTTTTGTTGAGTAACTTGCGATAAGCAAAGTTGCAAGACAAAAACAAGGAGGTGGAAGAAAGGAAGAAAAAGTGATGATGTGATCCCCCTCAAACTAGGGATGGGATGGGTGATAGAACAAACGATCCCAAGTTTGAAAAAGGTAGATGAAAACGCAGATGCCCCAGCAAGATGTCTGGAGTAGATCTAATCATTAATGATGCACAAAAATAAATAAAGAGGCAACAACCTAAGGAACTCACATTTGTAGGGCAGTCTAGATGGTCTCCTCATGAGACAACGTTAGTACCTACAGACCCATGAGTGTAAGGAGGGCTGCAAGATAGTCAACACCTAAAGAGAGACACATTGGTAGGGACAACCAGACGGTCTGCAAATCAGACGATGTTAGTTCCTACAGACCCATTAACTCTAAGCTGCAAAAAAAAATGTGAGTGCCCCATGCAAAGGGAACAAACTCGAAATGGATGATAATATCAAAAAGGTATGTGCCCAAAAGACAACACTCAGGGCAGGATAACGACCAGATAAATAAACCAAACATCAACACTATGGCAAGAATATTAGGAGATGGAAGAAAGGCAAATCAACATCGATCAGACTAACCAGTGCCGACTGAAACAATCGGTGCCGAGCACAAAAATCAGCACCAACCATGCCTAGCACATATAAATATGTGAATGGAAAACGTGAATGATTTATTTACACCCTGACGATTGATTTAGAGAGAGTCAAAATATGAATTTGAGCACCATGGAAGCCTCTGGAAGCGGTCAGAAGTGGAGGAGGACATGACCTGGGGTAAGTGGTTCTTCCTGAACTCGTCATTATTTTATTTATTTATTTATTTATTTTATTTTATTGTTATTATTTTTGCTTTTTGGTGGAAGGCCAGAGTGTTTTTGACATGCTGCCTGCCAATCGGCGTCGATTGAGAGAATCGACACCGATTTAATGAAAGCGGTGCCGATTGAATTCAATCGACGTCGACTACGTATGATTGACGCTGATTGTAATTAATCGACACCGATTGGAATTAATTGACGCCGATTGGATAGAATATGTGGATAAAAATGATAAAATGTGTTTTGGATGTTCAGATTTGGATAAATATGAAGCTAACATTGCTCTTGATGTCGTGGATGTAGGCATGAGAGGTATTACACATGAGGGATGCAATTTCTGAGCTACTGGAGACCATTCTCCCCGATGTCACTGACGCAAATTGGCACCACTTAGAGTTATCCAGGCTCAGGGGCTTTCGGTACTACAGACGAGTGCTGCAAGATGTAGAGTTGATGCAAGCACTAGTGTGATGATGGGATAGCTAGACTTGCACTTTTTGCTTCAGGACGGGTGAGATGACCATCACCCACGAGGACATATATAGGATCTTGAGGTTGCCGATCACTGGGGACCCGATAGAGATTACGCCACGAGAGTAACAACAGAGGGCCCTAGGTCGATTGTATAGAGACAGGGTGGATGATTCAGAGATAGTGTTTGGGGTAGTGAGGATAGCCTCGCAGTATAGATAGGATGATCCTAGGAGCAGACGGATAGTGTTGATTCAGCTGGTAATCTCCTACTTTGATCTACCAGATTCGGGAGGTGGGAGATTCCCATTATTATTACTAGATTGTGTTTGTGACATCCTGTAGTTCAGACAGGTGTTCACATTTGCTGATGCCTTGATTGTGCAGATATATTATGAGTTATGGATGTATACCACTGGCCGGAGGACAGGCATTGACGTTAGTTTTGTGCTCCATTACTAGGCATATGAACACATAGCAGTGATCAGGCCATCCAGGCTTCCTTGGATGCCAGCAGCAGTGGGGGCTATTGATTATGGATTCCAGTGATGGCGGGTTGATATGGCCTCAGGAGATATAGGGAGATCCGCAGATTGGTATGCCGAGTGTTTCAGGACGCTGACACCAGAGCAGGTCATTTGGAGACCATATCAGGTATTTCCGACATGGGCTGGTCAGGATGCTCACCTGGTGGGATTGAGATGGAGCAGGGTGGTTAGGGGCCGCAGGCCTGATATGTGGGAGTGTGTCCCGTTTATATGGGTATTGAGATAGTTCGGCCTAGTGCAGACAGTGTCGACTACCTACAGGCCTTATAGGTGAGACAACAGAGAGACTGATCTACCGATTTTGATCCCAGTAGATCCATTGAGGGAGGCCCCACCCTCCATAGACAGTGATGATGATGCCAGAGTGGATGATGGTTATGTGGCATGGTATTTGACAGAGCTACCACGACACCTGCCAGCATCTATAGATGTTGATGAGGAGGATATTGCTACAGTGCTGGAGAGATTGGAGGGAGAGCATGCCACTCTAATGCATACACACCAGGAGGCTCTTGAGGAGATCAAATATCTGAAAGAGGAGAGGGATGCCCTGATATTGGAGAGAGACACCGCTCGCCAGGAGCGAGATACAGTGATCCAGCAGAGGGATTGCTACCATCGACATAGGGAGGCCCTCAAGGCCAAATATGGTGATACAGGTACCATGTCAGAGTTTGGAACCCAAGGCACGACCATAGGAGGGCCACCACTAGTAGCACCAGTAGTGACACTACGAGCACCTCGTACCATGAGCCTGAGTACATATCAGTCTCTCCTCACTAAGGTGAGATACTACGAGGATTCCTTAGCATAGCATGCCCTTGATGTGCCTCATTACGTGGCAAGGAGGAGATCAGTGACAGCCACAATGAGCGTGGCATCAGAGGGAGGGAACACTAGGAGAGACTGAGGTGGATGGAGGCCCCCAGCAGCAGGTGCGTCTAGCTCGATAGGCGGCGGCCAGGAGAGACAGCCTAGTCCAGAGGAGGGTGGAGGAGATAGTGTCTTCCACCTATCAGATTTCACGATATAGAGACTGATGTAGCCTCGATTTGGAAGGCATTTTATAGATGGCTTGATTAAAAGCCACCCATTTTTTTGTTGTACAGATACTCATGTATATATATAGATCCATCATTTCCTTTGTCATATGATTGTTCTCATGCTTTTAATTTTGATATAAATGGATAGATGTAGCGTAATTATGATAGATATAGACATAGACTGATAGATGATGAATAGATGTGATTGGATAGACATAGATGTAGAGGATACAAATAGATGCGATTTTATGTGATTGATATGTGGATTTAATTTGGATGAGAAATAGATATAGATAGATGTAATGTTACTTGGATGTACAAGTGTTTAGATGATGTGATGGATAGATGGGATTTAATAGTTTTGAGATGTTAATTAAATTTTGATGAAAATAGATAGATAGACCCACATGTGTTCATAATAAATGCTATGATGTGTGTTTTGGACAAATTAGATCAGATGAAATTAGATAAATGATAGAGTTTGATTAAATTAACATGTTAAATGTCAATTTAACTGGATGAAATAAGGGGAAATACTGTCTGCGAGAGCCAAGGATGTAATGAAATGACCTTGATTTGAAATAAAGGAAATACACCTAGATAAGAAAAAGAATGGTGAGCTGGGCTCCTAACCGACCATAAATAGAAAATTTGATAGGAAACCAAAAGATTATGCATAAAAGGCCATATATGAGGTTAAAATAAACCTAACACTAACTAGCCGCAAACCAAATCTAGGAGGGAAATGGAAGGAGCAGTAAGTGGGTATCTTGTCAAAATTTACAAGGGACATAATACATGTTCATACTGGGAAAATAGGATTCTCTATATGATCGACAAAAGGTCCTATATCTCAGCTTCATTATTTCTGGTAGAAAAAGCAAACTGATCAATGCGGGAAGTTTGCTAGATATGGAAAGACTGATCAATACGGGAAGTCTTTCAGTGATGCTAAAAAGTGTATAAACTGACTAAAAGGCTGATCAATGCGAGAATCCTTGGAAATTCCTTTGAGAAACAACATTCCTTGAAGGGAGCAGTCTATATTTTGAATTTTAATGATAGCCATCCTTCGAGGGCATGGTCTATATCTTTTGATTCATTTGATAATGCATGGATAGCTATCCTTCTAGGGATCAGTCTATCTTTTAGGAATTTTGGGTAGCATCTCTTCTTCTTCTTCTTCTTCTTCTTTTTTTTTGTTTTTTTTTGGAGCTTTTTGAAAGAAGCTGAGTTTAGACCTAGATAGATCATATAGAGGGGAAGAAAACGTATAAAGAGCACGTACTCATGCCCCGAGTAGATCCGATTAAGATAAACACTTGGGACAGATGAAGCAGTGATTAAGGTATTCCTACCATGAGGAGGAACATATCCATAAGAAAAATGCTATGAGTAGAGCTGCGATACTCATATTTAAGGTAAAAAAAAAAGACAATACGCGGAGAACCACATAGTTTCGAATCACCACGAACGTATATGACTGGTTGTTAGATGGATGAAAGATCTTGTCTTGCGACTAAATTTGTGTAAGATAGATTTTAATAGTAGAAGGGCCTTAGATGCAAGGCATTAAGAGGTTCCATTTCAGGTACACCATCCATCGAAGATAGACAATAAGCCCCAAACCCATATTTATGAGTGACGATGTATGGTCCCATCCAGTTGGGAGCAAACTTACCACACTGACTCCTTTCTAGTGTAGTGACATTTTGGTTTTCTTTAAGAACAAGATCACCAACTTTGAAGTCATAGTACTGCAAGTGCTTGTTATAATCACATTTGACATGCTCAAGATAGAATTGATGATGCTCAAGAGCATTGAGACGCTGCTCATCTAATAATTCAAGTTGTGCTAGACGATTTTGACAATAATCCTCATCAGAGACAAATTCTCTGAGAGAAACACACAGAGATGGGATTTGGACTTCCAAAGGAAGAATAGCCTCAGACCCGTAGACGAGAGAGAAGGGAGTAGCACCAGTAGGAGTACAAATGCTAGCCCGATAAGCCCAGAGAGCAAAAGGGATATGTAAATGCCAATCCCTACCAGCTCGAGTAGTTACCTTTGTGAGGATATTACGTAAAGTTTTATTGAAAGATTTGGCCTGGCCATTAGCTTGGGGATATTATGGAGAAGAAAAGCTGAGTTTGATATTGAAAGCATCGCAGAGGTTCCGCAAATTGACATTCTTGAAAGACTTACCATTGTCTGTGATGAGTTTGTGTGGAACACCAAAGTGACAAATGATGTGTTGATAGACAAAGTGAAAAATCGGTTTAGCTTTTGTTGAAGAAAGAGGAATAGCTTCCACCCACTTAGTAAAGTATTCAGTGGCAGTAATGATAGAATGATGACACTGTGAAGAACGGGGATTGATAAAACCAATGAGATCAAGACCCCATTGCGAGAAAGGCCACAAATCCATTGTAGGTTATAAAGCTTGGCTGGGGATATGTGTGAGATTGGAATGTTGTTGACACTTGACACATTTCTTAGTGTATTCACAGAAATCTCGATTAAGAGAAGGCCAATAATAGCCTAAATGTAAGATGTGTTTAGCTACGGCCAAGCCACTAAAATGTCCACCACAGATACCGTCATGGACCTCCTGGATAGCTTATTTAGATGATTCAGGGGTTTTGAGGCATCGAAGCAAAATACCATCAAAGCCACGTTTGTAGAGGATCCTACCTAGAATAGTATAGCGATTAGCACGTAGGATAAAAGATCTTCTACCATTGGAAGTCAGATCTGGAGGAAGCACTGAATGAGATAAGTAATCAACGATCTGTTGATACCACTCATCCTAAGTATTGGTTGTGACGGCATTGATTGAAGTTAGTTGCCTAAGAAGAGATGGTTGATCTAATCATTACACAGCCACATAAAGTCGCGAGTCCTTGGTAAAAGGTGGAATAAGTGAGGCTAACGAAGCCATTGTATCTGTAAATCGATTCGCTGTGTGAGGAATAGCTTGGATAGTGAATTTATTGAAAGATTGGAGTTGAAAGACAACGATATCCTGATATTTTTGAAGGATGTCATTCTTGCATTGATAGACACCCGTGACTTGATTAACGATGAGTTCAGAGTCACCAAAGATTTTGATATGGCAAGTGCCAAGATTAATGGCATTTTGAAGACCCAAAACAAGAGCTTCATATTCAGCCATATTATTGGTGCACTCAAAGTTTAATTTGTGTGCAACTAGGATAAGCGCACCCCAAGGAGGAATCATCACAAAACCCGCACCTCCCCATTGCAGGCATTTGGATCCATCAAATAAGATTTTTACTTTAAATGGAGACAAACCAAAATCAATTTGTTTGATATATTCATTGAGGAATTGAGCAAGGGGGACTTGAGTGTCTGGAAGAGGAGCATTAGCTAATTGATCTACAACGACCTGACCCTTGATAGACTTTTGCGGGATAAACTCGAGATCAAATTCTGTCATAAGCATGAGCCAACGAGTGATACGATCATTGTGATAAGGCTTCGCATGTATTTTCTTGAGTGGATTGACACTTGTGATAATGTAAGTTTTGTGATTAAGGAGGTAGTGATGAAGATTAGAAGTTACGAAGAAGAGAGCACAACACAGCTTTTCAAATTCGGAATAACGTGTTTCATACTCATGGAGAGTGCAACTGATGTAATAGATAGCTTTTTCTTTACCGCAAGCGTCCCGATGCGATATCATGGCTCCCAGAGCATGGTCAGTCACAGAGATATAAAGATAGAAAGGATCCCCCTCACGTGGAGGTGTAAGCACAGGTGCAGAAAGAAGATAAGCTTTGAGATCATCAAAGGCATTTTGCTAATGCTCATCCCATTCAAAATGAACATTCTTACGAAGGAGATGATGAAAAGGCTGACAACAGTTTGACAGTTGCGAGATAAAACGATGCACTGATTAAAGACATCCTTAAAGACTGCGGAGTTGCTTTAAGTTAGATGGGGGAGGAATCTTAAGGATAGATTTTATTTTTGTGGGGTCTACTTCAATACCCCTAATGGAAATGATAAAGCCTAAGAGTTTACCAGTGAGAATGCCAAACTTGCACTTAGATGGATTTAGACGAAGACAAAAGTGAATAAGCCTCTCAAAGAGAGGTGTAAGAATGAAAAGATGATCCTGATGGCATTTGGATTTACTGAGGAGATCATCGACGTAATCTTCCACAGTTTTGTGTAAGAGATCGTGGAAGATATAGGTCATTGCTCGCTGATAGGTTGCTCCTACATTCTTAAGACCGAAAGGCATGACACGATAACAAAAGGTCCCCCAAGGAGTTATGAAGGAAGTCTTATGTTGGTCCTCTAGTGTGATGAGAATTTTATTATACCCAGAGAAACCATCCATAAGAGAAAGCATCTCATGACCCGCAGTTAAATCCACGAGTTGGTCGATATTAGGTAGAGGAAAATCATATTTTGGACAAGAAAGATTAAGATCTTGGAAGTTGATACAAATTAAAATTTTCCCAATAGCTTTAGTTACTGGTACTACATTGGAAACCCATTGTGGATAATCGATGGGTTGGATGAAGTTAGCTGAGAGCAAGTGCTGTAACTCTTCTTTAACAAGAAGGGCTACTCTAGGGTGCATTTTACGTAATTTTTGTTTAACCGGTTTGATGTCAGGAAGAGTAATGATATTGTGGACCATGATATCGGGATCGAGTCCTGGCATATCCTCATATGACCAAGCAAAGGCTTGATGATGGTTGGAAAGAAAAGTGGTAAAGTCTCCTAACTCCTGTGGATTAAGGGATTGACCGACCGTAATGATGCGAGGGTCTTTAGAAGTCCCTATATTAAGGTCGATTGTGGCTTCATTGAGAAGCGTAGACGTGTCAGAAGGAATGGTTTTAGGAAGATAGGAATCCTCTAACCCTATATAGGTGAGGATAGAATCATCATCTGCACAGTGGATAGTGTTGATAGTAGGAGAGTCGTCTCCAACTATTTCAAGGAAAATTAACGGTATGGAAGCGGACTTGTCATTAGTCTTATAGGTTAGTGGCCCTAAGGAAATGGTATTGACTAAAAAAAAAATTTAGATGGGATGGAAATGGCGTCATCCACATCAAGTGATGCTTCTGACCTAGCGGGAGAAGATGGTTCCTCAATAGGAAGAGGCTCATTGAGAATAGTGATGGTGGATTTTGAAAGAGGTTTAAATCTTAAACCAAATTTTTTATGTGGCTTGAAAGTTGGAATGGACGCGAGGTCATGCACACCTTGTTCATATTTTCCCAAGCCAAAGCCCTTCCACGCGCATTGATACAAATAAGTTTTTGCAAACATGGGATTTTGTAGACAATCAAATCCTACTAAATAGGGCTTGTCCCTAGGAGGAGAATCCGGGTGATAGTGAGGTATATCAAGACCACTGTAAATGAAATTAGTTTGTTGATTGGGCAGACCAATGGTGATGACACTACCGAGACCTGGCTGATATTCAAGTTGTTTGTCTGGTCTACCATACTCATTAGGTTTGAGATGGGCGTCAAAAGAAAGGAGAGGAAGCTCTCCTAGTGAGAAACGCTGCAATGTCTCTTCTAGATTTTGTAAGTCCGGTAGTTTAGTTGTAGGTATGGAAGAAGATGAGGCCTTGCCAGGAGAACAAGCATTCTCCTTTAGAGGGGCAGACCCTGTGGTCATGTCACATTGTGAGGAAGGAAAAGGATCTCCTGGATGAGTATAGATTTTGCCCTCATATTGATATTTTAAGCATCGATGGAGGGTGGAATGGACACAATGCATTGCACAAATCTAGGAGCGTCTGAGGATCATATTGTAGTGGAATTTCCCTTCAACAATTTAAAAGAGTTCGTGAAGCAGCTTCTTACCTACTCGAATGGGTAGGACCATAGTTCCTAAAGTAACTGCTAGCTGATCGTTAAATGATCAAAGAGCGAAAGGCGGGGGTGACACTACGTTCTTTGGTAACTTCAGTTTCTCGAATGTGTGCGAGGATATGACGTTGAGTGCAGCACCACTGTCGATCATAGTGCGTTTTAATGTAGTGTTGTTGATTTGGACTATGATAAAGAGGGGAGCCTCTAGATCCTCGGAAGAAAGAGAAGGAATTTTTGAATCTTCAAAAGAAATGGTGGTTGATCATCTATTCAATCCAAAAATCATCTCGAAGGGCTGGGGCTCATCTGAATTCACAGCGATGTGACGCAGATTATCAATCAGATCCTGGCGATGTTGCGAAGAGGATTGAATGAGGTCAAAAAGAGACATTTTGACCGGAGCCTGGGTGAGTTGTTTCATAACACTCTCCTCAACTGACACGGGAATTTGAGCCCAAGGTACAACACGAATAGAGACCCGAGGTCTCGGGGCTAATGAGGAAGGAAGAACTCCTTCGGGGGCTGCAGAAATGACAACCCGAGGTCGAGATGTTGTAGATGATGATGGATTACCATACTGTCGGGTTCTAGTGGCGATATGAATTGTGTCAATTTGAGAAGGTGGAAGACCATCTGGAGTGGAATCACTAGAAGTAGAGGTCTAAGTAGATCATTGGGGCTCAGATGGAGCTAAGATGACAGAAGATACTTGTTCCTCCTCCTCTTCCAGCAAAAGATCACTTTCTTCCAAAATACTATTGACAACAGATTGAAGAGCTTTACATCCCTCGGTGTCATGACCCGGAGCACGGTGGTAAGTGCAAATCAAATCAGAGTTAAACCAGGAAGTTTTTACTCCTTTAGGGTTATATGGTTTAATTAGAGGAAGAGATATGGATGAATATTGGATAAGTTGGCGGAGGATTTCAGTATAGAATCTGGTAGACAAATATGAGGACAGAGATGATGAAGGCACCTCCTTTACTTTAACAGACTACTGAGGTAAAAGAACCTGCATGTTAGGTTTGATAGTCTCTTTAGGGATCATCTTAATTTTTCAGACATCTGGAGGAGAAGCTTTGGGCACTTGAGATGGAAGTAAATGAGACATGATTGATTTCAATGGAGGAGGAGCCCCTAAAATAGATTTTGAAGATGATGGAAATGTGACAAGTGTTGTGGTCTTTAGAGATAAGGGAGGCTGCTTGGTCAAAACTAATGATGATTTAGATAATGTCAATTTAGATGAGGGAGGAGCTCCTAAAATAGGTTTGGTTGGAGGAACAGAGGGTGTCCTGGTTTTTGGTAATGAAGATGATGATTCTGATAAAAGAGGTGACGTCTTTCTAGTAGGTAAGTCCACTCTTCTAGGTGTTGGTGAAGAATGTGTTGTAGAAGAAGATGCCTTCTCAGCGGAAAAATCCAATCTTCTATGAGGCGCAGAGAGAGATTTTTACGGGAAAGCACCAAGAGTCTTGATGGTTCGAAATATGGGCTTTCCTTTTTCAGGGATGGTGACAATTTCAACTGCATAAGGTGATTGTAACCTTTTTGAGGGAAGTAAATAGGGAGGTACTGATGATGCAACGTTAGATTTCAGTTGTCTCGGTCTAAGTTCAAGGACCAAGAGTGTGGGTGCTGGTGCTACTTCTTTAGATTTTCCCTTAATAGGCAAAGTAGCATCGGTGATGGAAGAAGTGAGTGATGAAGAAGCAGTTCCTTGCAAGGGAGCTACTTCTGGTATAGTAATTGTGGGTGAGACTACTATAGGAAAGGAAACGGGAAGAGTCAAAATCGAAGACACTTCCATTAAAGTGGGTACAACTATAGGTACGTTTACTAATGGCATAGTCGCAACAAGAATGGGAGAAACAAAAGTAGATGTATCCGCGGTGGAAACTCAAAGGGATGTAATTGCCTCGAGCATTGAAAGAATATCTGCCGATGAGATAGATGAGGATGATACTATCTCAGGTATGGAAGGAAGATCACACAAAGAAGTAGAGAGAGATGAATCTGTATCTAACAATGTTGGAATATTCAAAATTAGGCTATCTGAAGATGGTGGAATCCCAGCGATTAACGAAGCGGAAGGAGGTTCTGATTCGGTTGATGTGTTTGTAGATGGCTTAGGTTTAGAATAATATTCTTCAGTAGAGATGAAGCTGATAGTATGAGTGTTTGGTTTTTGAGACTCTGAAGCATCATCGTTCGGGGAATGATTGGAAAAAGGTTGTTTAAAAACATCAAGCACTTGATTTGGGGGAGCATTTGGGTTATCCAGAATGAGCTCGCCTTTATCAATGAATTTCTGGACAAGATTTTTGAAGGTTTGACATCATTCAATGTCATGGCCTTTGGTTCTATGATAATGACAGAAGTCATTTTCCCTATACCAGAATGAACGTTCTTGGCTTTCATCAATATTCCTAATGGGGGGAAGTTCGATCATGTGAACTTCTGACATTTTTTCCAGGATAGAAGCATATGATTCCCCCAACGACGTGAAAGATCAAGATGATGAGGATCCTTTTCTAAAAGATGAGGAATCTCTCCATGGTGTTTGATTAGAAGTGTTATCGACTCGTGATGTTTTTAATATGATAGCGTTGGTGGATCCCTGATTCTTGTCTTTAGAAGTGGAAGGGTTTGATTTGGTAAACCGAGAAAAATATGGTTTAGATTTAGAGAGAAGTTTTAACTTCCCTTGTTCAATGACGCAAGACTCAAGTTTGCGCGCCATCGTAAAGGATTCTTCAAATGTATGAAAGGTCTGGATCCTTGAAGTGGAAGAAATATGATTAGCACAAGATCGAGTAAACAACTCGATTTGTTGGGATTGAGGAAGGGAGAAAGAAAATTGGTTTATTATCCCTCTCCAACAAGTGAAAAAGTCTGCAATAGACTCATCATCAAATTGATGAATGTTATAAAGATCTGTGATCGAGATCTTATGTGCGATATTTATCAAAAAGTTTTCAACAAACATATGGGCCAATTGAGAGAAAGAAAACAAGGAATGTTGGGGAATGTTATTATACCAGTCTAAAGCAGGTCCTGTGAGAGACAGGGAAAGTACGGAGCATAAGCTCCTGATCCTGGACTATAAGGTAGCAAGCATGTTTGAATGCTCGTAGATGCTGTTGAGGGTCCTCTCGACTATGAAATTTTGAAAATTTAGGAAGTTTCCATTGGGGAGGATAAGGCTTAAAAGCCACTGATGGGTGAATGGGTTCATTACACACTTCTTCAAAAGAGTATGAAGGACGAGCCCCTTTGGTGGAGGCTTCTAAGTCTACAATTTTCCTGAAAATAATTTGGACCACGTCAGATTGAGGAGGAGGCATGCTAACATGTCCTATATAAGAAGCAAATGGTGGATGTTGTTGAGGCGTCAACGGGGGATTCATCTATTGATTGATAGGATGATAAGAGGAGTAACCAGACATTCTGGGTGATGCCTGGTGTGGTATTTTTTGTGAAGGATCCTGTGTATAGACAAGTTGTGAGATGATAAGTGGTTGAGAAAAAGAAGGTTGGATGACAGATATAGCCTGTGATTGGTGGACACCTATGCTTGTCGATTGAATCAGAATGGATTGAGGAACATGGGTGTTGATTTGATTGGACATGGTGGGGAATAAGGTCTGAAAGAGGCTTTTTACTGCTGAATTAGTTATTAAGGGCACCGATGCTAGAGGATGGGCGAAGGTCACTGTTGCTGGAACATTGGAAGAAAAACCAACTGGAGGATGAGAAGCAGGAACCAACTGACTCGTCAAATGGGGTTGACTCATAAAGAGGTACTAACCATGGGACACAATGGATGGCATAGATGAATTAACAACAATCTGTGGGTGCGCAGACGTGCCCATTATAGCCAGAGAAGAGGACTTCTCAGAAGTAGGTTGTGGAATAGTCAAGGTAACTGCACCATTATGAATAGGAAAGACTATTTGAGAATTATTCGACATGGTCGGTGGAAGAAAAAAAGGAGGCACAGGGGTGCCACCTTCCTTCCGAGGTTTGAGGTGAGAAGAAAGGATGCTAACTGTTCTATAAAAGTTTGGGACAGTTCACAAGGATAATCGTAAACTTGTTGGATTGGTGGTCCCTAATCAGATATTCAAACAGACTTCTGTACTAGATAGTCCATAAGGGCTACCGGATTGCGATCAAGGAGTGCCTGAAATTCAGGATCCCCACAAGGAACATACTCTATATCAGAAGCAGATGATATTTCTGAAGGACTAGGGGAAGCTGGACATGATGGGATTGCTTTAGGCCTGATAGAAGAGGATTATATGACCAAGATGGGGAACCAACTAATAGCGGTCTTGAGGTAGACCTGAGGGGTGCCGAAACATCCACACTAATGGTAATCTCGAAGGAAGAAGGGGCCAGTTGAGCCATTTTTCTAGATTGTAATCTGAGTGATGACTGTCATAAACAAGCAGAAATATAGAAAAAGACGATTGACGTAACTAATGAACAGACAATTCAAGCAACGTAGGTGATTATCTCTTTTAAATTTTCCTATACTTTTAAGAAAGAAAATATTAGGGAAGGCTTTTTAGAATAGGAACTACTCAGATAGCCAAACTAAGGATGGTTTGGGGAATGTTTTGGTGAGGCATCCCGAAGGCACTTCAGTAAAATACCAGTACGTGGCTTGATATAGGGGCCTACCCCCGCACTTCACACACCGCTGCGATAAGGGAGTCAGGTGCTTTGCCAATATATACTAGAACTTCTGTGAATTTATAGCACGGCCCGAGTACCGCATAGGCTCTTCCTCTTGGATGTCACTTCCAAGTAGGTGAGGCCAGGGGATTAATTTTTGTTTTGATGCTTTATACCTAGTGATTTTGGCTTTGTGTGCAAGGGTGAAAAATAAAAATAAAATAGTTTCACTACCGATTTTGATCAATTTTTCCAGCCTATTTAGAAAATTAGATGAATAGCATACAACATAAATGATAAAGGAAAAGTCTTGTTAAGCACTAAGAACGAAGTGTTGGATTTCGATGAAGATAGGTCAAACAAATTCTTTCCCCAAATGCGATTAAATTATTTTTAAGCACTAAAATTGAAATATTTGAATGTGATAGAAAACAAACAAACAAGTTCTTTTTAAGTTCTTAAAAAGGAGAAAACACCGTAAAAGAGGAATACCTGTAGATTTAGCTCTCCAGGGTGTGTGGACTTCAAAAAGTGCGTTGTTGAGCTCTTCCCCTCGAACAATCCCACGAACAAGCAATGTGCTCCGCAAGAAAAGGTTAAGCAAACATCCAACACATCCAGAAAGATATATCCATATAATAGTAGAACGAAGATTTCTATTTAAGGGACTAGAAAAATTTCAAGAAAATAACAATTTTGCAAAAAGAGACAGATCAAGAATGCAATTTTGAAATCAAATAAAAGATTTATTGATCTTCGAAATAGGAATTGGAATTTAGTTTTTCAAGAAAGAAGAAACTTTAACTTTGCAAATTATAAGTGAAAGAAGCAAGACCAAAATGAATGAAGGAAATGCTACGGAGAACTGATAAAAAGAAGTGAAGAAACAGAACAAATGCTCAAAAATGGAAAAGAAATGAACTTACCAATAAGGGACTTTGGTCAGGTCCCACTGGGCATGCTAGAATGTAGATCAAGAATTTCCACGCTTGTTACCTGTCCAAGTTAATGCACCAAACTAAACACAAAAACCCTGAAAAACACAAATGAAATCGATACCTGATAGATAAGACAAGATCCAAAGATGTAGATGGAAAAGAAAGCTGATGTAGATAAGATGGGTGCACACGAGTGATCCTGAAAATTAGATCCAAGAAACCTGCGAGACATAGATGCTTGACAAAAAAAAGGCCACGTTAAAAGATATTTGGGTGGACTACCCGAAAAGTAGGTACGGGAAGTGATAAGCTCCCTTAGCGGATGTCAGTCCATGTTTTCAATTAAGGAAAGAAGCATACATGATAAAAGATATAAGTAAATGTCTAGATTTTGATTAAAAAATGATAGACAAAATGTAAATAGCAGATAAAAACCAATAGAAAACGGGAAAGTGTGAAAATAATGCTAGATTTGTGTTCCCTGAATTATTTTACCTGTCTGCAGGTAGATCGGTGTTGATCAGGAAAATCAGCGTCAACTGATATAGGTCGGCGTCAATTTTAGAGAATCAGTGTCGGCTGGGTATGGTCAGTGTCGACTGGGTACGGTCAGCATCAACTTGGGGAAAATTGTAGGAAGATTGAGAAACAGATAGTGGAAGCTAGATCATTGGTCTCCACTAGATCTCCATAGGGATACTAAAAAGGCTCCACCTTCGCTAGATGCAGGAACAGAGTCACCAAGAGATCGATGGAGGCTCACAATGTCGATGTGGTAGGAGCAAAGTAATGTTACTCCTCTCAGGGATTGATTTGGATAGAATTCACTTTTGCTTGATAGATAATGCTTAGACTTGATGCTCAAAACTCTTTGTTGTTCTTTCTGTCTAACCAGAACTAAATTCTGGCTCTGTATATGTAATCGGTGCCGACTGAGATGAAATCAGTGCTGTTCCGAAAAATGATCGTCGACTGGTCTTGCGGTGCCGATCATGGAATAGACTCCCGAAATGGCCAAAAGGGGTGATTTTTGGAAAGATGAAAGTGATCCTTCCACCTCAAATACGGGAAATATCTTGCTTCTCAATTTAGGAGGAGGAGAAATAGGGGGAATAGATGGATAAAATAGATACGGGAGGTTAGGAATTGATATGGGGTAGATAAGTGGTTAAGATATATGTTAAAAGTATAATTAAATAGTTAATATTTAATTATCTATGGGTAAACATAATGGGGTGAAATAAACTTAGGATAGATATTTAAATCAAATATTAACTAATACCCTAAGGGAGAAGTGGTGATATAAACGTGCCCCAGGTTACCCGAGAAGGCAAATGCACATGGGGGCACTAAATTGGATAACCAATTTTAGGTCTCTACAAAAGTATCAATTGTTCTATGGGCATAGCGGACAACCTATAAGAGATTTAATAAGGCCATGCCATTTCAATTGGTGTTTGACACGAAGGCTATTTTTATAGTTGAATTCATGTTACCATCACTGTGTATAACACGCACAGGAGGGTTAGCTGATGAGAAAGCACTGGAAGAATAGATTGATAAGTTGATGCAGTTAGATGAAAGGTGATCACTTGCAAGATGGAGTCAGAAGATGGAAAAATTAAGACAAAAGGCATGGCATCAATCATCATCTCAAGAAAAAGAAGTTTGAGGTTGGGAAGATGGTGTTGTTACATGATTCCAAGTATCTATGCCATCCTGGGAAGTTTAAAGTCCATTGGTTGGGACCTTACATCATCTTGTACATCCTTGATTTAGGTGATTTCAAGTTATAAGAATTGGATGGGATGAAATATACCAGGGGCATTTCAATGGGATTAGGATGAAGCCCTACTATAAATAAGTACTTCTTGGTGTTTTTAATAAGGTAGTGTTGTCGATTAGCTTAGAATTTCCCTTTATGATTTTTCTTTTCTTATGTTCACATTACTTGTTCCTTTATTTTTTTTGTTTTTCACCTTGTGCACCGGTAACCACATTAATTTTTCCAAGGCTATATATGCATAGAGGAGCACGCATTTGTTTTAGTTTAAGGTGGAGTAATGCAAAGTATAGGCCTATAATATAAGATAAGTGGCCTAGTAGAAGGAAGCATGTAAGATTGAGAAATCACATGAGGAAATGGTGGATAATGAATTATAGTTTCAAGGAGGTTGTAACAAAGACCGCGTATAAAGGATGAAGAGTGCAGGAACAACATAAGGTAGGCAAGGGCAAAAATCAGGTAAAGGAAAGAAGAAGTGCCTTCGGTGCTATTTATGCACATGTAAGAGTCTTTAGTCATATTGGATTTTTGTGTTCCAGAAGGTTGTAAAGGATTTTTCACACAGGATGTGTCGTGTGGGTAAAGACACTTCAAGTCGGCTTAGTGGGAAAATCTGCATTTAATGTTAAGGTACATTGGTAGGGTGGCATAACATTTATTGCTAGAGGGAAGAAAAAATCTGTAAATACAAGGTCGGAGGTAAGTCATTTTAGTTTCTTGCTATTATGAATTTGAAGCAATCTTGTGAACTAGGGCATCCAGAGAGAAATTTATGTGAAGGAAGAAGAATTCGAAAATTTAAGCATGTGACTAGAGTAGATCTGCAAACTAGAAGGAAAGAGTACATAGATGTAAGGAAAGGTTGTGTGAATGGCACCATCTTGTGGAAGGTTTTCCTAGTTAGGGTTTGGTAGCTAGGGCATTTAAGATATAAGGGTTTATTCCAAGATTTGAGCTTTGGAGTTGAGTTTGGAGTGTAGCAGAGTAACAGAGGAGAGTGAATTTGTAGTTATCTCGAAAGAAATCATGACACCTAAGAAAGTAACCATTTCACCAAAGAAAACAAAGGGCAAGAGTAAAGGAAAGGAACCAACTACCGTTACAAGCTCCAATGAAGAACGGTATGTGGAAATGTAGTACCCAGATGGGGTATTGTTAGGAATAGAGTAGAAGTCACACTTGGTGAAAGATTGTCATGAGTGATTATAATCATCACACAAGTACAACTGGGAAAGAAATGGCTCTATAATTGGTTTTCCTGGCTAACAAAAGGACCCCAGATGGGATGCCTATTTACAGCAATGAGGTGAAGGTCAAATTAGAGAAGGCATGATTATTGCAATTGTATGCGTTTCTTTACTTTGGCAAGCCTAAGTGCTTTTATCAATGGTTAATGACATGCATGTATGAGGATCACATTTATTTTGTGGGGTGTAAGATGTGCATAACACCACAACTAATATCCAAGTTCACATGCCTTATTTGTGAATGAGAAATTATAGATGATTATCTAAGCAACAAGGAGGATATCAAGGAGACTGTAGTTGCGTATGACTACAAACAGGGGTCACGATAATTTGACATTGCTGAGATTCTAGACCCTATTATGAGGATGGATAGACAGTGGGTAACAAGCTCAATGATCAGGAATGATGGGAAAAAGTAAATTTCTAGACATGGCTAAATCTATGTCAAAAGATATCAAATGGAACCATTTATAACTTGTCCACTTTCATTGCAGATGAGATCATAAGAAGTGCACAGGAGGGAGAGAAGATATTATTTGGAAACTTCATCCTCACCATCATATTTTTAGAAATTAGAGTGTCAGATGGGGCCTGGAAACATTTTTTTGGGAGTATCCCTCATCCGTAAAAAGATTTTAAAAATGCACTTGTGAAACCATGATGGCAGCTCATAAGACACACCTGGAGAAGTGGTATAAATGAATGGGTGATGCATTCTAGGAAGAGTGGAGGATCCCAGAGTAGTTTCTTGTGCTCATGGATGTAGAAGATGAATTTGCAGTGTATCAACATTTTTTCATTGGCATATTTACATTAACAAATGGTACTAAGGGACCATGGTGCAAGCTACCCTTCTCCTTTACTGCATAATAATTTCAGGCAGGGCATTCAAACCTCCCTTCAATTGTGGCCAAAAGACTGCAATGTTCGACCTGTCATGGTCAGTAAGTTTGAACCATTACCACCACGAGTATGCTGCTGAAAGCCAAAGTAAATTCTCTCAAAGACTAATGTTCGACTGTGAAGTGAACCATTACCACCACGAGTTGCGCTGGCTCATGTATCCTAAAAAGTATGTGGAGAAGTATGTCTCCAAAGAGGTTCAAATGATGAAACCAATAAACACTTGCCAATTGATGGAACGGGCTGTAGTAAGAATATATCTTTGCATAAGGCCAAAGTTTGAGAAAGGCACATATCTAGAGAATGATGTCTCCATACTAGAAGACCCCACAAGAATAAAAAAGTCTATCTTGAAGAAGAGAGAAAGAGAAGAGGTACAGGAGAAGAAAGCACTAAGTGTGTAAACCAAACAATCGGTGGGCGAAAGCCTGAAGTGAGTCACAAAACCTAGCACGTACGTAATGTGGAGAAAATAGTCTCCTATTGAGGTTCTCATACTTCCTATCATCGTATTTGAAGAGGCACCAGAGCATGAAGAGCCCTTCACTCTACATAAGGAATCTATCAAGGAAGGTTGATTCACCTATCCCAGGAGTTAATGGAGCACCTCACCCATAAGGAATCTCCAATGGAATCACCTATCATTTCCATGTGTTGGAATCCTTAGTAAGGAAGAAGCAGAAGGTGACAGATAAGGCATACTCAGAAGAGATGAAGAGTTTAGATGCGTGCATCGGCGACAAGGATGATGATGATAAGCATGAAGGAGGTGAATACCATATAGTATATGATGTGCATGATTGCATGAGGAGGAAAGGAGATGAATAGTATAACAAGGAAGATGAGGAGAAGAATGATGAGGAAGATGTTGAGGCTGAAGGAAATGGGGTGAGAAAAGAAGTAAGCACCACAAACCAAAGAACCTCGAGCCTCGCCAAGGAGGAAGAAGAGAAATCTATGGAGAGAGAAGTGGCTAACATCATGAAGAATTTGGTGGAGCAGGAGTTAGAAAGGAGTGTGGATGAGATTCCTATATGAATTATAAAGGAGATAGAAGAAGAGAGGGTTAGGAAGGAGTATGACAGAATGGGTGTGATGGGTCGTTGTATTCTTCAAATCATTTAACTGATATAATCTTTGTCAGTGTCATTCTAAACCAGGGCTGTGTCCTAGGAAATATGCAATGGAGTCTAGGAGAACTAGATATACGTTGAGTTTGTTAGGGGGTTTCTTAGTTTGAGTGACTATTCTATGGAAGTGCTATTAAAATCTACAAAAATTAAATGCAAGTCTACGGAATTCAACTGTTTGCAATGAAATGGATTTCAACAACTAATCTTCTACTGTAAAGTAAAATACGCACACACGTATTCTTAACAAATTAAATCACAACTAAATAACTAGAATTTTTAGCAGAAAGCAAGATTGTTCATGAACTAAATTTGCATAACAAAAGCATCTACTCTAAGTGAAAGTGGTAATGGAGAAAATAGAGACAGTTAATCAAAGCATGCATGCAAAAACTCATCAAATGATAATTGTAGTAAAACTAATTGGAGGACTATATGCATGTAAAACTCAAAGTAACCTCATATCTCCTTGGTTGAGTGGGCCCTTTCTCTTTCTTGGGATAGAGTGATCAACACCTTCTGATTCTCAAAATTCCGTATATTTCATTAACTTTTAAAATGATTTCATAACATATCAAAAAAAAAAATCTAGAATAGTATGCAGATAATCTTCTTCGATAATAAAAAAAAGTGGTACCCCAGTTCTGAAGATAAAGTCTTCATATAGATAATGTTGGTTACAAGATCTGCCATATCAGGTGGCATAAAACACTGTCCATCAAATAGCAATTTAGAACTCATATATTCCTACGGGCCGTTAGATTCAAGCCCAAGCTAATAGGTCAATTCGATGGAAACAGTCTTCAACCACATGCTTCAAACTCGGGATTCTTATCCACCAGTAACTTCCATTATTCCTTGTACACATCATCACATTTGATCTCATAAAGGTAGTTAGTAGGAAGTTCATGGAATAAATGGTTTTCATAAATAATAGCAAGGAAAATGCATCAACCTACTAAGACATGACTACACAAAACATCCCCATATACTAATAAGTCATATCACAAAGAGTATTTCTGGTTTGAAGAAATGATATAAATGAGCCAAACAATACACTCATCAGCTTCCCCTCAAACTATGAATAAATTATACGAAGAAGAATCTATCGCTGGTTTGAAAGAGATAGATGAATGGAAAAATATGGAAGAAGACAAGGAAAAAATAAGATGCGATAAGTGGATATGATAAGGATAAAAAAAATATGGTGGTGATTTTGGAATCACTTTAGTAGGAAATAAAGTACAACCTCAATAGAGATGATGGAAATTTCCTATGGAAAATTGAGTAGGTAAAAATCATGGAAATATGGAGGGAGTACAATGGGAATCCACTCAGATGGATATGCAAGATGTGGAACTAATAGGTCAAAGGAAAACGTCAAAATTATACACAAACAAGTGCGAGGATGGTAAAGACAATGGTCTGAACAAATGCAGGGGGAAAACAGATGCGATATCCTTTATATATAAGGAATAAAAAATATGCATCTAGGTTGGACAAAGATAAATGGTGGCCACAATGGTGGAATTAGGATGAATTATGATGCCCCAAGAGGGACATGAATATGATAGCATAGCGAGCTACTAGATGTGATTAAGGATGCACGATGAGATTGAAAGTATCGAGGTAACTCTAATGGGACAAATAAAGGTGTGGTATGAACAACACACAAGTCATGAGAGGAAGAAAATATAATTTGGAAGAGGGATTAGGTATAATATGATGAGGAATGAAAATTTTCGGGTTGGGTTGATGGAGACTTAGTTAGTTCAGTGGCGAACGAGGTTGGGTCGAAGGTGATCAGAGTAAGTCAACATTGACCTAGGTTGGTGGACTATATAAGTGGCTGGGAGATGGGGTAGCCAAATAGGCTCATTTACATTGTGTTAATTTATCGATCAAGATCTCTAAATGAAATATAATTTTGAGATATCGAATGAGACGGAGGCTTGTGAAGCAACGAGGAAGCACTTGA
Source organism: Taxus chinensis (assembly GCA_019776745.2). Taxonomy (NCBI): domain Eukaryota; kingdom Viridiplantae; phylum Streptophyta; class Pinopsida; order Cupressales; family Taxaceae; genus Taxus; species Taxus chinensis. The sequence goes on along the minus strand of CM034153.1, from coordinate 200,771,440 downwards.
GGACTCAGAGGACTCAAAGGATGTTGGCATATGGTTCTAATAGGTAATGTCATTGATAAAAAACCACATTAATGAAAAATTGAATGTTATATTATGGATGTTTGATGACATATATGGTGCTGACATAATGTTTTGGATGTATTTGTGTTGACACGATGTAATTCAATGGTTGCTTGCTCTTGCAAGTCTATATAGGTGCCTATGAGGTGTAGATTGACAATGTGAGCTTCCTGGATGCTTGGTAAGCATGTTGACATGTTTTATATCATTATTTGAGGGTGCATGAGCACTCACCAAAGTGGAATTGTATACGTATAGGTGATTCACTTGGTTATAGGTGCTTATTGGGAGCAGGTATCTCAACTTAAACATGTGACAATGTGGATTGGATCCATTTGAACTCATGGAAGCATGAAATTAGGTAATTCATGGCATATGAGGCATTTTTGGTTCATTTTTAGAGGTTTAATGTTCAATTATTGTATTATTTTAGTTAACCCTAGCTTCTACAATGAGGATTTATCACGCAAACATAGGTAAGTCTTAGTGAATAAAGATATTCATCCATGAAATTGATATTTTGATGATAGTAGATTTTATATTGATGAGTAATGACTCTCTAAGAAAAACTTCAGGTTCCCATGATGTGAAATTTGCAAGATATGACTGATTTTGTGAGATAGGGTGAAAAAAAACCAAAATCTATCTCAAAGTGCAACTTCATATGCTCATTATGAACAATGTGATTTACATGGTACCTTTTGGCTTTCAAAGAGGCTTTTTATTTTATTTTATAAGGTTTTAAAAAAATAATTTGGTTACTTGATTTTCATTTTTTATGAACAAATGTTAAGAAGGTAAAGAGGTTTAAAACACTAATTAAACCCTAGCTAGGAGTTGTTTGTAGAGAATGAAGTATAATGAACCAATTTTAATTGATTAATAAAAAGTGATGATTGGATGTTGTAGTGGAATCCTCAGGATTTCCATAAATGTATGGTTGAGGTCATGGTCATGAGTGGGCCCTACCTAAAAATAACAGTTTCTAAGAAAGAAGGTTTTAGGACAAGATGGTCTAAAGGAGTAGAATGAAAAATTGACGGTGCATGATTCTTGGGATTTTTTAATGATTTCCATGGATTTTTTAGAGTATTTTCATGTAGGTTCATGGTGTTTTGATGTCTAAACATGTTTAATGGTCAAAGGGTAGTTTTGGGATCTCAAATAGAAGGGTTTAGTAAAATAGTCATAACCTGAGCTCCAGGTAGAGTTTTGAGATGATTAAAGTTGTGTTGGAAATTATATTCATAGATATTTACATTCATGTATGTATTTAATAATGATGAGGTCATTTCACATGGTTTCTAGGTCATTTTATGAGAAATAATTTTTTTTAGAAGTTCAAGAAAACATCTATTTTGGTGCAAGTTTGATGTTGTTTGAAGAAATATATGGATTGGGTGATGTTTCCTATTTCCTGTAATGTGAATAGAGATTAATTTTTCATCCAATGAATCCATTTTTAGTTATTGAATATATGTATAAATTATTTTATGATCTAACCTTTGGAAACACCATTTTTGGCAGGTTGATCTGGTGAAGGAAAATGTTGTTATGGTTTTAAGTGAAGGATGTATCATAAATTATAACTGACTTAGAAGTGTTCTAAAGGTTATTACAGTTATTTTGAGTGGTCAAATGGCATGTTTTGGTTGAGTATATGTAATTTAGTAGCATTATGAAGTTTCCAGAATGTTGAAGGGTGTAGGAAACAACTGTTTTGAGATATACAAAGTGCAATGGGCCCATTGAATGAAATAATTTTATTGGTTGATATTAATTGTGAACATATATGATAATTAAATGTTAATTTAAACATGTGTTTTGATTTATGGTTCATTACCAAGAATGGTTTTGAAGTAAGGGCATTTTTATGTTTGTGCCCATGGAATTTTGAGCCATTTCTGACACATGAAGTTATAGTTTAGGATAGGCCGACCTACTTTGGTCACTTATGGCTGTCATTATTTGAATTTATAATTCCTATATGATGCATGGGTTGATTCAAAGGAGGGAAAATTTGTGATTTTTAATTTGAACCTTGGAGAGGCTATAAAAGTGAAGTTATGGGCATATTATTTCTAGTTTTATCAAACGTCTTTTATATTATTTTGAAGAACCCTTTTTCTGAAAAGAAAAACCCTTTTATCCTAGCCCAAAACACATGGAATTCCACTCTAGTATATATTCTAGTTGATTTTTCATGAATATAATTTGAGCAAGTGCAAAGTTAGTGTTGTTTCCTTGAGAGCTAGTTGGAGGAGGGCATATTTGGATGCTTGAGTTTGAATACTATATTCATAGCATGTTGATGTTATTTTCAGGTTTATAAGGTTGATTTGAGATCTGATATTGAGTTTAATACATTCTCATAGTTCCATATCTTCATATGTATTCATGAGACATAGTTGATTATCTCAAGAGCTATTGGTTGTATCTTGTTGATCATTGTTGAAGACACTACATATTGTAATCTATTTTGAAGATAAAATTGAAGCATGTTGATATGATTTTGAGCATAAATATAAGTTTGTTTGAATCTATATTTTTATGCTTACATTGTGTTAATTTCTTTGTGAAAAATATCTACTTTGATGTGTTATACATGAGCATGTGTGATTAGGGTTTGAAGAAAAAGTGTGAAATGTTGTATTGGGGAATGATTTACACCCCCTCTCAGTATTTGTCACCTGCAACAATTGGTATTAGATAAATCCATTGGAAGTGGCCTAAAAATCTAGAGGGAGATCCTTGGTGACAAGATGACACCTATAGATTTGGAGACAATTCAGATTAATACCTTCATGATAAAAAAAATGGGTAGGTGAGAATTCAAACAAGATTAAAAATTTAGTTATAGCTCATGAAGAAGCATTTAAAATTTAAAAAAATCAACTTGAGGTGGCCCAAGATGAGCTAAATATTACAAGAGAAGAGTGTATCAAACATGCATCTGAAAAAAAAGAAATCGTCAAGTTTATAACGAGTCAACTTGAAGCACAAACTGAGTTGAAGATCAAGAGTAAGGAAATAGAGGATTTGAAGAAAGATTTAGGCACCATGACAATCAAAGTATTATCCTTTCAATGGAGTTCAGAAAATATAAGTAAGATGTTGGAAATTGAAAAGGCATATTATGATAGAACAAGTCTAGGATTCAATGAGAATCTATCCAAATCAAATAAAAATGAGGAAGAGTCAAGTCAAGGATCAAATGAAAGAAGGTATCCAAGAAAGGGAGAGAGTTCAAGGATTTCACCTCATATTATATCATCTATCAGATAGCTAAATGCATATAGGTATGGTGTATTTCATGGTAGTTATTACAAATGTGGTGATTGTGGGCATAGGGCTAGTTTTTATAATCCTAAGGTTGAAAAGAAGGATGATGGAAAAGGAAAGGAAAATTGTGAATGCATTTTCTATGTACATGAAGTTTGTCAATTTGTATTTTAATAAAATTGAAAATGGATTTAGGTCAAATTTAAGTACCATAACGATCAGATTTCTGTCTCTTGGCACTAAACATCAGAGGAAACGAGAAAAGTATCCTGATGAAGAAAAAATGCATCAAACATAAGCAGGTCACTGGAAGACAAAATGAATATCATAATGAACTTGCAATGAAGATGGAAAGTGGGATAATGAGTACAGAGGAAGAAAAGCCAGGAAGTATGTGACCATGTTCCCCCTATGATATGAAAAATTGTAAGGTTTTATCCTGCAACTTAGCTGTAAATGAAAGATCCTTCTCCAAAGCCAAAGATAATGCATATAAAAAGAATGAAGAGACTAGTCCAAAAATTGCCTTTAAATGATGCCAAGGATGTGAGTTGAGCTAAAGGAGGGATCTGCCATATCAAGCAAATGATTAATCTGCATGAAATGAGAAATACAATTTCTGCAAGAAGAGGATTTGATACCTACATCCATTTATTTTGTAAGGCTAAGTCCATAAGAATGACAGGTATGCATCTATGTAGGTTTGCAAGAAGTATCTCAGCTTCTTCTATAGAACAAATGAACCTTTGGATTAACAGGCTTCTATCAGCTATCCCTCTAGTATGAGTCTTCAATCTATTTTGCTTCCACTGTGATGGACAGAAAGTAATACTTCTTCAGTTGTTTTCATGGCCCCGCACTAATTTAGTCAAAACTCATGATTGCTCAGTTGGCTGTTGTCTATCATCTGAGATCTTACCGATATGTGTTCAATGCTTTAGACCTCACATGATATACCATTTATTCCTACTCAAAAAGGTTATGAATGCGCTTCCCATAACTGTCCTGAACATGAATTTGCACTAGATCCAATCATGTCTTCAAATGAAATACGGTTTATGATGTGACATAAGGAAGGTAATCCAGATCTTATAAGCTGGCCATCAAAAAATGAGCTATAATGAACAGGAAGATGTAAAAGGTCTAAAGGATACCTGAGTCTAACATTCATGCTGAGTTCTGATAATGGTCATGTAGTAATGCTTTGTTCTCCTTCATGTAAATGGTGCAACATTTCATGAACACTTTCAACTTCTCACACTAGTGTGCCTATAAAGTGCATCTTATCTTTCTCATCACTATCACATTGTCAAATCAGCCAAAGTTGCCTGTGCAGTTGGTTTCTCATGCAGCCTATGCAAAGGCATTACAGGGAAAACATGACTTATGGCCCATGAATCAGGTACAGAGCGGAAAACAGATAAGTTGATATGATATGTTGCTGCCAATGATTTTTTAAGCTTTTCTAATTCATCTGGTAACTCAGATTCCCTATACTGTTCCAGGACAGTAAACGAAATTGCATCATAAAGAGTATCCATTTGCGCCCTGTGCTCAAGGCTGAGGGAACCAAGTTTAAACAAGGTCTGGGATTTTCTTTTTAATTGCTTTGCATCTTTGTAAGCTTCCCATAGATTTCTCTGACAAATAGTTCTTGAGACTTCGCGAAAAGTTGAAGTAGCTCATCGCCAGGGTTGCAGTCTCCTGATGGTGTTTGCATGCATAAGAACCTGGTGAGTACCATGTTGATCAACTGTGTTAACCTGGTAAAATTCCCTTGACAGAAGATCTTGTTCACTTACTCTTAGTCTTATCTTAACCAAAATATAGCAATACTCAAGTTGCATTTCAAGAATGTTAGGACACTCCAGAAGCTTTATATTAGCTTAATGCAGTCATACCTGAATAATCTTCTTTATCGATACTTTGTAGTATAGTTTCACAAAAACTTTCTTGCTTGCTAATAAGCTTAGGTTGCATTCGCTGGCTGACACTTAATACGTCAAAAACAATGACTGAATGATGTGATGCCAAAGCTCTCCTCACTCTCGGACACAATTACTGGCTGAGGAATCCCTTTGTGAATACAAGCATCCTGTAAAGAGGCTACGATGTGGTTTGCATAGTCCTGCAAATAAATTGGTTCGATGTTACTGAGATGGAAAGGCAGCTCTCGATTTATAATTTAGAATAAAGACTGTAGCTAATTTAAAGAGTTTTGCACTAACTTAACCAAGTCAGAAGCAAAATATAAATATCTCACCTGCATGCTATAGTTGATTGAAATATTAGATGGGCTCTTCGTACCATCATAATCAATTCCAAGCCCACCCCCAACATCAATGTAATGCTGCAAGAACCAGATAATTGCAGCATATAAGAAAAGGGATCAGTTAATCACAATTTCTTTGGGTGATTTACTTTGGCTAATTTTACATATCTTCAGATGATATTCATACTTAAATTTTGTTAACTGCAGGAGACAATAGTGAACAAATTGGAAATGTCCCATGGCATACCATAGAAGCACCCATCAGAACTAATTCGCAGTAAATCTGACTCCCTTCTACCATGGCATCCTTTATAGTTGAAATACATGATATCTGAGAGCCAATGTGAAAATGGAGCAACTGTAAGCATTGCAGCATCTTTTCCTGCAGGGCGCGATAACAATGATGAATCATCATTGATCAGACATCTTATCACAAATTAAAGAATGATGTATAACTTGTCAAGGATCACGATGAAACTGAAGCAGAAGAAAACTTGTAAAACCTACTTTTCTGAGCCTGTGCACGACTTGAATGAGCTTATTTGCATCAAGCCCAAATTTCCCACCATCACCAGAGGTTCCAGCCCACCGACCATTCTGTTTGGTGCTAAGCTTGGCTCTTACTCCAATTATTGGCTGAACATTCATTGCTCTGCTAGTTTCAATCACCAGTTTCAGCTCCTCTATCTGACCAGCAAAACAGGAAAAGAAAGAGAATCCTTGAGAAGAGCATGAATAAGAGCCACTGCACCAAATTTAAAGTGCTTCTTATAACTTTGTCAATGAAGGAAAAGGGGACAGACAAGATGAGGACCTGCTCAAGAACTAGTACAATTTTAATACCCAATCGCATTGCTAATAGAGCACTTTCAATGTAAATCTCGTCCTGCAAAAAGCCATTTGGTGCTTCCATAGGTTTCAAAGGTTTAAACTATTCCTCATGATTTTTTAATCACTCTCAGATAAGGTATGTCAATTCTCAAAGATTTTAAAATAATTTCTCTAGGTCGAAAATTCACGATTTCCTAAGATAAATTTTACATGCCTTCCAAAAAACTAAGATGCATACATGATACATCAATATATTCAATACAAGCTTATGGTAAAAACTTAAAAGTATTAATTTTCCACGCCGATGCCAACTAGTAATTATTAATGAGAGTTCATTGAATCTCAGTATCCAAGATTTAAGTGTATTCTGCATGTACTACTAGGGAAAGATATTTACTATCATCTAATCAGCCAATGCTTTGCTAAAATCTTACAGACAAATCTTTAGATCCTAAGCTAAGAAACAGGCCTTGTGAAAAATATTTCTCTTCGTCCAATGTGGTAATGCTCCACTCAAAGGGTAAGGAGAAGGTTCTAACCCTCACAAAGAATAAGCTGTCTCTGTGTGCCAGTCGAGCAATTTCTCATGCTCAAAGATTCACAACAGACAGCTTTTCTTGTGCATGGATGTTGCCAAAACAACCTTCAAACTTAAATGACTATTATTTTAAAATAAAATCGCATTGACAAAATAATGGAATGTTTATGACAATTTACTAATTTCTGTACAAGGAAACCATGGCCAACATAAGATATAACTTAATGCAGTTCCTACTTAAGCACAGCAACATGCTTGATTTCTAAATTATTTCACATAATTCTGAGCTAAAAAGGCCACGGGACTTGAATTTCCATGTTGGACAGCAAGTTGACTTAATAGCGGGCTTCCTTCTCCTCGCTCGAGAGAAGGAAAGTGGATGATCTCAATTGGGGGGTTTGTTTTGGAATTTCAGCCCTCATGTCAATAAAAAAAATTGGCATATTTTGATCCTGAGGCTGATAAGATACTTCGCTATTATGAGTCTATGATGCTCAACTTCAGATTTTATTTTTCTGTATAATAAATACATCCGGCAACCTACCAGTTGTACCTTGTTCATAATTATATTTAACCATGAATCAGATTGACCTAGGAACATCCAAAATAGAATGAGGAATAACCCCCATGTGTTTTAAAATTCTGTAGTAATAAAGTATGAAATATGCACCTCATTCTGAAAACAAAGATGATATGGCTGGATAATAGGATATTGATTCTCTGCACCAAATATTTTCACTCATATTATCATTATAATAATGGATATTGACCAAATTATGATGCATACCCATGAGCCAAAGAGAAGTGTTCCATGTGAAAATAAAATCGGATGCATAATATCTGAGGTATAGATGTTTATTCAATGCTTTAGAAAGGACAATGAAATGGAGTTGTGTTTGTCACTTGAGACCTTCCCCATAGACCACTTGATATTCTTGGCTATGAGTAATTGTTGGCATGTAGGCCTAATAGGTGTTGTCATTAATGCAAAACCACATTAATGACAAAGTGAATGTTGTATGATGGTCCTATGATGTTGTACATGGTGCTAACATACTGGTTCAGATGTTTATCAGCTGCTACAGTGGGATTCAGTGAGGTATGCTTGCTCTTGCAAGCCTATGCAAGTGCCTAGGAGGTGTAGCTTGACAGTGTGAGCTTCTAGGATGCCTGGAAAGCATATTGGCATGATGTCTAGCATGATTTGAGGGTGCTTGAGCACTCACAGCAGTGGCATGGTACAAGAACAGGTGTTTCACTTTGTTACAAGTGCTCATTAGGAGCAGGCATAGTAGCTTGAAGGTGTGACAGTGTGGATTGGAACTACAAGAGCTCATGGAAGCATGCAATCAGGTGTACCATGACATATGAGGTATGTTTGGATCATTTGTAGAGGTTTCTTGTTCAGTTATTGCATTATTTTAGTTGACCCTAGCTTCTACAGTGAGGATCTAGCATGCAAGCATAGGTAAGTCTTTGTGACTGGAGAGTTTGAGCAATGGCATTGATATTATGATGATTGGAGATGTTAGAAGGATGAGTCATAGTGCTCTCAGCAAAATTTCAGGTTCCCATGATGTGTATTTTGTCAGATATGACTCATTTTGTAAGACAGTGTCAAAAACAAGTGTATTTCCAGCTCGAAGTTGATCTTCTGATGCTCATTGTGAATAGTGTGTTTTGCATGGGACCTTGTGGCTTTTAGGGAAGCTTCTATGGTGAGTTTAGAAGGTTTCACAGAAAGAATGAAGTCAGTTGATCGGAAGGATTTGATGAACGAATCTTAAGAAGGTAAAGTGGTCTAAAACCCTAGTTAAACCCTAGCTACGAGCAGTTTGCAGAGAATGAAGTATACTGACCCAGTTTTGATTGGTTCATTAAAAGTGATGATTGGATGTTGTAGAGGACTCTGTCAGCTTTCCAAAAATATATGGTTGAGGTCATGGTCATGAGTGGGCCCCACCTAAAAATAGCAATTTCTGAAGAAGGTTTTGGGACAAGGTTGTCCAAAGGAGTAGCATGAAAAATTGATGGTGCATGATGATTGGGAGTTGTTCTTGATGTCCATGGAGGTTTCAGGACAGGTTCATGCAGGTATATGGTGTTTTGAGGTCCAAACAGGTTGATTGGTCAAAGGGCAATTTTTCAATCTCAAATAGCAGGATCCAGTAAAATGAGCATAACTTGAGCTACAAATAGAGCTTTGAGATGATTTAAGTTGTGTTGGAAAGTAGATTCAGAGAGATTTCCAGTGATATATGGTTTGCCTCATGATGAGGTCATTTGACAGGGTTTCCAGGTCATTCTTTGAGCAAGAAGATTTTTGGCAGTTCAAGACAGCATCTGTTTTGGTGCAAGTTTGATGTTGTTTGAAGCATGAGATGGATTGGGTGATGTTTCCTATCACCTGGAATGTGAAGAGGGATGAATTTGGCATCCAATGAATCCATTTGGAGGTCTTGACTGTATGTAGAAATGATTTTATGAGCTAACCTTTGGAAACGGATTTTTTGGAAGGTTGATCTGGTGAAGGCAAATGTTGTTGTGGTTTGAAGTGAAGGATGTTTCATGACTTCTAACTTGCTTAGAAGTGTTCTACAGATTCTGTTCCATTTCTTTTGAGTGGTCACATGGCATGTTTTATTTGCGTACAAGTGATTTGGTGATCATATTAAGTTTCTAGAATGCTGAAGGGTGCAAGAAACAGTTGTTTTAAGATTTGTAAAGGGAACTGAGCCCAATAAATGAAATAATTTGATTGGTTGATATAAATTGAGACAATTTATGATGTTTAAATTTTAATTTAAAAGTGTGTGGTGATTTATGGGTTATGAGAATAAGGATGGTTTTGAAGTAAGGGCATTTTTATCTTTGTGCCCATGGAATTTTGAGCCATTTTTGGCACATGAAGTGATGGTTTAGGCTAGGCCGACCTACTTGGGTCACTTGTGGATGTTTTGATTTGAATTTATAATGATTATATGATGCATCTGGTCAATCCAAAGGATAGAAAATGTTTGATTTTGATTTTGAGCGTTGGAGAGGCTATAAAAGTGAAGTTATGGGCATATTGTTTCTAGCTTTTTGAAACACCTATTATATTCTTTTGAATAACCATTTTTATGCAAATAAAAACCATTTGGGCCTAGCCCAAAACACCTAGAACTAAATTCTAGGACAGCTTCTGGTTGATTTTTCATGAGGAGAATTTGAGCAAGTGCAAAGTTGGTGTTGTTTCCTTGAGAGCTAGTTGGAGGAGGGCATATTTGGATGCTTGAGTTTGAATACTATATTCATAGCATGTTGATGTTATTTTCAGGTTTCTAAGGTGATTTGAGATCTGATATTGAGTTTAATACATTCTCATAGTTCCATATCTTCATATGTATTCATGAGACATAGTTGATTGTGTCAAAAGCTATTGGTTGTATCTTGTTGATCATTGTTGAAGACACTACATATTGCAATCTGATTTGAATATCAAATTGAAGCATGGTGATCTGATTATTAGAACCAATATATATTTTTTTGATTTTATATTGTGATCCTTTCATTGTGTTAATTTCTTTGTGAAAAATATCTACTTTGATGTGTTGTACATGAGCATGTGTGGTTATAGTTTGATGCATAAGTGTGAAACATTTTATTTAAAGACTGATTCACCCCCCTCTTAGTCCATCTCACCTCCAATAGGTTGGTGGCCTATATAACTAGCTCGGGTGGTCAACTATTCTCATTTGCATTGTGTGAATTTTTCGATCAAGAGCTCTAAATGGAAGATAATTTTGAGATATGGAATGAGATGAAGGTTAGTGGAGTAGCGAGGAATTGATAGAGGAATCAAAGGATGGTAAGTGCATAAACCATAGCTTAGTGTTTATGTTATTTAGTGTTTTTTAAATTATGTTTGCATTTTTTTGGGTATTGAATTCATCTCCAAGGGTGGTTAGCGGCAACTAGACACGATCATCATCGAGTAGGGCTTTAGGGTAGCGAACCAAGTTGGGTGGAGTTGACCTGAATTGGGTTGGTGACAGTTGGGCTAAGATGGAATATTCTTTATTTTTAATGATGATTTACATGTGGTGGGATGCTAATGATTGAGTTTTATGTAGATTTTATAGGTGAGGGACACATTATATCTTTAAGATAAAGTGTTGGCTATGTATGATCAAATTAGAGATGTGACTGATGGAGAGTGGGATGACTTAGAGGTGATAGGAATGGGTGGATTCCATCATTATCAGAGGATACCAAGGGATGTTAGATTGATGATTTCATTAATTGAGATGTGGGATGTTAGGATGAGTAAATTCTGGCTAAAGACAGGGGAGATGACAGTGACATTAAAGGATGTTTATTGTATCTTGAGTTTGCCGATATAGGGGAGCCTATAGAGCCAATTACAGTTGAGAGGATATTGAGTGTATTAACATGGATGTTTAGAGCTAATTCCCCATAGATGAAATTCACTTCAGGGGCCTTCCATATAGATACACGGCATGAGCCAAGGACACCTAGGAGTAGGTTGATATGTTTAGTGATGATGACTATTTCATGATATGTGCTACTAGATTCTGGTGGAGCCATATTTCGAAGGACATTGTCAGGGGTGCTCACAGACATAGTGGAGCACAAGATTTTTCTCTCATTTAATACAACGCTATTAGCACAGACACACCATGAGTTATGGATGTATGCAATGGAGAGGAGATCCATATTAGATGTCAAATTTTTACTACACTACTAGGCTTATGAGCACATAGCTATGAGTAGGTTGTCAGGGATTCCATGGGTGGTTGGAGGTAACATAGAGTTATCAGTTGGATTATTAAGATGGATATCTAACTAGGATCACATTGAAAAAAGAGATAGAGGAGAGGAGTGGTATACATATAGATTGGGGGGGACTAGATTGGACCAGGTCATATGGAGGCCATACTGAGGGTCTCCCGCATGTCTATGCATGGATATTGAGCTAAATGGCATGAAGAGGATTAGATGGGTGGAGAGGCAGAGGCCAGTGATGGTGGAGGTTGTTTAATTTCCATAAGTTATGAGGAAGTTTTGGGTCATACAGATAGTGCCCGGGGATCCTATCATGTATAGATAGGTTGAGGCAGAGAGGGACTTTACTAGTCCTATGATGGCTGATCCATTGGAAGAGGTAGGAGGTCCATGGGATAGTGATGATGATGTAGGAGTGGGGTTCATATTTTTGGAGTGTATGACAGAGGCATGGGTGACCTAGGAGGAAGAGGAAAGAGCAGGGCTAGGATTGAATGAGAAGGAGGTGGTGCTTACGAGGGATTAAGAGGAGGTGATGATATAGGGGGATGAGGAGGCAAGACTTGGAGAAGGGGAGGGTGGAGATAGAGGGTCAGTAGTGGGGATAGCTCATATACGGGAGAAGATGGATACTAACCATCATGAGAGAGATGTAGCACACCAAGAGGCTCTAAGATTTCTCTAGGAGAGGGACCTCACCATTCAACAAAGAGATAGATATTGTTGATGGAGGGATGCCTGAAGGATGAGATTTGGAGATCTTAGACCTTTGATAATAACATTAGGGAGTGAGGTGCTAGCGACTTCATAGGGAGTTAGCCAAATGGATTTGCTGAGTACTATCTCTCTAGATAAGTACAAGGCACTCAGTGCATAAGACTGGTATTATAAGTGTATTATTACATAAAGACTACCAAATGTTCCATGATACATAGCCTATCTAGCAGGGGAGCGAAGAGCTGGGAGGTTAGCGCCACTAGCACCATCCAAGAGCACTAGTGTGGTGTAACTAAGGTGAGACCCAATTCTAGGAGATGGAGGAGATAATGGATAGAGAAATGTGTAGGAACCTGCCCTAGGGGGCAAGGTTTAGAGCTCAAAGTGTTCAATTTTTAGTTCATCGAGCAGAGGGTGAACATCATATGTATACATTTGATGATATTTTTTACTGTATATAATTTTGAGATAGAGCTCCGTAGAGGCCTATCATGGATGTATAAAAACATTTTGATGAGGATATATATGTGATTTTTTCATGGTTTATATGAGATGTATGATGATATATATGATGGATGTGAGTTACTTGACTATAGTATTGATGTTATTTTAGATGTTGGATTTAATGCACTTCTTATTGATGATGTGATGTTTTGATTTGATGTTAGATATGCGATGTGATGATTTGATTTGGTGATTTAGTATTATCATGATTTAAATGACATAGTTTATATAATGTGATTTATGGATTAATTTGATTTTAAGAGAGGCCAAAAAAGCATAATTATTTTCTAACTATTTTCCTAAGTGTGCAGGTACAGGTTGCAGCCAAAAATCAAAATAGAAAAGTCATAAGTACATGTAATAAAAGGAAGAATGTAACTGAAAGTTCCAACAACTGTTCTGAAATGGAAGAGGTTACAATACAAAAGAGAGAGTGGAAAATAAAAAAACTTGTTTTAGTTGCAGCAGAAGAGGGAGAATCAGATTTCAAGAAACTGAAGCTAAATGGAAAGAAGGGATTACATCTGAAACAGGATGAGAGAGAAGATTCTGGGAAAATTTTGATAGGGCTTCGCCATGTAAAATGGACATTTACAACTTTTCATCATGTCATTTTCAATTACTACGTGCTTTAAAGAAACTATGCAAATCAAATAAGTGATACAGAAAGCAGAAAAGCATCACATGATCAAGATAAATAGCTAACATATTTTTAGTTCTCAAATTACTATATCAGTTCAGCAAGAAAAGTGTTACTTTTCATATTCTGGATCAGAAAATACAACTACTATTTCTGGAAAAGGCATTGTAGAAATGATTCTAGAAAATTTTTCTAGAGCTTCGCCATAAAAATACGCATTTCAAATTTTCCAGCAAGCATCTAAGTAAGAAACAATTACAAAAAGGAAATAAAGCATCTGAATCAAGGTATATGCCCTGAAAATAACATTTGAAATAGTTAAAGTATTGCTTCTATTTTTCAGAAAAGCACTTACAGATTACAAGTTCATAGAATAGAAACAATGTAACCACTATTATACTTTCACAGTCAAGTATTTTAGAAATGAAGCAAATATGAGAGCTACAAAGATAAAAGAGTTTTGAATGTACAATAATGGTCACTCAGGATAATACACCATCCAGACACTAGGTTTGAAATGTATTGAATTAGCTTCATCCTCTAGAAAATACTCAAATCATGGCCATAGAATATAGTTTGTATAATCACAAAACATAATGGTAATCTACAGAAAATCATAAATTCTCAAACAGTGGTTAAGTTTATCAGAAAATATTTGAGGCTCGATCAAGTTCAAATGGATAAAGTTATACATAAGCAAGTGAGAATAATAGTTGTAGAGACAATTCATCAGGCACAATTCAGGGGACCACTTGCAGTCTTAGTTACGGGGTGAAGGATTTCGAAGAAAAAAAATGAAAACACAGAACAATTTTTTGATATGGGTAGATTTACAATCATCTCAGATGAAGATCAAAGTAAAGCTACATGCAGAAGTCTTGAAACTAACACATACATGTGACCGAGCCCCAGATTTCGACAAAGTGGCATTTAGCTTGAGATACATACCCCATATCTACTCAATGAGGGGATGAACATTGAAAATCTACCATCTACCCGGAAAAGTTCCCAGTTCAAACTTCAATCGAGAATGGCGTTGTTCTAAGTACAACGTTGACAAGATTTACACAAATCTATGGCTAAGGAGAATTAGAGATTTATGGGATTCAGACTAATAAAATCGAGCTCATTTAGACTCAGGGTTCATGAGTAGATCTTGGAGGTTAATCAACATAGGACCTACAGTACGAAATCTTAGGTCGAATGAAGTCAAAGTACCTAGAGAAAACGCAGGCCTTCAAAGTCTATATAGATGAACTCACCAAGTGGAAAATTGAGACTTGCAGAGTCCTAGCAGAGTTTCACATAAGATGCAAAGATTTACCTCAGAATGCAAAACCGATCTAGAACACCCTGAAAACGAGTCAAAATCGAATAAGATCTTGCAAGTGAATCCAATCCAGAGCTCGAAGCTACCAAGATGATTGCCATAAAACTCTATCAGATAGGTTAAAGCACCCAACTTGACAGAGTATTTACCAATTACCATAGGCATACCTATCTACAAAGGAGAACCTAGAGACAGAGATGCTCTAGCATCGAACTCAAGAGCTTGACACAAATGTCATCCAAAAAATATTTAGGAAACAAAGACTTGAGATCAATTACAACGACGTATCAGAATCTCAATTTTTGACAGGGCTAGCAAACTCTCCACATTCAATTCAAATAAGCTAACAGTGATAATCAGGTAAGTTTGACGGTCGAATACACTAGCTACTATGCAAATATTGAGAGAGAGTAAAAAAAACCCTAACCGAGTATCTGGGATCGACCATTAAGCACATTCAACCAAGTACAAAGATAGAATGGCTACAACATAACGAGGTCAAGAGCTAAAAGAAATGTCACTACAAGGTTTTAGCGAACCAACCAGATTCAATGCAATTTGAGAGAAATCAACCATAGGTCAAAGATCAACGAACATGTTCGAACAAGTAAAGTAATCAATGATCCTAATTTTAATCACAGGCCCATATGAATAGCAATACTCGAACCTAGAAGTTAGAAGTAAACACTCATCAACAAAATGCATGAAGCCGAGAAGACTCTATGAGGAAGGGGCTCAGTCGACGTCATCAGATTAAAAAAAAGGATCAATGTAATTCGAGAATGTCAAAATATCAACTATAGTCCGAGTGTCCAATGTGACAAAAGCCGACCAAATCATTATATAATGATCAAATAAAAGGTATTTCCAACCTTTTCCCTTCAAAATAATGCGAAGGTCGACAACTATGGGGCGAAAAGTATATACTTTAGCATGTGTTACCAAGGTGGTCGAGTAAATCATGGTGGCCCTTTTTACCAAGTGACCCCCATGCACATTTAGACATAATAATATGCTAAGCCCACCAAGGCGGCAAAACCAAGTATAAGACAATGGTGGTCCCCACACTAAGGAGTTGAAGTGGAGTTGCAAGTGTTATCCATGTGATCACTAGAAAACAGAATGAGTGTGAACATCAGAGACAAAAGTGGTCCAAGTAAGATTGATATTTGGATAAATTATTTTGCAAGGTATTGCAATTAATGTAATTATTTTACTCACAGGAAGAGAATTGATTTGTTGCATGCTTCACAAGAAGACAAAATAGAGAAGAGACAAGTTGCATGCCATGGAGAGAGCTTGCCTAGCAAGCAATTTTATTTTTGGCAAAATTATTCACCCAGCTTTATTAAAAATAGAACAGTCAACTTCAGTTCTTGACTGAGATGTAATCAAAGGCTATTAATGCCTCTTGACCACTAGTTTGATTATTTTATCCTTTTATTTATTAGCTAAATAAAGGATAAAATTAGGACGGCATGGGCATGTACAGACTTAGGCTATTTTTAGGAAGGGTGGGATCAAAATTATTTTGCCTAGGTATATTGTGTTCCTTTGCAAAGCACAAGGGGATTCTCGGGGATGGACTTTTGGATATAGGAGTACTAAAGCAATTTTTGCCAGTTTTGCCTTCTGTGTGTGAAGTATTTTCTGCCTTTCCAATTATTTGCAGTCTTGTGTATGTTTCTATTAGTCTTGTGAATGCAAATTCCCTAACCAATCATCTTACCCTGCTGCAAAATTTAGTATTTTCTACTAAATTTTAATGTGCATGTTAACTTATTAGTACTGTTGTGATTTTCCCTCAGTACAACCAAGTGTTTGCCCTTAAACATTCTGTAGAAAACTGTTGGCTCGTGCATCAAGAATCCTTCTCATAGCAATCATGCATATACTCAGTCAAAGCCCTCATATAAATTTGGTGTATCACCCCAATCCAGTTATTTCATAGTCCATCTTTTACCCTTAATCCCATAAAATCAATTTAGGATACATCAATAAGGAACCAACCTTTTAATCCCAGAGACTCACCTCAAAATAGGTATACCCACAGACCTGAGGTGTTTCCATTGTATCTACGAAAGAGAGAGATCAATTTTTGCAAGACTAGAAAACTTGCAGCCATCTCTCTACAGGGTGCACTTTTGAGAGATAACAGTTTTTGGCACGCCTGGTGGGACAAAGAATCAGATCTACATGCAGACAACAAATTTATAGCAGATTAAAGTTTACTTTCGGGAGCAAGCTGCAACAATTTATTCTAAAGATTTTATGATCTTTTGGCAACTCCGCAGAGATGATTTCAGACCAGTATTACAGCATGTTCCATGCCTAAAGTGACTACAAGATCATCGGTAAGAGGAATTCCTCCTGAATTTGTTTCTTTACCTTTGAATTCTACTAGAAGGAGAAGAGTTGGTAATACTTTACCTTATAATAGACCTAGTTTTGGTAACCCTCCTCCTGATATTCCTTCACCATGTATCAATTTCTCAATTAATATTCCAGTTTTTTAAATGGCTATCCAACCACCAAGGAATTTTGTGACCTTTACTAATGGCAGTCCATTAGTAATCCTAGTTTACCATGACATTCCTAATGCTGCCATGAAAAGTTTGCCATCATTCACGGGTGAAAATTAGGTTACACCAGTTGAACATATCAAAGATGTTGCAGCCCTATGTGCAGTCCATAATATCACTCATGAAGACATGGCTCTAAGAATTTTAGCTGCATCTTTTAAAGGGAAAGCCTTACAATGGTATAGAAACCTAGAAATTGGCAGCATAAGAACTTGGGATGACTTAGGTGAAAAATTGCTGAAACAGTTCCAGGATAATTCAGATCATTTGTCTCTCATCGAACAGTTGTCTACTATTAAAAGAGCTCCAAATGAATTTATGTCCAGTTTCAATATCCGCTTTGCCAGAACTTGGGAGAGAATTCTAACAAGTGTCAAGCCTCAAGTTGATCATGCTTTCCTTTATTATCTTAGAGCATTAAACAGTGATATCTCAACTATGATTCAGTCAATGGGTGGAGAGACACTCCCAGCAGCTTATGATATTGCTATCCGAGCTGAAAATAGCCTAATTCAAGCTAGAAAATTGGCGCCAAGGCCATCAATGCCTTTTTTGGTAGATTTAACACCTATTCCTCAGCCTATTACAATCATAGAGCCCACTGTTGTAGCTCCATCAGATGATGTATTCAAATCTTTGCAGACTATGGGAAATAAATTGACTTCGATTGAGAACAAAATTACATTACCTAGCAGACCCTACCAGGCTCCTTATCAGCCCTACCAACAGAATCAACAAAACAATTAACCCTATCAACAGAATCAAAATTATAGGTAGCCTTACCAGCAAAGGCAGTTTGACACAAAGGCTCCTAGTTCATCTAACACTTTAGTCCCAGTTAATATGGCTACAGAAGAGTGGTGTCAACCTTGCAATCAACCTCATTCAGCTACAACTTGCCCAAATGCTTTTCTGAATCTGAATCTTGTTGCACAACCTCAATCTGAAACATTGTTTATGCCTCAAATAGAGGGTGGGCAGCAAGAGACTCATGTTCAGAAAGCACCTGAATAGAATTTAGTCAGTTTTAATGAGGAGGATTTCATTGCAGTCACTACTAGGGCTCAAGGGAGGGCTGCTGAAAATCAAAAGTAGCAAAATAGGCCTATCCTGCCTACTGTCACTGACAAGACAACATCTACAGCTCCAAAGTCAACTAACAACCCTGTTGTTCCTCAAAAATCAGCAAGTGTCTCAGTTGATAAAGATCATCAAAGATAGCTACAACTTGATCCAAGAAGACTGTTTATACCTCAGATATCCAAGGCAGCTGAAGTAGAATCAGTTTTTGCTAAGGCCTACTCTAAAATAGTTGATTCTGTCTCTAAGACAGTTGCTTCTTTTAACATTGTTGATGTAATGAAAAAGCATAATGTTAACATCTCAATGTGGGACACTCTAAGTATTCTTGGACAACAAGATTTACTTTCTCATGAACTAGCTAAGCTGCAGATTTCTTCAAATACAATAGAAAAGGAAGTTCAAAAGACAGACATGGTCCTTGGAACGTTTGAGCAAGACCATATTAAAGAAGTTAAGTGGATGGTTTAGAAAGTTCTGAATGCTCATGACATCAAGAAACCACCACCATTTTATTTATCGCTGATTATTGGTGAAAATCTAGTTCATAATTACATGGTGGATAGTGGTGCAAGTAGCACAGTTATGCCAAAAGCGATTGCAGAAAAATTAGGGTTACAGTATGAGCCTACAGAAAGGAGTGTCTTACAGCTTGATGGAACTACAACTAATACGGTTGGTATAATAAAAAATTTAGAAGTGACGTTACATGCTTGCCCAAATGTTTCTATTCTACAAGATGTTACTATTGTGGACCTACCTCCATATTTTGCCTTGTGCTTATCTAGAGATTTCACAACAAAAATAGGAGGTTATCTCTCTTTAGATTGGTCCTTATTTTTTACTACACGTTATGGAACTAAGGTTACTATCAATTCAGAACCATTGGCCAGATTCCATATTGAGCCTCATTCTCCAAATGCAGTAGCTAATTACTCAGCTTTAGAGCAATCTGATTTTGATGATGTAGCTCAGGTTTCAGCATTAGATGGTGTTTATAATATGTTTATGGATGAAAATATAGTTGAAAAACATGCCCATGATCCTTTTAAAGAAGTTGAAGAACATATTTTTGGTGTGTATTGTATGCATGAAGAAAATACACCACTTCCCTTGCTGTCCAAAACAGATAATTCAACAGAAGGGATTTGGAAGCTTCATTTTGATGGAGCTAAGAACAAAAAAGGACAAGGAGTAGGTTTGATGCTCACTTCCCCAACAAGTGAAAGGTATTTCTCAGCTTTGAGTCTCCAATTTTCATGTACTTGCAATGTAGCTGAATATGAAGCATTAATTCATGGCTTGCTTTGGGCCAGAAAGAGAGGTATTAGCATGCTACAAATCTTTGGTGATTCTGAGTTAGTTATCAATCAAGTAAAAAACTTCAATGTTTGTAAGAATCCACTAATGAAGTCTTACAAACATAGATTTTCAGACTTAATGGAATATTTTGATGCTATTAATATTCAGTCTATTCCTAGAGCTGAAAACAAGCATGCAGATAGACTTGCAACAGTTGGTGCTAGTTTTGAAGTGCTGGAACAAATGGAAAATAGCAAAATTTAGCCTCATATTAAGCTAATTGTCAGGCCTTCTATACCTGATAATGAATCAAATTGGTAAGTTTTTGAAAGTGACGATCAAATCTGTAGGTTTTTGTAGTAAGAAGCTCAATTTTCTATAGTTAATCAGGATAAGTTACAACATTTATATGGTGATCAGATTTTTTAGTTGAAGACAAATAAACTGCCTCAAGGTCTGGTCACATTGGAAGACATCTTCAGCACTGACGATCAGTTAAGAAAGGTGAAGACTAAAATGTCAACCCCCTCTGATAATTACGAAGAGATCTTGGTTGATGAAGGGAAAAAGCTATTTCTTGGAAAGGTATGTTCCTTAACTGAAAAGTAGTCATTTATTAATCTTTGCAAAGAGTTTAAGGATGTTTTTGCTTGGAAATACCAAGATCTGAAAGGATTTGATCCCAGTCTAGCACAACATACAATCGAGTTACATCCAAATGCTAAGCCTGTTAGACAGAAACAGAGGCCTGTAAATCTAAAAATAGAACCTCTGATGAGGAAAGAATTATCTAAATTGATTGAATCAGGTATTATCTTTCTAGTTAAGCATTCAAGTTGGGTAGCCAATCTTGTTTCTGTTAGGAAGAAGAACGGTGAAATCAGACTATGTGTAGATTTCAGAGATCTTAATAAAGCTTCATTAAAAGATCATTACCCACTCCCGAATATGGATTAGATTTTGAGAACAGTCTCAGGTTCAGATAGACTATCTCTTCTCGATGGTTACAGTGGCTATAATAAGATTTTAGTTCGAGAAGAAGATAGATACAAAACAACTTTTACCACCAAGTGGGGTACCTATGCTTACAAAAGAATGCCTTTTGGTCTTTCAAATGCCAGTGCAACTTTTCAATGTGCAATGGACATGGCTTTCTGGAGCTTGTTAAATAAATGTATTCTTGTTTATTTGGATGATATTACCGTGTTCTCAAAAAATCCAGAAGAACACTTGATGCATTTAAGGCAGACGTTTCAGTTGTGCAGACAATTTGGAATATCCTTGAACCCACTGAAGTCTATCTTTTCAGTACATCAAGGTAAATTACTTGGTCATATTGTTTCTAAGTAGGGTTTAGTAATTGATCCTTTCAAAATCAAGTCCATATCACAGCTATCATTGCCTCATCATAAGAAGGCATTACAGAGTTTTCTTGGAAAAATCAACTTTGTTAGAAGATTTGTCCCAGATTTTGCAGCATTGGTTAAACCACTCACAGCTATGCTAAAAAAAGAGAAAACTTTCTCTTGGACCAGCGAAGGGAGAGAAGGTTTTGAAGCAATCAAAACAGCTATCTCTCAGGCTCCTACTCTTGCAAATCCAAATTTTGATAAAGATTTTATGATGTATGCACTTGCAGGAGCTGAAACAATCTCAACTATTTTAACTCAGGTTAATGATGAGAATATTGAGTAGCCAATTGCTTTCTTCAAATAGAGTTTGCATGATTACGAAACAAGGTACACATTCCTCAAAAAGTAAGTACTTTCAGTAGTCAGAGGACTAAAGAATTTCAAGTATATGCTTTCGAACAATAAAATCCATGTTCTTGTTTCTCATCCAAGTGTGAAAGTGTTCTTACTAAATAAGGAGTTAAATGAGAAAAGAGCAGGCTAGATAACAAAGGTTATGGAATATGATGTTGATATCTGGGTTGCTAAGATAGTTCGAGGTAAAGGTCTATGTGAGCATCTAATTGCTGATATGGAAAAATAGCAAGCTGCGGAACCTAAGATTCAGAACAACATGCTGAAATTGTGTATCAGCAATCAAATATCATGGTCCAACCAGAAAATCAGCAACCTGAACTTGCTCGAGAGATCCAAGAATCAAGGTGGATGACTGATTTGGTTAACTACTTACAGCATGGCACCTATCCAGAAGGTATGGATAAGAATAAAAGAAGATATTTCAGATTACAAGCAATTCCTTATCTTTTCGTTGATGGTGTGTTGTTCAAAAGGGATATAAATGGAATCTTGTTGCGATGTGTTGACTATGATAAAATTCAGAAAATATTATCATAATTCCATGAAGGACCTATAGGACGTCACTTCTCAGCACGTACTACAACTTTAAAAATCATGAAATCAGGTTACTATTGGCCTAGCATTTTCAAAGACTGTTTTGAATGGATTAGAAAGTGTAAAAAATGTGCTTTCTTTGTTGGAAAGGAACGTTTAGCTTCGTTGCCTTTATAGCCTATTTCAGTTGATCAACCTTTTATGCAGTGGGGTCTTGATTTTATTGGAATGATAAACCCACCTTCATCACAAGGACATAAGTGGATCTTAACTGCTATAGATTATTTTACACGATGGACTGAAGAAATAGCCTTGAAAGATGCTAATGAAGCTTCGATACTATCCTTTTATGAAGGAATAGTTTACAGATTTGGTGTTCCAGCAACTATCATATCAGATAATGCTCTAGCATTCCTTGGTGCAAAGATAACAGATTGGGCTGTTAACTATGGAATCTATTTAAGTTCTTCATCTAATTATTACCCACAAGGAAATGGTTTAGCTGAGAGTACTAACAAGAATCTGTTAAGAATCATCAGAAGAACACTCAAGGATAATCAAAGAGCTTGGCATCTGATGTTGAATTCCACACTTTTGGCTGACATAGTGACTCCTAAAAGATCAGTCGGTAATTCACTGTACAAACTTGTGTATGGAAAAGAAGCGAGAATGCCTATTTCAGTTGAGTTACCTACATTAGATTTGCTACATCAAATGGAGCTACTTGAGAATGAACCATTACAGGTTCATTATGTAGAGCTAATGGAATTACAAGAGCTAAGGGATCAAGCTCATTTAAATATGGAAAATAATCAGAAACAAATCAAGAAGACTTTTGACAAGAAAGCCAAATTCAGAGTCTTCAATGAAGGAGATATTGTGTTAAAATGGGATGTTGATTGTGTAAATCCAGGAAGACACTCAAATTTTGATACACTCTGGAGTGGTCCTTACATGATTTCAGCTTGCAAGGAGCACAATACTTTTCAGCTTTCGAAGCTGAATGGAGAGGAACTTCCCATTCCTGTGAATGGTATGTTTCTCAAACACTTTTATTGAATATCTTACAGTGATTGTTAGAGTAGGATTTCCCTTCAATAAGTGCAATTTCTGCACATTGCATCATTTTTCAATTCAATAAGTGCATTCATGCACGTGATTTGGTTTACCAAATCCTTTCCCAGTTTTAGTTTCATTTTGGAAAGGTTGGACTTTTAAGAAAAGGAAAATTGTTGTTACATGTTTGGACTCCATGCCCAATGGACAAGAGCAAGGCACTAGTATATAAGCTAGTAGGCAGCTTTCCCCGCAGGATCGCCAGAAATGTTGACAATTTTTGCACTTGTGCAAAAATGGGCAACTCGAAACTTTGTTACGATGGATAGCATTGGTGAAGTATACCTAAGCTAGGGGAGATCATATCAGATTATGTCATTACTGCTGATTTATTTAAAAGATTACATGAAATCTATAGCTATGTGTGCTGTTACAAAACGTAACAGATCACATAGTCTACAATTTCATGACCATCCTCAGCAAAAGAACACAAGCCCCGAAGGACAGTTGTGTTGTCTTGATGAGGACATCCAATTGTAGAATAGGTGAAGTGTAAAGTTTTGGAACAACAAACATAAGTGCAGATTACACAAAATCAGAGTTCATTACTGAATGTTACAAGTTCTATTCAATGTTATTTCCTTTATGATTAAGACATTCAATTATGTTACTGAGTTTTTTAGTTCATTATACAATCCATACAGAAAGCATAAATGTAGAAAGAGATATACAACTCATTTACAGAATTCAATGTTATATTCATAAGGAGTTTTGAAATATTTCCCACACAAGCCGTGGGATGTAACTGAAAAGTAAAGTACAGCTACTGAAAAGAAAGATACACATGCATGAAAGAGAAAGCAAAGGAGTATGAGTGAACCCATCATTGCCTTGGGGTTTATGTTCTTCGATTGAAGCATCTTCATCTCCATATTTTGTTTCTCCTTCATCTTCATTATGGAAGCCATTGTACCTGAAAAGAAGAAAAGAATTGACTGTCAGTTACGAGCTCAGGGATCAAACCATATTCCTACACTATCCTACTTCGTGCATATGAATCTTCCCCTAAGCAGGAGATGTATTCTACTTGAAGGACAAACTGCATGCATGCTTTATTCACTCAGAAAGAAGAAAGTGAAAAGAAAGAAGAAAACATGGACATAAGAGAGGCCAAAAAGCCTAATTATTTTCTAACTGTTTTCCTAAGTGTGCAGGTATAGGTTGCAGCCAAAAATAAAAATATACAAGTCATAAGTGCATGCAATAAAAGGAAGAATGTAACTAAAAGTTCCAACAACTGTTCTGAAATGGAAGAGGTTACAGTACAAAAGAGAGTGGAAGATAGAAACACTTGTTTTAGTTGCAGCAGAAGAGGGAGAATCAGATTTCAAGAAGCTGAAGCTAAATGGAAAGAAGGGATTACAACTAAAATAGGATGAGAGAGAAGATTCTGGGAAAATTTTGACAGGGCTTCACCATGTAAAATGGACATTTACAACTTTTCATCATGTCATTTTAACTTACTACGTGCTTTAAAGAAACTATGCAAATCAAATATGTGATACAGAAAGCAGAAAATCATCACATGATCAAGATAAATAGCTAACATATTTTTAGTTGTCAAATTGCTATATCAGTTCAGTAAGAAAAGTGTTACTTTTCATAATCTGGATCAGAAAATACAACTACTATTTTTGGAAAAGGCATTATAGAAATGATTCTGGAAAAAATTTGCCAGGGCTTCGCCAAAAAATATACGCATTTCAAATTTTCCAGCAAGCATCTAAGTAAGAAACAATTACAGAAAGGAAATAAAGCATCTGAATCAAGGTATATGCCCTGAAAATAATATCTGAAACAGTTAAAGTATTGCTTCTATTTTTCAGAAAAGCACTTACAAATTACAAGTTCACAGAATAGAAACAATGCAACCACTATTATACTTTCACAGTCAAGTATTTTAGAAATGAAGAAAATATGAGAGCACAGAGATACTATAATGTCATTGAAGTATATTCATTCAAGCAAGTAGTACTCATCTATGACATGATCAGAAGCCATTACAGGTAAACAAAGGAGCTATCTCATGATGACATTAGAAGTGAGAAGTAATTCAGGTAAAATCTACAGTTATAAAGGGCTTTAGAAAGAGATAATAACCCAGATTTAAGATATAACTATCTTCAAAATAGGTGTATCAATTCAAGATTAGAGTAAAGGAAGAATATCTCTAAAAAGATAAATAGTGAATCCAGGTTCTATTGTTTCACTCAGTCAAATAGTCAATATAAACTCATACAGAAAGGAGGTAGAGGTAGATAAGAAGAGAAGCAACACCAAAATCATGGTGGCCCAAGCCACCCTTCCATTCTTTAAGCCTCCAGGGAAGATAATTTGCAGCTACAAAGATAAAAGAGTTCTGAATGTACAATAATGGTCACTCAGGATAATACACCATCCAGACACAAGGTTTGAAATGTATTGACTTAGCTTCATCCTCCAGAAAATACTCAAATCATGGCCATAGAATATAGCTCAGTAATCACAGAAAATGGTAATTTGAGAAAATCAGAAACTCATATATGGGCAATCTATCAAATTCGAGCTCGAAAGTAAATGGATAGAGATACAAAAATCTAATGAGAAAGTAGTCGTAGTGGCCTTTCTCAGGCACAATTCAGGTGAACTTGCAGTCTTATTACGGGGTGAAGATTTCAGAGCAGCAAAATCAAAACACAGAGCAAAAAATTGATACGCATAGATCTACAATTACCCAGATTAAGCCAAAGTGAAACTTATGCAAAGTCTCGAAAATGCGTACAATGGAAGGAAAAATACAGGTGGCTATAGCTTCAGATAGATACCCTAGATCTACTCTGAGAGAGGCACAAAATCTACCATACAGATCTACAAGTCATCAATGGCGGCCGTTGTTCTAAGTAAAAAAGAAAAATCGGCAAATTCTATACTCAGAAAATAGATATTTACAAGATTTAGATAATAAAATCAAGCTCAAAGACTCAACATTCATGACTAAAGCTTGGAGGTTCACCACAAAGGAACAATACAAAATCATAGCTCGAACAAAGAGAAATACCCAAATAAAATGGGTCTTCAAACTCTAAATATTTCACTTACCGAAAGAAATCGAGACTCGCAAAGTCCTCACAAAGTTCCACATAAATGCAGAGATTTATCTCAAAGAAAAGTCGAGCTCGAAGACCATGACAACCGATAAAAATGATCAGATCTTACAAGAAAAGCCAATCCAGAGCTCAAAACAACCAAGATGTTGGCCATAAAACTCCACAGATGGTTAAAGAACCCAGCTCAACAAAGAAACTACTAATGAATACAGGTATACCTATCTACAAAGGAGAACCTGAACAGAAACAATAGATGCTCAAGTTCTAAACAAATATTGACGTAAATCCTCCAAACAAGAGTTAAACCAGAGCTTGAGATCAAATCGATGGCATCCAAGAAATATTTTCTAGGGATTCACCCACACAACCAAAAAAAAATGAAATGTGCTTGAGGGTTGAATACACTATTTACTATGCGAACTCAAGAGAGTAAAAACAACTCTAACCGAGGGTCAGGGATTGATGATCAAGCTTCAGCCAAGTACAGAGATCAATGGCTAAGGATCAAGCTCTAAGCTTAAAGCAACTAACTACATTTAAAACCCACCGACCAAATTCAATGTAGGTCGAGAGAAATCAACCACGGGTCATAGATCATTAGCCACGATGAAAAGGACAAAAATCAATGACCCAAGATCATCACCGGATATCAAAGAAAACTACACCTAAGTTAGGTTTCCATTGATAAAATGCATAAAGGGGTGAGTCACCATGGGGAAGGGGCCAACCACATCATCAATTAAAAAAAATAATAATTGTAATTCAAATGTCAAAAGATCAACTATAGTTTGAGTGTCCAATGTGACAAAAGCCAACCAAATCATTATATAATGATCAAATAAAAGGTATTTCCAACCTTTTCCCTTCAAAATAATGCCAAGGCCAACAACTATGGGGTGGCAAGTATATACCATAGCATGTGTTACCAAGGTGGCTGAGTAAATCATGGTGGCCGAGAATATAGTGGCCTTTTTACCAAGTGACCCCCATGCACATTTAGACATAATAATATGCTAAGCCCACCAAGGTGGCCAAACCAAGTATAAGACAAAGGTGGTCCCCACACCAAGGAGTTGAAGTGGAGTTGCAAGTGTTATCCATGTGATCACTAGAAAATAGAATGAGTGTCAACATCAGAGACAAAAGTGGTCCAAGTCAGATTGATATTTGGATAAATTATGTTGCAAGGTATTGCAATTAATGTAATTATTTTGCTCACAGGTAAAGAATTGATTTGTTGCATGCTTCACAAGAAGACAAAATAGAGAAGAGACAAGTTGCATGCCATGGAGAGAGACTTGCCTAGCAAGCAATTTTATTTTTGGAAAAATTATTCACCCAACTTTATTAAAAATAGAACAGTCAACTTCAGTTGACTGAGATGTAATCAAAGGCTATTAATGCCTCTTGTACTAGTTTGTATTATTTTATCCTTTTATTTATTATTAAATAAAGGATAAAATTAGGATGCATGGGCGAGTACAACCTTAGGCTATTTTTAGGAAGGGTGGGAAAAATTTATTTTGCTATATATTGTGTGCCTTTGCAAAGCACAAGGGGATTCTCTGGAGGACTTTTGGATATAGGAGTACTGAAGAAATTTTTTCTAGTTTTTCCTTTTGTGTGTGAAGTATTTTATGCCTTTCCAATTATTTGTAGTCTTGTGTATGTTTCTATTAGTCTTGTGAATGCAAATTCCCTTACCAATCATCTTACCCTATTGCAAAATTTAGTATTTTCTACTAAATTTTAATGTGCATGTTAACTTATCAGTACTGTTGTGATTTTCCCTCAGTACAACCAAGTGTTTTCCCTTAAACATTCTGCAAAAAATTGTTGGCTCGTGCATCAAGAATCCTTCTCATAGCAATCGTGCATATACTCAGTCAAAGCCCTCATATAAATTTGGTGTATCACCCCAATCCAGTTATTTCACAGCCATCTTTTACCCTTAATCCCAGAAAATCAATTTAGGATACATCAATAAGGAATCGGCCTTTTAATCCCAGAGACTCACCTCAAAATAGGTATACCCACAGACCTGAGGTGTTTCCATTGTATCTACGAAAGAGAGAGATCAATTTTTGAAAGACTAGAAAACTTGTAGCCATCTCTTTAGAGGGTGCATGTACGATGGAAAAGTGACAAGTGAGTGTGGGAATATACAAGTAACTCTTCCTCGCACCTGACCTCCCGAAGTCATGCCGAGACATCCAGTGGGGATGGAATACATGTGAGATGCAGACAAACTAGTTAGGCAATCTGATGTCTTCGACGCGCACTAGTGGAAACTGTGAATCTAAGGCAAAGAAAGCCCTCCTAACCTAAACTGGTGTGATAGATCGATTAGCAAGGATGACTGCTCAAAGGATCCAATCAATATCAAGCTCTGGCATGATTTGGTCTATGGGTTGTGGAATATGCGGAAAATAACCTAGGGATGGTTTCATGTATATCTTTAGATAGGGTCATAGGGTGGATGATGGGTATAGAGGACTTCTATGCGAAATTATCTGCGTCTAGTCTAGAATTCCCTAGCTTTATTAGCTACTATGTCTAACAAGGATAACTGTTTGATGGTGATATGTGGAAGTGGAGTAAATCTGAATACTAATGTGCATAGGCCAACATCTATGTTTGATTCACCTATGGATTCATTGGGCTGTGGGATTTCTGGGCCACAACCGTAGATTCGTGTTTTTTATGGTCCTTGCTATGGTAATGTGCGGACTCAATCCCTAATTCCATAGTATCCAATAGTCATATGCTTTCTCAACCTCTATATTCAGAATTAATAGTTGTGCAATCTTTTCAGAGTATCTCACAAGCGTTTGTGCAACCTGAATTCTTAAGCTGGTATCTATATCTGTGAGAGTGTCTCCTATGTCTGGATGTGGGACCAAAGGATCACAATCGAATGTTTTCTCTCTTTCAAGCCCTTCCAAAGTCATGCGGATGTATATCTAGGGTAACTCTGTAGTTTGGTTGATTTGACCAAAACATGTATGCGCTTGGTCGTCTTCTATGTTTAACCTGCTTAACTGGAGGCTGATCTGTTGTAAATTTATCATTGTTCGAAAGACATGGATTCTAAGATTCTGATCTATATCAGTTATTTCTGTGACGAGATTGGGTTGGGGCATGATTGGCTTGAATACGTATTCTCTGGGCTCTCTCGGTCCCTTGATTGTCATACAAAAGCAACAATGTAAATCCAATTGCAGTGAAGTAAAATTAACTATGTGAAGTGGATATCTATAGCATATATAACTTCTCTATTTTTGTATTTTTCTGATGAATTTATATCGAAAGAAATTTGAAGGAGTAACTATTTTAATATATCTAGAAATTGACAACTAATCTAATGACGAATTTAAAACAAACAAAGCAACCGAGTATAGCTACTTGCCTGTGCAGTTGTGAATCTATTATAAATAATGAAATAAATAATCTAATCTATTTGAAAGACTCTCGATCCTACCTCAGAAGTGAGGAATGAATCATAGTTTCCTCAGAAACTGTCAATCCCCACAGCTTCCCTCGCAATATCGAAAGTAAAATTGACTGAGATGGAAGTGATTGGCTACTCTATTTGATATTCTTCTAACTATAATTTTGAAAGCTAGAACCTGGATTTTGCATAGACATAGTGGCGAATCCGATGGTGTGTGTGTGGCTATTGTCCCCCTCAGTGTGATCTCCTCATTCCTTCGTGCTCACGTGGATCTAGAAAAGCATGTTTAATGCTAAGCATCAACAGAAGTAGATTTTGGAACAAAGGCATCTTAGGATACAAACTGAATACAATGCGAGTAGGAGAGGGATAGCGTAAGAGTATAGAGCTTGGCTTATGTAATTCCTAGTGGGATTTATTGCGAGTCATGCAACATAAAACACCCAGAACTTGAAACTATCCTATTTGACGAGCAAAACCTATGCAACTTTAATGGATTCCTATTGAAGAATTAAACTGCTCTACCTTCAATGGACTACATGAAGTAATGACAACATTTGCACAAGATGGATATGTGGCTTTCCAATAGCAAAATAACATTAACTAAGCATGCAATGAACTAAACCATGAATCCTAAGAAAAATGAAATAGACTGAACTACTGAAGTGAGAAATTGAGAGGTAAATTTGAGGGGCCATTTGCTTGAGCACAAGCCAACTATTTATAGCATTTCCATTTACCCAAAGGTCAAAACCAAATTGATCTCTTAAACCATAAACAAAGCCAAAACACTATTCCAGGGAACTAGAATCATTAATGCAAGCCAAAGGTGGTGAAAAAAAATGGTAAACATTGAAATTTATGTGAGTCGCATGTTAAAAAGAGCATTCTAGAAAATTCGTGAAGGACCGACTGTCCTGAGCAAGGAAGCGGTTACAGGACCGCTGCCCTGCCTGGGTGGCAGTCACGAGAGCGCCCCCCAGGTAGGGTGGTAGTTTCATAACTGAAAGACAAAATGCAAAGAACAGAGAGGAGAAGAGAAAAAAAAAGTGATAAAGGGGCTAAGCGGGGCATGCGGGATGTTAACACATACTTGGGGAGTTTTTCCAGGATCCCAAACACCTTACGAGGAGACCTGTATCATCATTAGGTGCACGTGTTACATTGTTCCGATAGTGCAGTGACCTTATAATTTTGGGTACGTACATATTGCCCACTCAGAGAAGCGTTATAGCCATGAAGAGGTGTAAAATGGTGGGTCCGAGTATGGAAGTCTTGAAATGGGAAGTTTGAAGTTATACCTGATATGTCCGTGTGTTGAAATGACGTTATCCATAATTCCTGCCACCTACAAAATGAAAAGAGGAACTCAAGTGCAGATAAACAAAATAGATCGGAAAATAAATGCTAAAATAATGGGAAATGAGGACATACCATTTATGCGAGGGATAAGAACTTACCTCCGTTGATGCTCTCCAAACCTACGTGAAAAGGAGCATTCAAAATGAGTCAAGTTGCTATATATATGTAAAAGTGGGCCCATTTTCTTATTCATTTGTGTGTGTTGATTTGATTGGTTTTGAGCTCTGGGACCCACGGTGATGGTTTCTTAAGAAAGTAGATTCAAAATGTTCGTGACGAGATAGCGATCATGCCTCTGCGAGCAGATCATCGACCTGTAAAGATCACAAGTTAGTTTTTCTCAATTTATCATTTTTACCCCCAAAATTTAAAAATGTTAAAATCTCTATCATGGGGGGCTTATTTTTGAAAATGTTAGGTTCAAAAGGTCTAGATAGGGGGGGGCACCTACAAGGTAGGCTTTTTTTTTAGTTAAAATAGTCCCTTTTTTACGTTTTTAGGCCTTTTTAGGGTACGAAACCCGCCTAGGTTTTTGGGACACGACCGCCGCCCTGAACAGAGCGGCGGTCACATGACCACCGGCCTATTCAGGGCAGTGGTTACAAGACCGCCACCTTTAAGGTGGTGGTTACTAAACTGCCACTTTGCTCAGGGCGGTGGTTCCTAATAAAAAGACAAAGGAACACTTGTTTTAAATTGTTTTTGCATTTTTAGCATCTTTATGTGTTTTTATGAATTTTCTGAATGTCATTCGGATGCTAACTTGCTCTGTTTTGTGTGTTTTTGGGTGCATGCAGGTGAGGGAGGAGTACATTCGATGGAGTCTGAGAGAGAGAGTGTGACTGGCTCCCAGCAGTATTAGATGCCCTTTCATAGGATGCGGAATGGACACTCTTCAGAGGGCTGGTATACTGTGTATATCACGCATCCCACATGTTGCTCCATCCAGTCACATACTTTGTGAACTTATTTTCTTATTGGGATGCTGATCGGAACACCTTCTAGCTACCTGGAGTCCCAAGGTGAGTGGACCATCACTTTGGAGGATGTTTACCGTATTCTGGGGGTTCCGATCATTTCGGGAGATGACTTACTCTTGAGATAGCAGGTTCATGAGCCCAGATAGTACAGTGGGCTTCTTACATGGGAGATGCAGTTATCTCCACTGCGTTTGAAGAAGGGGGTGAGGGTCCAATCTATTCCAAGCCTGCCCATTCCCTTGATTCGCCAGGCCATTATGGGGATCCTTTCCTTGAGATTGATTGGGGACAAGGGAGGAGACACACTACTATATTGATGGTCGCCCATCATTGCACAGATCAAGGGACATGGCCGGATTTACGCCTGGGGAGCTGATATACTTTGGACTACCTACCACGACTTGTACATGGTAGTCCATTAACAAGGGCAGTCTTTGAGCCACCCGACCCCTTGTTATGAGCTGGGTCTATGAGTGCTTCATCCCCTATGGTAGACGTGTAGAGGTGGCAGATCACGGAGCTATGAGGGCAGCCAGATGGATCACACATGTCAGTGCTCAGAGCACCTCACCAGCCAGT
Source organism: Taxus chinensis (assembly GCA_019776745.2). Lineage (NCBI taxonomy): Eukaryota > Viridiplantae > Streptophyta > Pinopsida > Cupressales > Taxaceae > Taxus > Taxus chinensis. The sequence goes on along the minus strand of CM034153.1, from coordinate 200,738,634 downwards.
TTGCTTCCCTGACCATCTTATGATATGGAGGCCACACAGTATCAAGCCATGGTAGGTTTATGGGGTGAGGAGGCTCTTACTTTTATCTCCTGCATCCACCACAGGGTAACTTATTGACAGAGTTGGGAGAGTGGAGATACACCCCTTTGGCTAAGTTCCTCATCAGTTTGGCCTACCTTATATGGGTATGCCTCCCCCGGTAGTGCTAGTATATAGGTTAGTTTGAGAGACCAGAGGGGGTCCTAGAGGCTGGGGTTGGACAGTTGTTACCCCTGGTACGTTCCTATTGTGGCTAGGTGGGTAGTATGTGCCCGAGGGAGAACCGGTGCTCCTCAGAAACCCCTTACTTCATATTGTCTGCCAGTCTCGCTCATAGTAGTGATGACCCTATTGACATAGACTCTGAGTCTAAGGAGTTCACAAGGGGGATACTGAGGAGGATACCAAGGCTGAGGTCAACGATTCGGGCGGAGAGGAGGACAGTGATCCTGAGTGGTATGACACTCAGGATATCATGTAGGTAGAGAGGGCAGAGTAGAGTGCAGAGAGGGTGACTCTAGTTTCAAAGGAGCCACTCTCTCAGGGCCATCAGAGGGGAGGATGAGTCCATTGTAGCAGGATGCTACGTTACGCTCCAACCACAGAGAGGAGTACCTCAGTCAGTGGCGGCATCTATGGCAGGTGCTGACCCTAGAGATCCATCCTGGAGGCCCAATGATCCAAGTAAGTTATCTTCCCTTTGCTTCAAGTTAGGATTGCTTTTAATTGCCATCTCTCCTTTTATTTACACTTGTGTTTATTTCTTGCTTTATTTCTAATTTGTTTTCTCCTTTTTTTGTAGAGACCACTGATGAGTGGCAAGACCTGATTCACAGGGTATGCACTGATACCCTGATGATCCCTATGGAGAGGACCCATGCAGAACTATCTATGGATGTAGGTGAGCCCTCAGCAGCTGGCAGACATACCGATGTCTTTTCCCCCATCTGGAATGTGGCCAGGATGGTATCTACCCTCTGTACTGAGCTGGGAGGGTATAGGAAAGTAGAGCGCCTGATGAGGAGTCATTCTCATGGCAAGACTGCAGCTGCCCCTTGGGATCATGAGCCCTACGTGCACTTAGAGTGCCGGTGTAGCTGGAGTCCTAGGCATGAACATACACCCTCAAAGGGATCTCATAGGGGTTGAGAAGCCACTTGGGTCTCTTTAGATTTTTGTATGATGTTTTTGTATTTCCTGGGATCTTTGATTGCATTTTGACCATGCTTAGTGCATGATGGCATTGTATAGGAATTTTTACCATTTATATATATATATATATATATATATTCTTTTTGGATCAGACTCTTGGCATCTATGACCTTGCTTCCATTTCCGTTTCGGCATGTAAACTATGATGTTTATGCTTATATGCTTTTTACAATGTATGCAATGGAAAAAAAAATGATACAACTGTTTACTTTCTTTTTTGTATTTCATGATGCTGATATATGATAATGTAGATACAAATTGATTTTGAAATTTTAGTTTCTTTAAGAAATTTTGATACCTCATATCTATTTTGGCAAAGTGGTGAAGATAAGCCGGTATGATGAGTAGATAAACCTACCCCACTCCTAACTCCACGCAACTAGTAAGATGCGAGGGTTCATCACTGAGAGCTAGAAAGGGCACATGTTATGAAATGTGTTGAAATGATAGTGATGAAAGATAAACGAAGTCTTTGGTGGAACCAAATTAGGATGCTACAAGACTACTCTACCCGAGTGACTCCATAGTTTGGGATGTAACTTGCTTTGCGGTTTATCTAGACTTAGATCCATAGATGGCCACATGGTAGAAAAAATATGGGTTTTAGGATTTTTAACTCTCTTGGAATTTTGGACATCTGATTCATTTGATTTTGACTCAAGACTTCAAGATTTAAATTGTTTTTTTTATGACCTTTAACGTTTGTTTGTCAAGAGGACACCCTACAGCTTGCCCCATGCTACTAGTAAGAAGCGTGGGTTTATCACCATGGGCAAGGCATAAGCGAGTAAGGGCATTTCCATCCTTTCCCAACCCTACATCACTAGTAAGAGATGCAAGCTCATCACCAAAGGTTGGTGGGGCAGGGAAATGTGTAAATTTTAAAATTCTTCTGTTTGATCTATATTTGACTCGTTTACTTGAGCAAAGTGTCAGCATGCTCTTAATTCCAAAGAGATATACATATGGGATAGATGTGACATGATGAAGCTTCTAGAACAAACCATAGGAAAGACACCTATCCTAAGAAGAAACCAAAAGTGAGAACAAGTACCTGCAGACCTTGGTATGGTTACCATTAAGATTTTGTCATATCTAGCTTTATTTGATGAAATGATTCTGAAATAGTTGATGATATTATGGAAATGGAGAAGTATGATTAGAGTCTTTATGCCAATACCTTCAGAAGTTTCGTAATGAATTTCTTTGAGAATAAATTCCTTGATCACAAAATTGTATGAAACAAGCAAACAAAATGATCCTAATTATATGAAGATGCAATGTAGCTATAATTATACAAGTAGTGCTGGTTGCTTATGCATAGAATCATTTAAGGAGTAGGGAATTGACTCATTTCACCAAATTCTTCACCTTCTAGTGTGCATAATAGATATGCACCATTTCCATAGTCCTTCATGACTTGGTATGGGCCCAACCATCTAGGTTGCCAGAATTTCCTTCCTTCGCCGGTCTTTTTGTCGATCCGACTGTCTAGCCTTAGAACTAAATCACCTTCATATATGTCTCATTTATAGATCTTCTTGTTATATTACTAGCACATCTGGTCAGCATAGACTCTATGCCACTATTTAGCATCTAACCTAGCTTCATCTAGGATTTCTAGTTGGGAGAGACGTGCTTCTCTGTAAGCGTCTTCATGAGCTAGGATCCCTTGCTAATGAGATATTGGTAGACTAGCGTATTTCAACCTCAAGGGGCGAGAACTGGCTTAGGTGCCCCGAATACTAGCGTAGAAAGTGAGTTGCTCCTTTTGGTGTTCTTATCTGCAGGTTTGGTGGGCCCATAAGGCTTCGGATATACAGTCTTCAAATGCCAATCTCATACTATAATATTTCTTGAGTCACCATCTTTGATTGGATGAATGGTGATTTTGAACATTTTGTTTGAATGCTCTCAGCTTGTCCATTGAGCTTTCCAAGTAATGACAAGGAGGCCAGATTCATCTGAAGGTGGCTTCATTTTAAGATTTATTGCACAGATTTTGGCTGTGTCAACTTTTTCGATTCCTCGTGACAATATAATGTCCCATTATCCGAGATAATGATTCCCTGCGGTTACACCGTATCTGTACACATGATTCTGGATTCAAAATGAACTTGGAAATCTATTAGAACCCAGTACAATAGTAATGAGGCATAGTACTCTACCCACTTGGTAACAACGCTTCTGGTGGCCATGATTATGAAATTATGGCCATCTGTGGATGAGGGATTCCAGAATTTCCCTATCAAATCGAGGCCCCATGTAGAATATAGGGCCATGTCAGTAGCCCGATTGGTATGTAGCGTCAGCTTGTGCTTGAGACATGAATGGGATAACCTCATAGCATCTTAGAGACTTCCCCGAGGAGTTACTACCAATTGTGAGTCTCCTAACAACCTGATATTATTCAGATATTCTGATCCTGATTAGCTAGGACGAGAATCCATCCAGGAGAGAGGGCTTCGTCACTTGGCGCCGTTGTTTGTACATTCAAAATTTATGTTTATGGATGGAAAATGGTAGGACATCTTCCCTCAGGAGAAGCCTAAATATTACACCTGCCCCGGAAGTCTCCGTAGACGACGTATCTAGCTCCACATTATTTTTTAGAATGGAGAGTCCATATTAGATACCCAGCTAAGAGTAATCGACTGGGTGTTGATGAATCCTACTTGTTGGAGTTAACATCTAGCTACTCTATCATCATGCAGAGATACCATTGGGTAGAATTGAGAACTCAACACCTAGGGTGTAATCCCATGCTTATAGAATCAAATGGTTTAGTGAACATTGGTTATGTATCCTGTAATCTAGTAATTCAACCCCTATCATTTCCTGTAGTAGTTCCTAATGCATACTGCCTTCTACAATATTAGCCTTGAGGATTTGAGGGCTGGGATCATCTTGGCTAGGCTTCCATAGTGTCAAGATCTATTGTAGGATACTAGCTTCAATATCTTTTGGTTTCATCGTCGGTTTCGATGTTAATATTAAGTTGGTTTGTTGGGAGTTCAAACTTCGAGTGCATTACCTTGTCTTTTCTTTAGGTCAGCTCAGGTGGGACATCGAGGTGGTTCCATATGGATCACCTTTGGCTATGAACACCTTTCCTAAATGTAAGAATCTTACTTCTGTGAAATAAAATCTGTCATGGGATTACCTTCAGTAGGAAGATGTATCCATGGTCGGCCGAGGATCATATTATAGTTACGTTTCCCGATCTATGAGATATAAAACTGCAGTCAGGATTGTTTTGGGTCCTTCAGAGTGACCGGTAGTATTACTAGTTCCAATCGAGGTGGCTTTAAGGCTATCAGTAGCCTTGTTGGCGTATTTCGAGTTTGTGGAAAGAGGATTTGACATTGTCTCCATACCCTAGTGGTTTGAAGGAAAGAGAAGGGATACTATGTTAACCACTGCCCCATCATCCAACCATCACACATTTCACAGTGAATTGTTATAAACCCATGAGGTTGCAAATGTATCAGTGCTAGATCACCTCGGTGTGTAATCTCACGCGATTGCTTCAATTGGGATTTGAAGTTTAAATCCTTGCTTAAATATGAATTCAGATATCCCTATCCGAGCTGCCCCGAATTCGGATTTGGATTCATACACCTCAGTCTACTATGGTTTGCTACCAATGTTGAGTCTTCTAGGACCCTGGAGTGATGTTAACATAGATGGCCTACTTACCTAAGATGAGGCTCTAAACGAGCAGCCCTATGGGACTCAGCGATGAATTCTTTAGTACAGTCCAAATTTAGTTTAAAGGAAATATGGTGAGAAGGTTTTTGTTAGATCACTAATTAAATATGTAGGCACCTACCCCAGCTCTTACTAATGACATTTAGTTGGATGTTAATGGAGTCTCCGATAGGTAACTTGGACTTATCTGAGCATTGGAATATTCTCGTGTCCTTGTTAACATGCTTCTACGGGTAGTTTGCAGCGATCTACTACTCCACTAGAACTGACTATCTTGGGTCGCGGTATGACTTGCCTACATTGTGGCGCAACTAATGGATTTAGTGACATTTGAGGCTTCATGATCATGGTTTCCTAGTCAATTCAACACCCTTTGTAGTAGTTCCTAATTGAATTTAACCTGTTGTTTATCGTGATTTGGGAGTGGATCATTGAAGATCTTAAGGGGTGCATTTTGACTAGGAAACTGCACCTAGTCTCAAGATCTATTGTAGGTGCCAACTGATCCTCTGGATTCTGCGTCAAGAACATATCTATGAAAACTTGTCTTTGTTGGGAGTCTGGCAAACTCCGAGTGCATGAATGGTATTGGCCTTAAGTCAGCCTAGGTGCCTCTCAAACGGTTTTGCAGCACCTGTGGGAAGGAATATCTTTCTTTAGTAAGTCCAAAAACCTTACTTTTTGAAATAATGCGAGAAGGTTTTTGCCTTAGATCACTAATGTATCCATCGTAGGCACCTACGGGTCTTACTAATATTTGTTGGATGTTATCCTGATCTCCGATAGGTAACTTGGACTCAATCTGAGAGGAATATTCTCGTGTCCTAAGTTGACATGCTAGTATGGGTAGTTTGGCAATCTATCATGGCACTAAACCGACTATCATTGGGTCTTAGCGTGTTTCGACTCATGGAACTAATTTGTGGCGCCATAGCCTAATGGATTTGAAGTGAAAGTTGAAGGGAACTTCATGATCATGGTTTCCTGTCATCGTCACACCCTTGCACGTTTGTCCTAATTGAATTATAAACTTAGACTTGTTTTCGTGATTTGGGAGTGGATCACCTTGGCATGTAATCTTAAGGGTCTATTGCAATTTTGTTTATTTCGAATACTGCATTCTGTAAAAGTATTTGGCTGTCCCAAAGTGATGTAGGATTTGCCAAGAACATATCTATGAAAACTTGTACTTATGTTCCTCTGGAAAATGTTGCAGTGAATGTTAATTAGATGACCTAAACCTAATGCCTCTAAACGAGCAGCCCTGTGGGAAGGATAATTCTTTAGTAATTCCAAAAAAGAAATATGCGAGAAGGTTTTTGTTAGATCACTAATTAAATCGTAGGCACCTACGGGTCTTACTAATATTTGTTGGATATTATCTATCTCCGATAGGTAACTTGGACTCAGTCTGAGAGGAATATTCTCGTGTCCTTGTTACATGCCTCTATGGGTAGTTTGGCGTCTATCTCCACTAAACCGACTATCTTGGGTCGCGGTTGACTTCCTAATTGTGGTGCAACTAATGGATTTAGTGAAGTTGAGGCTTCATGATCATGGTTTCCTGTCATTACACCCTTGTTTGTCCTAATTGAGATTTAGACCTGTTGTTGTTCGTGATTTGGGAGTGGATCATTGAAGATCTTAAGGGGTGCATTTTGAGGGGAAACTGCACTCTGTAAAAGTATTTGGTGTCAGTGATGTAGGATCTGCCAAGAACATATCTATGAAAACTTGTCTTTGTTCCTCTGGCAAATGTTGCATGAATTTATTGTAGTCATGGCATGTTCTAGTGTCATGGCCTCAGATTTTGTGAAAACCAAAATATGAATTAGGATTGTAATTCCTAGTCTGCTGGTTTGGCATGCATATTGTGGCCCAAAACTCTGATCAAACCACTTGCCTATTAGGATTAAAGTTTTACATTTTTCTGTTTTTGGTTTTGGTTTTGGTTTTGATATCCAGTTGAGTTTTGGCTTGGACCCTGTGTAGGGTTTCGCCATTGTTGTTGTTGTTGATGATGGATGATTGAAATCCACTACATTGATTGTTGGGGTAAAGTTGTTATTTCGTTGGTTGTTTACTAGTGGTGGAGTATTCACAACATTTACCCTTTTCAACTTGATCAGGTTACTCCATTCGTTGTCATTTCGTGATTTTTATTAAGGATTTTAGGTCCTTGATTGGTATTTGTGGTGGTAGGATAAGCCATCGTATTCTGGTTGGAGGTGATTAACCTCCCATTTGTTTCATACGTCTTACGACCGCTATCTATTTTCTGCTTGATCTATTCAGAGAGTGCTCTCAAGTACTTCATCATAAGTCCTTAGTGGGAACTTTTGGACTTCTTCCTTCGCTTTATCTACTGAGAGAATGAAGGAATAAATCACATAATTCCATTTGGTCCATATTTAGAGCACTGGCTGAAGAATAAAAAACTGTACGCCACCTTTAGATGAAATGAGAAACAGATTCATTGTGTTCCTGCTTAATGTGCAAGAATTCCCTAATTCCTATTCTTAATAGTTTGTTCATGTCAAACGCCTTAATGAAATCTGAAACGAGTTGTTTAAATGAATGGATGGAAGCCTCGGGTATTCTATAATACCAATTGAGAGCGATACCTTCCAAAGTTTTGGGGAATATTTTAGCAACAACCCCATCCCAAGGAGAGTAGTTCTCGAATAGCTGTGGCATAATCCTTGATATGTGCATTTAGAATCTCCCTCACCTTTGCATTTGGAAAAATCAGGAAGAGGTCTTGGAAGCATAACGATTCGTATGGTGAAGTCTAAGGGTTCTTTCAAATACTCTGAATAAGTCCCTATTCGCATAGGTTTCGACCATTGATGGTGCTTGCTGAGGGGGTGGTGGTGGAATGGGTTGTTGGTATGGTGTAGTATGTACGCATTGGCAGGGGCATAAGGAAGCCCTTGTGTTTGAGAAAACATGTAAGGAGAGGAGAACATGTCCCCTTGTGGTGATTTGGAGTACATGTTTAAGTATGAAGGGGTATTATCTAGGAATGGATTATTTTGTACTAGATCGAGAGGGTATCGGAATGGTGTTAGAAATGGCGGGTTCTTGTTGGCGTTTGTTGTGAATAATGAGGAGGTCATGCCTAATGTGCCTATTCCTGTGAGGAGGTCTACTTGGCTAGGATGGCATGTAGAGGATTGGAATTTCCTGCCTGTATGAATTGCAGAATTTTGACTTACTTGAGCAAGTTCCAACCCCCTAACTTTTTCTACTAAGGTTAAAATGACCTCATTTGGTGAAGTCACGATATTTTTCCTTAGTGGCGTTTGTTGCATACCCTGATGTTGTATAGGCATGTGATACCCTGCTATGAATTGATCACTTCCCTACCAAGTTTCCCCGAGGGTATTTCCTGTATGTGGTGGTATGGAGGTATTTTCTTGAAAAGAGACCTCGGGTTGTGTTTGTAAACTCCCTATGGGTGGGTACATACTTCAAGAGCGTTGTTCATTCCTGGCATAACGTACTAAATGTTCATCATCTAAAACTAGGTATGGGTCTGATTGTCTACTAATTTGTGGTCTAAGTAGTACCTGAGGAGATGAACCAGATTCTCCTGTGAATGTCATATTGTTCGAGCCTGAAGGTTCTATTTGTTGTGTTTGAGCGAGCTAATCCAACTCCTCTATTTGGAAAGATGAACTATATCTAGTCCTTTGAGATGGAGTTTGTGTTGATAATTAGTTATTTGAATAGTTGTTCACCCCATACTGAGAGCGAGGGCGATGACTATCTATTTAGTTGATCATAGTATGCCTCAAGACCTAGGAGAGGTCTACCATATGCATCAAATCCCGACATATTCGGGGGGTATATGAATACCCGCAGAATAATGGGAAGAAATGAAGATGGATGAAAGAAAATAAAACACTAAAAGGGGAAAGTTGAAAATGAAGCAACTGTTCCTTTCATGTTGGGTTCACCAATTTTTTTGGTGAAGCTGATGTGAAGGCTAATGAGATGGAAAAGATGAAAAGATTATACTAATTGGAAGAACAAGTAGAAATAAGACTCCGAATCATAAGGTAGGAAGTTCACGTCGGGTTCACCAATTTTTTACGATGGAAAAGTGACAAGCAAGCGTGGGAATCTTCAAGTAACTCTTCCGCACACCTGACCTCCTGAGGTCATGCCGAGACAACCGGTGGGGATGGAATACATGTGGGATGCAGACAAACTAGTTAGGCAATCTTATGTCTTCGACGCGCACTATTGGAAACTGTGAATCTAAGGCAAAGAAGGCCCTCCTAACCTGAACTAGTGTGATAGATCGATCGACAAGGATGACTGCTCGAAGGCTCCAATCAATATCGAGCTCTGGCGTGATTCAGTCTATGGGTTGTGGGATACGTGGAAAATAACCTGGGATGGTTTCGTGTATATCTCCAGACAGGTTCATAGGGTGGATGATGGGTATAGCGGACTCTACGGGTGATTATTTGGTCTAGTCTAGAATTACTTAGCTTTATTAGTTGCTACATCTAACAAGGATAACTGTTCGATTATTATAGGTGGAAGTGGAGTAGATATAAATACTAATGTGTGTAGGCCAGCATCTATGTCTAATTCACCTATAGATTCATTGGGTTGTGGGATTTGTGCGTCACAACCATAGATTCATAGTTTTGTGGTCCTGCTATGGTCATGTGCAGAACCAGTCCCTAATCCCTAGTATCCAATAGTCGTATGCCTTTCTCAGCCTCTATATTTAGAATTAATAGTTGTGTAATCTTCTCAGAGTATCTCACAGGCATTCGTGCAACCTGAATTCTTAAGCTGGTATCTATGTCAATGAGAGTGTCTCCTATGTCTGGTTGTGGGACCAAAGGATCACAACCGAACGTTTTCTCTCTTTCAAGCCCTTCTACAGTCATGCGGATATATATCTAGGATAATCTGTAGTTTGGTTTATTTGACCAAAACGTATGCGCTTTGTCATCTTCTATGTTTAACCTGCTTAACTGGAAGCTGATTTGTTGTAAGTTTGTTGTTGTTCGGAAGACTTGGATCCTAAGATTCTGATCTATATCAGTTATTTTTGCAACAAGATTGGGTTGAGGCATGATTGGCTCGAATACATATTCTCTAGGCTCCCTAGGTCCCGTGATTGTCATACAAAATCAAAAATATAAATCCAACTAAAGCAAAGTAAACTTAATTATGTAAAGTGGAATCCACAGCATATGTAAATTCTCTATTGTTGTATTTTTGACAAAGTATTTAACAAAATCTAAGATAACAACTATTTAATAGGAATTGAAAGAGCAATTATTTATATATCTAGAAAATAACAACTAAGCTCATAATGACGAATTTAAAACAAACAAAGTAGCCGAGTATAGCTACCTACCTATGTAGTTGTGAATCTATTGTGAATAACCAAATAACTAATCTAATCTATTTGAATGACTCCCCGATCTTACCTTAGAAGTAAGGAATGAATCATAGTTTCTCAGAAACTATTAATCCCCACAGCTTCCCCAGCAATATTGAAAGTGAGATTGACTGAAATGAAAGTTATTCACTACTCTATTTGATATGTTTCTAAATAGAATTTTGATAGCTTGAACCTAGATTTTGCAAAATAGTGGTGAATCTGATGGTGTGTGTGTGCTTTGTTCCCCTTAGCGTGGTCTCCTCGTTCCTTCGTGCTCACATCGAATCCAGAAAAGCGTGTAATTACTAGCATCAATAGAAGTAGGTTTTGGAACAATGGCAGCTTTGGATGTAAACTGAATACAATGCGAGTAGGGGAGGGATAGCGTAAGAGAACAGAACTTGGCTTATGCAATTCCTAGCAGGATTTATTGCGAGTCATGCAACATAAAACGTCCAGAACCTGAAACTATCCTATTTGATGAGCAAAACCTGCAACTTTAATGGCTTCCTACTGAAAATTAAATTTTTCTACCTTAATGAACTGCATGAAGCAATGACAGAACTTACACAAGATGGATATGTGGCTTTCTAATAGAAAAATAACACTAACTAAGCATGCAACGAACAAAACTATGAATCCTAAGAAAAATTGAAAGACCGAACTACTGAAATGAGAAATTGAGAGGTAAATTTGAGGGGCCATTTTCTTGAGCACAAGCCAACTATTTATAGTATTTCCATTTACCCAAAGGTAAAACCAAATTGATCTCTTAAACCATAAACAATGCCAAAACACTATTCCAGGGAACCAGAATCATTAATGCAAGCAAAAGGCGGATGAAAAAAGATGGTAAATGTTGAAAATTTACGTGAGTCACGTTATAAAGAAGCATTTATGGAAAATACGTGAAGGACCGCTCGCCCTGAGCAGGGCGGTGGTTACAGGACCGCCGCCCAGGTGGCGGTCACAAGGGCAGGGCGGTGGTTTCGTAACTGAAAGACAAAAAATGCAAAGGAAAAGAGGGGAAAAGAGCAAAACAAAGCATGTGGAGGCTAAGCGGGGCATGTGGGATGTTAACGTACACTTGGAGAGATTTTCCAGATCCCGAATACCTTACGAGTAGACTTGTATCATCATTGGGGCATGTGTAACATCGTTCTGGTAGCGCAATACCCTTACAATTTTGGGTACGTACAGTGTGTCCCTCAACCCTAATAAGTGATAACTTTGGAGTTCCCAAGGTGGTAAGCCATTGAACTCCTAACACAATGTCTGACTCCTCCCATGGGTAATGGCATACATATTGCTAGTTAGCAAGTAATATCCCATGGTGAGATTAATGTTATGACATTTTCTTGAATAACTAACAATTTTCCCATCAGTGATCATGACTTGACATTCTAGAGCTAGACAAACAAATCAGTTTAATCATACTACCAAATTATGATTGATGAAATTGTGAGTGCTACATGAATCAATCAACATTGTTACCCTCTATTTTTTTAAGAATCCAACTACTTTGAGAGTTTGGGGAGTGCTAATACTGGAAATTGCATGGCATGATATTATTGGTTTGGGATCTCCTAATTCCTCCTCTGTGCTCTACCTCTTCATCTTCTTCATTTTCTTCTTCTTCAATAGGTCCCTCAATGTAGAACAACTTCTTTTCAACACACTTATGTCCTAGTCAAAATTTGTTGTCATAATTAAAACATAACCCTTTAGCTCTCTTTTCTTCAATTTGTTAAGGCTTCAGTCTCACTAGCCAAGGGAATGATGGTGGAAGGTTGCTACGATTTTTGATATTACTGACAGTTTGTTTCCTACTGGAAATAAATTTTTCCTCTGCCCTATGTGCCATGATCATAGAGTCTGAAACCTTGTGAGGATTAAACATACACACCTCGGTCTCAATTTGTTCTTTAAGACCCCCAAGAAATAAGTCATTCAAATTATCTTCAGGAATATTTTCCACCCGTAAGGAAAGGTTTTGGAATTGATGGATGTAATCTTTGACTGTTCTTGTTTGTCTGAGCTTTGCTAATTGACTGAAATAATTTTTTGACACACTAGAACTATAGTTTAATTGCAAATCTTTGGTGAATATTGTCCATGTAACATTGAGGCCACTCTTTTTCCTTTGATCACATAACCATTGATACCAAATGAATTGGTCAGGTTCAAGATACAACGATGCCATGGTAACCTTTTGTCCCGATGGAATCTGATGAAAATAAAATAAATTATCCATCTGGTTAATCCAATTGAGTGGATCCTTTCCATCAAACTTACACATTTCCACTTTTGGAATCATGTTACGGGCTTGCAGAGTGTTTTTATTTGGATTGGTCATGTTTGCAGATCCACCCTAGCTAGTTTGTCTATTACTTTGACCTAAAGATCCACCCTGGTTAATATGAGTATGATTGAGTTGTGGCTAATTAGGAAGGATATGATAGACCCATGATATTGTAACTAAATTGGTGAATGAAATCCTCTAATCATTGTCCAATCTTTTCTACATCTTCTTTATTGGCCACTCTACCCTCGAGGTTTCACAACTCTAACTCAAGATAGTTGACCTTATGGTTAGTTGAAGTAAACCCTAACCCTGAGGACTCTGTAGATACCCCTTCTGACTCTAACTCCTCAACTATTATCTCATCCTTATCAGGGATTTTACCCGGAGTGATGGGATTATTTTGGCCTCTGGTTGAAGGCCCAGCCATGATGCCCCAAACGGTAAGTTTTAAGGATAAAGGTTGAAATTTAGGGATTGGGATTTCAATAGGATTTTGAAATTTTTTTATAAAAATCAAATAATGAACTCAAACTAATTTATAATATTCTTTCTGGAAACATAAATAAATTTTAAAAATTCCACGAACTACACTCTAGGTAGCTGAATTATGAAAAAACATAAAACCGCTATAACTATTGAAAAAAAAAGTCACAAATTCTTAAAATTTGGAGGGAAACTTACTTGACTGATTTTACCACACCACAGAAAAATTTGCAGAAATATTCGCTACTGATTTTGAGATATGGAAGAACCTTCACAATTAGGGTTTGACGCAGTGCTGGCCGAGTTCAAGCTCTGATACCACTTGTAATGTAATTACTTGTATAAATCAGATTATTAGTAAAAATATAACACCAATGAACACAATATTACAGATAAATGATCTCAATTTGCAAGAAGAATAGCTTAGCCACTTCAAGGGGGAAACCTCCAAACTAGACAATAAGACTCAAATGTTGAATATGATGATCAACTACAACCTACTAACCCCTATATATACTATTCCTATGTTATGGCCAGCCACTAAGGCCGACCCATTAATGAAAATATAACATATATGAAAGGGATATATAATGATAAGAAGTTATGATAGCCACAAGTCAGCTATATACATCTAATGTAAGATATATGATTAAGGGCATAGCACTTATGGATTGCAAGAAACTGTGCATGGTTAAGGTTGTTGAAAGATGAAAATCAGAAAAATCACAATGAGTAAAGTTTGCATCTGCATCAATAATGACGAAAGCAACAAAGAAAAGGGGCCAGGAGCTCATGTATTTGGTTACACTCCTTAGAGGTTGGGACGAAGATGAGGGTAAGAACACCCCCATCCCTCCTGCAGTGTAGAGTGTCATTAGAGAATTTGAGGATTGCATGCCGAAATCCTTACCACCAGAACTACCACAGAGAAGAATGATTGATCATCATATTGAGGTAGTGCTAGGGGCGAGGTCCCCATCTCAAGAACCTTACATGGTAACAGACCCGTAAATGGTAGAACTTAAGAAACAGTTAAGTGAGTTAAGAATCAGACCATCAGGGTCACCCTATGGTGCACAAGTGTTGTTTAAAAAGAAAAAGGATGGGGTGTTGTGATTGTGTGTTGACTATTGATCTCTTGACCATTTGACAAGGAAAAACATATATCTGGTACCCTTGATCACAGATTGTTTTGACCACCTTATAGGGGTGCGTTACTTTTCCAAATTGGACTTGAAAAAGGGTTATTATCAAGTTCACGTAGCAATAGGAGATGAAAAGAAAACCTCCTATGTGACCAAGTATGGTTCTTACGAGTTCATGGTGATGTCATTTGGGCTTTGAAATTCCCTGACCACCTTCTATACTCTAATGAATGATGTGTTCTGTCCATTGCTAGACAATTCAATGGTAGTATAAATGGATGACATTCTAGTGTACAATAAGTCAATGGAGGATGACAAGGTTCACCTAGCTGAAGTGTTCGAGTTGTTATACGAGCACAACCTCTATGTCAAAAAGGAGAAGTGAAAATTTGCACAAGGAGAAATGAATTTCCTTAGCCACGTTGTTAGCAAGGGAGTTATCAAACCGGATCCAGAGAAGTTAAGAGCCATCAATGATTGGGAATCTCCAAAGAATGTCCATGAGGTGAGGTTTGTGTAAAGCTACATACTAAAAAAGGTTTGTGTAAAGCTTTTCAAGGTTGGCTGCCCTGCTCACAGACTTATTGAAAAAGGACACAAAGTGGCTTTGGTTTGAGAAGCAACGAGAAGCATTTGAGATGCTTAAGAAAAAACTTACATCCGAGCCTATCCTAGCACTTCCATATTATGGGAAACCATTTGAGGTGCAAAAAAATGCATCCGATTATGTCATTGGGGGATTCCACATGCAGGAGGGCCACCCCATATACTTTAAGTCTAGGAAATTAAACGATCGGAAATGGAATTACCCAGTTCATGAAAAAGAGATGAACACTACAGTGACTTCCTGAAAGGTTTGCACCACTATTTTTTGGGTGCACCATTCATAGTATAGATGAACAACATCTTCTCAACTTACTTTAAAAATCAAGAAAAGCTTACCCTTAAGCAGGCTAGGTGGCAAGAATTCCTTGCTGAGTTTGATATGGAAATCAATTACAACCCAATTAAGAAAAATGTTGTTACAGACACACTCAGCCATAAGTCACAACTTGCAGCCATGACACAGAGTCTCATTTCTATGCATACTGATAGTTCAGTTCATCTTGCAGAGGTGATGGTGGATCAGTTGAAAGAAGGGCTAACTTAGGATCCCCAAGAAACATAGTTGGTTCGACATATCTAAGAAGGCAAAACTCAGAATTTCTTGATCTGTGATGGATTGTTAGTCTTCACTTAGAGTTGAATCTATGTTCCCAAATGGGGGAAGTTGAGAAGGGAGTTGTTGCAAGAGTTCCACGACTCCGTATGGGCAAAAGAGTACATTAACACTCATGAAAAGAGGGTTTTACTAGTTGAAGATGAGAGAGGATGTTGATGAGTTTGTTCATTCTTGTCTCACTTGCCAACAAGATAAACTAGTTTACAAGGCTCTAGTAGGGACCCTACAACCATTTTCAATTCCTATTAGATTGTGGGTAAGCATGATTTTAGACTTTATCACTCAATTACCTAATTTAGATGGAAATACTAGCATTCTAGTGGTTGTAGATAGGTTTTCAAAAAATGTCACCTTCATCGCATGTGAAGTGTCGTGCAGAGCAAAAGATGTTGCTATGTACTTCTTTAGTTATGTTGTGAAATATTGGGGTGTTCTGTTGAGCATTCTCTCAGACAGAGATGCTCGCTTTACTAGTAATTTCTGGTTATAATTGTTCAAATTGATGGGGACCAAGTTGTTAATGAGTTCTAGCCATCACCCAGAGACTGATGGTTAAAAAGAGAGAATCAACATAATATTGAAGGATTACTTGCGGCACTATGTGTGATCTGATAATCAAATTGGCCAAAGTTTCTTGATGTGGCTCAGTTTAGTTACAATCTTAAAAAGGCATCGATGAGTGGATACTCACCATTTCAATTGGCAACGGGACAACAACCGTTGTCATTGCAAATAGTGATGAGTGACTATCTCAGTCACTGCATGTCAGCCATTGAGTACTTAATAAACTGGAAAGATAGAGGGGTGAGTGGACCAAGTTGTGGGGCAAAAAGGGGGTCTTGAGTGGATGCATTTTTTTGAAAAAAAACTTCAACTTGTACGAGTTTTTCAAAATAGTTACACTCAAAATTGGAAGATGTTGTAGAAATATGAATTGTAAAATTTTGAGTCTAGTTTCTAATATCCTAAATTTTATTGAAAACAAATAAGTTTAAGTGGGTCAAATAACTAAAATACCAACAGATGCTCTTGTTTTTGTTAAAAAACATAATAGAGTGACTTTTACCAAGCATATTTAGTATTTTTGAAAACCCTTTTGTAGAAAGAGCTAGGAGCATCTAGTTTGGGTTCCATTTTTTTAAAGATTTTTTTAGCAAATATGTTTTTTATTTATGATTTTTCTAGTAGAAAACTTTTATGTTTTGAAAAATAATCGAGCTCTGACCATGCCCCTCCCCTCCACCTAACTACCTCAAAAAATATTGAAAATTAGAAAAAAATTTTAATATGTATAGAATTATGCCTAGTTTGGGCTAGTATAATTTTTTTTTAATTTTGATCACCCAAAAGAAATATACACCATGAAAGATATGACATATTTACACTTCAAACAATAGCTATGAAAAGGCATAGTTAGAAAATAAATAATATGGAAACCTTATATAAGTAAGAAAATTTGGAAAATTATATTTGTAGAAAGAAGAGACTATGCTCTACATCGTGGTATAATTTTTTTAAAATGGATTGATTTTTTTATTTTGATTTATCATAGAGGAAGTTTCATTTTTACATTTTCTTGTAAAAAATCGTTGTTTGTTGTGTTTTTGTAGGTCCATGCCTCAGGGTTGGGGATCCAAACTGGATCCTAAACCTCGAGGCATATCTTGGGGAAAGAGCAAACGCAAAATGCGTATGCGTTTTTCTTTGTTTTATATATTGTGGCCCCCCAACGTCCCTTTCATCTCTTTCATGGGAATTCTGCAAACATTCTGTTTTGTCTACAATATTCTCTACATTCTTGCATGATTTTTTAGTATTTAATTTTGATCCCTTCCCCAATGGTTGATTTTTTCTAATCATGGGTGATAAACGTCGAGCTAAGGACAAGAGGAAAGTCAAGAATAAGACACCTGAGAAATTAGAAGAGAAGAGAATAAAGAAATTGAAGAGAATGCAAAAACTTTGAGCAAGGCAAGGTACATTTGCTATATCAAATGTAGCTAATGTATTAGAAAATTGGGATGAAATACATAATGAAAATGTAGAGAATAATGATTTTGTAATGAATAATGATATTGAATTGAATGATAATGTTGGTATGGATGAAGAAATTGATATGAATCCTATTGTTGAACCCTTACTTGATAATCCAAATGTTAACCCCAAAATTTCTATGAAAAAACTGAATGAAGAAAGTAACCTTGTAAATGAATCTTCACCTCTAAGAACACCTCCTTCCATTTCGCGAAGAAAACCAATTCACTTATTTGAAATTGATGAAAAATTATAAAACCAATGCCTAACAAAATGTCTAAAAAAAATGTGAGAAGAAAAGATAGTGGAATTTGGGATAATTACTTTGAGAATTTAAATGAGACACAAAGATATCAATTATTTGTTTCATTTATGAAATTAATTAAGATAAGACCTATAATGAAGACCCTAGGGTTAAGAACATCTAATGTTGTTGATCAAAATGCGTCAATTGTTGAAAACATACATAGAGCATACCAAACTGTACGTGGCAAAAGATGCACCAAATATAGTAATGCTACACAACGTGCACTAACTAATTTTCTATTAAGTGATAAAACAATTAATAAATGCTTGATTAGAAAAACAAGTAGTGCTTTGAAGCTAAATAGAAAAACACTAATGAAAGTAATAGAGAGACGTAAACATCTTGAGTTAGTCGATAATATTGACTATTGGGATTTCTCTAGCAGACTTCCACGAAAAGACAAGAATACATCTGATATTCTAAAATAATTAATCGTAAAACTTTGGAATGAGAACACAAGGGTGTCACCGAATAGAAGAGGTATAGTAAAAAGAAGAATAGGTTCTCATAATCGTGAATTGTGTGCAAAAAAATTCTTAGATATGACTCAAATAGAATTTTTCTCTAAGTTTATAAATGAAAATCCACAAATTAACATTAGCCAAAGATTCTTTGAAATGAGCAAGCCCTTTTATGTGAAAATCAATCACTCACGTACCACTTGTTGTTGCATGCATCATGTTGAATTTTCAATGCATTATGATGTTTTTTGTCAAATACGTAGTGTTTTACATACTGACATCATGTTGTAGGAGTGTGGAATAAATGTCCCAAAAAAATCTTCAAGGGAATTTATTCTGACAATATTTTGTGAAAAATCAACAAGACAATTTTTTTATAACAAAGCATGTTTGGATGGAACATGCAATGTATGCGGTGGCTTACCAAATTTGAACATTTGTATCCATGAGGAGAGTACATATTAAATAGAAAAAGAATTAGTTTATTTCACCAAATATAAATCGGTGGCATATCAATGAAAAGATGGAAAAGAATCTAAGAGGTGTGAGCTTGTTACAAAACAATTACCTATATCAGAATATATGGTCAAATTCAGAGAGGAAATTTTTTATGAGTATGCAAGGCACACACATAGAGCCCTATGGTTGGATGAACAATTCAAGTTAATAAATGACACATTCCCAATTGGTATTATTGTTTCAGTAGTTGACTTCGCAGATAATTACACATTACATCCACAAATGGAGGTTCAGTCTCAATATTATAACTTAGTGCAAGTTTCTATTTTTGTGAATATAACATTCATGCACTCTCCTGAAATCACTGAGTAAGATTGAAAAATATTAAGACAGTATCATTTCTACATCATTGATGATTAGACAAATTCTACAGAATATTGATACGGGTGTTTCCAGGTGTTTTATGCAAACTTGAATGAGAGGAACATTAGTTTCGATCAACATTACATTTGGTCAGACAACTACACATCACAATTCAAGAATGCACGGATGTTTTATTGGCTAAGTAGGATGCACAAAGAAACAAATTTACAACATATCTAGAGTTTTATTGAGGCAGGGCATGGAAAAGGAGAGCATGTGTGAAAAGAGCACTTAAAAGAGAAGAGTTAAAGTTTAAGGATGGTGCTAAATTTACAGATGCAAAAAGTATTGTTGATTGGTGTGTCAAGAATATGGGCCATGAATCTCAAGAGAGATCAATGGTTCATAGATATTTTTGGTTGATAGAGCAACGACATCTGACAAACTTTGAAGATTGTATGATAGTTACAGGATCAAGTGATATGCACTCATTCCGTAGTTCAAATGCAAATGCTTGGACTATTTATACTAGGTGCATGACATGCTTTTGTATATCATGCATTTATTTTGCATGGAATGAATGTGAGTCATAGTAGTGGGTGGATGAATAGAATTATAGACCTCTAATTCCACTCGACACACATCAAGTTCCATAAGCATTACAACTTGTAGGGTCTTCAGATCAAATGACAACATCACCCAACTTTGACCAAGTCTCTGATTTAGTGCAACAAGGTACATACATATATGTACATGCCGTGTTTTAGATTTATAAATTATTAAATGGTCAACTCTTAATGTATTTATAAATTGACTTAACAGTTTTACTTTGTGATACATAGGGCAAGTTTTTGCAGTTATTGTAATGGAATTTAATGAAGAGGGAACATACTATTTCTTATCTCGTTGTGTAGAGGGGGAAAAAATTGACTTCCACAGTCATTGATGGTGAAGACCTTGAGTGTCCCACTGGATCAGTGGTAGTCACTGGAACTTGGATTCGATGATATGCTATCAAAAAATCAAACATTTGATTGTTTGAAGACTATGAAGTACATCAGAAGATACTTCACTATTCATATTTGGTCCTTGAAAAAAATATTAAATTGATCAAATATGAATGTCGGCCATCAAACAAAAATTTGTGGAAGGTTTGTGAATTAGATCATGAAGCAATTCTTGCTATTTTCAAGAATAGAGTTGATCCTTGTAGTTCATTGGATTGAATTTTCAAAGGTATGTTCTTCATGAATTTAATTTGAATATTTAGTTAAATGATTTTTTTCAAATTTTGTATGATTTAAAATTCTATTTAATTGCTTACTAAAATGTTTATGTAGGTTAGTGGTGCCAAAAAAGCTTCAACCTTCACATGGTTAGCACTGTCAGTAGAGAATTTATTATTCTCGAAGCCAAGTGAAGCTAAGAAAAATTAAATATTATAAAGGAACAACAAACATAAATTCTCATTTCACCACCTATATTGTATGAACCACCTATATTATTTAGGTGAGTGGAAATGGATAACCTTACACTAACTCAGTCTGACTAGAGACGTAGAAAACCACGACACCCTTTCATAGAGGGCCTCGATGTGTAGGTCTTGGATCTGACACAACGTCTCTAGGTGCTACAAAGTATGAGAAATCACCCGTTAAAGATATGGTGTGATTGGGCCTCAGGGATCTTAAGCAAATATGCCCGGACGGGGTAGCCTGAAAGCATGGGGAGCATAGGGAACCAAAAAAAATGCTACACTAGCATTCACCTTGCCATCCCAACATTTTGGCATAGTTGGTTTGGTCCCATGAGCTTCTGTGTGCAAACTACAGTGTCTGGCATCCCTACACTGACTCAGAATGCACTATTTCACGCATTTGCAAACAATAGCACAAGGAAAAAACTAGATGGAGACGGTAAAAATTATGAGAGGATTTCATAGAGGGCCCTGACATAAAGGTCTCAAATTTGATGATACATCTCTAGGTGCCACTAAGTCTAAGAAATCACCTGTCAAAGATATGGCTTTTGGGTCTGAGAGCTCTTAAGGGACTACGCTTGGACGGGGTAGCTCAAAAGCATGGGCAGCATAGGGAACCAAAAAAAATCCTCCACTAGCATTCACTAAGCCACCCAGATGTGTTGACGTAGTTGGTTTGGTCCCATGAGCTTCTATTTACAAACTACATCCTCTGGCAACCCTATACTAACTCAGACTGCACTATTTCTCACATTTGCAAACAATATCACAACGAGAGAACCAGATGGAGACGAAGAAAACCATGAGATGATTTCATAGAGGGCTTAAAATTTAAACTCTTGGATCTAACGATATGTCTCTAGGTGCCACGGAGTCTAAGAAATCACCCATCGAAGATATGGCATGTTTGGGCCTTAGGGTTCTTA
The DNA here is from genome assembly GCA_019776745.2 of Taxus chinensis. Lineage (NCBI taxonomy): Eukaryota > Viridiplantae > Streptophyta > Pinopsida > Cupressales > Taxaceae > Taxus > Taxus chinensis. Next base: position 200,717,071 of record CM034153.1, on the reverse strand, counting down.
AGAGACTACGCCTGGACAAGGTAGCCCGAAAGCACGGGAAACGTAGGGAACCAAAAAAAATCCTCCAATAGCATTCACCAAGTCATATGGACATGTTGACGTAGACGGTTTGGTACCATAAGCTACCATTTGTAAAATACAACATCTAGCAGCCTTACACTGATTTAGACTACACTATTTCATGCGTTTAAAAACAATAGGATAGCGAGAGAACCGGATGGAGACGAATAAAACCACAAGAGGATTTTGTAGAGGGATTCAACATGGAGGTTTTGGATCTAACGAGACATCTCTAGGTGCCACACAATATGAGAAATCACATGTCAAAGATATAGTGTTTGGGTCTCAGGGATCTTAAGAGACTAAGCCCAAACGAGGTAGCATGAAAGAACAGGGAGCACAGAGAACCAAAAAAAACCTCTAGTAGCATTCACCAAGTGATTTGGATATGTTGGCATAGTTGGTTCATTCCAATGAGCTACCATTTGCAAACTACAGCATTTGGCAGCCCTACACTGACTCAAACTGCACTACTTCTCACGTTTGCAAATAATAGCACAGCGAGAGAACCAGATGGATACAGAGAAAACCATGAGATGATTTTGAATAGTACCCTAACATGGAGTTTTTGGATCTAACGAGATGTCTCTAGGTTCTACGAAGTCTGAGAAATCACTCGTCAAAGATATGACATGATTGGGCCTTAGGGCTCTTAAGTGACTATGCCCAGACGGGGTAGCCCGAAAGCACAGGGAACCAAAATGAATGCTCCACTAGCATTCACCAGGACATTTGGACATGTTTGCATAGTTGGTTTGGTCCCGCGAGCTTCCATTTGCAAACTAAAGCCTCTGGTAGACCTATATTGACTCAAACTGCACTATTTTATGTGTTTGTAAACAATAGCACAGTGAGAGAACCAGATGGAGATGGAGAAAACCATGAGAGGATTTCGTAGAGTGCCCCAACATGGAGGTCTTAGATCTAATGCGATGTCTCTAGGTGCCACGGAGTTCGAGAAATCACCAGTCGAAGATATGGCATGATTGGGCCTCAGGGCTCTTAAGCGACTACGCCAAGACGGGGTATCTCAAAAGCACTGGAAGCGTAGGGAACTAAAACAAATTCTCTACTAGAATTCACTTGGTTAGCTTAGTTGGTTTGGTCCCATGAGCTTCCATTTGCAAACTACAGCCTCTAGCAGCCCTACACTGAGTGAAACTGCACTATTTCACGTGTTTGCAAACAATAACACAGTGAGAAAACCAGATGGAGAAGGAGAAAACCGCGAGAGGATTTTGTAGAGTGCCCTAATATGGAGGTCTTGGATCTAATGAAACATCTCTAGGTGCCATAGAGTCCAAGAAATCACCTGTCAAAGATATGGCGTGTTTGGGCCTCAAGGCTCTTGAGCGACTACGCCTAGACGGGGTAGCCCGAAAGCACGGGTAGCGTAGGGAACCAAAATGAATGCCCCACTAATGTTCACCTATCCACCCCGACGTGTTTGTGTAGTTGGTTTGGTCCCACAAGCTTTTGTTTGCAAATTACAGCCTCTGGTAGCCCTACACTGACTCAAACTACACTATTTCATGTGTTTACAAACAATAGCATAGCGAGAGAACCAGATGGAGATGGAAAAAACCATGAGATGATTTCATAGAGTTCCCTAACATGGAGCTCTCGGATTTGACGAGATGTCTCTAGGTGTCACAAATTCTGTGAAATCACCCATCGAAGATATGGGGTGTTTAGGCCTCACGGCTCTTAAGCGACTACGCCTGAACAAGGTAGCCTGAAAGCACAGGGAGCATATGGAACAAAAAAAACCTAGCCACCCCAACATGTTGGCATAGTTGGTTCAGTCCCACGAGCTTCTGTTTACAAACTACAACCTCTGGCAGCCCTACACTGACTCAAACTACACTATTTTTCGCATTTGCAAACAATAACACATCGAGAGAACCAGATGGAGAAGGAAACAACCGCGAGAGGATTTTATAGAGTGCCTCAACCTGGAGCTCTCAAATCTAACAAGACATCTCTAGGTGACATGGAGTAAAATAAATCACCCATCGAATATATGGCGTGATTGTGCCTCAGGGATCTTAAGAGACTACGCCTAAACGAGGTAGCTTGAAAGAACAGGGTGCGTAGGGAACCAAGCCTCCACTAGCATTCACCAAGCCACCTTGACATGTTGGCATAGTTGGTTCAGTACCACAAAATTCCATTTGTAAAATACAGCCTCTGGTAGCCTTACACTAACTCAAACTGCACTATTTCGTGCGTTTGCAAATAGTAGCACAACGAGAGAACCAGATGAAGAAGGAGAAAACCGCGAGAGGCTAAACTACAGAAATATAACCTAAATAGTCAGAGTAATAGAATAAATCAGCATTCTATTTCTCACATATAAAATTAATTTCTACCTTCAAAAAAGAAACTATGGGTGAATGCTCAATCAAAAAATAAATTACAATTCTGAACGAGTTTCAGGCTCAATTATCAATACTTCATTACAGTTTTTCTTGCCAGTATGTTGCTTTTTGAACTACCTGGTTTGATTTATGAAGTGGAAGCAGTTGGGATTAATAAAAATAATCAACTTGGCATGTTTCCTTAAGATTATCCATGATTCTATCGACAACATCACATAGATCTTCCATTCCATTTAAGTTGTGATCCTTCCATGCTTCCCATTTTTCCTTTTCTTCCACTTGTATCTTCTCTTTAAGTTCTTCCAGATGATTTTGGGTAATCAAATTGACTCTTTATGACTTTCAAGAGGTATTTCTTCTTGAATCATAGTGACATATTCACCTAATTGTTTTTCTTCAAAATATTCATTATCATCTAAAGTTGAAGACTGAATATTTATATGGCTTTTAACTTCTTTTTGGGCACAAACAACCTTTTGTAATGTCAAAAAAAATTCAGGCTCTTCATCCTCTCTTTGATTGAAGATATCCACTCTTTCAAAATGAACAATTGGAATATTAGTGGTCTCCCCAACAAAACTAAGTTCATAGTCTATAAAGTTGCATCCTATGGAAAAATCATTGAACATTGGTGGTTTCCTCCACCCGTGCTTTCAGGCTACCTTGTCCGGGTGTAGTCACTTAAGAGCCTTGACGCCCAATCATGCCATATCTTCGATGGGTGATTTATCTGACTCTGTGGCACCTAGAGATGTCTTGTCAGATATGAAACCTCCACGTCATGGCACTCTATGAAATCCTCTCACAATTTTCTGTCTCTATCCGGTTCTCTTGATGTGTTATTGTTTGCAAATGTGAGAAATAGTGTAGTCTGAGTTAGTGTAGGGCAGCTAGATGTTGTAGTTTGCAAATAGAAGCTCATGGGACCAAACCAACTACACCAACACATCCAAATGGCATGTTGAATGCTAGTGGAGGCTTCTTTTTGGTTCCCTACGCTCCCCATGCTTTCAGGCTACCTCATCCGGGTGTAGTCGCTTAAGAGCCCTGAGGCCCAATCACACCATATCTTCGATGGGTGATTTCTCAGACTCTGTAGCATCTAGAGACATCTTGTTAGATCTATGAGCTCCACATTGGGGCACTCTAAAAATTCCTCTTACAATTTTTTCCATCTCCATTTTGTTCTCTTGTTGTCCTATTGTTTGGAAACGCGTGAAATAGTGTAGTCTAGATCAGTGTAAGGCTGCTAGATGTTGTATTTTGCAAATGGTAGCTTATGGGACTGAACCGTCTGGGCAAACACATCCAAATGGCCTAGTTAACACTAGTGGAGGTTTTTTTTGGTTCCCTACCCTCTCTATGCTATCGGGCTACTTCGTTCGGGCGTAGTCTCCTAAGAACCCTGAGACCAAAACACCTTATATCTTTGACATGTGATTTCTAAGACTCCATGGCACCTAGAGATGTCTCATAAAATCCAAAACCTCTATTTTGAATCCCTCTACAAAATCATCTTGTGGTTTTCTTCGTCTCCATCCAGTACTCTCGTTGTCCTATTGTTTGCAAATGCGTGAAATAGTGTAGTCTAAGTCAGTGTCAGTCTGCTAGATGCTATATTTTTAAAACGGTAGCTTATGGGACTAAACCGTCTAGGCCAACACATCCATATGTCCTGGTAAACACTAGTGGATGCTCCTTTTTGCTTCCCTATAGTACCTGTGCTTTCGGGCTACCTCGTCCGGGCGTAGTCCCTTAAGAGCCCTGAGGTCCAATCACGCCATATCTTTGATGGGTGATTTCTCAGACTCCGTGGCAACTAGAGACATCTCATCAGATCCAAAACCTCCATGTCATGGCACTCAATGAAAGTATATCATGGTTTTTTCCATCTCCATTTGATTCTCTCGCTGTCCTATTGTTTGTAAACGCATGAAATTGTGTAGTCTCAGTCAGTGTAGGGTTGTCAGATGTTGTGGTTTGCAAATGGAAGTTTGTGGGATCGAACCAACTACTCCAACACATCTAAATGACCTGGTGAACACTATTTAAGGTTTCATTTTTGTTCCTGATGCTCCCCATGCTTTCAGACTACCTCGTCTGGTTGTAGTCACTTAAGAGCCTTGAGGCACAAACACGCCATATCTTCAATGAGTGATATCTCAGGCTTCGTGGCACCTAGAGACGTCTCAGTAGATTTGAGACCTCACATTGGGGCACTCTACAAAATCCTATCATGGTTTTTGCCATCTCCATTCAGTTTTCTTAATGTCCTATTGTTTGTAAATGCACGAAATAGTGCAGTCTGAGTTAGTGTAGGGCTGCCAAAAACTGTAGTTTGTAAACGGAAGCTCGTGGGACCAAACCAACTACACCAACATGTCTAAATGGCCTGTAAATGCTAGTGGAGCATTCTTTTTGGTTCCCTATGCTCCCTGTGCTTTTGAGATACCCTATCTGGGCATAGTCTCTTAAGATCCCTGAGGCCCAAACATGCCATATCTTTGATGGGTGATTTCTCAGACTCCATGGCACCTAGAGATGTCTCATTAGATCCGAGACCTCCAGGTCGAGGCCCTCTATGAAATCCTCTTGTGGTTTTCTCTATCTCCATCTGGTTTTCTCGTTGTACTATTGTTTGCAAACGCGTGAAATAGAGTAGTCTGAGTCAGTGTAGGGCTACCATGTCAGGGCGTTGTCACTTAAGATCTCTCAATGACTAGATTGACTTAAGAATGAATTTTATAGGGGTATGTCTAAGAACACATAGGAGTTATCAATCACCTAGTAAATATTTCTTATTTAGTTTGGGAAGGGAGTCAGATGGCCTATGGCTTAGTGCCCTTCCATTCTGTTGTCTTGAAAATGTGCAACAGAGAAATTGACAATTTCCAAGCATGACAATGATACTCCAGTGTTAATTTTTTCAAGTCCCATCATTCCAAGACACCCCGGGTTTATCCAATCAATCCAAATCACCTCTTTAATAATTTAATCTCATCCCCCTAGGTGATTTAGGAAATTATATTCATTCCACCTAGGTGATTTTAGGGTAGTTCTAAAAAGACACTGTCTTCTGGCAGTATAGGGAAGGGCTATCGCTAGCCTTCCTAAGATAGGATTCAACTCCCTAGAGCAGAACAAAAGGGAAAAATTTAACACAGAGATGAAATGAAGACCTTAAAACATAATAAAAATGATTTTTTAAAGGTTTAGGGATATTTTTCAAGACTTGGAGCAATCTGAGTAAAAAATAGGGTTAACAAGCCTAGGCTGTACACAGGCCTAAACTAGTTGTTGGGATTTAGAAGAAGATTTTGGGAGCTCCAGATAGATTTAGGAGAAAAAAATATATATCTAGAAAGAGGATTACAAGGCCTACTTTATGGTGAAATAATATTTTTCACAATACTTTGGCGGATCAAGTCTGCAAGCAAGTTTTCTCAGGCACAGGTGGAGTACAAAATCAAAAATCTGATTTTTTAGGGATAAAATGGAATAATCAAGACATGATACCCACACCATTGGATTCACAAGGCCATTTCCAGTAAGGATCATATAAAAATTTTCCAAAAAATCCCATCAAGGGCTCAAGTTATCATTGTTACAAGTTTAAGACTTAGCAAAATTTTTGGGAGAACATGTGTTAGCACCAGGAGCCTAGTGGGATTTTGTGTCCCTCACATCCCCCAAGGTTAGGGAAACGAAGGTTGGAAAAGTGCACCCAGAACCCTTGAAGCCCTCTCAGCCCTCATATGACCCCTTAGACCCTCATGTGACCTCCAGACTTGATAGTTCAACGTTAGGTGCTTTTTGAAGCATTCATCCCCTGCCATCGGATCAGGTGCCACATGTCAGCTCCAGGACCACCGTGGAATTTTATGTTCCTTATGCACTTGATATGGGGGACATTATACATTGAAAAATTCACCCATCCCCTATATGGAGTCTTTTGGACACCCACGTGACCGCAGTTAAGTCCCCAAGTGCTTATTTGGAACGTGCATTCCTTGTTGTCGGATCGGGCACCACATGTCATGCTCTTGAACACTGTGGAATTTGATCTCCCTTATGAACCTGAGGTGGGGGACATCAAACCTTGAAAAATTCACCCAACCCCCATAGGGATTCATTTGGACACCCATCTGACCTCCTTTCAGCTCCTAGTGCTTTAAATCAACTTTTTCCTCCTTCATTCTCTGGCATTGGATCTAGTGCCACGTGTCACCATATTGCTCATTGTGGAAATTGATGTCCCTAATGTCCCTGAGGTACATGCAAATCATAGCATATATATATATATATGCCCATAGCACTACACTGTGTATGTCTTTTTGAAAATTTTACATAATTAACAATGCTAAATTCACCTCTATGAATTCTATGTGTATGCATGGTGCTCGCTTCATGTGGTCGAGATGAAGATGCGTCTCCTCTGCACGCTGTAATCCATCAATGCATGTTCATGTACAAATACAATTATTTCAGAAATATTAACATATATAAGTAACCCTCAAGTCACTCCATGACAGAAGCTACATGGGACTCAGAACCAATCCTCATGCCAACACAGTTGGGGTGGCCAGGTGAATGCATAGAAGGAGGATTTGTTTAAAACTCCCTGTGCTCCATGTTCTTTCGAGCTACCACGTCCGAAGCATAGTCTCTTAAATGGATGCCCTAAGGCCCAATCACGATCACATCTTCGACGAGTGATTTCTCGGACTTCGTGGCCACCTAGAGATAAACTCATTCAGACTCCGAGACCTTCATGTGACAGGGCATCCACAACTATGAAATCTCCTCTCATGGTTTTTTCCATCTCCAAGTCCAATTCTCTCACTGTCAAACCGATTGTTTGGATCAAACGCATAAAATAGTGTACGTCTAAGCACCAGAAGTAAAATCTGCATCAGAGGCTGTAGTTTGCAAACGGAAGCTCGTGGAGAAAACCAGACCTACAATTTTTAGGTCCATTAATCACTGCCATACCCAGAAGCACTGTCAGGTCTGAAAATTTAAAATTTAAAATCTCCTGGATTATTAAGCAGGCGGGCCAAAAATTTCAAAGGGATTATATTGAGAAAAAACCCATATCAAAAAACTATAGGTCTACTCCCAAATGCCAACTTTCTAAAAATAGTAGGTCTACTACATAGGAACTACTATTTTGGGAAAGTCATCAACAAAATAACCTACGAAGGAGATGAAGACATTGGAGGTGCACTATAGATGAGAATTCACCAGAATGGAAATTTTTGGCACTTACTAAAAATAGTAAGTGTGCCCTTGAGAACTAGCTAAAAATATATATTTGATCCAAAGGAGTGAGGAATGCAGGAAGAAAGGGGAATCAAGGTCACAACACTCAACAAAGGATCGAAGGAGTTACTTTTTTTTACACTTACTAAAAATAGTAAGTTACACTCAAGGAGAAGTTTTGGCACAATGGAATGTACAAGGATAATAATTCAAGGGGACATCATTGTTCAGGAGCATCCTCGCCATTTTTCACAGGGCATTTAAGATCCACCTGAGTTCATTCAACTTAGGGAGCACTTGTGAGATAATTTGGAGGAGTTTCACAGTGTGCAAGGAGTTCAAAGATTCGGAGTTTCACTGCATTTGAAGCTTTCCATCAACGAGGATCAACAGACTTCATCGGGTGACATCTCCTCTTCTTCTTCTCTCTCTCTTTCTTCTCTTCCCCCAACTTTCTCTTGCTTTCAACTGTTTTAATTCTTCGTTGGAGTTTGTACTTTTTGATATGCCTTTAAGTCACTCTAAAGTGACTTTAGAAACATAATGTAAATTAAGTCACCTTGCTATTATAAAAGGGACTTAAATATTTAAAGTGGAATATGAACAATCTTAAATCATATTAAGGCATATAGAGGGTCATGAGGAAGATAAGTCACCTCTCATTCTATAAATTGTAATGCCATTCCCATTGCAAAGGGTTGGTGATTGATCTTCTAAACTCAAGATTATATTGTACCTTGAGAGAACAAAGGAGATAGCCAAATTCTTCCATTCCCCTCATTCTCAAATTTCCTCTATTTCTCCACTATGTACAACTTTGGTTTGAGCAATCAATACAAGAAGGAGTTTCCATCTTTCTTTGACTAAGGGGTTTCTTGATACTTTGTGATTGATAAATTCTATTCAGTATTGTTGCTATTTGCAGGGTTGTTTCTTCTAATGAATGCATGTGATGAGGTTTCTAACTAGTGTGTGTGCATGAATATGATTTTCTACCTGCAACATTAGTTCTCCTACCTATTTTCTCACTCCCCTTTCCTGCTCTACAGATGAAGTCTTGCAAACGCATGAAATAGTGCAGCTCTGCCAGTCAGTGTTAGTGGAGTACCCCATCCGTTGGATCGTCCAGTCGCTTAAGAGCACCATAGAAATCCACTAGATTGGCTTAAGAATGAATTTGATAGGGGTACTGTCTACCGATTAAGTACACGGGAGTTATCAATCACCTAGTAAATATTGGCTTGTTTAGTTCTTGATGGGAGTCAGCTGGCCTAACGGGTTTTAGTGACCTTCACATTCATTGATAATTTATGTTATGATAAACCCATGGATGCTTTCAAAAGCACCTTAAAAAGGATAGGGGTAGTCATCAAGCCTAGTGAAGGGTGTGATGTGATTTCCAAATAACTTGAAATGCCTACAGATTTAAAGGTAGTAACACAAATTGGATAGGATTAGACAATCAAGAATCATTGAGTGTCTGAATCAGAATGTCATTGCATCTAGAGACATTCTCAAGTATTGCAGTAATGTATATGGAGAGACATTCTCAAAATATCAACAGATGAAAGACATCAAATTGTGATGACTATCAGGTGTTTTAACATGGGAAAAGACTACGAAGCATATAAGAATGTAATAAGTGCATGATAAGGTAGGAACCAGTACAAAGAGACCATGAGAAAGAAGAAGCGCAAGTAAGGTATTAAATGAATAATTAATTAGATTAGATAACTCTTTATATACCTACATTATATAAATATGGATTTCCAAAGTTTGATGAATATTATACATTGAAAATGATAGTACATGTACATCACCAATAAATTAACAAATAATCCATAATGTCTTAAATATTGTGAAGTGCACATTATATTAGATTTGAATGCAAAAATAATCTAAAAAATCTAAGGTCTCATACAAAATTATCAAGATCCAAATAGTACTTTAATGTGCATAATAAATACAAAAATGCCCAAATAGGTCATATACCATCAAGTTTAAATGTCATATAGGCGTACATACAATGCCATGTACATAGGCATACAAAAACAATGTCATGTAAGACATATATATTTCCTACTCATCAAGATCTATCCCTCTCTTGGCATTGCTCGAAAGAAGGCCCTCCCTTAGACGAAGATGGAGATACATGAGATGACTTTGGATCGTCTGAGCCCATGCTTCGAGTCCTCTTCCGTTGAATACTCGCTCTGTAGATGAGCCTGTAAATGCAAACAATTCTTATTTTGTCAAAACTTAATTTATATATGTTTTCAACATGTATTTAAGACCATGCTAGAATGAAAGTAATTACATAAATACACAAACTTACCGTAAGATGTCAATCACGCTGAATTTGTATCTCACGCTCAAATGATTCATTGGGAGGTCCTACAGCACGAACAGGGGTACGAAGACGACAAGATGGAGGAGTCCGTGCCCTCAAAGTCAAAATGGAGGGGGTTGAAGTTCGCTACATACACATAAGATCTTAGAAACTCTAACATCAGAATTAGCGAAAAATAGAGCTAAGTACATGTATCTACATAATGAAAATATTTTAAATAATTTTATCAATATAGAACTATTGTTTATACCCCGCCACGCCTGTGAATCAAATGAACAGGGCTACGCTACCTGTCACAGGTAACTCCTGCATACACACAATGAAGGACTTTATTAACATAATTTAATAATTAAACAATGAAAGACATTACTAACATGTAATTTAACATAATATGAATTACACGAGAAATTTAACAAAATTTACAGTGTTTTTTGAATACCTCAGTGAGTTGCTGCGCAAATGAAATCGATAGCGGCAACACCTTTATCTACTTGTCGCAGAGATGGTGGGGTGTCTAGTGAAGTCAACATCTTTATCAAACATGTATATCACGTGAGTTAGATGGACATACAAGAATATACATATATTTGACTTCAAAACTTATATATATATGCATGCATATATACACACACACACACACACACACACACACACACATGTATGTGAAAATTTTACATAATTAACATTATAAATTACCTTTGTGAATGTATGTTGTATGCATGGTGCTCACCGCCTATGGTCTGAGATGAAGATGCATCTCCCGCATGCGTTGTAATATCAATGCATGTATATGTACAAATACAATTATTTCAAAAATTTAACATATATAAGTAAATCAGGGTACTCCAAACTTTTTGTAACACACATAACAAAACATAACAAATTTACATGCGAAGGTGACGACGATGAATGTAATCTAAATGTCTCACTCAAAAGGACATCTGTCATAGTGACATTATCGTGTTCACCCCTAGCACTAGGTGCACCAAAATCAGTACGCATGAAAGTATCGTTCTCCTAGGGCCCCAAACATATGCTATCACATGACGAGAAAAAATGTGGTCTCATGTTAGTACTCCTTGAGGGAATACTCTGTGTACCTCCACGAGCATTTGGCTCATAAATCTCCCTTGTATGTCAAACAAGGGTTGCAGATATCCCCTGAAGCACGTGGAGTGTATCAATCTCTATTGTCTCCTTCACTGCTTGAGGGACAATCTCAGGGTGAGGGGGGCTTCTATGCGGGGAATTTACCCTGCTAAATAGGTGCACGTTGTGTACCTGGTTGATCCTGTGCAGATCATTTTCCTCAGCCTTAGAAATATCTCGAAAATCAAAATAATTTGGGATCTCGTTGAGGATAAACTCACAATAGAGTTTCCTCAAAAAGTATAGTGGCACCTCGTTGTTATTACAAGGTAGAAAATCAAACACCATCCACCATCGATCCCAAAAATTATTTTTAATCAAATTAGTATTGCACCAATTGATGGGAAATCGTTTACATGTCAACGGAATAGGAAAATTAGTGCGGGGGTTCTATGAATAAGGCGCATATGAGTTCTTTTGAATTTTTTTTTTTTTTTACATCCACATATGACAATTTGTTGGAATAATAAACCCTACAACCCTCTCTGTAAGTTGTCCAATGATCAATTTTCCCCGTTTGCGGCGTCAATTTGAACAATTAATGCCTCCAATGTGTTTTAAGAGAGGCGCGGTGGGGATTTGTAGATTGTGCATCCCTCATTGTTTTGATTAAATCATCAATTTCAATTTTGTTTCCAACTATTTGTGCTACTAAATCTTCTTGACTACCTCGAACTCTAGGGTACCTGTGCTTTTATTCTTTCATCCTAACACATTTGTGTTGTTGAGCCCCGCATATCTCTCAATCCATAGCACGTACAAACTAGGTGTTATTATAATCAAGTACAGGTTAGCACCCAAGCATCATCCTCCTACTGCTTACCATGAGTCCATCGTAGCTCTCGAGTGGCTAGATGCCATTAAAAAAGATGCAGGTAGATCCCTAGTTACAATCTCATTCTGACTTTTCTAATATATTTGTGATGGTTGCAAGCAAAGGAGGGAACATTGCAAATCATCTTGGCATGTGGGGGCTAGAGAGGCTGAAAATAGAATGGGAATTAAAATTCAGGGGTTGGTTTTGTTGTACCCATTTTTGGGGGGAGAAGATCAGATGGCGTTAGAATTAGCAAGAGGACTTTTCATGCTTATGGTGGAGCATTTGGATGCCGTGTGGAGACTAGTACTACCATTGGTATGTGATAGAGATCATCCTTTATGTAATCCCATAAGGGAAGGGACTGAGGACTCAGTTTTAAATATTTCCCTTCCGCCCATTCTTTTTATGGTTGCAGGCCTCGATATATCAAGAGACAAACAATTACACCACTACAAATTTATTAAAAAATGTGGAAAAGAATTTGAGGTGCTTTTGTTCGATGATGAAGACCCCAGTTTCAACTATATGAATGTTGAGGGAAAAGTGTTGTTGAACTTCACCTCCGAATGTCTCAATTCATCAAATCAAATATGCGTCAATAGTAGTGCCTGACATTTACAAAAGTTTATAAATTCAAAAAATATTAAATTTTGATAAAAAAAACAATGAAAGTTTGATGGAATTAGTTCTAGTAGTAGGGGGTTGGTAGGGATGTGGGAGGAGGTAGAACAATGGAGTTGCATGGGAAGGTGGAAGGTAAGACCTTTCACTTCCTTTCTCAATGATACATGATTTTTTTAATTGTTTCCGCCAGCTAGTTACCACAAAAAACCCAAGAACACGTTGTAAATTTAAATTTGGTTGGTTAGTTGTAGCAACACAATTTAGTGCCCTGATAGATATGTCTACAAAAACGTGGGTGCTTGCATGCTAGCAATGGAAATAGTGGGTGCATAAGGATGCTGGAAAAATTTTGGGGGTGACCATGGATCATCATTGAAGCTATGTATCTTTGCTTTTTGATGTCTCCATGGTTTTGGAGATCTAGCTTGTGTGATTTATGTGGAGCCGCCATTGATAGAGCCTAGGCTCTGAGTTTTCTCATTTTTCTTTTCCTCTGAGTTCTCCCATCACACCCGAGTTAGGTTTTCCTTTATGTTAATCTCATATTATGGTCTTCTGGTTTCTGTTTGAATCAATCATGGCAATGTTGGTTGTAATCTAGAACTATGTTATATGCATAATAGTTTTCTCTGATCTATGGTGAGTAGTTTGGTGTTGGGGGTTTGAACCTATTCATTTTTTGCACAGCTCCATTTTTCGATGGGATAGGTTTTAAATGCTCTTCTTTCTGACTTTCCATTCACGTGTTTACACTCATCTCATGGTTTATGCATGAGATTTCGTATTTAATGAGAGCATTGAGCTATGTCCACATTATAAATTTTTTCTTTCACTTTGTGGGTCACTGTTTCTTTGTTTAATCACCCAAATTTGTTGGGCTTTCTACATTTCTACTATCTAGCCACCATTGTTCCTTCAATCTGAGCTCCAGATCTACCCAAACCTGAGCCATTGAGGTCACATTTTTTCTATGATTTGTATGGCCCGGTTTCTCCTACTGAAGGTTTCTTGGACCTAGTACCTTGCCACATTATTTTTAGAGTTATTTCTTTTATGACTCAAGCTGGGGTTCCTTGGCATCATGATTCATGGGGGTTTGTACTTCAGACAGCTTGAATCGGCTGACCATGGAGAATAGTTGGATAATTTCCCATCTATTGTAGATGCATGTTCTAAGGTAGATATGGATACAAAATTTTGGAGGAAAGCTTCATTCTTTATGCTTTCTACAAGCACACAGGTTTAGTGGAAAAGGGTTGTAAATAATTTAATGGCATAAGCGCTGGTAATAATATTCCACCTACCACTAAATTTTATGAATTCTTGGTCGACGTTCTTTACTATACTGGCTATCTTGAGGAAACTATAAACTTTACCATGAACATGCCAATTTAACCTATGGTGGTTGTGTGGACATGTTTCGATGGTACCCCTGTAGATCACATAAGAATGCGGAGTATGCTAACTTCTTTAAGGGGCTCTAAAATCTTATTATCGGCATACCATTTAAACTTGTATTTTTTTATTAATGATAATGTAAAAAATTGGTTCGTTGGAAAATACTTTGAGGATTTTGAGCAAAGGCGAAATGATAAAATTGTGGATGCTCATGAACTGTTCAACAAAATGCTTAAGTGAGATGCTAAACCGAATCCCGCCGTTTCAACTGGATTCATTCCCAGGCATGGTTCATCTCTCCTCATCTCTCATAATTTTTTTCTTTAGTTTTTCTTTTGCAACGAAATGAAAATTTATAACCGAATGATTTTCGTATATTATACTATATAAAATAAAATTATTTTAAAAATAGTAAAACCTTATATCGTAACTTACAAGATCCAATTTTTCTTGGTAGACAATAAACTTGAACACTCACTTTGGGAAGATCTAGAAAATTTCGTAACCAAGCTAGATTACTACATTACCCTTTTTTATTGATAGGTTAAAGTTGAGTTCCCTATAAATGATTTGACCACTCCCTTGTTTAAATAGATCAATTGCGATTTTTCTGAGACTTGCCAAGTAACCTTCGTAACTCTGAAAAGGAGTCGTTAAGCTTTCTTTGTTTACCTTGTTATGTGAGGTGTCACTTTATTCTTTGGATTGACCCCGAGTGAACATTTTTTACCTTTTTGGACACCCTTCTAGGCGCCCTTTCTTACCATTTTATAGCTATAGGAAGCTACTTAAATTGAAAATTTGGGTTTCCTATCAGTGTGTCATTATAATGCGAGTCAATAAAATACTTATCCACCTTTTCAAACCCCTAGTACTTTTACTATATAATTACCTAAGAATTTGGGTTAAGAAAAATCCCATTCTAGGTTATTTTGGTAAAGGAATTTTGTAGGCCTCCGATCGCAGTTTGACAAGGTCAAACTAGACCAATTACAACTCGTCGTTGTTTGAAAACTGTTTTCTAGTTCTCATTTCCGTCGACTCTGATGAATTCTCCTTATAGGGGAACTTTTAGGAAGTTCCTTGTTTCCTATTCATCCATCGAATGTTAGTTTTGGACGTGGTTTTCTTATCCCTTGAGCTAACTTTCAATCATTTGCAACTAGGCCAATTACAACCGATGGCCCTAGAAAACTAACCGCCAATCCTAAACCGTTCGCTAGTTCCAAATTTTGTCAGTTCCTATGAACTCTTGGTTTATAATTGGGGCATGTAGAATGTTAACTATGGTGTGGTTGCTCATCGGAAGACAACGTTTGAAAGTGGATTTTTAGCCTCCGAGCTTGACTCGAACACTTTTGTAGCTAGGAGGAAAATGTAAAAAGAGAGTTGTAGGACCCCTTTCAGGTTGCCAAACCACCGTTTAAACTTTTGACACATGTAAATAATTGTTTGAAAACTCCATAGTGTAACTTGTTGTGTGAAATAGAACTTTTGACAAAATGGTGTTTCTCTCTCTTCCTTTCTCCTTCTCTCTCCTTGGATTACGAAATGAAGTGAAATGAAATGTAATGAATACATGTCTCTAAACCTTTTCTTTTGATTACAAATTGTAATTATTATTATATGTAAATGGGAAACTAAAAAATGTTAATTGTGTTAGATTAGGGTGGATGTCATGTCAGCAATTTATTTCTAATTTCATCCTCACATGGTTTTGCAGGATGCAAGAAATATGGGGAAAAGGCGATGTGTAATTCATTATTTATTATTATAATTTATATAGGTCATTGTAAAATGAATAAATGTATAATGTAGTCTCTTGTTACAAAAAAATTATATTTGAATTTTTCTAATATGTATGAGATGCTAGTTTTAGAGATATATTAGGAAATGTGCATTTAATCACAGGTTCAATTTGATTCATAGTTGTGTATGAAAAAAAAGGGTTATATATATATATATATATATATATATAGTAAATGAATTTGAAGTTAATATATTGTAGTGCTTTTTCAGTGTGCAATAAATGATTAATTAATTATTGGGTTGTATTCTTACCTTGTAAACGTAATAAAGAGATTTAATCGAAACACTCAACCCTAGTATAAGATCTGTGCATAACATGTCTTCATGTGTGATCCTTTTTACCATGTAGAAGACATTGAAACTATAGAATGAACTTAAACTTTACACTCGATGAAACATCCTAGTTTAGGTAAATAAGAGCCCAAGAATGGGTTTATCATCTTAGTTAGTATGTTTAGTGACATCGTCATAAACCTAACATATAGGAGCAACACAATCAAATTGTATTTGGAGTAAGTAGAGATAACGCTTCCTTCGTATCCTAGTGGACTACCTTGTACTCCAAAGATAGATTTAGAATTGAATTTCTTCATCGAATGTATTGCTCATGGAACCCAGATGACATCATGGAGCTAGTGAAATAATTGTACTATCACATAAAATTTAGTTAATGAACTCTTTAGATCCTCTTAGCTAAGTGTCTTATCTTTAGCTAGTGACAATATAATGTCTTGACCTTTTACGGAGGGTTTTTAGGGTGAATATGTTTTGAACCTTAATCTAATCTATAGTAGGGCATAAATCCTGAGTGAAAATTGGAATTAAACTAAACCTCAGTTGATTAGGAGGTTAACTTGTGGGTATAAAATTATAAGTAACTCTTGTAAATGAAATTGATTTGAAAGATGTTGACTTTAGAGAACCTAGGAAAACAAAATCTTACCCAAAAATCCCTTGTCATACCCTTTTATAACATTAAGAATAAATGAAATCTCACATGCGGAATCATAAAATGTAGAAACATGGGATCTTACCTTGAACACAAATCACTTGTGGTTCATGTGTAGTTTATGATGCTTCTAAGCATGCACTTCTTCTAAATGTTATGCAAGTACTTTTGTAATGCTTTTGTTATAAAGTGATGGTAATAGTGAGACCATAACGCAATGTAAAAGTAAAGCATATAAGAGTTAAAAAAATAAAATTTGAGGTTAGGAATAATGCCACTCTTGAAGTCCTTATAACTGAATTACACATTTTCATTTGTTACAAATAATATGAGTTTCCCTTAGTGAGATCAAACTTCGAGAAAAACAAAAAAACAAAAGATATATACATAAAATCTAAATATAATTTATGTTTTGGGAATGTTGAATCAGGAAATAAAGATATCATGATCTAATAATGTTTATGGGAAAAAAATATCTTGAATCTAAACCACCATCCTTAAATCCTAATATTTCTTTTTGGACATCAAGTTAGATTTACTTGATTTGCTAGGGTAAAATGTAGACATTTAATAAACAATTGAGAAGAATATTTCTTAACATAAGAACAAGATATTTTAGTACTTTATATGAAATTTGAATTATGACAAATAAGTATGTAAGTTATGGAAATTTTCGTAAAGGGAAAAAAAAAGAGCCAACTTAAAATGATCGAACTATAATTTAATTGTGGAATGAACTAAAGAATATGTCAGTGGAAAAAGGAGAAAATTATCCTTGCACTATGATGTTCTTGGAATTTTAATCATAAAAAAGATATAATTAAAGAAATGACGTGTTGTGGGTTTTCCAATCATTGTCCTTTTTCTTATGGTTGGGTTATTGCTATTATTTTTTCATTGGGTAAAATGTTGCATAAACATTTATATGATGTTGTCATGTGTCTATGTGAGTCGATGACTTATGTAAGTTTCATATGTGTTGTTGAATTTTCCTTACTTGGAGCCCTTGTGACATTGTGTAGTGAGCAATGTAAATAAATAAAATTTAAAATCATCCTGTTTTTTTACTGTTGTATTTGTGTGTGTAAAATATGGGCGTTACATTTGGTATTAGAGTGGAAGTTCATACTCTCGAACCTCTGGGGTAGATTGGAATTTTGGTGGTGTTGCATGATGGTGGTGGATATTGGAAGAGTAATGTGATTTAAGTGTAATGTGAATGATGTCGTAATTGTGAACGCACATGTTGTGTATGTCACTTAGTGCGTATTTTATTTTTCATGTTGATGTACTTGTGATGAGAGTAGTCTCTCTCCTTTTCATGGATTCTATGAAGAGTTCAAGTGTGATGTACCCTCCTTACTATATGTGAAAAAAGAATGTTATTGTGGATTGTGAAATGTTAGAGCATTTTTTCATTATGTGATATGTAGGTGTATTGATTTATTGCATGACAAAATTGGTGCAACGAGAATTAGATTGTATCGTGATGTCGTCACTGTATGGTGATGAATCATGTGCATCACAATGTTGTATTACAATTGATTATATGTTGTAAATTTAGACATTATGTTCCTCATACGTATAAATCATGTAATATGTGATGGTTCATGTTGTGATTTAGGGGCATATGGTGAGCGTATGATCCCTATTGTACAATGATTGCACTTTGGGTGTAGAATGTGGTAATGTGATGCATCGTAACTCATGAAAGTAATGATTGTATTTTACCCTATATATATACCATGCGTAAGACACTATGGTTAATTTGTGTGAATCACCATTGTATTAGTGATGTAGTTATATGTTATGTTGTGGACCCTACACTAACTGACCCTAAGGGAAATAAGTAAAAGGTGTATGTTTGGAGTGAGGAAATGTGTACCTAGCGGGTTGTTAAACCATGAGTTATTATGAACCAGGAGTTATGCATAATAAGCGGGTTGCTGAACCATGAGTTATTATGTCACTTGGGTTAGAGGTATCTAGACTCTATGCGCCTAGGGCCATAGGGTGACTGGCCTCTTTTGGGGAGTGAAAAGGAAAAATTATCTTTATTTTCTTACTTGAGGGAGGCATAAGGGACTTGAGGGAGGCATAAGAGATTTGTGTGGGTGTGATTGATTCTTTGGGAGGTATATGTAGTTATTTTAAGATGCCTTAGGAGGTATATGGAGTATTTTTATGATGTTTTAGGAGGTGGATGAAGTTGGTATTTTATTTATGTGTACTCTTGTGAGTCTTGTTACACATTGTTATGTTTGAGGCTTGAATCTCCCCTTGGTTTTTATTGACTATTGGATATTGTCTTAGCACTATGTTGGTACAATCATAGATTTTTGGGTCATGTGATACCTGTTGTATATATATTAGTGTGATGATTCTATTGTTAGTCACATATGTGTGTTGGGTCTATGCCTATGACAGAATTGTTAGAAATTCTCTATTATGTGGACTACTTGTTTGTCATTCCAAGGTGGAATTAAAGGTCTTATGATGTGTTAAAGTTGGGAAATTATATAGAAATATGTCTTGTGGTTCATTCGTGTTGTTTTGATTTTGTGTATCACCTTGAGGAAAATTTTTATAGGGTACCCATGAACATAAGACAATTGAAATTCTAAACAAACAATATTAAGAGCTTGAGATTAAAAAAACTTGTAAACGAAAATATTAATTGAGTAGTAAAGTAAAATATAACTAGTTACCAATCTTCACATAACATTATAATTTAAGATATTGCTAGAATTAGTTTTCATTCTTGTGGTCATGTTGTACCAACCAGTTGTTTTGATACATGGCATGGGTCATTATTATCTTCTTGCCTGTACATCCTATGAGTTTCAGTGTTGTGTCACATCGAGGATCATGCTCTTATAAGGGGAGGGAAATGTAGTGTCTGACATTTACAAATGTTTATAAATAAAAGAAAAATTAAATTTTGATTAAAAAATAAAAAAATGAAATTTTGATGGAATTAGTGCCGGCAGTGGGCGTTGGTAGGGATGTGGGAGGAGGTAGAAACGTAGATTTGCATGAACAGGTGGAAGGAAGGACTTGTCACTTCCTTTATCAATAATACATGATTTTTTTTAATTGTTTCCTCCATCCAGTTACCACAAAAAACCTAAGAACACATTGTAAATTTAAATTTGGTTGGTTAGTTGTAGCGACACAATTTAGTGCCCTAATAGATATGTCTATAAAAACGTGGGTGTTTGCATGTTGGTAGTGGAAATAGTGGGTTTGTAAGGAGGCTAGAAAAATTTTGGTGGTATTCATGGATCATCGTTGAAGCTCTGTATCTGTGATTTTTTATGTCTTCATGGTTTTGGAGATCTAGCTTGTGTGATTTATGTGGAGCCTCCATTGATAGAGCCTAGGATCTGATTTTCTTATTTTTCTTTTCCTCTGAGTTCACCCTTCAAACCCAAGATGGGTTTTCTTTTATTCCAATCTCATACTGTCGTCTTCTAGTTTATGTTTGAATCAATCATGATAGTGTTGGAACTTGTAATCTGAAACTATGTTATATGCATAATAGTTTGCTATGATCTATGACAAGTAGTTCAATGTTGGGGGTTTCAACATGTTCATTTTTTTTGCACAGCTTCATTTTCTGATGGGATTGGTTTTGAATTCTCTTATTTCTGACTCGCCATTCAACTGTTTTCACTCATCTCATGGTATACGCATGATCTTTCCTTGTTAATGAGAGCATTGAGATCTGTCCACATTATAAATCTTTGCTTTCATTTTGTGGGTCACTATTTCTTTGTTTAATCACTAAAATTTGTTGGGCTCTCTGCATATCTGCTATCCACCCACTACTGTTCCTTCAAACTGAGCTATGGATCTACCCAAACCTGATCCATTGAGGTCACATTTTGTCTATGATTTGTATGGCCCGGTTGCTCCTAATGAAGGCTTCCTTGACCTAGCACCTTGACACATTATATTCAAAGTTTTGTCTTTTATTACTCGAGTTGGGGTTCCTTCCCATCATGATTAGTGGGGGTATGTAGCTCATACAGCTCAAATCAGATGACCATGGAGAATAGTTGGATGATTTCCCATCTATTGTAGATGCATCATCCAAGGTAGATATGGATACAAAATTGTGAAGGCAAGCTTCATTCTTTATGCTTTATGCAAGCATGCAGGTTTAGTGGAAAAGGGCTATAAATACTTCAATGGCATAAGCACTGGTAATAATATTCCACCTACCACAAAATTTTATGACTACTTGGTTGATGTTCTTTACTATGCTGGCTATCTTGAGGAAAGTGTAAAATTTACCATCAACACAACAATTTAACCTATGGTGGTTGTGTGGCCATGTTTGGTTGGTACCCCTGTAGATCACATAATAACGTGAGGATTAAGATAACTTCTTTGCGGGGATCTAAAATCTTAATATTAGCATACCATTTAAACTTGTGTGGTTTTATTAATGGTAATGTGTAAAATGGGTTCGTTGGAAAATACTTTGAGGATTTTGAGCAAAGGCAAAATGGTAAAATTGTGGATGTTCATGAATTGTTCGACAAAATGCTTAAGTGAGATGCTGAACCGAATCCCATGGTTTCGACTGGCTTCATTCCTAGGCATGGTTCTTCTCTCTTCATCTCTCATAATTTTTGTTCTTTAGTTTTTCTTTTGCAACGAAATGAAAGTTTATAACTGAAGGATTTCCATATATTATACTATATAAAATAAACTTGTTTTAAAAATAGTTAAACCTTATATCATAACTTACAAGATCCAATTTTTCTTGGTAGACAGTAAAATGACTCGAAACTTTGTTACGATGGATAGCATTGGTGAAGTATACCTAAGCTAGGGGAGATTCTTTCAGACAATATTGTTACTATTGAATTAATTAATGATTACATGAAATTTGCAGCTATGTGTGTTGTTGCAAAACATAACAGATCACATAGTCTACAATTTCATGACTATCTTCAGCAAAAGAACACAAATCTTGAAAGGACATTTATGTTGCCTTGATGAAGACATCCAATTGTAGAATAGATGAAATGCTAAGTTTTGGAACAAAAACATAATTGCATATTGCATAAATCAGAGTTCATTACTGGGTGTTAAAGGTATTCTTTAATGTTCTTTCCTTCATGATTAAGATGTTCAATTACATTACTGAGTTGTTTAGATCATACAATCCATATCAGAAAGCATAAATAAATACACAACTTCATTCATAAAATTTAAAATGTTCCCACACAAGCTAAGGGATAAAAACTAATTGCATAATTTTTCAGAAATCAAAGTTCATTATTGGGTGTTAGGAGGTATTCTTTAATGTTCTTTCCTTCATGATTAAGACAAATTATATTACTGAGTTGTTTAGTTCATCATACAATCCATATCAGAAAGTAAAAATGCAGAAAGAAATACACAACTCACACAATTCAATGCTTTATTCATAAGGAATTTCAAATGTTCCCACACAAGCCATGGGATGTAACTGGAAAGTAAAGTACAACTACTGGAATAAGAGGTACACATGCATGAAAGAGAAAATAAAGGAGTATGAGTGAACCCATCATTGCCTTGAGGTTTTTCCTTCGGTTGATGCATCCTCATCTTCAACTTTGTTCCCTCTTCATCTTCATTGCTGAGAAGCACTATACCTGAAAAAAGAAAAGAGAAAACTATCAGTTTATGAGCTCAGGGTACAATCCATATTCCTATACTGTCCTAATTCATGCACATGGATCTCTAATAACAGGAGATATAAATTACTTGAAGATCAAAACTGCATACATGATTTTCTCACTCAGAAAGAAGGAGAAAGAAGAAAAGAAAACCATGGACATAAGAGAGGCCAAAAAGCCTAAATATTTTCTAACTATTTTCTCAAGTGTGCAGGTGCAGATTGTAGAATCAAGAAGCAATAAAGAAGTCTGAATACCCATGCCAAAGGAGTGATACCCAAATATGGGTTGTAATATTTCAAGCCACAATTTGAAAAATACATGTGCAGATACAGATTTTGGGAAAAATAATTCATTTAGGAAGGATAGTTAAAGGTTCATATATATATGTTGCAATACAACTCAAAGGAATGAATAAAGTTACAGATCTAAGGAATAAAGTTACAGATCCTGGTTTTAATCGAAAAGACCCATTAATGGGTACTAAAATCAGAGTAAGGATCAAGAACTCACTGGTTAAAATTGAAGCAGAGAAAACCCTCATCGAATTCAGAGCCAAAAGGAGAACCTAGAATGAGTTTCAACTCAGAGATCAATGTTGTTCCAGAAATCACATTAAAAATGCAAAGGAAAAATGAGTATCAATGTTTCAAAGATGAAATAACAGAGACAAAGTAAAAGGGTGAGCTCAATACTGATCGAAATGAGCAATATACAGTCAGGAGATTACAAAAAAAAAAACATGAAGCCACTACCATCTTGTTCAAAATAATGATGATACAGAAAGGACTGAGCTCACAAACCTCAACAATGGCGGCCATAGAATCTTCACAGAGCTTCACAGGACAGATCTTTTGAAGAAAATCCAAACTCAAAGCAACACAACTGGTCAAATTGACCAAATATTGCAGTATAAGCCAACCCAGAACTCGAAGTGATCAAAATGGTGGCCATTAAATAACAGATAGTTCCAAAGCTGAGCTCAATAGAACAAAACTATATATGCAGATAAACTGAGCTCGAAAGATCATCTCCAATGGCCGCCATCCAGGGAATTTTTTTTTGCAGAGTTCCTTTAGCTCGGATAGAGCTCAAGAATGAAAATATGAAAGACTTAGGGTTTTGAGTGTTTTATTCATCAGATCAACAGCCACGAATCAAAAGTACAGAGATCAATGCTCAGAATTGATCACCAAAATCGATGCAAACCCCAACTTGACACATGAAAATGGCAGGTCTTTTTGGTGAACTTAGCATCTTTTCATCATTTTGTAAAAGTGTCAAATTGACCCGCAGGCCCGACGAAATCTAATTGGATGCAGTACAGTGGGGCCATTTTGTAAAACTTGCCACTTTTCCTTTTTGGAGGCATGCGGAGGGGTAAAGTCATAAAATGACCCGCGGCCCCACTTTTTTCAAATGTTTGAGTCAAGGCGGATCATTTTGAGATTTTGAGCTTTATTTCCAAAAGGGCGTAAAGTCATAAAATGGCCCGCAGCCCCGCTCATGCCAAAGGGAAAAATTCAAATGTTGAGCCTTTGAAATTTTTATCAAAAGGGAGTAAAGTTTAAAGTGGAGACTCTACTGAAGCATCAAAAGTCAATCATATTGAATTAAGTCAAAAGCTTTTTCGGGTCAATTTGAAAATTTGAGCCCCTTTTTCGTAAAGGAGAAAAGTTTAAAAGTGCCCCACGACCCCGCTGAAGACCAAACAAGGCCACGTATTCAATAAGTCAAAAGTGGAGCATTAGTTTCAATTTGAGATTTTGAGCCCTTTTTGAAAAAGGGAGAAAAGTGATAAAATTTCCCGCGACTCCACCCACGCCATCAAAAGCCCAAGGTGGAAAGGCAGCCTGTCGGAACTTTTTTTGATTTTGAAACTTTGAACCTTTGTTTTAGAAAGAGAGGATAAAGTTGAACGTGACCCCACTGGCATCAGATAAAGACACATGTGGGGCCCAAATTAGAAGTGGAAGGGTGGGCCGAATGTTTAAAAATGCACAATCTCTATTAGAAATGAAAAAAGAAAGTTTTCCAGGCCCGTTTTTAGTTCAAATCTGTCCTACATGGACAACTCTTTTTCAAAATGATGAAAGACAAAGTTCTTTACAGAAACCTTCAGTCAAGCTTGAACAGTCAACAATGGTGGCCAGGGGAAAATTTAGCAGAACTTTGCTAGCTCGAATGGAGCTCAACAATGCAAATACCAAAAATGATTAAGTTTGCAATACTCTTGCACCTTAATTCAAGTCCCGAGTTCACCAGATTCAACCATGGTTAGAAAGTGCTAATATTATCACTACAAATGGATAAGGTCGCATACCTTCAGCAAAAGGACAGATCAGCAAGAAGACAAAATCTGCATGCACAAGGAAGAAGACTTGCTCATCAAGCAAAACTTATTTTTAGCAAATTATCACTCATGCTTTTCTTAAAAATAGAACAGTCGACTGCAGTTGACTGAGTTGTAACCAATGGTTGTTAATGCCTCTTTGTATTTGCATGTTCTATTTTTATTCCTTTATTTATTAATAGATGAAGGATAAAAATAGGATGCATGGGTGAGTACAATTCTAGCCTATTTTTAGGAAGGGTGGGAAATAATTTTGCTATATATTGTGTGCTTTGGCAAAGCACAAAGGAGGAATTTTAGATACAGGAGTGCTGAAGTAATTTTCTGCCAGTTTTTCCCTTTGAATGTGAAGTATTTTCTACCTTTCCAATTATTTGCAGTCTTGTGTATGTTTCCATTAATCTTGTGAATTTGAATTCCCTGATTAATCATCTTACCCTATTGCAAATTCAGTAATTTCTGCATGATATTAATGTGTATGTGTAACTTAGCAGTATTGTTGTGATTTTATCCCTCAATACATCAAAGTGTTTACCCTTAATTATCTTCAGAAAATTGTTGGCCTGTGCATCAGAAATTCATTCAATATCAATTGTGCATGTACTCAGTCAAAGACCTCATACAAGTTTGGTGTATCACCTCAGTTTTAATTTCATTTTACAGTCATCTTTTACCCTTAAACCCCCAGAAAATCAGTTTAGGATACATCAATAAGGAACCGGCCTTGATACCAGAGACTCACCTCAAAATAGGTATACCCACAGACCTGAGGTGTTTCCATTGTATCTACGAAAGAGAGAGATCCATTTTGCAAGCTTAGAACACCTGCAACCATCTCTCTACAGGGTGCACTTTCGAGAGATAACAGTTTTTGGCATGCCCGGTGGGACAACGAATCAGATCTGCATACAAGTTACAGATATTTACAGCAAATAAAAGTTACTTTTGGACAGCAAGCTGCAACAATCTATTTTAAAGATTTAAAGATCTATTTGGTGACTCCATAGGGCTGATTTCAGACCAGTATTGTAGCATGTTCCATGCCTAAAGTGACTACAAGATCATCGGTAAGAGGAATTCCTCCTGAGTTTGTTTCTTTACCTTTGAATTCTGTAAGAAGGAGAAGAGTTGGTAATACTTTACCTTATAATAGGCCTAGTTTTGATAACCCTCCTCCTAATATTCCTTCACCACGTATCAATTTCTCTATTCAGATCCCAGTCTTTCAAATGGCTATTCAACCACCTAGGAATTTTGTGACCTTTACTAATGGTAGCCCATTAGTAATCCTAGTTTACCATGACATCCCTAATGCTGCCATGAAAAGTTTACCATCATTCACTGGTGAAAATCAGGTTACACCTACAGAGCACATTAAAGATGTTGCAGCCTTATGTGCAGTTCATAATATCACTCATGAAGATGTGGCTTTGAGACTTTTAGCTACATCCTTTAAAGGACAAGCCTTGCAATGGTATAGAAATCTAGAGATTGGAAGCATAAGAACTTGGGATGATTTAGGTGAAAAATTGCTGAAACAGTTCCAAGATAATTCAGATCATTTGTCCCTCATAGAACAAATGTCTACTATTAAAAGAGCTCCTCATGAATTTATGTCTAGTTTCAACATTCATTTTTCTAGAACTTGGGAAAGAATCCCAGCAAGTGTTAAGCCTCAAGCTGACCATGCTTTCCTTTATTATCTAAGAGCTTTAAACAGTGATATTTCAACTATGATTCAGTCTATGGGAGGTAATACTCTTCCGGATGCTTATGAAATTGCTATAAAAGCTGAAAACAACCTTATTCAAGCGAGAAAATTAGCACCAAGGCCTTCAATGCCTTTTTGGGTAGATTTAGCACCTATCCCACAGCCTATCACCATTGTGGAACCTACTATTGCAGCCCCATCAAATGATGTGTTAAAAGTTTTGTAGAATTTTGGGAACAAGCTGACTTCAATTAACAATAAAGTTTCATTACCTAGCAGACCTTATCAGGCTCCTTATCAGACAAACAACAAAATCAAAAATAGGTAACCTTACCAATAGAATCAAAATTATAGGCAGCCTTATCCAACAAAGGAAGTTTGATCCAAAGGCTCCTACTCCATCTAACGCTTTAGTCCCAGTTAATATGGCTACTGAAGAGTGGTGTCAACCTTGTAATCAACCTCATTCAGCTGTAAATTTCCCAAATGCTTTTCTGAACATAAGTCTTGTTGCACAACCTCAATCTGAAACATTATTCATGCCTCAAATGGAGGCTGGGAAGCAAGAAACTCATGTTCAAAAAGCACCTGAACAGAACTTAGTCAGTTTTAGTGAGGATGATTTCATTGCAGTTACTACTAGGGCTCAGGAAAAGGCTACAGAGAGTAAAAAATAATAGAATAGGCCTGTTCTACCTACTATCACTGATAAAACAACAACTATAAGCCCAAAACCAGCTAACAGTGCATCTGTTCCTCAAAAAACAATAGGTGTTACAGCTGGTAAAGAACAACAAAAACAACTACAACCTGATCCAAGAAGGTTATTTATACCTCAGATATCAAAAGCAGCTGAAGCAAAATCAGTTTTTGCCAAAGCCTATGCTAAAACAGTAGAATATGTCTCTAAAACTATTGCTTCTTTTAACATTGTTGATGTAATGAAAAATCATAATGTTAACATCTCAATGTGGGATGTTCTAATTATTTCTAAACAACAAGTTTTACTTTCTCATGAACTAGCTAAGATGCAGATTTCTTCTAAAACAACACAAAAGGAAGTCCAGAAAGTAGACATGGTCCTTGGAACAATGGAACAAGACCGCATCAAAGAAGTTAAATGGATGGTTCAGAAAGTCTTAAATGCTCATGACATCAAGAAGCCACCACCATTTTATCTATCACTGATTATTGGAGAACATCTTGTTCATAACTGTATGGTGGACAACGGTGCAAGCAACATAGTTATGCCAAAAGTAATTGCAGAAAAATTGGATCTGCAGTATGAACCTACAGAAAAGAGTGTCTTACAGTTGGATGGAACTCCAACTAATACAGTTGGTGTCATCAAAAATCTAGAGGTAACATTGCATGCTTGCCCAAATGTTTCCATTCTGCAAGATATTACTGTTGTAGACTTACCTCCTTACTTTGCTATATGTTTATCAAGAGATTTCACAACAAAGATAGGAGGCTATCTCTCTTCAGATTGGTCTTTCTTATTTTTCACTACTCGTTATGGGACCAAGGTTACTATCAATTCAGAACTGTTGGCCAGATTTCACATTGAGCCTCACGCTTCTAATGTAGTAGCTAATTATGCAGCCTTAGACCAGTCTGATTTTGATAATATAGCTCATGTTTCAATATTAGATGGTGTTTCTAACCTGTTTATGGATGAAAAGACACATGAAGAACATGCTCATGATCCTTTCAAAGAAGTTGAAGAACATTTGTTTGGTGTGTATTGCTTACATGAAGAAAATACACCAATTCCCTTGTTGTCCAAAATAGAAAATGCAACGGAAGGGATTTGGAAGCTTCATTTCGATGGAGCTAAAAACAAGAAAGGATAAGGAGCAGGTTTGATGCTCACTTCCCCAACAAATGAAAGGTATTTCTCAGCTTTGAGTCTCCAATTTTCATGCACTTGCAACGTAGCTGAATACGAAGCATTAATTCATGGCTTACTTTGGGCCAGAAAGAGAGGTATTAGCATGCTACAGATTTTTGGTGATTCTGAGTTGGTTATCAATCAAGTAAGAAATTTCAATGTTTGTAAGAATCCATTAATGAAGTCTTACAGACATAGATTTTCAGACTTAATGGAATATTTCAAAGCTATTAACATCCAATCCATTCCTAGAACAAAAAATAAGCATGCAGATAGACTTACAGCAATTGGTGCTAGTTTTGAAGTGCTAGAACAAATTGAAAATAGCAAAATTCAGCCTCATATAAAGCTGATTGTCAGGCCTTCGATACCTGATAATGATTTGAATTGGCAAGTTTTTGAAAGTGATGATCAAATCTATAGGTTTTTGCAGCAAGAAGCTGAATTTTCTGTAGTAAATCAAGATAAATTACAACACTTATATGGTGACCAGATTGTTCAGTTAAAGACAAATAAACTACCTCAAGGTCTAGTCACATTAGAAGACATCTTCAACACTGATGATCAGTTAAGGAAGGTCAAGACTAAGATGTCAACACATGCTGATAACTATGAAGAAATCTTAGTTGATGAAGGGAAAAATTTGTTTCTCGGAAAGGTATGTTCTTTAGCTGAAAAACATTCTTTTATTAATCTTTGCAAGGAATTCAAAGATGTTTTTTCTTGGAAATACCAAGACCTGAAAGGGTTTGATCCCAGTTTAGCACAACATACTATTGAATTGCAGCCAAATTCCAAGCCAGTTAGGCAAAAACAGAGGCCTGTAAATCCCAAAATAGAGCCTCTAATGAGGAAAGAGTTATCTAAGTTGATTGAATCAGGTATTATCTTTCCAGTTAAGCATTCAAGTTGGGTAGCCAATCTTGTTCCTGTTAGGAAGAAAAATGGAGAAATCAGATTATGTGTGGATTTTAGAGATCTTAATAAAGCTTCATTAAAAGATCACTACCCACTTCCAAATATGGATCAAATTTTGAGAATAGTTTCTGGTTCAGATAGACTATCTCTTCTAGATGGTTATAGTGGATACAATCAGATTTTAGTTCGAGAAGAAGATAGGTACAAAACAACTTTTACCACCAAGTGGGGTACTTATGCTTACAAAAGAATGCCTTTTGGCCTTTCAAATGTTGGTGCAACATTTCAACATGCAATGGACATGGATTTTCACAGCTTGTTAAATAAATGCATCCTTGTTTATTTAGATGATGTTACTGTATTCTCAAAAAATTCTGAAGAACATCTAATACACCTAAGGAAAAAATTTCAGTTATGCAGACAATTTGGGATATCTTTGAATCCACTAAAGTCTATATTTTCAGTACATCAAGGAAAATTACTTGGTCATATTGTTTCTAAGAAAGGTTTAGTAATTGATCCTTTCAGAATTGAAGCCATATCACAACTATCATTGCCTCATCATAAGAAGGCATTACAGAGTTTTCTTGGAAAAATCAACTTTGTTAGAAGATTTGTTCCAGATTTTGCAGCATTGGTTAAACCATTGAAAACTATGTTAAAGAAAGAGAAGACTTTCTCTTAGACCAGCGAAGGGAGAGAAGGGTTTGAAGCAATCAAAATAACCATCTCTCAAGCTCCTACTCTTGCAAATCCAAATTTTGATAAAGATTTTACAATGTATGCACTTGCAGGAGCTGAAACAATCTCAGCCATATTAACTCAAGTTAATGATGAAAATATAGAACAACCAATTGCTTTCTTTGGATAGAGCTTGCATGATTATGAAACAAGGTACACATTTCTTGAAAAACAAGTACTTTCAGTAGTCAGAGGGCTAAAGAATTTCAAGTACATGCTTTCAAACAATAAAATTCATGTTCTTGTTTCTCATCCAAGTGTGAAAGCTTTCTTGTTAAATAAAGAATTGAATGAGAAAAGAGCAGGCTGGATAACAAAATTTATGGAATATGATGTTGATATCTAGGTTGTGAAGACAGTTCGAGGAAAAGGCTTATGTGAGCACCTAATTGCTGATATGGAAAAACAACATGAACCAGAATCAGAAGATCCAAAACAACATGCTAAAGTTAAGCATCAACAATCAGATGTCATGGTTCAGCCAGAAAACTAGCAACCTGAACTTGCTCAAGAGGTCCAAGAATCAAGATGGATGACTGATTTAGTTAGCTATTTACAACATGACATCTATCCGGAAGGTATGGACAAAAATAAACGAAGGTATTTCAGATTACAAGTTGTACCCTATGTTTTCATTGATGGTGTATTATTCAAAAGGGATATAAATGGAATCTTGTTGCGATGTGTTGACTATGACAAAATTCAGCAATTATTATTAGAATTCCATGAAGGACCTGCAGGAGGTCATTTCTTAGCACGTACCACAACCTTAAAAATTATGAAAGCTGGTTACTATTGGCCCAACATATTCAAGGAATTTTTTGAATGGATCAGAAAGTGTAAGAAATGTGCTTTCTTTGTTGGAAAATAACATTTAGCTTCGCTGCCCTTACAACCTATTTTAGTTGATCAGCCTTTTATGTAGTGGGGTCTTGATTTTATTGGCATGATAAACCCACCTTCGTCACAAGGACACAAGTGGATTTTGACTACTACAGATTACTTTACATGCTAGACTGAAGCAATAGCCTTGAAAGATGCTAATGAAACTTCGATACTATCCTTTTATGAAGGTATAGTTTGCAGATTTGGTGTTCCAACAACTATCATATCAGATAATGCTTTAGCATTTCTCAGTGCAAAGGTAACAGATTGGGCTGTTAATCATGGAATTTATCTAAGTTCTTCATCTAACTATTACCCAAAAGGTAATGGGTTAGCTGAAAGTACTAACAAGAATATTTTAAGGATCATCAGAAGAACACTCAAAGATAACCAGAGAGCTTGGCATCTAATGTTGAATTCAGCACTTTGGGCTGATAGAGTGACTCCTAAAAGATCAGTTGGCAATTCACCATACAAGCTTGTTTATGGAAGAGAAGCAAGAATGCCTATTTCAGTTGAGTTACCTGCATTAGATTTGTTGCATCAAATGGAGCTGCTTGAGAATGAACCATTGCAGGTTCGTTATGCAGAATTAATGGAGTTACAAGAGCTAAGAGATCAAGCTCATTTAAACATGGAAAATAATCAGAAACAGATGAAGAAGACTTTTGATAAGAAATCCAAATTCAGAATCTTCAATGAAGGAGATATTGTGTTAAAGTGGGATGCTGATCGTGCAAAGCTAGGAAGACACACAAAGTTCGATACAATCTGGAGTGGTCCTTACATGATTTCAGCTTGCAAAGAACACAATGCTTTTTAGCTCTCGAGGCTGAATGGAGAGGAAATTCCCATTCCTGTGAATGGTATGTTTCTCAAACACTATTATTGAAAATCCTATAGTGTCTGTTTAGAGTAGGATTTCCCTTCAATAAGTGTAGTTCCTGCACATTGCAATGTTTTTCAATTCAATAAGTGCATTTGTGCATGTGATCTGGTTTACCAGATCCTTTCCCAGTTTTAGTTCATTTTGGAAGGGTTGGACCTTCAGGAAGGTAGATTTTGGTTACATGCTTTAGAATCCATGCCCAATGGACAAGAGCAAGGCACTGGTTTACAAGCTAGCAGGAAGCTTTCCCCGTAGGATCACCAGAAATGTTGACAATTTTTACACTTGTGCAAAAATGGGCAACTCAAAACTTTGTTACGATGGATAGCATTGGTGAAGTATACCTAAGCTAGGGGAGTTTCTTTCAGAGAATATTGTTATTGTTGAATTAAATAATGATTACATGAAATTTGTAGCTATGTGTGTTGTTACAAAACATAACAGATCACATAGTCTACAATTTCATGACTATCTTCAGCAAAAGAACACAAATCCCTAAAGAACAACTGTGTTTCCTTAATGAAGACATCCAATTGCACAGTAGATGAAATGCTAAGTTTTGGAAAAACAAACATAAATGCATATTGCAGAAATTAGAGTTCATTACTAGATGTTACAAGTATTCTTTAATGTTCTTTCCTTCATGATTAAGACATTCAATTATATTACTGAGTTGTTTAGTTCATCATACAATCCATATCAGAAATTAAAATGCAGAAAATAAATACACAACTCATTTTAAGGATTCAATGTTTTATTCATAAGGAATTTCAAATGTTCCCACACAAGCCGTGGGATGTAATTGAAAGTAAAGTATAGCTACTGGAATAAGAGGTACACATGCATGAAAGAGAAAATAGAGGAGTATGAGTGAACCCATCATTTCCTTGGGTTTTTCCTTCGGTTGATGCATCCTCATCTTAAAATTTGTTCCCTCTTCATCTTCATTATTGAGAGCACTGTACCTGAAATAGAAAAGAGATAACTATTAGTTTATGAGCTCAGGGTACAACCCATATTCCTATACTGTCCTAATTTGTGCACATGGATCTCTAATAACAAGAGATATAAATTACTTGAAGATCAAAACTGCATACATGATTTTCTCTCTCAGAAAGAAGGAGAAAGAAGAAAAGAAAACCATGGACATAAGAGAGGCCAAAAATCCTAAATATTTTCTAGCTATTTTCTCAAGTGTGCAGGTGCAGATTACAAAATCAAGAAGCAATAAAGAATTCTGAATACCCATGCCAAAGGAGTGATACCCAAATATCAGTTGTAATATTTCAAGCCACAATTTGAAAAATACATGTGTAGATACAGAGTTTGGGAAAAATATTTCATAATTCATTCAGATTTGTACAATACAGTTCAAAGGAACGAGTTGTAGCAATCTCAAGGAAGAAAATGTAGATCCTGGATTTGATCGAGAAAGACCCATTAATGGGTACTAAAATATGATTAATGATCAAGAACTCACTTGTTAAAATTGAAGAAGAGAAAACCCTCATTGAATTCAGAGCCAAAAGGAGAACCCAAAATAAGTTTCAACTCAAAGATCAATGTTGTTCTAGAAATCACATTAAAAGTGCAAAGGAAAAACAAGTATCAATGTTTTGAAGATGAAATAGTAGAGACAAAGTAAAAGGGCAAGCTCAATACTGATTGAAATGAGCAATATATAGTCAAGAGATTACAAAAAAAAACATTAAGCCACTACCATCTTGTTCAAAATAACGATGATACAAAAAGGACTGAGCTCACAAACCTCAACAATGGAAACCATAGAATCTTCACAGAGCTTCATAGGACACAGATCTTTTGAAGAAAATCTGAACTCAAAGCAACACAACTGGTCAAATTGAAAAAATCTTGTAGTATAAGCCAACCTAGAACTCGAAGTGATCAAAACGGTGACCATTAAATAACAGATAGTTCCAAAGCCAAGATCAACAAACTAATAGATGCAGATAAACCGAGCTCGTCGAAAGATCATCTCTATGGCCACCATCCAGGGAAAATTTTACAGAGTTCCTTTAGCTCGGATAGAGCTCAAGAATGAAAATATGAAAGACTTAGGGTTTCAAGTGTTTTATTCATCAGATCAATAGCCATGAATCAAAAGTACAAAGATCAATGCTCAGAATTGATCACCAAAATTGATGCAAACCCTAACTTGACACATTAAAATGGTGGGTATTTTTGGTGAACTTAGCATCTTTTCATCATTTTGTAAAAGTGTCAAATTGACTCGCAGGCCGCAAAGAAATCTAATTGGATGTGGAGCATCGGGGCCTTTTGATATTTTGATATTTTTCCTTTTTTACAAAATGGTGTAAAATTGGTCCGTGGCCCCACTTTTTCATTTTATTTCAAAGGGATTAAATTTCTAAAATGACCCACGGCCCCCGCTCATGTCAAAAGGAAAAAGTCAAATGTTGAGCCCGCATAAAAAGATTCAAAGATCGTTGGAGCTTTTTGAGATTTTGAACTTTATTTCCAAAGGGCATAAAGTCATAAAATGACCCGCGGCCCCACTCATGTCAAAGGAAAAAAGTCAAATGTTGAGCCCGCATCAAAAGAGTCAAAGGTGGATCATCGGAGCTTTTTGAGAATTTGAGCCCCTTTTGTAAAGGAGAAAAGTTTAAAAATGCCCTGCAACCACATTGAAGACCAAACAAGGCCACGTATTCAATAAGTCAAAAGTGGAGCATTGGGTCAATTTGAGATTTTGAGCCCTTTTTGAAAAAGGGAGAAAAGTGATAAAATTGCCTGCAACTCCGCCCACACCATCAAAAGCCCAAGGTGGAAAGGCGGGCCACTGGAACTTTTTTTGATTTTGAAACTTTGAACCTTTGTTTTAGAAAGAGAGGATAAAGTTGAACGTGACCCCACTGACATCAGATAAAGACACGTGTGGGGCCCAAATTAGAAGCAAAAGGGTGGGCCGAATGTAAAAATGCACAATTTCTATCAGAAACGGAAAAATAAAGTTTTCAAGGCCCGTTTTCAGTTCAAATCTATCCTACATGGATAAACTCTTTTTTAAATCGATGAAAGACAAAGTTCTTTACAGAAACCTTCAGTCAATCTTGAACAGTCAATAATAGTGGCCAGGGGAAAATTTAGCAGAGCTTTGCTAGCTCGAATGGAGCTCAACAATGCAAATACCAAAAACAATTAAGTTTGCAATACTCTTGCACCTTAATTCGAGTCCTGAGTTCACCAGATTCAACCATGGTTAGAAAGTGCTAATATTATCACTACAAATGGATAAGGTTGCATACCTTCAGCAAAAGGATAGATCAGCAAGAAGAAAAAATCTGCATGCACAAGGAAGAAGACTTGCTCATCAAGCAAAACTTATTTTTAGCAAATTATCACTCATGCTTTTCTTAAAAATAGAATAGTTGACTATAGTTGACTGAGTTGTAACCAATGGCTGTTAATGCCTCTTTGTATTTGCATGTTCTATTTTTATTCCTTTATTTATTAATAGATGAAGGATAAAAATAGGATGCATGGGCAAGTACAATTCTAGCCTATTTTTAGGAAGGGTGGGAAATAATTTTGCTATATATTGTGTGCTTTGGCAAAGCACAAGAGGAGGAATTTTAGATACAGGAGTGCTGAAGCAATTTTTTGCTAGTTTTTCCCTTTGAATGTGAAGTATTTTTTGCCTTTCCAATTATTTGAAGTCTTGTGTATGTTCCACTAATCTTGTGAATTTTAATTCCTTGATTAACCATCTTACCTTGTTGTAAATTCAGTAATTTTTGCATGATATTAATGTGTATATGTAACTTAGCAGTATTTTGTGATTTTATCCCTCAATACATCAAAGTGTTTACCCTTAATTATCTTTAGAAAACTATTGTCTTGTGCATCAAAATCATTTCTCATATCAAGTGTGCATGTGCTCAGTCAAATACCTCATATGAATTTGGTGTATCACCTCAGTTTTAATTTCATTTTACAGTCATCTTTTACCCTTAAACCCCCCCAGAAAATTAGTTTAGAATACATTAGTAAGGAACTGGCCTTCATACCAAAAAATCACCTCAAAATAGGTATACCCACAGAACCTGAAGTGTTTCCATTGTATGTACAAAAAAGAGAGATCCATTTTGCAAGCTTAGAACAGATGCAATCATCTCTCTACAGGGTGTGCTTTCGAGAGTTAACAATTAGGTGTCACTTTGTTCTTTGGATTGACCCCAAATGAACATTTTTGACCTTTTTGGATGCCCATCTAGGAGCCCTTTTTCACCGTTTTAGAGCTGCAGGAAGCTACTTAAATTGAAAAGTTAGGTTTTGTATCAGCTCCTCATTCTAATTTGGGTCAATGAAATACTTATCCACCTTTTCAAACCCCTAGTACTTTCACTAGAAAATTTCCTCAGAAATTCAGTTCCGAAAAATCTCATGCCTTGTTAGTTTAGGAAAGGAATTTTCTAGGCATCTAGTCGTAGTTTAAAGAGGTCAAATTGGACCAATTACAATTCATCGCTGTATGAAAACTATTTTCTAGTTCTTAGTTCTGTCGACTCTAATGAATTCTTATTATAGGGAACTTGTAGGAAGTTCCTCATTACATGTTCATCCATCGAACATTAGTTTTGGACATGGTTTTGTAAGCCTTTGAGCTAACTTTTGATCATTTGCAACTAGGTCAATTACAACCAATGGCCCCAGAAAACTAGCTGCCAATCGTAAACCGTTCGCTAGTTCCAAATTTTGTTAGTTCCTATGAAATTTTGGTTTATAATTGGCCATGTAGAATGCTAACCATGGTGTTTTTTCTCATCGAAAGACAACGTTTAGCCTCCAAGCTTTCCTTGAACACTTTTGTAGCCAGAAGGAAAATGTAAAAGGAGAGTTGTAGGACCCTTGTCAGGTTGCCAAACCACCGTGGAAACTTTTGACACATGTAAATAACTGTTTGAAACCTCCATAATGTAACTTGTTGTGTGAAATAGAAATTTTGACAATATGGTGTTTCTCTCTCTTCCTTTCTCCTTCTCTCTCCTTGGATTACGAAATGAAGTGAAATGAAATGTAATGAATACATGTCTCTAAACCTTTTCTTTCGATTGCAAATTTTAATTATTATTATATGTAAATGGGAAACTGAAAAATGTTAATTATGTTAGATTAGGGTGGATGCCATGCTAGCGATTTATTGTTGGTTTCATGCTCACATGGTTTTGCAGGATGTAAGAAAGATGGAAAAAAGGTGGTGTGTAATCCATTATTTATTATTGTAATTTATATAGGTCATTGTAAAATGAATAAATGTATAATGCAGTCTCTTGTTACAGAAAAGTTATATTTGAAATTTGCTAATATGTATGAGATGCTAGTATTAGGGATATCTTAAGAAATGTGCATTTAATCACAGGTTCAGTTTGATTCATAGTTTTGTATGACAAAAAAAGGGTTTGATATATATATAGTAAATTAATTTGAAGTTAATATATTGTAGTGATTTTTCAGTGTGCAATAATAGGGATATCTTAAGAAATGTGCATTTAATCACAGGTTCAATTTGATTCATAGTTTTGTATGAAAAAAAAAGGGTTTGATATATATATAGTAAATTAATTTGAAGTTAATATATTGTAGTGATTTTTCAGTGTGTAATAAATGACTAATTAATTACTGGGTTGTATTCTTACCTTGTAAATGTAATAAAGATATTTAATTGAACCAATCAACCCTAGTATAAGATCTATACATAAAATGTCTTCATGTGTGATCCTTTTTACCATAGAAGAGAATGAAACTATAGAGTGAACATAAAATTTACACTCTGTTGGTTTTCAAATAGGACTTTCTAGAAGAGCAACAGTTAGGGGACAAAAAGTCCCTCCTCTTTAATGGGAGAGGTTCCCTTATTCTGAAACGAATTTATTTACAAATACACAGAACATTATTTTATGGTCAAACTTGGATGTTACGAAAGTGTTTTCCACAAGGATCATCAGTTACGCCAGGACTGAGGAAGGGGAATAAGAAGATGAGCAGAATAGCAACATTCAGAATTATAGATAGCAGAATAATTCTTCGTGTATGCGAAGATTCAAAGGATTTAAGACAAGATCATTTGCATTAGCTGAATGGGATTAAATTTAAAGACACAAAGTTCCATAAATAACCTTCTTCAGATTTGTTAATCAAGGACACAAAGTTCCTTCTTGGTTGTACAAGATCACTGTACTTGCAAAACTGAACAGTATGCAATCAGAGAGACTAAACGAGTTAGGAACAAAATGATCTTCACAATATAAAAGGAAAACACAGAGACAACGAGAATCAGATAGACAAAGAACGGAAAGCCCTTTTGTATTGATTTCTTTAAGATCTATTTACACTTTCAGCCAATATCCAAGTTCTTCCTCCTCTCAAAATGGCGTGGAAAGGCCATTATATAGCTTACAAATCAGTTACTCTTCGTAACCGTTTCTTTTAACTAAAGAATAGTTAGGGAATGCTAATCGCAATACCTTAACTGATTACAAAGAATACGAAGAGAAAGGGAAGAAGAGAAACGAAAGGAGAAGGAGACAGGTGTCCAGTTCTGAGAAGGACCCACTGTCTTCAGAAACCGCTGCTTGAATCTTTCTAACGTCTCAGCTTTGTCTCTACCACGTGGAACTGACGTTTCATCTTGAGGATGACAATGAGTGTCTTTGAAAACTGATGCACCCAGCGTCTTGAGAGCTTCGTCCTTCTGCCAGCTATCCTTGAAATTTGATCTTCGGATTGATAGCATCAGAGCCGCAACTTAAATTCATATTTTGAAAAACAGCATATTCGGGTCGAGCGGGAAAAACTAAGTGTGAATGACACTTGGTACACTTGGGACAGGTGAGACGCGAATGTGCGAAACACACAGCTCGGCCGGTTCGGGTGGAACAGGGAGAAGACGCACAAATGTATTTGGGATAAATGGGACGAAAATGTGCGAAGTACGCGATTTAGGTGTTTCGGCCGAAATTGGAACAGCGGACCCGTTTGGACTTGGGACATTCGGGACAAAAAGTTCCGAAGTACGCGGCTCGACCGGCTCGGCCGAAATAGGGAAAGCTCGCACTTTTTTAAATGGGGCAGTTGGGACAAAATTGCGCGAAGGACGCGGTCCAGGCGAACCGGCCGAAAATGGAACAGAGACCAATTTGGAACTCGAGACAGTTGGGACAAAATCAGGTGAATCGGCCGAAAATGGAACAACAGGTCCGTTCGAACTTGGGACATTTGGGATGAAAAGTTCTGGAGTACACGGTTCGGCCGGTTCGGGCGAAAATGGAACGACTCGCACTTTTTACTTGGGACATTCGGGACAAGAAAGTGCGAAGTACGCGGGAAGGATGATTCGGCCGAAATGGAACAGATGGCATTTTTGGCTTTGGGGCACTTGGGACAAAAACTTCAGACAGGCCTGAAAATGGGACAAATTCGGAGGTTTTGGCCGATCGGAGAACAGAAGACACTTTCGTACTTGGGACAGATGGGACAAAAAGTTCCGACAGGCCCGAAAATCACACAAAAAGACCCAAAACACAAATTTTTTCAACTTCACGACTTAGGCACTTCAGAGAAGAACTCTTCAACTCAAAATTTTGAAAATTTTACTCTTATCAGAGCGGGAAATTTTGAGTGGACAACAGCTGGCTCCTTCTGGGGATGACTTGGTGTAAATTCATAGAATGAGACAAGGCAAAAACTTAGAGAACTCAGTGAAGTAGACCAGTGCCTTATCCATTGGGCAAAGGAGTCAAAAACAAACCAATATAGAGGGCAACACACACAACAGAAGGGAAACACACCAAAAGCAGAAAAAGCAAAAACACTGTACAGAATATACAAAGGGACTCCCTAGTCACCTAGGACTTGAACAACTTCAAATACTTCCCACTATAAGGAAGTGGGAGGGGAGAACCATCCATGTAATCAAGATAGAAAGAGTCCTTACCAGCAAAGTGTCTTATCTTGAAAGGTCCAAGCTACAGAGAATCAAGTTTTCCATGGCTGCCACGAGGTTCATGTCTTTTGTCCCATAACAGCACGGTATCACCAACTTGGAACTCTCTGGACCTAGCTTTCTTATCGAACAGAACCTTAACCTTCTGCTGGTGAGCAGATATTCTGTTAGCAACCTCCAATCTATCCTCGTTCAGTTTGTGCAGGTACATGATTATTTTGTCCAGAGTATCACTGAAACTAGTGTCTTCAATGGCCTTCATCAGGTGCAAGGCTGGCAGTTCCACTGTCACTGGCAATTAGGCCTCTACTCCATACACTACGTAAAAGGGGGACATTCCAATGGCTCTTTTAGGTGTGATCTTGTCTGCCCAAAGAGCATCATAAAGCTTCTTATGCCAGTTTCGCTGAGACTCATTGACCAACTTCCTTATGATAGTCACCAGATTTTTGTTGGTGGATTCTACTTGCCCATTCCCCTGGGGATAATAATCTGAAGAATGAGCCAGAGAGATGCCATACCCGTAGCAGAAATCCATGATCTCAGTTGAGGAGAAGTTCGAAGCATTGTCTGTTACAATCTTGTTAGGCACACCATACCTTACCAAGATGTTCTCTTTGAGGAAGTTTCATACAACTTCAGAAGTAGTGCTCTTGACCGGAATAGCTTCCACCCATTTGGTGAAGTAGTCAATGGCAGTTAGCACATGCGTGTGGCCAGCACTAGAAGCAGGATTCAGTGTACCAATGAAGTCTAGACCCCACTGTTGGAATGGTTCCTCGATCACAACTGGCTTGAGAGGCAAAGCGGCCAGTTTGGGTCTTCCCACAAAGGTCTGACAGGCCTCGCATTTATCCACCCACTTGGATGCATCTCTGAACAAGGAAGGCCAGTAATATCCTCCCCGGAGTATCTTTTGAGCTGTGACTGTTGATGAATAGTGCCCTCCACATGCTTGATCATGAAAAGCTGAGAGCAACTTTCTCTGTTGTTCCTTATCAACACATTTCAGAAATCTCCCATCTAAGCCATGCTTGAACAAAGCATTTTCCCACAGTACATATTGCGCTGATCTCAATTTAACAGTCCTCTTTTCCTTGGCAGTTAAATGAGATGGGCATTCCCCATAGGTGATAAAATGGGTGATGTCAGCATACCATTCATCAACTGAACTAAGGAATAGAACAGTAGGAACGTCAGCTTTCTCCTCCAGCAACTCATGTTTGGCTCCTTCAGCAATGAGCTCACAAAGACCCTTTCCACGAACCAGCTTGGTTGGTTTGATATCAATGTCATACTCCTGGACTTTAGCCACCTAGTTTCCCCTCTTGGACCCAAATTCTTGTTGCGTAAGGATTGACTTAACAGTCGTATCTGGAACCAGCACCATGGAGTGAGAATTGAGGATATAAAAGCGAAACTGCTTAACAGCCTTGACTACTGCAAAAACATGCTTCTCCATCATGGTGTACTTTAGCTCATGATCCTTCAGGATATAGCTCATGAAGGCAATTGGTAGCTCATGTCCATCAGAATCTTCTTGGGTTAAGACAGCAGCCAGGGTATTGTCTGTAGCGTAGCAATAGATGATGAAATCTTTGCTGAAGTCAGGGCAGGCCAAAACTGGAGTTTTGGCAATGGCTTTCTTGATATCCTCAAAGGATTCCTTTCCTTCAGAAGACCATCTAAATGCTTGATTTCCTTTCATCATCTGAGAGATGTTCAAAGTTAATTCAGCAAAATCAGGGATGAATCTTCTTAAGAAATTGATCTTACCGAAAAAGGAATGCACGCCTTTTTTACTGGTTGGGAGAGGAATTTGCTGGATGGCTTGAACTCGTTCAGGATCAATCTTGATGCCATCCTTGGAGACAATGTGCCCTAATAGCTTCCCTTCTATAACACAGAAGACAAATTTTTTAGGATTTAAAGAAATCCCATGCTCTCGGCATCTCTGCAGGACTGTTTCCAGGTGGTCAAAGTGATCCGCTCTTGTCTTTGAGAACACTGTCAGGTCATCAAGGTATATGACAATACATTTTCCTTTCAAGCTTCCAAAAGCCAAATCCATAGCTCTCTGGAAAGTGGCACCAGCATTAATCAGCCCAAAAGGCATTCTCTTGTAGGCAAAGGTACCCCAAGGAGTGGTGAAGGCTGTCTTGTGTTGATCTGCAGTATCAACCTCTACCTGATTGTATCCCGAGAATCCATCAAGCATAGATAACATCTCGGATCCTGTTACTGCTTGCAAAATCTGATCCGTCATAGGCAGAGGGTAGTTATCTTTCAGAGAGGCTTGATTCAGGTTTCTGAAATCAACACAGATGTGGATCTCTCCATTCTTTTTTCTAACAGGCACAATGTTTGCAATCCATGTTGAATGGTGAATGGGAAAAATAATCTTAGGCTTCAACAACTTCTGGATCTCCTGAAAGATGGTGTCAGCTATTTTTGGATTGTACTACCTTTGCTTCTGCTTGAAAGGCTTGATTCCTGGTTTGAGAGGGATAGAGTGTTGCATGTCTTTTGGCTTGAAGGCTTTTAGGTCCTCATAAGAATATGCAAGAACATCCTTATACTTCCTTAGAAGATCAATTGCTCTTCTCTTCTCATCGGTTGTGCAACATTTCCCGATATTTACCAGCTTGGGATCAGTAGAACTCCCTATATCAATCTTATCATACTCAGCTGATTGCTGAGGTCCAGTAGAAGCTTTAGATTTTACCTATCTATCATGTTTGTCAAACAAATCCTCCAAACTCACCAAACCTTTGGGAATCTTGTTTCCTTTGAGTTTAATGCACCCTTCCTGATCTATTTCTTCTCCTTGGGTAACAGCTTGATCAGAGGACACACTCTCACGAGGCAGGTTGTCACTTCTCTCAAAATATAGTTGTTCGAAATTCCCCTTGAGTTCCAGGAAGGAAAGCAGATGCTGGTCATCGTTGAAAACTTGCCAGTTATTAGTATTATCAGGAACACTAGGCCGGTGGACCATTTCAATAGTGAACTTGTCCTGAGAGAATTTAGGATGGGGAATCAATAATGACCCTGAGACAGCCAGTGAATCAGCCCTGCTGTTCTTTTCTCTGGGTATTGCTTCAATAGAGAAGGCATCAAGGAATTCAATTGAATCCCAAACCTGATTCCGATAATGCTTCAGCCTTCCATTCTTTACCTGAAAAATGCTTCTAACTTGTTTCACAATCAGCTCTGCATCACCACGAGCCAGAATATTTTTTACACCTCGTTCTTTGGCCACTTGCAGTCCAAGAATGAGAGCCTCGTACTCTGCGGTGTTGTTAGTATTCTCGAACTACAACTTAAACGAAAAAGGGTGTAGGCAGCCTTCAGGTGACACTAGCAGGACACCAGCTCCAGAACTAGCCGAGGAACAACTTCCATCAAATTCCAAAATCCAAACACCATTGGGATCTTTGGGTGATACTTTGGAGGGTTGGATTTCATCAGGGGACAGAATCATGTAATTACCATGACCTATGTCTTCATAGAGTATTTGTGCCTTAGGATCATTTGTTTTCTGTACAATATACTCAGACTGTTTCTCAGGGAGTAACTTCTTCATTTGTCCATTGACAGGTATGAGGGCGTGTGACCAATCCATTTGAATCTCCCCACCCACATCTTTACAGAAGTTCCAACTTAGCAACATTCCGTAAGAAGGAAGAATGTCTGCTACTAGGATGGTGGCCAAGACTTTCTTTTCAGGTAAAGCAGTAAAAGCCACTTGTGCATCTTTAATCCTTCCAACCAAAGGTACTTCCTTACTTTCCATGGAGTAGCAAGATCCATAAGTACGAGTAAGGGTCAAGCCTAAAGCATGGGCTACTTTAGTAGGCATTACGTTATTTGAGGCTCCGGAATCTATGACACAGTTACTGAGCCTATGGCCAGCTATAAGAAGTGTTACATAAAAAGGCTTGATTTTGTCTCCAGGTGAGGTGACAGCAGCTACCAGACTAGGTTGTGGTGCAGAAGGAGGTGTGGGCAAAAGGCCTTTAGAGGTGGTCTTGGAATGGGAATTTACAAATTGGATCATCTTGGCAAAAGCTTTGGGATGGGTTTGGTAGTATTCAGCTTCTAAAATTTGAACCTTGGTCCTTTTTAGGTGATCCACAATGTCAAAGGATCCAGAGGTGGATGGGCCATCATCATTTGAAATTCTAGGCTTATCAACCTTAGGAGAAAAAGAAGAAGAAGTAACTTTGGTAGCAGGATTGACAATACTTACCTTTGGTGCAGATGAGGTAGGGATAGGAGATCCTCTTCTAGCAATTACAGGAATAGTTGCTGGTTGCTCCTTAGATTTCTTCGTGGGCTGTGTTACTTTCTCCTTCTGCCTCGTCTGTTCTCGAGTCATGATAGCAAATGATTCACTGTTCATATCTG
Source organism: Taxus chinensis (assembly GCA_019776745.2). Lineage (NCBI taxonomy): Eukaryota > Viridiplantae > Streptophyta > Pinopsida > Cupressales > Taxaceae > Taxus > Taxus chinensis. The sequence goes on along the minus strand of CM034153.1, from coordinate 200,672,809 downwards.
CTACCACTTCATCATAGTTATCTCCATCATCAATGCCTTCAGTGGTAAAGAAATTGACTCGAGATCCTTCGAGTTCTTCTACCTCATCATCGAATTCCTCCAGGAACTCCTCACAAGCTTCATTATCATCTTTTGGCTCTTCAACCTCACAAGTTGCATTCACCGGAACTTTGACAGGAGGTCCTTCAAGTGCCAGTCTTGTGTGGGGAGCTGGTAAACGGTTTCTGGGTTGAAAATTTCTTCTCGGAACGTCTACATACGGTGCATGCTGAGCTAATTGTTTCTTTATAGCCACTAGGTCATTTGCAAGTTTCTGGACTAATGGATCAGTATTGGGTCCAGAGGTGGAAGAGGAAGAAGCAGCAGATTTAGATTTAGGAGGATCTCTTCTCAACTTCCCTGACATGATCAGGTCATCCTCGACACTAACAGCCAGTTCTTGATCTAGAATTAGCGTTCCAAGATTAGCCCTTCTTAGAGCATAACTGACTTTAGGCGTTTGGGCATTCAAAAAGAAACATTTTTGAATTTGATCAACCGGTCGAGTATTCACAGGAATTTTGTTGATCAATCTGTTGAACCGAGCCACAAATTCTCTCATAGGTTCTGATGGATCTTTCTTTATCTGAGAAATCTGGGCAAGCAGGGCATGCACATCTTCTGCCGGCTTGAAACGGCTTTCAAATTGAGTTCTCATTGTATTCCAGTCGGTGATGGCACCAGCCAGAAGGTGATAGAACTAGTCAGCAGCATTATCCTGTAACGTCTCAACGAACAGTCTTACTGAGACGTCTTCATGTTCAACCCCCAAGACTCCACATGCAACTATGAATGCTGCAATATGTTCATCAGGGTGAATTTTTCCATCTCCTTTAAACTTGGGGAAGTTCTTTTGGTTACCTCTAGGTAACTCATGCAAAGGCTGCGCAAGAGCCAGGGGCCCGACACGTTGACCCCATGGTAATTGTGCCATTCTTCTTGGGAATACGGTTCGGAGAGGAACTGTAACACCAGCAAGGATAAAAGCTTGTAGATTGGGACTAGCAGGCTCTGAAGGAATACCACCCGCAGGACTTCTATCTTGGACAGGTGGCGTGCTCGTTGAACGAGTTCTTCTATTGGAAGGGAAAGGAAAACCCTGTTGCTCCAAAAGCTGAAACTGAGAATCTTCGATACCAAGGGCCCTTCTCCCTCGAGTGAAACGTGGAGTCGCCAGATCAAAGGATGATCGAAAAATTGCAGTACTGGAATGCGATTTTCCCCAGCGCAGCTGGAATGAAAATTTCCTCCCCAGCGGAGTCGCCAAAAACTGTTGGTTTTCAAATAGGACTTTCTAGAAGAGCAACAGTCAGGGGACAAAAAGTCCCTCCTCTTTAATGGGAGAGGTTCCCTTATTCTGAAACGAACTTATTTACAAATACACAGAACATTATTTTATGGTCAAACTTGGATATTACGAAAGTGTTTTCCACAAGGATCATCAGTTACGCCAGGACTGAGGAAGGGGAATAAGAAGATGAGCAGAATAGCAACATTCAGAATTATAGATAGCAGAATAATTCTTCGTGTATGCGAAGCTTCAAAGGATTTAAGACAAGATCATTTGCATTAGCTGAATGGGATTAAATTTAAAGACACAAAGTTCCGTAAATAACCTTCTTCAGATTTGTTAATCAAGGACACAAAGTTCCTTCTTGGTTGTACAAGATCACTGTACTTGCAAAACTGAACAGTATGCAATCAGAGAGACTAAACGAGTTAGGAACAAAATGATCTTCACAATATAAAAGGAAAACACAGAGACAACGAGAATCAGATAGACAAAGAACAGAAAGCCCTTTTGTATTGATTTCTTTAAGATCTATTTACACTTTCAGCCAATATCCAAGTTCTTCCTCCTCTCAAAATGGCGTGGAAAGGCTATTATATAGCTTACAAATCAGTTACTCTTCGTAACTGTTTCTTTTAACTAAAGAATAGTTAGGGAATGCTAATCGCAATACCTTAACTGATTATAAAGAATACGAAGCGAAAGGGAAGAAGAGAAAAGAAAGGAGAAGGAGACAGGTGTCCAGTTCTGAGAAGGACCCACTGTCTTCAGAAACCGCTGCTTGAATCTTTCTAACGTCTCAGCTTTGTCTCTACCACATGGAACTGACGTTTCATCTTGAGGATGACAATGAGTGTCTTTGAAAACTGATGCACCCAACGTCTTGAGAGCTTCGTCCTTCTGCCAGCTGTCCTTGAAATTTGATCTTCAGATTGATAGCATCAGAGCCGCAACTTAAATTCATATTTTGAAAAACAACATATTCGGGTCGAGCGGGAAAAACTAAGTGTGAATGACACTTGGTACGCTTGGGACAGGTGAGACGCGAATGCGCGAAACACGCGGCTCGGCCGGTTAGGGTGGAACAGGGAGAAGACGCACAAATGTATTTGGGACAAATGGGATGAAAATGTGTGAAGTACGCGATTCGGGTGTTTCGGCCGAAATTGGAACAGCGGGCCCGTTTGGACTTGGGACATTCAGGACAAAAAGTTTCGAAGTACGCGGCTCGACCGGCTCGGCCGAAATAGGGAAAGCTCACACTTTTTTAAATGGGGCAGTTGGGACAAAATTGCGCGAAGGACACGGTCCGGGCGAACTGGCCAAAAATGGAACAGAGAGCAATTTGGAACTCGGGACAGTTGGGACAAAATCGGGCGAATCAGCTGAAAATGGAACAACAGGTCCATTCGAACTTGGGACATTTGGGACGAAAAGTTCTGGAGTACGCGGTTCGGCCGGTTCGGGCGAAAATGGAACGACTCACACTTTTTTCTTGGGACATTCGGGATAGGAAAGTGCGAAGTACGCGGGAAGGATGATTCGACCGAAATGGAACAGATGGCATTTTTGGCTTTGGGGCACTTGGGACAAAAACTTCAAACAGGCCCGAAAATGGGACAAATTCGGAGGTTTCGGCCGATCGGAGAACAAAAGACACTTTCGTACTTGGGACAGATGGGACAAAAAGTTCCGACAGGCCCGAAAATCACACAAAAAGACCCAAAACACAAATTTTTTCAGCTTCACGACTTAGGCACTTCAGAGAAGAACTCTTCAACTCAAAATTTTGAAAATTTTACTCTTATCAGAGCGGGAAATTTTGAGTGGACAACACACTCGATGGAACATCCCAGTTTAGGTAAATAAGAGCCCAAGAATGGGTTTATTGTCTTAGTCGGTATGTTTAGTGACATTGTCATTAACCTTATAGATAGGAGCAATACAGTCAAACTGTATCTTGAGTAAGTAGAGCTAACTCTTCCTTCGCATCCTAGCGGACTACCTTATCTTCCAAAGATAGATTTAGAATTGAATTTCTTCATCAAATGAATTTATTGTGGGACACAGATGACATCATGGAGCTAGTGAAATAATTGTACTATCACTTAAAATTTATTCAATGAACTCTTTAGATCCTCTCAGCTAAATGTCGTATCTTTGGCTAGTGACAATATAGTGTCTTGACCGTTTATGGAGGGTTTTTAGGGTGAATATGTTTTGTACCTTAATCTAATCTATAATAGGGTGTAAAGCCTAAGTGAAAATTGGAATTAAACTAAACCTTAGTTTATTAGGAGGTCAACTTGTGGGTAGAAAATTATAATCAAATATTTGCAAACAAAATTGATTTGAAAGATGTTGACTTTAGAGAACCCAAGAAAATGAAATCTTGTCCCAAAATCCCTTGTCATACCCTTTTATGAATTAAGAATAAAAGAAATTTCACATGTGGAATCGTGAAATGCAAAAATATGGGATCTTACCTTGAACACAAATCACTTGTGGTTCATGTGTAGTTTATGATGCTTCTAAGCATGTACTCCTTCTGAATGTCATGCAAGTACTTTCGTAACACTTTTGTTATAAAGCGATGGTAATAGTGAGACCATAATGCAATGTAAAAGTAAAGAATATAAGAGTAAAAAAAATAAGGTTTGTGGTGAGGAATAATGCCACTCTTAGAGTCCTTATAACTCGATTAAACATTTACATTTCTTACAAAGAATATGATTTTCCCTTGGTGAGATCAAACTTCGAGAAAAAAAAAAGATATATACATAAAATCTAAATACAATGTCTGTTGTGGGAATGTTGAATCGGGAAATAAAGATATCGTGATCGAATAATGTTTGTGGGAAAAAGGTATCTTGAATCTAAACCACCATCCTTAAATCCTAATATTTCTTTCTAGACATCAAGTCAGATTTACTTGAGTTGCTAGGGTAAAATGTAGACATTTAATAAATGTTTGAGAAGCATATTTCTTAACATAAGAACAAGATATTTAAGTACTTTATATGCAATTTTAATAATGCCAAATAAGTATGTGAGTTATGGAAATTTCTGTAAAGCGGAGAAAAAAAAGAGCCAAATTAAAAATGGTCAAACTGTAATTTAATTGTGGAATGAACTTAAGAATATGTCGGTGGAAAAAAAGGAGAAAATTATGCTTGCACTATGATGCTCTTGGAATCTTAATTGTAACAAAGATACAATTAAAGAAATGATGTGTTGTGGGTTTTCCAAATCCTTGATTCTTCTTTCTTATGGTTGGGTTATTGCTAGGTATTTGGTTCATTGGGGAAAATGTTGCGTAGACATTTATATGATGTTGTCATGTGTCTATGTGAGTTAATGACTTATGTAAGTTTCTTATGTGTTGGTTGATTTTTCCTTACTTGGAGCCCTTGTGGCGTTGTGTAGTGAGCAATATAAATTTAAAAAAAAATTATCCTAGTTTTTAACTGTTGCATTTGTGTGTGTAAAATGTGGGTGTTACATCGATCCCTCAAACCTACTAAGTTGTACTTCCAAATGTTTTTTTCTCCCAATAATCTTCCTTAATTATGTTATAATTTTTATATTCACAATAGAAAACTAATCAATGAATAAATATTTTTGAGATATGGCTTCTGATCTTTATACACCGCTAAGTATTCTCCAATTTAATCTCACCTATTAATTCCACATTTCAAAGTCCCCATACTTATGTTATCATGAAGTTTTTGTAAATGTATCACCTAATAATGTGATTCTAACAAGTCTATTCTCAATATCATATGTGTTTGTACAAACTGTATACATTAATTTAATCCAACGAATTAATTCCACATCTTAGAGTTCTATATGTACTTATGTTGTTACGAGATATAAATTTTCTAAATGTATCACCCCATCATGTCATTCTAACAATTATATTCTCAATATATAAAGTTTGTTATCCCAAACTAGAACTAAAATCAATAAAACATGAACCCTTAATATATTAGTTGCAAGTCCCACAACATTCCATTGCACTGTAAACATTTTAAAAGAAATTGATGAAACTCAAATAATTTTATAGTTGATTGTCAAACATATGTAATGTTTACGCAATACAATGTAAATAGCTCAATCTTAAAAGTGTTCTTGCATGCTAGTGATATCCAGTAATTCCATAAAATATGTGCAATGACTAATTACTTCCCTCCTTAGAATTTAACTTGAGGAGATGAACTATTTTTCTGATAAAAAAAAATGGTTTAAAAAATGTTTCTCTTATCGATTATGTAAGGCCACCTTATTGCACCAATGATATATGTTTCTTTTTATAAAGGGTAACAAATAAGGAAGGATTTGTGTCATGGTATTTTCTTAAACCTATAATTGTAAAAACTTCCTTGTTATCGATCAGGAACCTCAACAATGTCAAATATTTAATACATTACACTAGAAGTAATATAATATAACAATTCCACAAGGAAATCCAATGTAATGCAATCATATCTTCTCTATATGAAGTATTATGTTGAATGAATGTTCGATGCAGAGAATTAATGCTTCACATTTGTTCCTATTCTAAAATGTTCGAAATTAATTGAAATAAATAGTTTATGTCCTTATAAATGCACTAAAGCACTAAAATCTATTTTTATACTTACATTGAGACTCAAAAAAAGAATGTATGTGGAAAACAAGTTCAATGTCTATTTCTGAAAAACAATTCTCATGCCTTTTGTATGCTTCCATATTTTAAAATACATTTCTATTAAATTTGTTTCCAATGACATTCAAGAAAAAATATTTTATTCTTTACTATTCTATCATTCTCCATCCCCTATTCCAAAGCTCCCATTTTGGTTCAAGTTAAGACTATGGTTCACAAATAGGAGATGTGCACTTTACACCTATTAAATTCATTTTTCTATAACTTTAAACCTATTAAAGGTTGTTGAGTTTGGATCTATAATGGTTAAATTTTCATTTCCTTAAAAATATTGTTAGTACCCAAATTGATTCTCCCTCAGAAGCTAAGCAACATCACATATTTGACAGGAAGCTTAGAGACAAGTAGATCATGTTGTGTGTCATTTTGTAGTTGGGGAAGAAATGCAACTTGCTCTTTGTAACTTAGATGTGGAGAAATGGATAGCACCCTCAAGCGGATTTGATCTATCCTCACTAATTTATGGTTGTGCCTTTCAACTAGGGTAAGAGGACCATTTTGTAGCCTACTATTTGTGGAGTAGATGGAGATGTCCTTCTTTGCAAAGTTATTAAGAAGACCTTGAAGAAAACATGATCAATACAACAAAAATCTAACTCTCACAAGTTATCACCCTAGATAATGGAGATATTTTCTAAGCAAGGTTCAGGCTACTAAAGAAAATGAAAACCTGATTGCTTCTGCATGTTTTGGTAATAGAAATTATGCATTTGTACACACACAGGACAAACAAGGGTAGTATGGGTAGGATTAGTTGTTTTAAATGAATTTTGGTGGGAGGTGAGGCAGAATGAACTTGATTTGCCAGATCTTTGAGATATTTTACAAAAAATGGAAGGCTTGATCAACAGAATGCTTCAGAACAGCTAAAATGTTCCTTTAACCAGAAGGTGTGCTTTAATGGAGGCCCAGATCAACATGTTTTCACACAAACTTTAAGAATCCAAAATGAAGGCTCAAATTGAAAAACTTAATTTAACATTATCAACCTTTGTTTTATCACACCTAAGATACCCTCAAAGGCTAACAACAATCTTATCATCATGCTAGGAGTAAAGTGATTTTAAATTTGTTTATTTCACTATCAAATGAAAGCTCTTTTGATAAATGAAATTGCAAATGCCACCAAACTATCACAAGGATAAGATCTTGTGTGATTCATAAAGATTTCAATGTAAGATTGCAATGGGAACAAGAAAAACTATTTACAGACATTCAGAAATGAAGAAGACACAATTTTTATTAAAATCATCACAATTAACTCAAATTTGATTAAATTCATCAGCAGGGTAAAGTTTCTAGAACAATCTCAGATCTTGTCAATGGTTGTACACTTGTAACCACCTTGACATGATCAAATTTAACACAAAATAAATAAACACGTTCCTCAGATGGTTTCTCAGAAAGATGGGCTCTATCAAAATTTTCTCTTAGGAATTAACTCCTGACCTCTAACACTCCAACCATTTGCATGAAAAATTCATGAAATTTATAACATTTAATCTACAATAGATTTTTCCCCCCCAAAACAAAAAACATTCAAAGCACCATTGCTTGTTACGATTTTGATCGTGATTCCTAGAATTAGATTTGCAAAAAAATTGTCAGGTGCTCAGAGGGAAAATCTCTTCAAATATTTCCAGCATTCAATTCTTTCATCTGGTAAATCACTCTTCATCTCACATGCCAACTACTTCCTCCTCTAATCTGTCAAATCTAGTTTCTTCCGTGCCAAGGAAGGAAAGATTGGAAAATCATATCGAATCTGATAGTCAGATCACATCTTAATGGTAAAATATGTTTTCAGATCTTCCCCACCAAATCAAGATATCAAATTAATTCTCCTCTTCATTTGGCATGTAGGAGACATCAAGAAATGATAAAAAAACCATAAAAATTTGCATCCCCAGGAGCTTTGGAGAAAAAATGGCAGAAAATCATATACAAATGCACAATTGTCGTCAATTTCCCTTTTGAATTTGGACCATCCACGTGGGAGATCCGAGTTAAAACGGGCCTGGGATTTTCTTTTACTTTTTACACCTTTTGGGAAAAATGCAAAATTTCTCATTTTGCTCCGCCCCTCTGCCTTTGAAAAACAGGCTTGACACGTGTCCCAATGTGGGTCCCAATAGAACCGTGGCTTGATTCTACTATTTTACCTCGTTTTTGGAAAAATAAAAAAAATTTTCCCCACAGCTCCGCCCCTTCTGCCTTTTAGTTTCTCCCCGTAGCCCGCACCCTTCATAAAAGGAAATTTTTCCAAATTTCCCCTGACCTTTCAAAGAAAAATTTTGACTATTCTTTGTCGGGATTGCGGGTCATTTTGATGACTTTAATCTTTTTGACAATAAGGGGCAAAAAATCCAAGTTTCCTCCAATGGTCTGCCTCCCCACCTTTTGACTTTTTAAATTGCCACGTGTCTCAATGGCACATTTTGAGATGGTCCCCAAAAGTAGAGACCCCAAACAAGCACGGGATCAACACGTGTCTCGGTTTGACAGAGCATGTTAAAAAATTGAAGGTTCAATGGAAGGTGCCATGTGTCTAAAGTCCAAGACAATCTTCTTCGGTAGTTGAAAATTCTAAGAAAAAAGGTAGAGTGAGTGGAAGCCTCTAAAATTCCTCCCAAGGCTTCTTCAAAATAAAACTCAGGGGCCGGTCCCCAAACATGCATGGTTCCTCCACATGTCCTAGGCCCTTTGGGAAGTTATTCTTAAAGATTTTAAGTAAGGGAAGAGCCCAAGGGAAACCTCCATATGTCTCCCTGTCGCAATTGTTAAGGTGGGACCCTGAGGTAGATCCTCAAATGAGTGCTAGCCCACCACATGTCTGTGGCCCGCCAAAACTGTACCAATTGCATGAAATTTTTGTCTAAGTCTTGGAAAAGTAGTGGAATCCTAGACATGTCTCCCCGGTGCAACTCCAAGGCCAAACCAAAAGGTGAATCTTCAAACAAGTGTCATTCCTCCACGTGGAAAAGTTTTGGGTTGAAGTGATCCATAGAGTTTTTAGAGTGCCCTACGCTGAGCCGCATCCAACCAAAAAGGGCCACATTTCCATTGATGCAGAGATGTAAATTTGACAGGAAAAACACACCCGTCAAACTGTAAAAAGGTAGGAAAACCACCATTTGAGCCTGGAGATGAAATTTTCTTCAAGGACTGAGAATTTGGAAATGTTATAAGGTTCAAACATGATCCTCTAATCAACATCCATTCACGTTTCTTCAGGTATTTGGAACAAAAAGTGACAGGGAAAAATACACATAACTATAGAAAACAAAAGGAAAGGAACAACCCAAGTTTTATGCCCAATTTTCAGACACCTTCAGACGGATAGAGAAACAGAAAAACAAATTTTGGATCTTTAAGTGATCTTCGACCAAGGAAGGGACTAATCATGGCAACCAAATGGAGGACAGAGTCTTCAAGCACCAACACGGGAGATAAAAAAAACATGACACAGAGGCTGCAAATGAGGGATTTTAATGACAAACAGGGGCAAGACTAATTTGAGCACCAACATCGGCTCTGACTCGGGGATGGGCACTCCTTGTGAGTGCCACAAGAACGAAATAATAGACCAAGTTCCAAAACACATCCATTGGGAAAAGGATTTAGCATGCATAGTAGAAAACCATAACCATCTCCTAAAAATGAACCGAGAAACTAGCAAAACTAGGTCACCAAGGACCAGAATGAGTAAAAACACAAAAGACAGAAAGCAACCAATGAACTATACACTATACAAATGATGCTCACCTTGATTCTGGGGAATCAATCAAGGAAATGTTTCAAATGCCTATAATTAACAGGAAATTCAAGCAATTCCCCATCCAAGTCTTTCAAGAAGAAGGTATGTTCACCAATTTGAATGTCAATGGAGTAAGGGCCCATCCATAATGCATCAAATTTACCATGTTTTCCCTTATCTTCATGCCTGCTATCCCATGACACCAAAAGATCCCCAATGCCAAAAGCTCTTGGTGTCACCTTTTTTTCAAATAGCTTCTTCAACTTTTCTCTAAACTTCACATGCCTTTGATGGGATGCCCTCCTTTCTTCATCAAGTTCAACAATCTGGTTAATGTGAGCATCATATGGACTAACTTCTTGATCTTCCAGTTGTTGAATGAACTGATATGAGGATAATTACATATGCAAGGGCAATAGAGCTTGAGTTCTATACACCAATTCAAATGGACTTTTTCCAGTAGCTCTTTTAATAGTAATTCTATCAGCCCAAACAACAAACTTCAACTTCTCACCCCATTTCCTTTTTTTCAGCTCCAAGGTTCTCCTAATAATCTTTAATAGATTTTTATTGCTGGAATCTACTTGTTCATTGCCTTGGGGGTTATAGTTGGAGGCATATGTCAAATTGATCCCATATTCTTTACACATTTCCACCAAAGGTTTATCTCTGAAGCTCATGGCATTGTCAGCAACAATTTTAACTGGCACTCCAAACCTGCAGATGATATGGTTCAACATGAAGTCCATGACAATTTGGTGTGTTTCTCTCTTGGTGGGGATTGCCTCCACCCACTTAGTGAAGTTAATCAGTGGCTACAAGAATCCACTTATGGCCAGCACTTGAAGGGTCTGAAATCTCACCAATGAAATCCATTCCCCATTGCTTGAATGGGGATTCAATTGATACAAGCTACAAAGGAAGGGATCCTGAAGCTTTCAGTCTTCCAGAAAAATGTTGGCAACTCTCACATCTTCTAACCAACAAAGTTGTATCCTTGAAAAGAGTTGGCCACCAATAACCAGCCCTCAAGATCTTGTGTGTTGTGACTCTTCCAGAAAAATTCCCCCCACAAACTCCTCCATGGAGATCAGAAATTATCTTGGGGGCTTCATCTTTAGTAATGCACCTTAAGAGAACTCCCTCAGGGTTCTTCCAAGCTAACCCAAAATCAGTAATGACATATTTCTGGGAAGCCAACTTAAGAGCTCTTTTCTGATTTTTACTCAAATACTCAGGGCAGTATAGATGTCTGAGATAAAAAATTATATCTTTGTACCATTCAGAACTCATCAAATTTTCAAGGACATCCACCCTTCCTTCTTCTACTTCATTCACCTCAATAGTTTGCAAGTTTCTCTCAGCCATAAGTTTAGCTAAGCCCAAACCTCTTACCAATTTCATGGTTTGGATATCCATGTCATACTCCTGCAACTTGTTCACCCATCTACATCTTTTGCTTGAGACCTCCATCTCTGATAAGACATCTTTCACCATGGTGTGGGGAACATAAGAAACAACTTTAGAGCTCAAAATGTAAGGTCTAAAAACCTTTGTTGCTTTTACCAAGGAAAATGCTTGCTTCTCCATAATGGTGTACTTCAACTCAGCCCCTTGCAATGCCTTACTGAAAAAGGCAATTGGCCTCTCAGCCCCTTCATCATCCTTCTGCAACAAGAAATATGCAATAGTTTTCTCTGAAGAAAAACAAAACATTTGAAAAGGCTTCTTATAATCCAGAGCTGCTAAAACAGGGGCATGCTTTAATGCTTCTTTGATCCCATTGAAAGCTTGAATGACAGCCTCTTCCCATTTGATAACTTGGTCCTTCTTTAGCATGCAAGTAATTGGAATGGTCAACTCAGCAAAGTTTGATATGAATCTTCTGATAAAGTTTATTTTCCCAAAGAAGGACTGAATTCCCTTCTTGGTTCTTGGAATTGGGACCTTGTTGATGGCCTCTACCCTCTTGGGATCAATCATGACACCATCCTTTGATACAATGTGACCAAGCAACTTGGCCTTTTGCACTCTGAAATGGCACTTCTTTGGATTGAGTGAAATTCCATACTCTCTGCATCTTATCAACATTTTTTCCAAGTGTTGTAAGTGATCACTTCTCTTTCTGGAAAACACAGTCACATCATCTTGGTAAACAACAATAAAATCATTAATGTAACCAGAAAAAGCAACATCCATTGCTCTTTGAAAGGTTTCTCCAGCATTCATCAAACTAAAGGGCATTCTAACATAGACATAAGTTCCCCAAGGAGTGGTAAAGGTTGTCTTAATTCTTTCTGATTCCTTCACAACACCTTGATTATAGCTAGAGAAACCATCCAAGGTAGAAAGTAGCTCAGAACCAGTCACTAATTGCAACATGTTTTCCATGTTTGGTAAAGGATAATTATCCTTCATTGATGCTCTATTCAGATTTCTAAAATCCACGCACAACCTGATATCACCATTCTTTTTTCTAACTGGCACTAAGTTTGCAACCCAAGAAGAATACCTTGTTGGCTGAATGATCCCTCCATCTCTTAGCTTTTTTAATTCATCTTGCATCTTCAAGAGAGGAGTGGATTAATCAGCCTCTGCTTTTGTCTGAATGGTTTTGCATTAGATTCCAAAGGAATTTCATGTTGAAACAAATCCTCTCTGTATGCCTTCAACTCAGAATAAGACCAAGCCAAGTAGTCCTGATATTTCTTCAACAATTGGACATAGGACTATTTTTCCTCCTTGTTTAGATTGCTTCCCAACCAGATCTTCCTTGGTTTCTCCTTTGTACCAAGGTCATGCTCCTCAACATCCCTTGAGGCTGCTATATTCTGTTAATAATGCAATCAACATTATCAAAGTTTGATTCAAGAGCAACCAGTCCTCTAGGAATGGTATTAGTTTTCAGTTGGATGATGTCTTTTCCAAACAAAGTTTCTTTACCCTCTGATGCACACACCATTGGCTCCCAATCAATACATTGATCAAAAAAATCCCCTTTGTTCTATAGAAATATTTTGACCTGAGCATCATCATCAAAAAATTTCCAATGTTTAATGTTGTCAGGGACATATGGCCTTGTTAACACTTCAACATCATATTCACAATATGGGGACATTGCACAATTATCAAACCGAGATCCCAATACTACAAGCTTTTCTGCCATAACATTGAACTTCCTATCATGATGCACAATATTAAATGAATCAAACATCTCAATCAAGTCCCAGACTGCATGCTTGTACTATTTCATTCTCTGATTTTTAGTAGCATACAATTTTCTGATTTGTTTGACAATTAGTTCTGAATCTCCCTTAACAATGATGTCTTTAACATAGTATTTCCAAGAAATTATCAAACCTAACAACAATGCTTCATACTCAGCAATGTTGTTAGTACACTCAAAGTTAAGTTTGAAAGAAAAAACAAACTCTTCCAAGCTTGGAGAAATCAGAACTACACCAGCACCATTTCTAAATTTGGAGCAAGCTCCATCAAACAAAAAATTCCATGGAGATCCTACTTGTTCAAGACTCTTACATTGATCCATTTTTTTCTCTTTCCCATCAGCAAATCCAATAAAGTTATCAGCATCAACACTTGTGTACAACACTTCATAAGATGCATTGTTGGGATCTTCAATGAGGTGCAACATCTTCTTTTCTCCATACAACTTGACAAGGTTGCCCTCAATTGGGATGGTGGCATAGGACATATCCATTTGAACACTCCCACCAACACTTGCAGCCCATTTTCTAGACAACAACATACCCCACTTGGCTGGGCAATCAACAATAACAACATCAAGTTTCAAGTTCCTACCTGGATAAGCTGTAAGTTGTACCACCAAACCTTTCACACATCCCACCACTGGCACCTCTCTAGAATCCATGGTAGTGCACTTCCCATATGTTGTTGTTACTTTGATATCCAGTTCATTCATGACTTCCAGAGGCATAACATTGCATGATGCTCCTGAATCAAACATACAGTTGTGTAGCAATCTGTCCTTAATGATCAGAGTAGTGAAGAATGGATCTACATTTAGCTGAGACTCTACCAAGGATGTTCCCAAATAAACCTCAGGTGGTTCACCTAGTTCTTCCAATGTTGGTGGTGTTTCTAGCTCTTCAATGATTGGAGGAGTCTCCACAATGTTTACATTTCTACCTGGGGTACTCTTCTCTTCTTTCAATCCCAAATACTCAAATGCCCTCTTCTTGTGCTCAGGAATCCTAAGCAGCTCAACAATTGGAACACTAACTTTGATTTGACTCAAAACTTGGGCAATGTCATATGGAACACACTTTGGCAAGGTAGCATTGGAAGGGAGATTGACAAACTCATCAGATGGCACAAGATTTTTGACAGTTTGGGCATGAGGAGAAGTATGAATCTTGTTTGGGACAACAAGGCCTTTGGAAGGTGTATCTTTCTTAGGAACCTCTTTAGGAATATTTGAAAGCAATGGAGTTTTAGGTTTGGCTTGAGGCCCTGCTCCTTTGACAACTCTACTCCTAGTATTATAATCTTTTTCTTGAGAAACAACAACGTTCATCAATAACTGCCTATCCTCCTCAGATGGGATTCCTCCATCATACTTCTTTATCATTAAAGCTCTTAAATATTCAAAGTCATTATTGGGAAATTAAAAAGCTTGTATAGTATCTATTTCTAAAGTATGAGAGGGAGGAAGAAGAGGTACCTGGTGAATGCAATCCCAAAAATTAGCAGCAGTTCTAGCACTTATTACCTCAGTTGAAGTTTCTCCTTGTTGTGAGCTTATAGAGCACTCCATCATGCATGCATCATCATCAGTGTTATCATCATCAGCTTCTTCTTCTACTTGTTGATCTACTTCACATGGAGCATGGGGCATGAAACATCTGTCACACCAATCAATTACATTTGTTTCTTCAACAACAAACAACTCTGGAAGCCAAAGGATCAGGCACTATTCTATTTTCCCTAGCTTGGGGATGTCTATTCACAGATCCCATGGGTCCCTTTCCTCTGTCATCAGATCTCTGCTCATTTCTAGGATGATTTGCAAATCTGTCTTGGCCTTGTTGCTTATGCTGACCTTGTGAACTCTGCCCAATTCCTTTCTCTGCCCTGGCTAATTTGTATGAGATTTCTTTGACAGCCCCTACCAAAGTTTTCACAACTTCCTCCAAATCAGCAGCCTTACTTGCTTGAGGTTTTTCTAGGTTAACCAATTTCACACCCTCCCTCTTAGGAGGTTTTCCAATTGCTTTAATGTTATTCTCAATTTGTAGAGCCATGGTAAAGGCCTGCCTCAAATTGGTAGGGTTTTTGTCCCTCAAATAGTAAGCAACTTTCTTATCAAATGCATCTGAATACTTTATAAGACAAGATTCATCACATGGCCTTAAACTTACAGGAAATCTCCTCAATGTCTTATTAAATCTAGTGTTGAAATCATGCATTGATTCATTAGGATTCTTTTTAATATTTTCAAATTCTGACAAAAGAAACCTAGGGTCCATTTTGTCACCATACTGCAATCTAAATGCATTATTCATTTCTGTCCAAGAATCAATGGAATTATCTGGCAAATATTTATACCAGTCCCTTGCATCTTCTTCCAAAGTATGGATAAACAATTTGATATATACATCTTCAAATTCAATCTCAAAGTCTTCCATCATGTTGATAAAAAGCTTTAAGTGTTGATCACCAGTTATAGCATTATTTCCTTGGAACTTTGGTAGTCTATTTCTTACATCTTGGGGAACTGCATTTGGATAACCAACCATCCCTCTAAAATTTATAGGACCAAAGGTATTTACAACAAATGGAGGTCTGGGTGGGGGATGGGCCATGTTGTTTTGAGGAGGTGACCTTGGAGGAGAATCAAACTGATAAGGGACAAGGGGTCTTTGAAACATAGGAGTATAACTTTCAAAATGGATATCCCCTAAAGGCTTTGTTTCTTGGAAAACCCTATCAACTTTGGAAAACACAGGGGGGCAGAATGAGAAGTAAACTTTTCAAATCCAAATGAAGGCCCCTCTCCAGATGGACAATTCAATTCCACAAAAAGACTACCTGATTCAGAAGCACTTGAATGGAAATCTTCAATGATAGGCTGATCACTTTCATCAATGGAGATCTCTTTTCTTGACTGCTGATCTCCAACAACTCTCCAGGCTCTTCTTCCTTCTGACTTTGTTTTTCCTAGCTCTAGAAATAATGTCCTAGTAGGATCCTTAGCGAAGAAAGATCTTCTTCCTTCCATCTTTGCAAAGATTAGTAAAAAATCTCACTTGACAGAGGTTAAGACACTGGTATTTATCAAAAAATCAGATTAACATGGAGTCACCACTAAGGATTTCCACCTTAGTTGTGCAAATGCACTAAAAAATATGATTTGTCAAATGTCTGTCAACACTAGAAACTGGAAATGGAATGATCTGACCTTCCTTTACCCAGATTTATCAATGAAACTTAGTGCAATAACTATAGAAACTAGAAATATTGCACACAACACTTGTAACTTTGAACACTTCTTACAGGCCTGAACACAGGATGATGTTGAAACAATGTACTAGCACTTAGAGCATATAAGAAATGTTTACCAGGGTCTGAATATGAACTGCAATCACAATGTCCCCGGTAATGGTGCCAGAAATGGTGTTGGTACCCAAATTGATTCTCCCTCAGAAGCTGAGCAGCATCACAGATTTGACAGGAAGCTTAGAGACAAGAAGATCATGTTGTGTGTCATTTTGTAGCTGGGGAAGAAATGTAGCTTGCTCTTTGTCACTCAGATGTGGAGAAATGGATAGCACCCTCAAGAGGATTTGATCTATCCTCACTACTTTATGGTTGTGCCTTTCAACCAGGGTGAGAGGACCCTTTTGTAGCCTGTTGTTTGTGGAGGAGATGGAGATGTCCTTCTTTGCAAAGTTATTAAGAAGACCTTGAAGAAAACATGATCAATACAACAAAAATATAACTCTCACAAGTTGTCACCCTAGATAATGGAGATATTTTCTAAGAAAGGTTCAGGCTACTAAAGACAATGAAAACCTGATTGCTTCTACATGTTTTGGTAATAGAAATTATGCATTTGTACACACACAGGACAAACAGGGGTAGTATGGGTAGGATTGGTTGTTTTTAAATGAATTTTGGTGGGAGGTGAGGCAGAGTGGACTTTGATTTGCCAGATCTTTGAGAGCTTTTACAAAAAATGGAAGGCTTGATCAACAGAATGCTTCAGAATAGCTAAAATGTTCCTTTAACCAGAAGGTGTGCTTCAATGGAGGCCCAGATCAACACATTTTCACACAAACTTTAAGAATCCAAAATGAAGGCTCAAATTGAAAAACTTAATTGAACATTATCAACCTTTGTTTTATCACGCCTAAGATACCCTCAAAGGATAACAAACAATCTTATCATCATGCTAGGAGTAAAGTGATTTTAAATTTGTTTATTTCACTATCAAATAAAAGCTCTTCTGATAAATGAAATTGCAAATGCCACCAAACTATCACAAGGATAAGATCTTGTGTGATTCATAAAGATTTCAATGTAAGATTGCAATGGGAACAAGAAAAACTATTTGCAGACATTCAGAAATGAAGCAGACACAATTTTTCTCAAAATCAAACATAGATTAACTCAAATTTGATTAAATGCATCAGCAGGGGAAAGTTTCTAGAACAATCTCAGAGCTTGTCAATGGTTGTACACTTGCAACCACCTTGACATGATCAAATTTAACACAAAAGAAATAAACAGGTTCCTCAGATGATTTCTCAGAAAGATGGGCTCTGTCAAACTTTTCTCTTAGGAATTGACTCCCGAACTCTAACACTCCAACCATTTTCAAAAAAAATTCATGCAATTTATAACATTTAATCTACAACAGAGTTTTCCCCCCAAAACAAAAAACATTCAAAGCACCATTGCTTGTTACAATTTTGATCATGATTCCAAGAATCAGATTTGCAAAAAAATTTGTCAGGTGCTCAGAGGGAAAATCTCTTCAAATATTTCCAGCATTCAATTCTTTCATAGTAAGTAAATCACTCTTCATCTCAAATGCACTTGCATGTCAACTACTTCCTCAGATCTAATGGTGTCAAATCTGGTTTGGTCTTTGCATGCCAAGGAAGGAAAGATTGGAAAATCATATCGAATCTGATAGTCAGATCACATCTTAATGGTAAAAGACGTTTTCAGATCTTCCCCACCAAATAAAGATATCAAATTAATTCTCCTCTTCATTTGGCATGTAGGAGACACCAAGAAATGATAAAAAACCATAAAAATTCACATCCCCAGGAGCTTTGGAGCAAAAATGGCAGAAAATTAGATACAGATGCACAGTTGCCATCGATTTCCCTTTTGAATTTGGACCGTCCACATGGGAGATCCAAGTTAAGATGGGCCTGGGGGTTCTTTTTACCTTTTACAACTTTTGGGAAAAAATGCAAAATTTCTCATTTTTCTCTGCCCCTCCGCCTTTGAAAAATGGGCTTGACACATGTCCCAATGTGGGTCCCAGAGGAACTGTGACTTGATTCTACTATTTTACCTTGTTTTTGGAAAAAAGGAAAAATTTCCAAATTTTCCCCACAGCCCCGCCCTTCCACCTTTAGCTTCTGATGTGGGTCCCAGTGGAACCATGCTTCCTTTTTACACTTTAACCCCCTTTTTCATAAAAGGAAAATTTTCCAAATTTCCCCCGAAAGTCCACACCTCCGCCGTTGACTAAAGTAAATTTTGACTATTCTCTGGGCTTGTGGGTCATTTTGATGACTTTAATCTTTTTGACAATAAGGGGCAAAAAATCCAAGTTGCCTCTGATGGCCTGCCTCCTCGCCTTTTGACTTTTCAAACTGCCACGTGTCTCAATGGCACATTTTGAGATGGTCCCCAAAAGTAGAGACCCCAAACAAGTGCGGGCTCAACACGTGTCTCAATCTAGCAGAGTCTGTTAAAAATTTGAAGGTTCAGTGGAAGGTGCCATGTGTCTAAGGTCCGAGACAGTCTTCTTCAGACATTGAAAATTCCAAGCAAAAAGGTAGAGTGAGCGGAAGCCTCCAAGTGTCCTCCTGGTGCTTCTTCAAAATAAAACTCAGGGGCCGGTCCCCAAACATGCGCAGTCCCTCCACGTGTCTTAGGCCCTTTAGGAAGTTTCTTGAAAAGTCTAAGTAAAGGAAGGCCCGGTGGAAACCTCCACGTGTCTTTATGGTGCAACTTCAAGATGGTCCCCAAGAGTGGAGACCCTGAATGAGAGTAACCATGTGTCCTCATGCCTTAGAAAATTTCTTTTTAAAATTTTAAGTGCAGAGTGGAGAAGGACGGAAGCCTCCACCTATGTCCCTCTATCACAATTGTTAAGGTGGGACCCTGAGGTAGATCCTCAAATGAGTGCCACCCACCACATGTCCACAGCCCACCAAAACTATACCAGTTGCATGAAAAATTTGTCTAAGTCCGAGAAAAGTAGTGGAATCCTCCACGTGTCCCCCCAACGCAACTCCAAGGCCAAACCAAAAGGTGAGTCTTCAAACGAGCGTCGTTCCTCCACGTGGACAAGTTTTGGGTTGAAACGATCCACAGAGTTTTTAGAGTGCCCCGCCAAGCCACATCCAACCAAAAAGGGCCACATTTCCACTGATGCAGAGATGTAAATTTGATGGGAAAAACACACCTGTCAAACCGTAAAAATGTAGGGAAACCACCATTTGAGCCCGGAGATGAAATTTTCTTCAAGGAAAGAGAATTTGGAAATGTTATAAGGTTCAAACATGATCCTCTGAGCTACATCCATTCATGTTTCTTCAGGTATTTGGGACAAAAAGTGACAGGGACAACAACACACAACTTCAGAAAATGGAAGGAAAGGAACAACCTGAGTTTTACGCCCAATTTTCAGACACCTTCAGATGGACAGAGAAATGAAAAAAAAAATCTGGATCTTTAAGTGATCTTCGACCAAGGAAGGGACTGATCATGGCAACCAAATGGAGGACAGAGTCTTCAAGCACCAACACAGGGAGATAAAAAACATGACAGAGGCCGCAAACTGAGGGATTTTAATGACAAACGGGGTGAGACTAATTTGAGCACCAAAAAATATCAAAGGTATTTTCAACAAGGCAATTATGTGCATATGCATCAATGGTTATAGTCCACAAAACCACATTTTATGGTTGTTTTACAAACCTATATTGTGTATTCGGTAGTCAATTTTTAATGACATGTTTATATTTATTGTTTATACAGGGTCTATTTTCATCTTGGTTTTCACCTAGAATGGCCATAGATATAAGTTGCATGCCTTGAGTTATAATGACAAGGAAAATATTGGCTAGAAAAACATAGAATAGAAATAACACATGAGTTGCAATGTATGCCAAGTGGGGTGTAAACACCATGCTAGTTTGGAAATGTAATTCCATGTGGTAGTTGTTATGTAGTGTATTTGACAATGTCTCTTTGTTCTTGTTTCCATGAAGGGGTTTGATGAAGACCACTATAAAGAGAAGAATGCAATAAATTTAGGAATCCTAAGAGAAGACAAGTTGAATATAGGAATAAATTCGACATGTTTTTAAAATTAGAAGGAAACAATTTCGAACTTAATTGCATCTCTTTGTTTTCCTTGAAATGGAGGAGGTTATGCAATGCAAATTCTAAGTCACAAATCTATGTCATGACTAGATTATTTAATCATAAGTATTTACCTAAAGGTATATATTATTTTCATGTTTATAAATATTGATTATTTTATGTATGAGATATTGATTTCATGGGTTCCAATCTTGATTGGTAACACATACAATCAACAACCAATACCAAAATTTGTCAATGTCTAGGGGAATGAAGTTATATAAGGTTTATAGAAAATAAAAGGAGGTTGAATACAATTTTTTTGGTGAATGCAACCCAAATTAAGTTCAACCATGAACATTATCCCCCTAAAGAAGAAATGGTAGCACTAGATAGTATCTACATTATACATAAACAAAATTATTACTCTTCAATGCTATTAACTTATATGTATTTTCTGATTTCAAATATATTTATAGTTGTACAAAAATAACTAGGAGGTAAATTTCTCCTACCCATAACATTCCAAAATTTTGGGGGATACAAAAATAGTATCAAAAACATATTTTCCTCAAGCATGCTTTCCTTATATAACTTGATTTTATCCCTTTTAGATTTTCTAGCCTCAACCTCATTTATTTTGTTCACTTCCCATTTCCTTACCCATTACATGCAACTTAGTATTCCACTTTTATCGTTGACAAGCTCATTTTCTCTCCAAAGAAACATAATTTATTTATAACAATGTGTCCCCATTTTTTTTTTCATCGACAACCCGAATTATATCAAAAAGCTTTCCTCACCATATATAATCACCTCATTTGAATTCCTACATACTACACACTTCTCTTGTGAGATTTTTTTATTTGTGATCAAAATATTCTCATCTGTGGTAATGTGATAAGAATCCTCCACTACCATCTCATTATCATCACTCTAAGAAGCCCTTCGATACTTGTTCTTGTTTGATATGATTGAAATTGGCTATATCATGCAATACCATAATAAATTCTGGTTTGTTGTCATCTTTTCATATCACTGTAATATCATTTATCGATGTGGAACCTAGGTCCTTTCAAAAATATTTCCCATGCCATTATTGATATGTCTTGATTATTCAATTTTGTTTTCCATTGTGGATTTGTAAACATATATCATTTCTTATCCCATCATTGCATCCCAAGATATTCCTATTATCCCACAACCTAATGACATTTAACATGTTAATGGTAGGTTGAAAATTAACTATTCAATAAATACGTGTTTTATTTTTATACTACAGGTATGATGTGTAAATCACACTTCAAACTCCAATTATCAGCCTACATGGTAATAATCACCCACAACCTCCACAAGGATTGAGTCTTTCAGAATTATTTATGGGTCATATTTTATAGAATTGAGATCATTTGAAGGGTGGTTTTGATCACAAAGGATATAGAGTGAGTGCATTAACATCCCTATTTGGAGTCTGCAAGTGACTCAAGAATAATTTGAAGTTTTGTTCATTAGAAATGAGTAGGACTTTACACTTTTTATGTGATATTAATAAACCCTACCATTACACCAATATGCATGTTCCAAATTGAAATGAGGTGGGTAAACAAATACAAGTAGCAATGGCATTTATAAATTTGATAGAAAAATGTACTGGTGTGTAACATTCATCCATGTAGAGCCCAAAAACATGATCATACACACCAAAGTCTCGCAGAAACAAATGCAACCATGTTGGCATGTGTTTGTTTAGTAGAATATGGAATTCCCTTCATGTTCACTTCATGAGCTACATTGAATTCCTCGATCTTCACATCTGATGTATGTTACATATATAACTAATTTTAACTTTAATATCAATCGAACATTATTATCAATCAATAAAATTTACTATTTTTGTGTAAAAAAAAACTTGATCCTTATCACTTTTCCCACCCCTGAACTTCTCCTCCCTCAATCCCCTTCTTCATTGTCCTTCTTCCTCATACATCGTTTCACTCCTTCAACTTTATATTCTTCTACGCATAACCTTCAACATCTCCATTACATTTCTTGCATGTAATTACTAGTTTTATCAAAGCTACCTACTACTTTCACTAGTAATTAGTTTCATTAGCATTGTAATTTACTTCTATGAGAAAGAATAATTTTTCATAATAATTTTTTTAGTTCCTATTGAAACCCATGTAAAAACATTAAACATTTTTTATACATGTTTATTTGAATTGGATTCTTATATTACATATACATTATGTATATGTTAATGTGTCGTATCAAAAGGTTATACAAAATGTTTATATTATGGAGGAGAAAAATGATTTTTTTTTTTGTAAGTAAATTTGAAAGGTATTAAAATTTGCATTCTTTTCTTATAAAAATATTTTAATCTTTTATAAGTATCCATCTAAATTATTCAAGAAAACATCGTCTTTGATAATTTGAGCAATAATATGATATGGTGAGTTCTTTTCTGTCATGTAGTATTTTCATACCATATCAGAAAATATTTGAATTAGTTATAGAAAAGAAAACCCTCTGATTCAGTGAAAATATATAAAAGTAAGTTTTGGGCTACCAATCACAGGGATATGTTGTTTCAAATAATTAATACTTGGGTAATATAAGGCTACTTATCTAAGATGAATCTGGTAGATGACTGTCACTTGCTATTAATAGTTTTTATTTTTTTACCATGATATATGTTTTCATGTTTCTTATAGGAAGCAATTATTATACCTGGTTATTAGAAAATCTATAATTTATGAACAAAGTATTCATATATAAATTTTGAGTGCCTTATAAATTTTAAATAAATCATACTAGAAATGATTTGGAGGACATTTTTGTGCAATATGTTCAAATTTAAATAAAAAACAAATGGTTTTTCCATACCAGTTTTCCAAGTTGCTAGCTCTTTAAATCTATATCATTGAAAATAAATATTTCAATTTTCACATAGTATTACTTTTTTTGGATAATACTAAAGTTCTATCAAAGGTATAAGTTTTTTGTGATGAAAGTGTTCCTACCCTTATCACTTTCAATGAATGCAAAAAACTATAATTTACTATTCTTTGAATGCTTGAAAGCTAGTTTTGGCATGGGAATTTTTTTGAAATATATTATTTTAAACTTCAAAATATGTCTACGATTGTATTTGTCTTCAATTTTTGTAAATAAACTTATCATAGTTGAATTTGGTGTCGATATATGAAACTTTGGAAGAATGGCTATATGGTAGAGTTGGGACAAATCAATGAGATACAATATCAGTATGTTGTTGGTGTATAATATCATAATCATCAAATTAATAATTGCATTATTCCTAAGCTAGGAAAACTAGTGATATGTACTGTATAACGTTTTACTTTTCAATGAGTGCTCAAACATGAATGAATGCTTGAAATTCTTTTATATTCTTCTAATTGGTGAATAGATTCATGTGAATAATGAATTCTCTATATTTCTTTGTACAAATTCAAGACAATGCTTGGGTACTTATAGAAATTTGATAATCAATTTATGACACTTAATGACATGTAAAATGATCAATAAATAACCAAACAACAAATAAATATGAGCCTAATAGACGTGTACACGCTGACCAAATTATGCCACCAAAAATCCCCATGAGTGTAGGGATGGGAATATACAAACATTTTAGAGAGTGAATAGGGAAATTTGGATGTTATAGTCAAGACAAATCTAGACATTTAGAAATTGCAAAAGAATAAAAAATGGGAAGATGAGAAGTGGAGACAACATGGATACCCATATAATGCACTAATGTGGGGTAGAATGTATCATAAATAATTTAAAATGAATCATTTATTTCATGCACTATTACACTTTTAAAAGAATTATTTTCTAAGTTTTGTTTGATGAGTTCATGTAAGAGACCTTTAAACAAAAAATCTCCTACTTATTTAGAATCATTGAGCTTGAGGACACCATTATTGTTTGAGACATTTTACCATAATGGAGAATATTTTTGATGTGGAAATAATAATAAAGCCACTTAGTATATGCTAGTGTTATAAATCAGACAAGTTGTTTTCTGAAGTAAATGTATTTAAACCTCATATTGATTAGAAATTTTGAGTGACACAACAAGGTAGTTAGGGGAATCCCAGGAATTGATCTGTGAATGTGAATGGTTTGATGGATATCCTGGTACCCAAATTTACTCTTGTTAATTGACTTACAACTATTTCTTATAACCTTTCATCATAAAAATATTAGTTTAATATACAATCTTCAACATAAAGATTAATTCTTTTATAATCAACAAGATTTAAAATTCATTTTTATTTTTAGAAAAAAAAAGTATTATATACTTCTAAAATACTTTTTCAGTCTAAAAATTATTAAAATTATACTTACATTATGTATTGAAGATATTTATCAATCCTAGGTAACGTTTTGGAGGTATCATGATTCATGATTTTATGCATTTTTCTAGATGTGAATGGTGGTAAGATACCTCTATCTCTTACATTCACCCAATATGAAATTTTTTATACAATATATCTATGTCCATGCAACAACATATTTCTCATTACACAAATTGTGCTCCACCTAACTCCAATCAGGTTCCTTGAAAGATAACAAAAACTTCCACTATGAATCCATCTACAAAGTAAGAAAGTAATAAGAGTATTACTCATATTAGTTTAGAGTTAAAAATTACAATTGTATATAGGAATATACAAAGTGAGAAAGAAAATATATATATATATATAGTGCAACAATATCTAAAATTCACCTCACGTAAATTCACCTCTTGCACTAAATTTTGGAGTTAGTATAGCTAACAAATATATGCAACCCAAAAAAATTAATCAAATTTTGTTAGTAGGAGGTCCGATTCGATTGTGGAATTTCCCTCATTCGATTAACAATCATTGTATTTTTGGGTTTAAATATTGCAACAATCATTTTTAAAACCCAATGTAATATATACATTGATGGAAATAACTCTTGTTAACATATAAAGGATTAATAAAAAATGGGGCCAACCTTGCAACATTTGCAAACGTCATAATGTATCGGAAAGATAATGCCTTCCCAATTAGACAAACATACTCATTCCATAACTAATAAATCGCTATCTTAGTAGGAGATAACATCCATTGTGACATCACCTCCATTGGTATAATGATCATGTTATATTTGGGTTTGTATATTTTCACATTCAAAGCTTATCAAGTTCTACTATGGGATTGTTTTTTGATGGAATGCCTTTTTTTAGAGTCATAGAAACAATTCTATGATGCATTGAAGAGGCATATCCAACTTGGGGGTAGTAAGGTATGTATTCAAAGGGAATTGAACAATATGTTCTTGGAATTATGAAACCAAAAGGGAGGAGAGAGGGGAATGCCAAATAAGAAAACATATGCCTCCAAAAACCAATCAACCTATTGTGTTAATAGGAAGGATAGATTCATTATGGAAATTCCCCCATTCAAATAAAAATCATTGTATATTTGGGTTTAAATATTGTAACAAAAAAAATCTACCAACCAATGTGGGATTAATTTTTTTGAGTAAATGAGGTTTTTAGAGTCTTACACACAATTTTAAGATGCACTAAAGAAACATATATCTAACTTGGGGTAAAAGACTGGTATTTAAAGGAAAGTGAAAATATTTTCTTAGGATAATGAAGCTATATATGAGGAGATAAGGTTGAATAGGAAATTACAAGGTGTACAAAAGAGGTATATCCAACTTGGGGTGGTAAGGAATGCATTTAAAGGTAATTAAATTGGAAAATTTATAGATTATGAATCCACAAATGAAGATATGGGAATGCTAAGGATGAAAAAAACTCATCATGTGACACATCAACCATTGTATTACTATGAGGGACACTTACATTTTGATGTCACCCTCATTGGGTTTTATATGAGTGCTCACTTTTTCACCTATTTCTGAATAATTTCTATTTTGGTTTAAACCATATGAACACCAATAGTTGCAATTAAAAATGGTAACATCAAATGTTATACATATGTTTATGAAAAGAATGTAAAAAAAAAAATTGTTAGAAAATGGTAACATCAAATTGTTAAAAATTGTTAAAAAATTGTTAGAAAATGGTAACATCAAATTGTTAAAAATTGTTAAAAAATTGTTAGAATGGTTTATGACTTCGTTGTATGAGGTTTAGGGTTAGCTATATTTTTTGACTTATGATTTGTGTGGGTGAATGTAGTCTCAAAAATTTCGATAGAACCTTACCCCTTTAGAAACACCTCTAGTCTTGCAAGTGGTATGGAAGCACAAATGTCAATGTTCGGCTCATCAACCCTGATTGGTGTCCATTCTAGGTCTTCATACGAAAACTAACTCTTTTCCTATGTTATCTCTAGGATAGGAAAATTGATCATGCTCTACCATTTGGGTCTCATTCCCATCCTAAAAAGTATTACATGCAGTTTTGCATCGTTAATGATTCAATTATTTCATACTCTATGAAATAAATTTTTAGTTATGATTGATCATCATCAATATGAATACCATCTTAAAACATTGGAAGCATTTGAATTTTTTTCTAATTCAAAAGCTACCTATATAAAAGACAGTGTTGAAATGCAAGGGAAATAACAATTTATAGGATTGCCTACTGCTTCCAGTGCACAAGCAGATCACAATATGGTCATCTATAATGTGACAAAGAATGCGACATAATAAATATAATGTGACAAAGACTATTACAAAAGTAACATTATTTCAAATATGTAGTACCCACATTTTTATAGCTCCAGTTATTGGTTGGTTCCTTTATGCATAGACATGTTTTGATTTAGAATCTGATAGATTTTGGACATTTTAATATGTTATTTTATCCAAATGGACATTATCGTATTTAGGGCGCGTAGCGCCAATTGGATTAGATTCATATATTGATATATTTCTTAAGATGTTGATGACACTAACAAGGTTATATGATAGATCTATTGGTTAGATGTTGGTTCTTGTGGTCGATTTGATTAATGATATAGTTTTCTGGATTTAATAATGGTAATTTTCATGCTAGCCTAAGTGTATGTCGTTGTAATTTTATCTGTGGATGATTCGTGGCAAACTATGTGAGTAATTGTATGCATTGAACTATCAATTGTTTAATAATGTTAGGACATTATATGTTTGATTGAATTTTTGATGTATAGATGATGTTTATTGTATTGGACAGATGTAGTTAATGTGTGTAATGAGTGTGCAGGTGACAGGTATAGGAGAGCACGGGTTTCAGGGCAGCTACGCAATTGTGCACGAGCAGCCCACGGGCTGAGTCCTAACCAAGCTAAATGTTTGAGGCCTTAGAATAGATGCATTTATTTGGGCACCATGGGTGAACCCTCAATTGTAATGTATTTATGTCTTGTAAAATTGATTATGTTTAGGATGTGTTTATTAAGTAAACTAGCTTAGGGGTTTAATGATCTCATCTTAATTTAAGTGATGGTTTTGGGTAAGTGTGTGGGTGTTGGTAGAAGGGATTGGGGACCACATGTGAACCTTGGGTAGACCCCACACCCTCTACCCTTGTGCCATGTATGCCAAACCCGAAATTGGGTTATTTTGGGCATTTTTAGGGACCCCTTTTTTGTTTGGGAGTTCCCTTAGCATGAAAATGGGCCCTTGGACCCTAACTAATAGGTAGGGGGGTTTATTTCCAAGGCTTGGAGGGAGTTTCTCTCCCATTTTTCCCTCCTTAGTCACCATCCATGTAAGATAGTTGGTTTGTGTGTATTTGTTAAAATTTGCTCCACTTTGTTTTATTTTAGTCTTTAGTATTTTGGGTGATAAGGGCCAAAAGGTGAGTTTACTCCTACTTATTTGGTTTTTGGTATCTTTGACTCTTGAGAGGAGAGGGGGTGACACTTGTCACCTTCCCATTGGTGAGGAAACTTTTGGGTTCCTCTTCTTATTCTTCCTCATGTGGAAGGAAGGGGTCTTCTTGGCTCATTTTTTTTTAGGGGAAGAACTTGGAGAATTTTTGGAGCTTGGAGGTTTGCTTGGACAAAGGGAGAAGCTTAGAGTCTTGGAAAGCATTGTAGAGGTAGGATTCTTAACCTTTCTTTCTTAGTTGTGCTTATCTTGTTAACTATGCTTTGA
The DNA here is from genome assembly GCA_019776745.2 of Taxus chinensis. NCBI lineage: Eukaryota > Viridiplantae > Streptophyta > Pinopsida > Cupressales > Taxaceae > Taxus > Taxus chinensis. The sequence continues at coordinate 200,644,294 of CM034153.1, read as the reverse complement.
TCAATAAAATGATGTGTGTGAAACGATGTGTGGTGAAGTTGCATGGTGAATGTAGTTTGTTTTTTGTTCCTTGTTTTTTTTTTACTTTTGTTTTCTCTCCACCATCATTTGGATTGATGGTCTTTGGAGAATGTAGGGAAAGAGAGAGGGATTTCCCTCTCAAACCTCATGGTTGTTGGTCAAGCCATGAAGGTCCCTTCTCATCCCCTCATATGGTTTGAGGTGGGAGAAAGGTTCATATGGCTTGAACCTTTCCTCATTCTTGGTGAGGAAACCCTTTTGGGTTTGAAAATCCTCCCAAGAAGGATTTCTATGACATTAAGGAGGACTAAGGAGGATGAATGATTAGGAGGAATAAGGAGTTTTGTAAACATGTTTTTTGTTGGTGCTCCTATGGTTGGACACTTTTTCTTTGGGCATCCTACTTCTTCTCTTCCCCCTTGTGAGGTTGACCTCGTTATCCTCATGTTGTTGCTTTATCATGTGTAGTATGTCTAAGTGGCTAAATGGTCTTATATATTTCTTGTTGTGCTTTATCCCCATTATACTTGTGCACATTGTGGTAGTTTTTTCCTCTCTCCCATGGGCTTGGGGGAGGCTAGCATGGCTTCCAACCATAGAAAGGCATGTGATGATGCCTATTGGTTGGGTGGTAAACAAGCCATGTCTCTTGATTCAACACTCTTAGAAGAATACTCAAGGTAGAGACTCGAGGATGAAGTTTTAGTTGGAGTGGTGACTTTGTTTCTTTTATCCTCAAAATCATTGTGAATATTACACCTCATTGTAACTATGTTATATGGTTGATTGTGGATAGCCTCATCTTGTAAACTTATCCTATTGTAATTTGAAAGCCTTGTAATAACATGTCTCTTTATCTTGTAACCCTTCTCTATTGTAAAAAAAACAAAAAAAAAGGAAAGAAAATATTACAATATAAGACCAGGAGTTCTTTATTTTACTTGTCTTCATTTAAAATGATTGTTTGTTTGAAATTTGCAATATCTAGTTAGCATTACATGTTAAATAAGAAATTTTTAGTGTGTAAAGAGGAAAAAAAATCGATGGCACTACATTTGGTATCAGAGTCATGGTTCAAACACGTGCAGACTCTTTGGGTAGTTTCTGTTTTATTTTATTTTTATTGTTTTGTCAAAAAAAAAAGGAAAAAATAATAATAAATGTTGTAGAAATTAGGAATACTATTTAATCATTTCATTTCGAAGGAAATTTTTTTATTATTATTGGAAAATAGTTTTTTGAAAGGGACTATACCCTTGAGAACAAAAGAGAGCCTAAAAGCTAGAATAACACTGAGAACCAGAAAAAAAAGGATCAAAATACAAATATGATAGTGAAGTCCAACGTAGCCAGAGAGTAGCTACCCCAACAAAACAAAACCAGAACAAACACAGCAGAAAAGCAGCTAAAGGACAGTAAAAAAATAACAATATTTACAAAGAAAAGCAGCAGAAGCACCCATAATTACTTCTTGGCAGCTTTGTCAATACTAGATTTGATATTCTGCCAAGATTTTAAAATGCCCAAAGTCGTCATGTGGGCAGAGTTGGTTATATCCAGCTAATCAATGGTCTTTTTTCTTTCCTTATCAGTGCCCCAAAGCAATGTCGAAACCCCGCTGAGATTGGAAACACTGCGGACATGTTGTTCAATGAACTCTTCAATTGAACTAAAAATGGACATACTATAGTCATGGCAAGTTTTGGCCTTCCCTAAACGGGATTCTAAAGAGTTCAGTTTCTTGTATATATCTTCCATCTAGCTATTATCCATATCCCCCTCCTCCTCCCTCTTCCTCTTTCCTTTCTGTTTTGCCAAGTTTTTAACCTCCTCCTTCAATAGCTTCATGTCATCTTCTAAGGCTTCCAACCTTTTTGCAGAGCTTTCCATATGTGCATCCTGAGAACTAGCACTGCTGATATGCAAGAGGTTGTGGGAAATTTCAAGTTCTTGAGGACCCTTCTCCATAACAGGGGTATCAAGGTTCAGTCTCCTAGAGGACCTGGTAACAGGTCTGGTCAAAGTGGAAGCGAAGGGGGTGGGAGCAGTGGTGGTGGGAATGGAAGAAGGAGCCCAGAAGACTAGCAAATGGGTAACAGCAGCAGTGGCAGGGACAGGATGTGGAGAAATGGGGCTAACGACCGCTGAACCAGGTAGAGGAGGAAAAGAGTCAGGGGAGGAAGGAAGACCAGGAGACCGGAGGAGAAAAAGCTTATGCAGCAAGAAAATAAGCCCCTGGTGCAAAGGAACTGCACGGGCATGTTTTTGAAACTCCAAAATGGAGTGCTCCAGAGAGTTAAGCAAATAATGGGGGAAACACACCGTGCGATTCCTATGAAAATGGTTGAGGAAGACAAGATGCTTAGCAGGCACTGTTATAAACCTTCCTTCCAAAGAAATGAAGTGCACCATCATCCAGGTTACCTCATCATAAGGCAAAGGGATCAAGTTTACCAGCAGGCCCGTCATGACAAAGATCAACTTCTTTGATCCCTCCATGAATCTCATCTCCTCATCTTCTCTGTCGACCCTTTTGTTAAAAAAATGGTATCCCTCCATGCCTAGGCCAGTCACCTCAGCAATTAACTCCTCATTGACCAAAATATTCTGCCCCCCATAATCCACTGTTTGATCCTTCCAATCCTTTGCAAAACGCACAAAAATGCTTTGATCATGGCCTTGAACCTTCTCCATAAAGATGGTAATGCCTCCCTAGCTGAGTATACTCTAAAGCTCCGCATTATCCTTCCAATCTGGATCCGCGCCGGGCTCAATCTGGCAAGGGGGACCCCTCATTGTCATTGTGCTTAACTTCTTGTAACAAATATTAGAATCCTTGATAGCTCTAATGCCAGTCCACCTACCACTATTACAATCCACGCAGTGAAAATACTAAGTAGAATAGCTGTTGCATTTCCCACGAATAGCCACGTGACTGCTGATCTGGACCTGTGGAAGCTTGTATGTGGGAACTACTGCCCTTTTTCTAGCCCACTCCCTATCATCATTAACATCATTATTGTTTTCAGGATCCGTTGAGTCATATAACCAGATTGTATAGAGCATATAGTTGCCCGCATGCATGCCTTTCTTTTCTATATAACTCCACTTGAACTTATCCATATACTTCATAATATCTTGATTGTTCGTCAAGATTTGCAAAAGCTTAGTTTTAAAGATAGCACGTGTGGGAATTTTATTACAAATAAAGAATTTTCATGTGTATAGATATCCGCTTGAATGCTACTTTGAAGCTGTTTAGGAATGCTATTATTATCACAAACAATATGGTTAACATTAATGCCATAATTAGCCAATGCATCTGCCAATTTATTACCCTCCTAATAAGTATGCATGATCCTAATGTTATTGAAGGTTTAACATATACTAATGGATTCTAAGATAAAATCTTTGATGTTCCAACTTGGAGGTGAGCACTTTTTAAAATGGTTAATGATATTCAAGGAGTCCCTGTACGCCGGAAAAGTGACAGGCGAGCGTGAGAATCTACAAGTAACTCTTCCGCATACTCAACCTCTCGAGGTCATGCCGAGACAGCCGGTGGGGGTAGAATATGCGTGGGATGCAGACAAACTAGTTAGGTAATCTAATGTCTTCGACCACGCACTAATGGAATTTGTGAATCTAAGGCAAAGAAGGCCCTTCTAACTTGGACTGGTGTGATAGATCAATCGGCAAGGATGACTGCTCGAAGGCTCCAATCAATATCGAGCTCTGGCGTGATTCGATCTATGGGTTGTGGAATACATGGAAAATGACCTGGGATAGTTTCGTGTATGTCTCCTGATAAGGTCATATAGTGGATGGTGAATATAATTGACTCTACGGACGATTCTCTAGCCTAGTCCAGAATTCTCTAGCTTCGTTAGCCGCTATATCTAATAAGGAAAATTGTTCGATGATGATGGGTGGAAGTGGAGTGGACTGAAATACTAGTGTGAGTAGGCCAGTGTCTATATCTGATTGACTTGTGGACTCATTGGGCTATGGGATCTGTGAATCGCAACCATAGACTCTTGGTTGTTGCGGTCCTGTTATGGTCATGTGCGAAATCAAGTTCTAATCCCTAGTATCCAATAATCATATGCTTTCTCAGCTTCTATGTTTTAGAACCAACAACTGCGTGATCTTCTCAGAATATCTCACAGGCGTTCGTGCAACCTGGATCCTTAGACTGGTATCTATATCTGTGAGAGTATCTCCTGCACCTGGCTGTGGGACCAAAGGATCACAACCAAAGGTTTGTTCTCTTTCGAACCCTTCTACAGTCATGTGAGTGTTTACCTAGGGAAATCTGTAATTTGGTTGGTTTGACCAAAACGTGTGTGCTTGGTCGTCCTCTATGTTTAACCCTCTCAACTGAGAACTGATCAGTTGTAAATCTGTTGTTGTTCAGAATATTTGTATTCTGAGATTTTGGTCTATGTCAACTATTACTGTAACGAGATTTGGTTGAGGTACTATTGGCTCAAATATATATTCCCTGGGCTCTTGAGGTCCCATGATTGTCATATGAAATAAATAAAATGCAAATCTAACTGTAATGAAGTAAATTCTAACTACGTGAAATAAATCTAACATATATAACTTTTATTCTTCTAAGAAATCTTTTAATAATTTTAAGGAAAGCAAACTATTTTAAATGTATCTAGGAATAATAAACAATATTTTAAAATAGACAAGATAACCGAGTATAGTTATTTGCCTATGCGATTTGTAGAATTATTCTAAATAAATAAAATAGCTCGTCTAATCTATCTGCAAGATTCTCGATCCTACCTCAGGAAGTGAGGAGTGAATCATAGTTTCTCATAAACTATCAATCCTCATAGCTTCCCTGGCAATATCGAGAATAGAATTCACTGAAATGAAGCAATTATCTACTCTATTTGATATGATTCTAACTAGAACTTTGAAAGTTAAAACCTGGATTCCACAGAACAGTGGCGAATCCGATGGTGTGTGTGATCTTGTCCCCTCAGTATGATCTCCTCGTTCTTTCGTGTTCACGTGGATCCAGAAAAGCGTGTAATGCTAGCACTGATAAGAGTAGATTTTAGGACAAGGACAGCTCAGAATGCAGACCGAAAATGTGAGTAGGAGAGGGACAGCGCAAGAGTACAGAGCTTGGCTTATGCGATTCCTAGCGGGATTTTACTGCGAGTCATGCAACGTGAAGCGACCAGAACCTATAACTATCTTATTCAAAGAGCAAAACCTGCAACTTTAATGGCTTCCTAAGCTATTCCGTTCCAATGGATTGGATAAAATAACAACACTGTTTGCACAAGCTGGATATGTGGCTTACCAACAGCTGAATAAAGCTAACCAAGCATATAATGGACTGAACTAAGAACTCTAAGCAACAATAAAATTAAATCTACAGCAAAGAGAAATTCAGAGGCAAGCTTCAAGGCTGATTGGATGAAATGACAGCACTGCCTGCACAAGATGGGTATGTGGCTTACCAACAGCTGAGCAATCTAACTAAAGATGCAAGTGAATTCAAGCTATGGCTTCTAAACAAGATAACAAGCTAAAAATACTAAAATGAGGAGAGAAAAGAGCATTCTTCCAAATCCAGCCAAACTTCAGACTATTTGCTTGTGCACAAACCATGCATTTATAGGAATTCAATCACCCAAAAACCAAAACCAAATGGAACTCCTAAACAATAAACAAAGGAAAAAACACTATTCCAGGGGACCAAAAACATAAATGCATGCTCAAGTCAGCAAAGAAAGCTGGTGAATCGTGATATTTCACGTGAGTCGTGTCAAAAGAACATTCTGGAAAACGCCGCGCAGGACCGCCGCTCTGAGCAGGGCGGCGGTTACAGGACCGCCGCCCTTATCAGGGCGGCGGTCACGAGACCGACCGCCCTCCAAGGCGGCGGTTTCATCACTGAAGATCAAGAGGCCAAGGAAAGAGGGAAAAAGGGGGAAAACAAAGGGCGCGGGGGCTAAGCGGGGCATGCGGGATGTTAACGCATACTCCGAGGGCTTTTCCGGATCCCGAACACCTTGCGAGGAGACCTGTATCATCATTGGGGAACTTATTACGCTGTTCCGCAGTATAGTACCTTACAATTTTGGGTACGTACATATTGCCCCCTCAGAGAAGCGTTTTAGCCATGAAGAGGCATAAAACAGTGGGTCCGAGTATGGCAGTCCCAAAATGGGGAGTTAGAAGCTATACCTTACTCGTCCGTGTGTTGAAACGACGCCATCCGAAATTCCCGCTATCTGCAAAATGAAAAGAGAACTCAAGTGCAGATAGATACAAAACTTGAAAAATAAACGCTAAATTAATAGGGAATGAGAACGTACCATTCGTGCGGGGATAGGAACTTACCTCCATCAGCGCTCCAAACCTGCGAAAAAGTCTTTTAAAACGAAATAGGGTGCTATATATATGAAAGTGGGCCCATTTTCCTATTCATTTGCGCGCATTGATTTGATTGATTTTGAGCTCTGGGACCCACGGTGACGGTTTCATGTGTGAGTAGAGTCAAAACGTCCACAGCGAGATTGTGATCATGCCTCCACGTGCGGAACACCACCCTGCTAGATCACAGGTTGGTTTTCTTCAATTTTGTGTTTTTCCCCCTTTAAATTTGAAATGTTAAATTTGTCGTAATGGGGGGGTTATTTTTGAAAATGTTAGGTTCAAAAGGTCCACCTAGGGGGGGGCGCCTACTGGGTAGGCTCCATTTTTAGTTTAAATGGTCTTTTTTTTACTCATTTTGGGCTTTTTGGGGTTAGCAACCCGCGCGGGTTTTCGGACCGTGACCGCCACCCCTGGCCAGGGCGGGCGGTTACATGACCGCCGCCTTGTTCAGGGCGGCGGTTACACGACCGCCGCCCTTTAAGGCGGCGGTTACAAAACCGCCTCCCTGCTCAGGGCGGCGGTTCTAACCAAAATGCAAAAGAACTTAATTTTTGAGATTGCACTTGTATTTTCCTGTATTTCTATACGTTTTTATGACCTTCTTGGTATTGTTCAGATACTAACTTGCTCTGTTTTGTGTGTTTTTGGGTGTATGCAGGTGAGGGAGGAATACATCAGATGGAGCCGAGAGAGAGAGTGTGACTGGCTGTCAGGGGTACTGGATGCCCTCTCACCAGATGAGGAGGACACACTACAGAGGGCTGGTATACTGCGCATATCACGCGTTCCACATGTCACACCATCTAGTCACATCCTTTGTGACTTATTTTCATATTGGGACGCAGATCGGAACACTTTTCGACTGCCAGGGGTCCGCGGTGAGTGGACTATCATGTTGGAGGATGTCTACCGTATTTTGGGGGTCCCGATCATCGGAGGAGACTCACATTAGAGACGGCAGGCTCACGGGCACAGATTGCACAGTGGGCAGGTTACATGGGAGATGCAGCTATCTCCACGGGGTCGAAGAAGGGAGTGAGAGTTCGATCCATCCCTTCTTTGCCTATCCCCATATTTCGACAGGCCATCATGGGGATCCTTGCCTCGAGATTGATCAGGGACAAGGAGGGGACACTTTGTTATACTGCTGGGCCCCCATCATTGCACAGATAGAGGGGCATGGCCGGATATACGCCTGGGGTGCAGACATTCTGGGGACCACCTACCATGATTTATATAGGGTGGTCCGTTTACAGGGACAGTCATTGAGCCACCCAACTCTAGTCATGAGTTGGGTGTATGAGCATTTTATTCCCTATGGCAGAGGCGTAGAGGTGGCAGATCCTGGGGCTGTGAGGGCAGCCAGATGGTCAGATATGTCGGTGCTTAGAGCACCTCACCAGCCAGTTACCTCCCTTACCACAGCAGATATGGAGGCGACACCGTACCGGCTTATGGCCGGCATATGGGGAGAGGAGACCCTTACATTGATCTCATGCTCCACCACAGGGCAGCTCATCGACCACGTGGGACGGGTGGAGGTACAACCTTTTGGTAGAGTTCCTCAGTAGTTCGGCCTACCGTATTTGGGCATGCTTCCCCCAGTGGCGCCAGTTTACAGATCAGTCCGCGAGGCTAGAGGGGGGCCTAGAGGCCGAGGTTGGACAGTGGTCACTCCTGGCACTCCCATTGCAGCTAGGAGGATAGTTCGGGCCAGAGGGAGAGCCGGTGCACCTTGGGCACCTTTGCTTCAGATTGTTGTGGGTCCTACTCATAGCAGCGATGACCCTATAGACATTGACTCCGATTCTGAGGAGCTTACAGAGGGAGGGTCGGAGGAGCAGACTGATGATAGCGATCCTGAGTGGCATGACACTCAGGATATTATGCAGGTGGAGAGGGCCGAGGAGAGCGCAGAGAGGGACACTCTAGTCTCAGAGGAGCCACTCTCTCAGGGCCATGGTGGAGAGGACGAGTCAGTTGTGGGGCGACATGTTGCCCCTGCTATAGGAGTAGCCCCTCAGTCGGCAGCGGCATCCGCGGCAGGTGCTGGTCCCTAGGGATCCATCTTGGAGGCCCGGTGATCCGAGTAAGTTATCCTTTCTTCCTTTCAATGTTTGTTTAATTTAGGATTTGTTATCTCTCCTTGTGTTTGTATCTTGTATATTTCAGCCTCTTGCTTGGTTTCTAATTCATTTTTCTCCTTTGTTTGCAGAGACTGTCGACGAGTGGCGAGGATCTAATCCGCAGGGTATGCACTGATTCCCTGATGATCCCCATGGATAGGACCCATGCAGAGCTATCCGTAGATGCCGGGGAGCCCTCAGTAGCTGGCAGGCATACCGACATCTTCGCTCCCGTTTGGCACGTGGCCAAGATGGTGTCGACCCTACGTACAGAGTTGGCGGGCTATAGGACAGCTGAGCACCTTATGAGGAGCCACTCTCGTGGTGAGACTGCGGCTGCTCCTCGGGACCCTAAGCCCTCCGTTCATTCAGAGCGTCAGCGTAGCCGGAGTCCTAGGCGAGGGCGCGCACCTTCGGAGGGGTCGCGTAGGGGGTTGAGAGACCACTTGGCTCCTATGTATTTTGTACTATAGATTTTTTTTTTGTATATTACGGGCTCTTTGAGCGTTTTGACCATGCCTAGTGCATGATGGCATTGTATATAAACATTGATTATTTATATATATGCATTCGTTTTTGGATCAAAAGCTTGTCACCCATGTTTTCCCTTTCTGTTTCCAGCTTCCTTGTGTATATTACGATGTATGGTTTATATGCCTTCTAGAATGTATGCAATGGAAAATAAATGATGCAAATGTTTGCTTTCTTTTTATGTTTCATGATGCTAATACATGATATTGTAGATATATTGTGATCTTGAATCTTAGCTTCTATGAGCAATTTGGATACCTCATGTTTGTTTTGGCCAAGTGATGAAAATAACCAGTATGATGAACAGATTAACTTGCCCCACTCCTAACTCCACACAACTAGTAAGATGCGAGGGCTTATCACCAAGAGCCAAGAAGGGCGCAAGTTATGAAATATGGTGAAATGATAGTGATGAAAGACAGACAAAGCTTTGGCGGAACCAAATTGGAAGCTACAAGCCTACCCTACCTGAATGACTTCATAGTTTTGGATGCAACTTGCTTTGCGGTTTATCTAGACTTAGACCCGTAGATGGCTACATAGTAGACAAAATCTAGATTTTTTTAGGATTTTAACTCTCTTGGGATCTTGAACATCCGATTCATTCGTTTTTGACTCAAAGTTTGAATTGTTTGTTTATGACTTTTTAACATTTTCTTTGTCAAGAGGACCCCCTATACCTTGCCCCATGCTACTAGTAAGAAGCGTGGGTTTATCACCGTGGGCAAGGCATAGGCGAGTAAGGGAATTTCCATCCTTTCCCAACCCTACGTCACTAGTAAGAGACACAAGCTCATCACCGAAGGTTGGTGGGGCAAGGAAATGTGTAAAAATAAAATTTTCTGTTTAATCACTTTTTGACTTGCTTATTTGAGTAAAATGTCAGTATATGCTTATTTCCAAAGAGATGTATATATGGGATAGATGTGACACCATGAAGCTTCTAGAACAGACCATAGGCAAGACACCTATCCTAAGAAGAAATCAAAGCGAGAACAAACTTGCAGATCTTGGTATGGTTACTGTTACGAATTTGTCATGTCTGATTTTATTTGATAAAAGATTCTGAGATGATTGAAGATATATGAAGATGGAGAGGTATGATTAGAAAGAACTTTATGCCAAAAACATCACGAGTTTGTAATGAATTGCTTTGAGAATAGATTCCTTGATCACAATTTATGTAAGAAACAAGTGGACAAAATGATCTAAATCTATATGAAGATGTAATGTAGATAGTTATATAGGTAGCATTAGCTGCCTATGCGTAGAAACGTTTGAGGTGCAGGGAATTGATTGTTTCACCAAAATCCTCACCTTCTAACGTATACAAGAGGTATGCACCATTTTTGTAGTCCTTCATGACTCGGTATGGGCCCAACCATTTCGGCTGGAATTTTCTTCCTTCGCCGGTCTTCTTATCGATCCGGTTGTCTAGTCTTAGAACTAGATCACCTTCGTATATATCGCGTTCATAGACCTTCTTGTTATACTACCAGCACATCCAGTCAACATAAGCTCTATGCCGTTGCTCAGCATCTAACCTAGTTTCATCTAGGCTTTCTAGTTGGGAAAGACGTGCTTCTCTATAAGCGTCTTCATCCAGAATCCCTTGTAGTGAAATGCAGAGACTGGGTATTTCGACTTTAAGCGGGAGAATAGCTTCTGCCCCAAATACCAGCGAGAAAGGAGTTGCTCCCATTGGTGTTCTTATTGAGATTCGGTGGGCCCACAAGGCCGGATATAACTTCAAATTCCAATCTTGTTTGTTTTCTTTCACCGTTTTAAGGAGAATGGCTTTCAGTGTTTTGTTTGTTGCTTCAGCCTGCCCGTTGGCTTGGGGATAATACAAGGAAGCCATATGATGGCTTACTTTAAATTTATTGCATAGTTCACGAACCTCTTCATTCTTAAAAGAAGTTCCATTATCGGAGATAATGATTTGCGGGACACCGTATCTGCAAATGATTTGGTTCAAAATGAACTTGGCAATCATAGAACCAGGTACAGTAGTAAGAGGCATGGCCTCCACCCATTTGGTAAAATATTTAGTAGCCATGATTATAAAATTATGGCCGTCTGTAGATGAGGGAGAAAATTTCCCTATTAAGTCCAGACCCCATGTAGGAAAGGGCCATGGAGTTGTGATTGGTTGTAAAGCTTGTGCTGGCATGTGGATCTCGTGGGAGAATTCTTGGCACTTATGACACCTACGTGCAAACTCTATCACGTCATGTTCTAGAGTGGGCTAGAAATAGCCCATTCGATGTATTTTTTGAGTGGTGGCATGGCCACCAAAGTGGCCTCCACATATACCGCTGTGGGATTCATGGAGAATCCTCTTGGACTCTTCTGTATCAACACACCTTAAGAGCATTCCATTGAATGCTTTTTGATAGAGCACCTGCTCTATAATGACATATTTAGCTACGATTATGCGTAACCGCCTTCTTTGTTGCGGTGTAACTGCCTCCGGGTACGTATGGTCTATGATATAATTAATGATATCAGTGTACCAAGGACACTCAGAGATAGCGGGTCGAGTTTTGATGTAGTATACGCATTCATCTGGAAAGTCTAAATCTACTAAATCACCTCCATCTAATGGATTTTTAGCTAACCAATCCGCGATGATTTGTCCTTTAACTGACTTCTGATTTACAAATGTTAATTCGAACTCTCCCATTAAGGTTATAAAACGTCCAGCGTTTTTAGACAAGGACCCTTGTGTGATAAAAGTCCGTAAATGGTCCTTTTTTACCATGACCTTCGTTTCTTGATTCAGCATATAATGTCTTAGGCGTTTAGTAGCAAAGACTATGGCAAGGCATTCTCGTTCTGCCTGTGTATAGCATCTTTCATAGTTGAGCAGCGTTCGGCTAATGAAATAAATCACACGTTCTCTCTTGTTATCATCTTCTTGGGCCAACATACAGGCTAGCGAGACATTGGTAGCTCGTGAATATAGAATTAACGGGAGATCTAGCTTAGGTGGCATTAGCGTAGGTGGCGATAAAAGGAAACGCTTAACTGCATCAAAAGCTTCATTGCAATCTTCAGTCCAATCAAGGCTATAGTCTTTCTTGAGTAAATTTTTGATTGGATGAACGGTGAAGCTTATGTCCCGGATAAATCTCCGGATTGCACCCAGCTTTCCGAGAAATGATCTGATTCCAAATTCACTCGAAGGTGGGACCATTTCAAGGATAGCCTGAATTTTGGTTGGATCAACATCGATTCCTCATGACAATATGATGTAACCTAGGAGATTTCCTCCTGTTACACCAAAGATGCATTTCTCTGGATTTAGCGTGACTCTGTATTCTATTAGACGTGAAATAATGACGCGGAGTACTTCGGGATGGTCACAACGCTTCTTGGCTTTAGACAACAAGTCATCTACGTAAGATTCCATGATTTTATGAATTAGATCATGAAATATGTATGTCATGGCCCGCTGGTACATAGCACCCCGGCATTCTTGAGACCGAATGGCATAACAGCATAGCAATAGGTTCCCCAAGGAGTTATAAACGTGGTTTTAGCTTGATCTTGCTCAGATATTCTGATTTGATTGTATCCCGAGAATCCATCCATGAGAGACAAGAGTTCAAAACCAGCTGTTGCATCAACAATAACATCTATGGATGGTAATGGGAAGTCGTCCTTAGGACACGCTTTGTTGATATCTCGAAAATCTATGCAGATGCGTATCCTTCCATTCTTCTTGAGAACGGGAACGATGTTAGATACCCATTGGGAGTAGTCAACTGGCTTGATGAATCCTACCTGAAGGAGTTTTATTACCTCCTCTTTTACCATGAGAGCTACTTTGGGCTTCATGGGTCTTGATTTTTGTGTAATTGGCTTTGCATCTGATCTAGTGACGAGGTTGTGCACCGCAATGTGGGGTGTGACTCCTGTCATCTCTTTGTAATTAAATGCAAACACCTTTTGATGTTCTTTGAGAATCTGAGTATGTATTTCCACTTCTTCTGGGGTTAACGAAGAGCCTAGTTTCAATATTCTTGGTTCATCTTCTGTCCCGATGTTGACATCGATTGTTTCTTCGATCAAAGAGGCGTTGCCCTCTTCGAACTCAGGTGGTGCTAGAGGTAAATCTAAATCATCCCCATTTTCTACTGCATATATGCTAGGCTCCATTTGTGAGGGAAGATCCGTTACGGGATTTCTGAAGTAGGAAGACGAATGTGGAATCAAGGATAAATCTAGCATGTGATAGGAGAGATGTAGTGCTGCATAGGCATTTAAGTAATCCAAAGTAGCAGCATCACTATCAACATGGTCTAGGATGGTAGACTCACTTCCACTTGAAAGAGGATTTGTCATTGTTTTTATCAATGGTTCATCACGAATGGATACCGTGAACTGGGTATCTTCTAACTCATTGCTCGGAGTAAAACGTGATGCTGAGGTTGCTATTGAATTGGCGAGAAGATTTTTCTCTCACGGGATTGCTTCAATGGATATGAAGTTGAACGCCTTGCTTAAATCTAATACAGCATTTTTGTAGAGTTGCAAGTGTTCAGCTTTAGTTTCATATACTTCAGAAACTTGATTTGTCACTAATTTCGAGTCTCCCAGGACTCTGATGTTATCCATACCAATTCTTTTGGCTAAGGTAAGGCCAAGGAGGAGGGCTTTATACTCAGCACCATTGTTTTTGCATTCAAAGTTTAATTTAAAAGCGAATGGGAGGACTTTCTCCTCGGGCGAAGTAAGAATTATACCTGCCCCCGCTCCATAACGACATTTAGCTCCATCGAAATGGAGAGTCCAATACTTAGTCGGGAGTATAGATGTTGGGGCATCTACTGCATTTACGCACTCTACTTCTACCATACAAAGATCCTCTGCTGGAAAGGAACCAACACCTAGGGAAAATCCTATGCCTACTGAATCAAATGGTAAGAACATTGGTGAATCTTGTTCTATCAACTCAATGATTTTCGCAGTAGTCCCTAATGATACTGTTTCTTTAGTTTTATCTTTAGGGGTTGGAATTGTTTTGGCTATGCTGGTAGTTTCAAGATCCGTCGTAGGTACCAACTTTTCCTCTGGTTTTGGGTCAGTGGGTTTATTAAGTTGGTTTGTTGGCAGTTCAAATTCTGAGTGCACCCCTGGTCTTTTCTTTAAATCAGCTAGGTGCAAATCAAAAGGTTTTGGATCGCCTTTGGCTACAAATACCTTTCCTAGATGCAAGAATCTTACTTCTTGAAATAATGTAGAAGGGATTGCCTTCATGCGGTGTATCCATGGTCGGCCGAGGATCATATTATAATTGGTTTCCCGATCTATAATATAAAACTCAGTCAGGATTGTTTTGGGTCCTAGGGTGACCGGCAGTATTATAGTTCCTATCGAAGTGGCTTTAAGGCTATCATAGCCTCTCAATGTATTTCGAGTAGTGGAACAGTTTGTTTCCCCATATCCAAGTTTTTGGAGGAAAGAGAAAGGGACTATGTTAACTGCGGCCCCATCGTCAACCATTGCCCGTTTTACATAGTTATTATAAACCCATACTTGTAAGTGTAAGGCTGGATCACCTCGGCGTGCGATCTCAGCATCTGTGGGCATTTTACTTATTTCGAATATGAATTCGACATCCTTGTCCGGCTTCCCCGGAGGGTGGATATCAAAATCTACGTGATTTACTTGTGTTTCAGGAGGTGGAGTGATGTTAATTAGATGGCCTAGACCTAATGCTTCTAAAAGAGCAGCTCTGTGAGGGGGAGAGTTCTTTAGTAAGTCCAAAAATGAAATGTGTGAGAAGGTCTTTGTTAGGTCGCTAATTAAATCATAGGCACCTACGGGTTTTTCTACTATTTGCTGATTCTTATCTGTTTCTGGCAGAGGACTTGGGCTCGGTTGAGAGAAATACTCTCGTGTTCTTGTTATAGCTTCGATAGGTAGTTCAGCGTCTAATTCTACCAAACTGACTATCTTGGGTCTCGGTTGAGCTCCTAACTGTGGTGCAACTGATGGATTTAATGAAGTCGAGGCTTCATGATCATTGTTTCCCGTCATTGCACCTTTGTTTGTTCCAGTTGGATTCAGCCTATTGCTATCATGATTTGGGAGCGGATCGTTAAAGATCTTGAGGGGAGCATTCTGAGGGGAAACTGCCCCTGCGAGCGTATTTGGTGATGATGGGACGGGATCTGCCAAAAAAAAATCTGTGAAGAACTGTCTTTGTTCTTCTGGCAAGTGTTGCATAAATTTATTGTAGTCACGACATGTTCTAGTATCGTGACCCCGAATTTTGTGGAAACCACAATAAGAATTGGGATTGTAATTCCTATTTTGTTGGTTAGGTGTGTATTGTGGCCTAAAATTCTGATCAAACTGTTGCCTATTAGGACTAAAATTTTGGAATTGTTGTTTCTGGTTTTGACTTTGGTTTTGATAACCAAATGAGTTTTGGCTTGGCCCTTGTATGGGATTTCACCGTTGTTGTTGTTGTTGTGGATGGTTAAAATCCACTGTATTGATCGTCGGGGTAAAGTTGTTGTTTCATTGGTTGTTTGTTTGTGACGGAGTATTAACAACATTTACCCTCTTGGGCTGGTCGGTTACCCCATCCGTTGTTACCCCACGATTTTTGTTAAGGATTTTGGGTCCTTGATTGACATTTGTGATAGTTGTAGTGTTTTGAGTGGAGGTGATTAACCTCCCGTTTGTTCCATATGTCTTACGACCACTATCTATCGCTGCTTGGTCTATTCGAAGAGCGCTCTCAAGTACTTCATCGTAAGTTCTTAGTGGGAACTTCTGGACTTCTTCCTTCACCTCCTTACTGAGAGAATGAAGGAATAAATCGCATAGTTCCATCTGATCCATGTTTGGAGCACTTGCTGAAGAATAAAGAACTGTACGCCACCTCTGGATGAAATGGGCGACAGATTCGTTGTGTTCTTGTTTGATGTGCAAGAATTCCCTGATTCCTGTTCTCAACAGTTTGTTCATGTCGAAGGCTTTGATGAACTCTGACACGAGTTGTTTAAATGAATGTATGGAAGCCTCAGGTATTCTATAATACCAATCGAGAGCGATGCCTTCCAAAGTTTTGGGAAATATTTTAGCAACAACCCCATCCCAAGGGAGTAATTCTCGTATGGCTGTAGCGTAAGCTTTGATATGTGCATTTGGATCTCCCTCACCCTTGAACTTGGGTAAATCAGGAAGAGGTCTTGGAAGCATGACGCTTCGTATGGTGAAGTCTAAGGGTTCGTTTAGATATTCTGAATAAGTCCCTATCGCATAGCTTTCGACAATTGATGGTGGTTGCTGAGGGAGTGATGGTGGGATAGGTTGCTGATACAGTGTAGCGTATGTGTTGGCAGGGGCATAAGGAGGTCCCTACATTTGAGCAAACATGCCGGGAGAGGAGAAAATATCTCCTTGTGGTGATTTGGAGTACATGTTTAAGTATGATGGGGTATTGTCAAGGAATGGATTGTTTGACACTAGACCGGGAGGAATAGTGTTAGAGATGATGGGCCTTGTTGGCGTTTGTTGTGGATAGTGAGGCGGCATGCCTAATGTGCCTATCCCTGTGAGGAGATCTACTTGGCCAGAGTGGTATGGAGGATTGGAACTCCCTGTTTGTATGAACGGAGAATTTTGACTTGCTTGAGCCAGTTCTAACCCTCTCACTTTTTCTACTAACATTGAAATGACTTCATTTGGTGAAGTCACAGTGTTTTGTCTGAGCGGTGTTTGTTGTACACCCTAGTGTTGTATAGGCATGTGATATCCTGTCATGAACTGATCGCTATCTTGCCAAGTTTCTCTGAGAGTATTTCCTATATGCAGTGGCATAGAGGTATTTTCTTGAAAAGAGATCTCGGGTTGTATTTGTAAACCTCCTACAGGTGGGTACATACCCCGAGAATGTTGTTCACTCCTAGGATAACGTATTGACTTTCCATCATCTACGACCAGGTATGGATCTGATTGTCTACTAATTTGTGGTCTAAGTAGTATTTGAGGAGACGAACCAGATTCTCTGGTAAACGTCATATTGTTCGAGCCTGAAGGCTCTGTTTGTTGCGTTCGAGGGGGTTGATCTAACTCCTCAGCTTGAAAAGATGAACTATATCTGATTCTTGGGGTTTGTGTTGACAACTGATTAGTTGAATAGTTGTCACCCCATACTAAGAGTGAGGGTGATGATTACCTATTCTGTTGGGCGTAGTATGCCTCAAGACCCACGAGGGGTCTGCCATATGCATCGAATCCTGATATATTCGGGGGGTATATGAATACCCGTAGAATAATGGGAAGGAGCGAAGGTGATTTTTGAAAGAACACGTGATACTATGACTCCGAATGAGAAAGTAGGAAGTTTTACGTCAACTTCACTAATTTCGTTTGTTTCACGTCGGGTTCACCAATTTTGTACGCCGGAAAAGTGACAGGCGAGCGTGAGAATCTACAAGTAACTCTTCCGCGTACCCGACCTCTCGAGGTCGTGCCGGAGACAGCCGGTGGGGGTAGAATATGCGTGGGATGCAGACAAACTAGTTAGGCAGTCTAATGTCTTCGACACGCACTAGTGGAATTTGTGAATCTAAGGCAAAGAAGGCCCTTCTAACTTGGACTGGTGTGATAGATCGATCGGCAAGGATGACTGCTCGAAGGCTCCAATCAATATCGAGCTCTGGCATGATTCGATCTATGGGTTGTGGAATACGTGGAAAATGACCTGGGATAGTTTCGTGTATGTCTCCTGATAAGGTCATATAGTGGATGGTGAATATAATTGACTCTACGGACGATTCTCTGGCCTAGTCCAGAATTCTCTAGCTTCGTTAGCCGCTATATCTAATAAGGACAATTGTTCGATGATGATGGGTGGAAGTGGAGTGGACTGAAATACTAGTGTGCGTAGGCCAGTGTCTATATCTGATTGACTTGTGGACTCGTTGGGCTGTGGGATCTGTGGATCGCAACCATAGACTCTTGGTTGTTGCGGTCCTGTTATGGTCATGCGCGAAATCAAGTTCTAATCCCTAGTATCCAGTAATCATATGCTTTCTCAGCTTCTATGTTTAGAACCAACAACTGTGTGATCTTCTCAGAATATCTCACAGGCGTTCGTGCAACCTGGATCCTTAGACTGGTATCTATATCTGTGAGAGTATCTCCTGCACCTGGCTGTGGGACCAAAGGATCACAACCAAAGGTTTGTTCTCTTTCGAACCCTTCTACAGTCATGTGAGTGTTTACCTAGGGCAATCTGTAATTTGGTTGGTTTGACCAAAATGTGTGTGCTTGGTCGTCCTCTATGTTTAACCCTCTCAACTGAGAACTGATCAGTTGTAAATCTGTTGTTGTTCGGAATACTTGTATTCTGAGATTTTGGTCTATGTCAACTATTGCTGTAACGAGATTTGGTTGAGGTACTGATTGGCTCAAATATATATTCCCTGGGCTCCTGAGGTCCCGTGATTGTCATACGAAACAAAATGCAAATCTAACTGTAACGAAGCAAATTCTAACTACGTGAAATAAATCTAACATATATAACTTTTATTCTTCTAAGAAATCTTTTAACAATTTTAAGGAAAGCAAACTATTTTAAACGTATCTAGGAATAATAAACAATATTTTAAAATAGACAAGATAACCGAGTATAGTTATTTGCCTGTGCGATTTGTAGAATTATTCTAAATAGCTCGTCTAATCTATCTGCAAGATTCTCGATCCTACCTCAGAAGTGAGGAGTGAATCATAGTTTCTCAAAAACTATCAATCCTCACAGCTTCCCTGGCAATATCGAGAATAGAATTCACTGAAATGAAGCAATTATCTACTCTATTTGATATGATTCTAACTAGAACTTTGAAAGTTAAAACCTGGATTCCGCAGAACAGTGGCGAATCCGATGGTGTGTGTGATCTTGTCCCCTCAGTATGATCTCCTCGTTCTTTCGTGTTCACGTGGATCCAGAAAAGCGTGTAATGCTAGCACTGATAAGAGTAGATTTTAGGACAAGGACAGCTCAGAATGCAGACCAAAAATGCGAGTAGGAGAGGGACAGCGCAAGAGTACAGAGCTTGGCTTATGCGATTCCTAGCGGGATTTTACTTCGAGTCATGCAACGTGAAGCGACCAGAACCTATAACTATCTTATTCAAAGAGCAAAACCTGCAACTTTAATGGCTTCCTAAGCTATTCCGTTCCAATGGATTGGATAAAATAACAACACTGTTTGCACAAGCTGGATATGTGGCTTACCAACAGCTGAATAAAGCTAACCAAGCATATAATGGACTGAACTAAGAACTCTAAGCAACAATAAAATTAAATCTACAGCAAAGAGAAATTCAGAGGCAAGCTTCAAGGCCGATTGGATGAAATGACAGCACTGCCTGCACAAGATGGGTATGTGGCTTACCAACAGCTGAGCAATCTAACTAAAGATGCAAGTGAATTCAAGCTATGGCTTCTAAACAAGATAACAAGCTAAAATACTAAAATGAGGAGAGCAAAGATCAGTCTTCCAAATCCAGCCAAACTTCAGACCTTTTGCTTGTGCACAAACCATGCATTTATAGGAATTCAATCACCCAAAAACCAAAACCAAATGGAACTCCTAAACAATAAACAAAGGAAAAACACTATTCCAGGGGACCAAAAACATAAATGCATGCTGAAGTCAGCAAAGAAAGCTGGTGAATCGTGATATTTCACGTGAGTCCACGTCAAAAGAATGTTCTGGAAAACGCGCACAGGACCGCCGCCCTGAGCAGGGCGGTGGTTACGAGGACCGCCACCCTACAGGGTGGCGGTTTCATCACTGAAGATCAAAAGGCCAAGGAAAGAGGGAAAAAGGGGAAAACAAAGGGCGCGGGGGCTAAGCGGGGCATGCGGGATGTTAACGCATACTCCGAGGGCTTTTTTGGATTCCGAACACCTTGCGAGGAGACCTGTATCATCATTGGGGAACTTATTACGTTGTTCCGCAGTATAGTACCTTACAATTTTGGGTACGTATAGTCCCCTTCAAGAATGAGGTTTAAGATATTATGAGTCTGGGAAGTTCTCAGGCCCCATAAAGCAGATAATGCTTCAGAAAAATGATTTGTTTGAACACCCATTTTCCTAGCATACGCAACAATCAGACTACCTTTATGATACCGGATCACTCCCCCCCCTACCGCAATCCCAGGGTTACCCTTAGAAGCCCCGTCAAAGTTCAACTTTACTTTTCGAAGGAAAGTTGATTGATTGGAAATATTGTTATTCTTGTTATTGATCTCATTCTTGTCAAATCTTATAACATTATTGAATTGGAAATAAAATACCATTCTTGAAGTATATCTATTCTTGTAATATTTGAAATTTAGTGAATAGAATAAAACTAATTTTACTCTCTTTCCTTGTTAACTTAATGAGATGTAAATATTAATGAATCATGTGTGATCATATCTCCTTACTAAGTTTTAAAATTAGCTTCCAAGTCCTCCCTTATTAATTAATATATAAAGTTACCTCCTCTTTTATTTGGGCAAGAGAGTAAGAAAGTGAAAAATTTGATTTATTGGAAAACCAGGAAGTTGCATCTTTCATAAGACTTACCAAAAAAAAAAAAAGATTTTTAATCCATTATTTTATAACTTGTAACTCTTTTTTTTTTCTTAATATGTGATATTAATATATTGAAAATATGTTTAGTATAATTGTATTAAAAAAAAAAAAACTATGAAATGTTCTTACAAAGATATTCATTATTTGATATATAATTATAAGCAATACATTTTCATTGTAATATTCTACAATTTATTATACCTAATATTATATATATAAAAATAATATAATATTAAATATAAAATAAGAATACATATAAATTAATATATTATTACACACACACACACACACACCTGTGTGTGTGTGTGTGTGTGTGTAATAACAGAATAAATATGAAATAAAATTAAATTAAAAAAACAAACAAACAAACAAATAGTTTTTGGGGGGGCCGAACCCCCCCACTCCCTGTGCCTAGGTCTATAAGACCCTACCCCCAACGACACCCCTCTCCGCTACCCCCACAAACCCCTATCCCCGTGCACCCCACCCCCCTCATGACGCACCCTACCCCCCCCCCCAGTGCACATTATCCGCCACCCTGCGCACCCACAGCCACTTCCCCCTCGCCCCCCCCTCTTCCCTCGCATGCCCTCTATTCATCAAAACCAGGGTTTTCCTCAACAAGTTTCTCAAAAGAAAATACATGGATTTCACAAAAGAAAAGAAAAGAAAATCTGAAGTTCATGAACAAGAAAATAACAACAAAAGAATAAAATAAAAATTATAATAAAAACACTAAACTAATAAGGAAGAAATAATGAGACTTATTCTCAAAGGAAAACTCCATGGAATCAATCCCCAATAGTTCTTCAACCTGCTCATTCAAAAGACAATACAAAACAAATGAGAAAAGAATAGAGAGGAAAAGAAACATAGAGAAATTTATGGCACTTTTAGGGTAGATTCAAAATCAATGGCCAAGATTAGAATTGATCTTAGGGTCCTCCTTCAACCCTACCTTGTTTTAAGTCATGATATTTTAATGGGATTGTATATTAACCTTTGGTGGTGTGTGGGTAAAATTAATAAAAAGGGGGAGACTAATTATTTACAAGGGGTGTAGACTTTTATTTATGACCCTAGGGAGCTTAATAGAGTAAAATAATCAAATTATTATTGGGTTAGTGTTTATTTGATTTTGAATAAATTAATGATTAATATAAATTAATTATTAACATGAGAGGCTTAAGCAAAGTATTAGTAATTATTGATCACTTCAAAAAAAAAATTAATTAATGCTTTTCGCAACTTTTATTAAAAAAACGTTTATAAACCATTTTTTTATTAATATTTATTTTTACCTCTGGTTTAGGATGGCACCCAAGAGGGGACGATCGGCTCAAGACTTGGGACATAGTGCACTTACGAGGGAGCCGCTAGCCCCCGATTTTAGGTCTCAGATATTAGAGACCCTACAGTTGCTGATAGGTGTCATGTAGGAGCACCTTCCACCACCGAATGAGCTGAGAGAGGAGGACATTAAGTTGGGAGACGAGGAGTTGATTGGCGAGGACTCACATTCAGAGCCACCTGAGCATGGTACCTTGAGACAAGATAGGTCATGTAGCCCTTCCACCCTTGGCGAGAGGGTGGCCTCGTTTCATCACAACCGATCACACAACTTCGAGGGACCATTTGGAGATAGGTGACCTATTTCACCTGTTAGACCACATTACCAGGATAGAGACACAGGTAGTGTGATTTGAGACCTTCTTCACCTTCATCCGCCTACGTTTACTGGTTCGACAGATGGCTTTGGGGTAGAGTCCTGGCTCCTTAACTTGGATAGTTGCTTTGGCTTGCACTCTCATGAGAGTAATGTCAAATATTGATTTTCCATACACCTTCTCCGAGATGCAGTAGGTGTTTGGTGGAGAAATGAGGATCAAAAGCTCCATTTGACTCGAGATACAGTGACCTGGGAGTTGTTTGAGGAGTGGTTCAAAGCCCGGTATATGTCAAAGCATTTTGTGCTGAAGAGGATCGATCAGCTTCACGACATACGACAGGATTTTGGCATAGTGGCAAAGTATGAGAGCAGGTTATTGGATCTCTTGCAGTGTGTAGACTACCTGTAAGATGAGAAATTACAGGTAAACAGGTTCATTCGGGGCCTGAATGTAGATATAGCAGGAGCTGTTAGGGTGTTATCTCCTTCCATGCTAGAGAAGGCCATTGAGAAGACCTACATAGCTGAGGAGAAAAGGACCAAGGCACAGGAGCACTGAGATAGAAACAAGAGCAAGTTCCAGGATAGGATTCAGGCATTTCAGAGTCAAAGGGCATGGGGTGCAGCACCACCCCCTAGAGGAGGATTTTGGTCTTCTCCAGCAGCATCGAGAGCTCCACCGCACCCATCACAGCAAACACAACATCAGGGACACCAGCATCAGAGGGGTAGACAGACTCAGATTTTTTAATGAGGTGGATCTAGAGGTGGTTTTGGTGGATCTAGGGATAGGAGGTCGGGTATTCATCACTCATAGCCAGCCCACTCACAGCAGTCTGCTAGGGTTGGACCGGTAGGTTCAGTAGAGGAGGGACCCCATCTCAAAGGGGTACAGGAGGATGTTTTATTTGTGGGGCTCCAGACCATTATGTGTGTATGTGTCCACACAATCCCACTACTACGGACACTTAAAGAGCTCCTAGATCCAAACAGATTGTGGGTGATGTGGGATGCGCCCATCATGTATATGTTGCAGTTGACAACCGTCAAGTTGAGCATCAGGCCATAGTCATTGAGATGATAGGTACTATCAGGGTTATTTCTATCTAAATACTTTTTGATTCAGGTGCTTCAGATTCTTTTGTATCTCCTTCTGTAGTGGACCGGTGTGTGCTAGTGGTGGCTAGGCAACCAGATAGTTGGTAGGTTGAGTTGGCCTCTAGGGATAAACTCGTCATGGACTTATATGTGGAGAGATGTGTACTTTATTTGGGAGTCTTCTCCACTACACTTGATTTCTGAGTTATTCCTTTAGGATCCTATCAGGTAGTGTTGGGTATGGATTGGCTCGAGGCTCATCGAGCCAAGGTGGATTACAGAGAGAAGGTCATTGAGTGTCAGGATGATCTTGGTAGGGCGGTTGTGATTTTATGGATGCATAGACCTATTTCCTTGCGTATGATCTTAGCTAAGTAACTCAAACAGAGCATGCGTAAGGGTTTCCAGTTGTTTGATATCACTATCAATGATCATTCAGATAGTACTCCAGAGCATTCACCCCTTAATGATCACATATTTTTGAGGGAGTATGTAGATGTGTTTCCAGGAGAGCTTCTAGGTTTACCACTTAGTAGGGAGGTGGACTTCACCATTGACTTAATGCCTGGCTCTGCACCAATTTCTAGGGAACCCTATCGAATGACGACTTCAGAGCTTCATGAGCTCAAGATTCAGTTAGAGGAGTTGTTAGAGAAGGATCTCATTCGACCTAGTGTATCTCCTTGGGGAGCGCCAATTATATTTGTGAAGAAGAAGGATGGTTCTCTCAGGCTTTGTGTAGACTTCAAACAGCTCAACAAAATCACAATAAAGTACCCTTACCCACTCCCTAGCGTTGATGACTTGTTTGATCAGATGTGAGGTGCTAGAGTGTTCTCTAAAATTGATCTCAAGTCAGGGTATCATCACTTGCACATATCAGATGCAGATATTCATAAGATAGCTTTTCGCACACGTTACGGGCATTATGAGTTCACAGTTGTCCCCTTTGGTTTGACCAATGCCCCAACTGTCTTCATGAGCCTCATGAATGGAGTGTTTAGGACCTTCCTAGATCACTTTTTCATAGTGTTCCTCGATGATATTTTGATATATTTTCGTTCTGAGGAGGAACACGAGGAACATTTGAGACAGGTGCTTCAAATTTTGAGAGAGCAGAAGTTGTTTGGGAACTTGGAAAAATGTAGCTTCTTTTAGAGAGAGATTCAGTACTTGGGGCACATTATTTCAGGAAAGGGTATCTCAGTAGATCCCTCTAAGATTCAGGCTATCATGGATTGGCCAACACCCACATCAGTTACTGAGGTAAGGAGTTTCATGGGTTTAACAGGGTATTACCACAGATTTGTGTAGGACTTTTCTAGGATTGCTCACCCTATTACTTCCCTTCAGAGGAAAGGGAAGAAGTTTGATTGGTCAGAAAAGTGTGAGCAGGCCTTCAATTTGCTTAAAGAAAGGTTAACCACGGCACCTATCTTAGCAGTTCTAGACCCGACAGAGGATTTTGTTGTTTGCACTAATGCTTCACTAGAGGGTTTGGGAGTAGTTCTTATGCAGGAGTGTTGGGTGATTGCCTTTGAGTCACGTAAGCTCAAAGACTACGAGCTTAACTATCCTAGTCATGACTTGGAGCTTACAGAAGTTGTTCATGCACTTGTGCATTGGTGACATTTTCTTTTGGGTAGACCTTTCATCTTGAGGACAAATCATTGTAGCTTACAGCATATCTTCTCTCAACCAAACCTCAACACTCATCAACGACATTGGATGGAGTTCCTATGTGAGTATGACATGGAGGTAAATTATATCAAAGGAAAGGAAAATGTTGTTGCAGATGCACTTAGTAGGTGACGACATGTGCTTGTTTCTTTGACACTACAGTCAGATTTGAGAGGCAGGATACTTGAGCATCTTCTAGAGAACAGGTTTTATGAGGGTGCTAGGAAGATGTTGGATTCTCAGGGTTCTTTTGAGGGTAGATATTTAGGATGCAGGATAGAGTCTGATGGTTTGCTTCAGTTCCATAGGCACATTTATGTGCCTAATGTAGGTGATCTGCGTAGTTTCATCCTTACTGAGGCTCATCTAGCCCCATACATAGCACATCCAGGAGTGAAGAAGATGCATGCCAATTTGAGGGAGTTATATTATTGGCCGGGTCTTCATCGGGACAGTAGATTTTGTAGCAAATTTTCTGGAGTGTCAGAGAGTAAAGGTAGAGCATTCTCATCCCACAGGACTCTTATACCCTCATGACATTCCTGAGTGGAAATGGGATGTGATCTCCATGGATTTCATAGTAGGATTGCCTATGTCCTCTTATCGTCATGATGCCATTATGGTCACTGTGGATAAGTTGACCAAGGTTGCACATTTCTCGCCAACCAAGGTTACCTATAATGCATAGTCCATCACTAAAGTGTTTATGGAGGACATTGTTAGGTTGCATGGGATCCCAAAGATGATCATCAGTGATAGAGACACCATCTACACATATTTTCATGATGCTTTGGGTACATAGATTAATTTTAGTTTGGCATATCATCCAGAGACAGATGGGCAGAAAGAGAGGTTTAATTAGGTTCTTGAGGACATGTTGAGGATGTATGTGATAGACCAGCAGAAGAAGTGGAAAGATTATTTGCATTTAGTTGAGTTTGCCTACAACAACAGTTATCATAGCTCCATTGGCATGGCTCCCTATCAGGCTTTGTATGGATAACCTTGCAGGACACCGTTGAGCTGGGACAGACTAGATGACATGACTATTTTGGGGCTAGCTTATCTTTAGGATTTAGAGCAGTAGGTTGTTCTAATTTTACAATGTCTTGAGCATGCTAGAACACGCCAGAAGGAATATGCGAACACCAAGAGGATCGATCGTCACTTATTAGTGGGTGACAAAGTCTTCTTGAGGGTTCATCCTCATAAGAGTCTGATCCATTATGGAAAGGGTTCTAAGCTATCACCTTGTTTTGTGGGGCCTTTTGAAATTCTTGAGGTCATCGGTCCAACTGCCTATCGTCTAGATTTGCCACCTTGCCTTGCATGGTCCCATGATGTTTTTCATGTTTCTGTACTTCGTAGATATGTACCAGATGTTTCTCATGTTTTGGATTGGTCGACATTACAGGTAGAGGATGGAGGGCAGTGGAGACTAGAGCCCATACGCATACTAGAGTACCGGAGGTTGACCCTTCAGGGTCAAAATTTGGACCAGGTTAGAGTGCAGTGGGACCAATATGATGAGTCATCAGCTACCTGGGAAGATGCTACACCTTTGAGGGCTAGATATCCCTATCTCTTCTAATGAATTCCAGGAGGAAGTCTAATTCTAGGAGATGGGGATGTAGTGCCCATGTTTTTATAGCTCTAGTTATATGTTGGTTCCTTTATGCATAGACATGTTTTGATTGAGAATCTGATAGATTTTGAACATTTTACTATGTTATTTTATTCTCATGGACATTATGGTATTTTGGGCACGTAGCGCGAATTGAAATGGATTCGTATATTGATATATTTCTTATGATGTTGATGACACTAATAGGGTTATATGATATATCTATTGGTTAGATGTTGATTCTTATGGTTGGTTTGATTAATGATATAGTTTTATAGATTTAATAATGATAATTTTCATGTTAGCCTAAGTGTATGTTGTTGTAATTTAATTTGTGGATGATTCATGGCAAACTATGTGAATAATTATATGCATTGCACTATCAATTATTTAATAATGTTAGGACATTATAAGTTTGATTGAATTTTTGATGTGTAGATGATGTTTATTATATTGGACAGATGTGGTTAATGTGTGCAATGAGTGTGCAGGTGACAGGTATAAGAGAGCATGGGTTTCAGGGCAGCTATGTAATTGTGCATGAGTGGCCCACGGGCTGAGTCCTAACCATGCTAAATGTTTGAGGCCTTAGAATAGATGTATTTATTTAGGCACCATGGGTGAACCCTCAATTGTAATGTATTTATGTCTTGTAAAATTGATTATGTTTAGGGTGTGTTTTATTAAGTACACTAGCTTAGGGGTTTAATGATCTCATCTTAATTTAAGTGATGGTTTTGGGTAAGTGTGTGGGTGTTGGTAGAAGGGATTGGGGACCACATGTTAGCCTTGGGTGGACCGCACACCCTCTACCCTTGTGCCATGTATGCCAAACCCGAAATTGGGTTATTTTGGGCATTTTTAGGGACCCCTTGTTTGTTTGGGAGTTCCCTTAGCATGAAAATGCACCCTTGGACCCTACCTAATAGGTAAGGGGGATTATTTCAAATCTTGGAGGGATTTTCCCTCCCATTTTGACCTCCTTAGTCACCATCCATGTAAGATGGTTGGTTTGTGTGTATTTGTTAAAAGTTGCTCCACTTGCTTTTATTTTAGTCTTTAGTATTTTGGGTGATAAGGGCTAAATGGTGAGTTTACTCTTAATTATTTGGTTTTTGGTATCTTTGAATCTTGAGAGGAGAGGGGGTGAAACTTTTCACCTTCCCATTGGTGAGGAAACTTTTGGGTTCCTCTTCTTATTCTTCCTCATGTGGAAGGAAGGGGTCTTCTTGGCTGATTTTTTTTTTGGGGGGGGGGGGGGAACTTGGAGAATTTTGGGAGCTTGGAGGTTTGCTTGGAAAAAGGGAGAAACTTACAGTCTTGGAAAGCATTGTAGAGGTAGGATTTGTTATCACCAAATCACAGCACCCCTGGAGATATACTTGAACTCACGGTGTGATTGGATAACATGGGTACTATCTCCAAGTTGTGGGACTTGCTACTTGAGATAGACCTCCAGATAAAGCTGGTTCTTGCTCCTAAACTACCTTCCACAATCTACTCTAATGCAGGGGAAACTAGCTATTCTAATCTAAAATTCCAAGGGACCAGAGAGAGAGAATGCATAAAATGAAATCCTACACTAAAGCGGTGATACACCAGAAAAGGAGGGTGTGAGAGTAATCTCCAAATGTGTGAAATACAGAGGCAAAGTGCACACTAGAAGAGGTGATGACAGTTCTCCATAATCTAGCAAAATGCATTCACAACAGTATTCCAAGCACACACAATGATAATAAATTCCTGCAAGAACATAATAATAGACACAATATTCTTCTGGAAAGATAAAAAGGGCAAGAAGAATGCAAGAAAACACAGCAGGGGAAGATACATCCACAACCTTATATTTTAATGCTTCCTGGTATGCACAGTTCAGTCTATTATAAGATAAGGGCCTGGATCACCATGCAAGGAGTCCACTACAAGGGCCTACAACACACTAGCTTCACAAAGCAATTTTGGTAGAGCTTTGCTACCCAAAAACTCTCTCTTTTACAATGAGCCCAACACTCCAATTTATAGAAAAATGAGAAGGAAAAGAGAAGGGAAAATGGAAATCCCAAAATCTGTCCTTCAACCACCTATAAGAGGCATTAAATTGAGTGAAATGGTTATAAATTACTTGCAAAAGGCTCCCCATACTGTCCCATGTGCTGCAGCAGAGAGAGAAGGGTGACCATGCCTCTTAATTGCACTCCCAACTACCAAATAAAACACTGTTCTGAACCCGGCCACATTTTCTTAAAAATCTCAATCAATATCTAATCAAATCTAGAATTTCTTGATTTTTTTGCATCGGGCTTGGAACCACGATTCCAACGGTACCAATTTTGTGTGATTTCATTGAGAAATGCAAAAGTTATGGCCTTCTGAGTGCGGGCAGCTATTTTGGGTCTGGCAGGCGTTTTCTGTCATTTGACAGGAATGAGCATTAACTGACAGGAGTCGAATATGTTTTTTTTATTTAAATATATCTATCCTCATTAAAATTAAGAAATCCAGCTTTTTTGGCGTAGAGAACGTCGTGCTCGTTCCAGAAAGTCCAATTTTGTGAAAATCGGAGCTCGGAGTCAAAAGTTATGGCCGTTTGAAGTTCCACGGGTCAAATGTTGACTTTTCTCCTCTGCCTTCGGCCACTTCAGCTTTTCGCATCCCACGCGTCCCTCTGTCCCATTTAGCACAGTGCTGAAATTTCTCATTTCGGCCGAACCGGCTGGTT
The DNA here is from genome assembly GCA_019776745.2 of Taxus chinensis. Classification (NCBI taxonomy): domain Eukaryota; kingdom Viridiplantae; phylum Streptophyta; class Pinopsida; order Cupressales; family Taxaceae; genus Taxus; species Taxus chinensis. The sequence continues at coordinate 200,614,799 of CM034153.1, read as the reverse complement.
CGCGTACTCACGGCCCAGATGTCCCATTTACTTTCGGACTGTTTGGGACAAATTTTCCCGATTCGCCCGGTTCGGCCGGTTCGCGCACTTTTGTCCCAACTGTCCTGGACTGAACGTTCTCATTTCGCCCAGTTCGGCCGGTTCGCGCACTTTCGTCCCGCGCGTCCCAGACTGTTTTGAGATGCCTTGACTCATTTCACCCGCTTCAGCCGATTCGCGCACTTTCGTCCCGCGCATCCCAGACTGTTTCGGGCTAGGACTTAGCCATTTTTCGTGATTTTTTCTGGCCCGAGCTTGTTTTTAATGCAATTTTTCTTATCTTTCCTCAGAACTTGCTCTTTTCTTCTTGGACAGGGGAGTTAGAAAAAATATGAGGGGACCCTAGAAACATGACTTTTTGTCCGGACTCAATATAATTGCTTGGGACTAAAGAATTTGATGCATGTTATCAAAATTACCTTGAGGCGTGAATTTTGGATAACAGGATTCTCAACCTTTCTTTCTTAGCTGTTTTTATCTTGTTAACTATGCTTTGATCAATAAAATGATGTGTGTGAAATGATGTGTGGTAAAGTTGCATGGTGAATTAGTTTGTTTGTTTGTTCCTTGTTGTTTTCTCTCCACCATCATTTGGATTGATGGTTTTTGGAGAATGTAGGGGAAGAGAGAGGGATTTTCCTCTCAAATCTCATGGTTGTTGGTCAAGCCATGAAGGTCCCTTCTCATCCCCTCATATTGCTTGAACCTTTCCTCATTCTTGGTGAGGAAACCCTTTTGGGTTTGAAAATCCTCCCAAGAAGGATTTCTATGACATAAAGGAGGAATAAGGAGGATGAATGATTAGGAGGAATAAGGAGTTTTGTAAACATGTTTTTTGTTGGTGCTCCTATGGTTGGAAACCTTTGATGTGGACATCCTACTTCTTCTCTTCCCCCTTGTGAGGTTGACCTTGTTATCCTCATGTTGTTGCTTTATCATGTGTAGTATGTCTAAGTGGTTAAATGGTCTTATGTATTTCTTGTTGTGCTTTATCCCCATTATACTTGTGCACATTGTGGTAGTTTGTTCCTCTCTCCCATGGGCTTGGGGGAGGCTAGCATGGCTTCCAACCATGGAAAGGCATGTGATGATGCCTATTGGTTGGGTGGTAAACAAGCCATGTCTCTTGATTCAACACTCTTAGAAGAACACTCAAGGTGGAGACTCGAGGATGAAGTTTTAGTTGGAGTGGTGACTATGTTTATTTTATCCTCAAAATCATTGTGAATATTACAGCTCATTGTAACTATGTTATATGGTTGATTGTGGATTGCCTCTTCTTGTAAACTTATCCTACTGTGATTTGAAAGCCTTTTAATAACATGTCTCTTTGTCTTATAACCCTTCTCTATTATAAACAAAAAACAAAAAAAAAAGGAAAGGGAAGATTACAATATAAGACCATGAGTTCTTTATTTTATTTGTCTTCATTTGAAATGATTGTTTGTTTGAAATCTGCAATATCTAGTAAGCATTACATGTTAAATCGGAAATTTTTAGTGTGTAAAATGGAAAAAGAATTGATGGCACTACAAAATACATGTATTCAATGTTGAGAGAAACTTCCATGGAAAATATTATAATTAACCTTATTAATATAATTCACATTGTATAGTGATATATTTTATGGTGCTTATAATTTATTTTATAAAAAAAAAATTTTTCAAAAATAAGTTATATAAAATAGAAATTATTACATTTAGCTAAAAACAATAAAAACTAACAAAACAAAAGCATGATTATTTAAAACAGAAGTTACAAATTAGAAAATTAAAATATTAATAACATATTTAATACATATATATATATATATATATATATTCCAAAACATAATAATTAAACAACAATAAAATAATAATCTTCGTAACACCCATCTACCCTACTATTTGAAAAAATTGAACTTACAAACTAAAATTGAGGAATATAGATATTTCAAAATAAAATAAAATTGAAGAAAGTGATTTTTCCACAATAAAATTTATAAAATATGGATATTACAAAAAATTTATTTTGTCTTGTATGAAATCATGGATATTATTCATGAATGAAAGTACTTTATTTTATTCACCCAAAAAGTGTCGTGAATGATTGGATTTTGGAAGGATGTGAACTAATTTTTTATTGCCATAACTTGGGAGATATCTTTAGTTGACTTAAATGTATGATTTGAGTTAATTTAAACATATCTTCTTGAATTTAATAATGTTTTTAGCTTTAGTAACAAATTTTAGTCAACTTGAGTTGAGGGGGTGGATAAGATATAAGAATATTTAATTTATCTAAATATAAGAGTGTATATGTGTGGAATTATGTAATTAATTTAATATTAAATTAGCTAATAAAATTATCTAAGGGGTGATTGAATGCGAATAGAATTAATTAATTTAATTCTAGAGAGGAATAATGGGTTCAATAATATTTTGAATGGTTACGATGCATAGTGGTTATTTTGGGGTGTCTACAAGTAATAAGTTATGTCCATAATGAATAGGGATTAGGCTAGTTTTGATGTAGGGTAGCTCTTCATTTTTTATATGTAAGTATTATTATTTTTTTCTTTATAAGAATAGTTCTATAAAGTTTTTAAACAAGCTTGGCTTTAGAAGTTGTTTCGGTCATAATATATTTAGTTAACTTGTGAACATGTTTAAAATACATATCATACCAAGCATTTTAGAAGGCAATGACCATGGATATTATGGGGTCAGGAAGTATGATTAGAATGAGGGAAGGAATTAAGATCAATAACCATAATTACTTGGGATAGTCTATTATCCCTCTCAACCATGTCTAGAGCATCATAAATTATCATGAGATTCATATTAAGGATATTTGTGTAACTCTCAACATATGTATGGCCAAAATGAATAGCTTTACACTTATGAGAGGGCTTATGGGAAGAAGTTCTAATAGATTTGGAAAGTGGTGTATGGAAAGAGAGAACCACATGATCTATGAGAGGTGGGGGAGAATTCAAAATAACTAGCAGGGTATTTTGTAATCTTTGGATGTAAACCTACAAAGGGGAATTCACTTTCAAGAGCCATAACATACTTTGAATATTCTGGAGGAAAGTAACTAGCAAAAATGAACAACTGTAGTAAAGGAGGTCTTTGTGTTAGAGATATACATAAAAATCTTGTGAATTCGTTTGATCCTTCAAATTGGATAGAGAATTAGAGATAATATCTATAAATGTAAGCTATTCCACCAGATCCTTTTATTCCATGTCAATGTTTTGGTCTATGGACAATAAAAAGTGTGTCATGTATATGAGGGGAGTGGTTTGTCCTTGGTCTCATGTATTTCTATGAGAAAACTGGTAAATGAGTTAAGAATCACATATGCAGAAGACCTTCGGTAAAAATGATAGAGCCGCCACAATTCCAAATGGAAATTATATTGGGTGTTGTAGACAAAATTTTTGAGCTCTTGCATCATATAAAAATTGGACACTGTTTAGTCCACCAATAAAGAGGAGAATCCTTGATCCAAGATCTTCCATTATAAATCACAACCCACTTTTTTTGTTTTTTTTAGCTTCTAACATTTCCTTTCTACTTTCTTTGATTGCCTCTTGTTGTAACTTAGTTAAGTATCCATCAAGATAAAAAAAATTAGCATAACCAAATAACTTCTTTCATCTCAATGCCTCTAATATTTCATGTGATGTGTGAAAGTGAATAATAAGGGAGTCATCTTGATTGAAGAAAACTCTGTTTGGTGATATAATAGGTAGTACTAAATCATGACTTAGAAAGTTAGACATTGTTTGAATGAAATTTTATTTTTTGGTTAATCCTTTCACTCTTAGGTTAAGGGACTTGGTTTGTTTTTTTTTATCTTATTTAAATTTTTCCTGAATCACTACTTCAACAAGTAGAGGTTATTTTTTTATAGAACTTGAACCCGTGAGATTAAATTCATAAATTCCACTTTGGTAGGTAAATCCTTTTGTCTTCTTTATTAGTCACCAATTCAATTTGAAGATGGGCTAACTCTACATACTTCTTGTTATTAATGGATGTTTAAGGTAGATAAATATTTAAACTCCACCATAGAGGTTTCCAAAATGTTGATATGCTCAGACTACTCAATAAATTTATTTTGTTCCATGACTACTAAGAATAATTCCAACACTTGTTTTTTGAGGGAATGCAATTATTCTTCTAGAATTGTTATTTGGAGAGTTGGTCATGTTGTTTGGTGATGCAATCAGGTTAATCATCTCTATTTTATCTTTATACCATTTTATTGTCTTCTCTGACATTGTAATTTAAATTAGAAGTTTTTTCATATTATTTGATGAAAAATTGTTCTATTCTTCCTTAGTTTTGTTCATGACCCTTTTCTTGTTTTAATACCTGACATGTTCCAGCTTTTGTTCATTTCCCTATCCCTATGATTTTAAATGTGAGACGAGACAAATCTGATGCAATTTTTGACACAAATATCAAATCAATGTAGTCCAAATATTTCTTCGAACAAGTGGAAGCTAACAAAAAAATCCCAACATGTTAGGTTGAACAGTTGATAAACAACCCAAAATGTCCAAATGTCTACCCAACAAGATCTGCGAAGCAGCCAATTCCCGCATACAAATTGCAAAGTGTTTGTTGGATTAACAGAAGTTGATAGTTATTGATTGATGTAAGAGAAGTATGTTTGTGGAGATATGTAGTGAATTTCAAGAAGTTGTTTGGAAAAAATTGAAGATGTTATTACAAAGAAAGATAAAGGGGGTCTGGAAAAAGGATGTTAGTGGAAAGAATATTGAGTATAATTTGTGTAGAAGGAATTGTCTACAACCAACCTTATTGATAAGTATTTTTGGTGAGATGAGACACAAATTTTTTTGTCTTAGATTGAATTCTTTTTATTTGTAGTATGTTTCCATGATTTTATGGCATGAGTTTCAACTTGTAATAGCTATGTAATAACAATACAAAGTTAGGAAACAAAATGCCTCAACAGAAAGCTATAGATCTAGATTTCAAAGCCTGATTTTTTATACAAGTGAATTTATAGCCCAAGCCTAACTGTTACAAAAATAAAGTTCTCATCAGCTAAAAGTTGAAAAATTGGAATCTAACAACAATAATAATGAGGTCATGCCCTCTATTGCATTTTGAGGGCTCCATGCCTATAAGTCTATTGGTGAAATAATTTTTCGAGTGGGAAAATAAATGAGTTCTTGCCAAAAATGTGTGGGACTTCATCCCTCTACTTTGAATGGTGCAGCTCCATTATTGAAAAAAGGAAATGAAAATAATATAAATTGATTTTCAAGGTGGTCGGAAGACCGAGGATCATACAAGAATACTTCCCAAAACCTGTGGCTATTGCTTGTAATCAATACAAGAAAAGCAAATAGTTTAGTGAGTGAGATGGGAGAGAAAATTGAGAGAGAGATTTTAATCAACTAATAGAATAACATATTTTGTTGAATTAAAACCAAAACATTTCACTTGCAATCAATAAGAAGAGACCATTGGCAAAGTAAGAGGAACAATCAACAAGAAATACAAAGTCTTATTACATCATGTTACATAATTTACAATGCTCCTTGAGTACAAGTTGAGATGGAGATAAAATAGTAGTAGATAAGGAACAAAAGAAATTAAGGCCAATGTTTCTACAAAGACAATGAGAGCTAGTAAACAAACATTAACCATTGCCTCGAAATGAGGGCGTCATTCATATTTATAGTGCTAAGACTCACTTTTTATCTCCTCCACATGACCTTTCAACTTCCTTCACGAATATTTAATTTTAAAATTCTAACATTTGGTATGAACCTTTGCCACTATGACCTTTTGAATTCCTGATCTTTGGTGTTCTATTTGTCACAGGTCAATAACTTCCTGTTCTCGGATGTCACCATTCTTTCTGTTCTTGTCCGTCATCAAAATCTTTCTCCCGAATGTCATCAAAATCATCTTATTCCTATCCGGCATAAAAATATTGTTCCCATCCTGAAATACATTCAATTTTTTATTGTTTGGTAACACATTTATCATGTTCTTGGACGGTAACCGATTCTTGTAACTAGTCGGTAACACATTGGTGTTGTAGGACAAAATTTTATTTCTTCGTTCCGAGATCAACATGTAACAAAAATTAGTCATATAGTATATGAAAATTTATGGAAAAGGGAAAATGAATCCAATGAGAATATCTATAAGTCCTAAAATTAATTATTCATCATTTCTTACCCATATTTTCACTTTTACCTTGAGGTGTACACCACTAAACTGAGTGATAGGAAGAGTTTATGAGAAAAAAAAACTAACACATAATATAAGATAATAAGAGCACTAAATATAATTTCACTTGAAATTTTTTTAGGCTCTCAAATCTTCACGAGGCTATTAAAACCTTTCCAGAAAGTTAAAACTTATACAAGAACCTTTGTGTCGCACTGTCAAATGATTTTCCACCTCTCAAAACTCCAATAATATTTCCTTGATGATACTTACATGAAGTGGGATATTTTATCTCTCAAATTACTGGAGTTTGAGATTCTAATTCTTTACAAGGCTCCTAAAACTCTTCAAACAAGGTGACTAGCTTTTTTAGAACATGAATTTCCCAATACTTTTCTTATAAAGACCTTGATTTTATATAAATTATTCCTAAACCTTGATTTTCTTCCAAAACATTCCTAAACTGCCTCAAATGATCACATATCTCTATCATACACTTATTGAAGGAATTTTATCATCTTGGGACATCTCTGGGATATGCTCTGTAAGTGTAAAAAGTCTTAAAATAGGCCTTTTTAAGCCTCTAGGAGAAATTTCTTCCAGGTGAATCAAACTAAGCTCATGAATTGTTTTATGTTGAGTTACCTGCATAAGAAAAACACATTAAAAATATAGTTATCACATCCCTCTAGGCCATAATTGGGTTTATATAGTCAGATACTTGTCGGAGGGTAGGTTCACCTTACCCATTCAAAGATTTTCTAAGTGTGGTCTTTATTGTTATGGTCAAAAATTTAATTTTTTATGCTAGACATTTATCATTAAGGAAATTGGCTTTATCTTTGGGACGTGTCTCGTATTTAACAAAGTGAAGATGGGGGAAGTAGGAATCCCAGAATCTCACGACACTAAGTTGACTAGTGCCTTCTCCAATGGTCTATAGGATTCATTGCAAAACAAGGATGGATACAACAAAACTTTATTTATTGAAGACCACACAAGACAAACACAAATAAATGAAAAAATGGAAACACACAACACAAAGGGAAACACACACACACACACACACCTATATTCACCTATGGTACATGTGAGGGACAACCTGATTTCAATGAAGTAATTTTTCTCTTCGGAAGTTACCTTCGAATGTGTAACATTGATGTTCCACGAAGCCATTGACAGGTTCCAGAAAGTAGCCTCCTTTTCTCAACTTCTTATTAAATCCAGTTTCTTTCATAAGTTCCTTTATGTTCAGGACAAGTGATCTTACATGATCCTACTGATGCTTGGATATTTGTGCACAAATTCTATCCATTTTAGAGTGAAAATCATCTTCTGTGTTCACCCACCTTTTTTATTTCTTTTTTTATCATTTCATCATTTCAGCAAGACTTATTTTTGATTGGATCATTTGAAATCTCTAAGTTCTCCTCTTTCCCATATTCATACTCATTGGTAAACTTTTCATGAGAAGAATTTAGTTCATCTTTTTGTTATACTTCAATATGGGATGAAGGAATAAACATATTCTCATACCTATCTTGTATGGCCATAGTGTGAGTCAAGTGGTCAAGACTTAGCTCAGGACCTTCTATTCCTTCCACAAATTTAAAAATTTCATGTAAGGATTCCTTTTTCAAAATTATCAAGAGCTCACCACCACATTCATTTGAAGAATCTTTATTTTGGAACTCGATGAAATAGTTTAGATACATTGATCCATCATTCCAAGTTTTATTGAACTTCACTACTTTTTTCATATGAGAGACTTTATCATTAGAGGACTTGAGGAACTTTGTGTCAATATTTTCCTCATGATAAGAATATTTATCTCCAAATGGAAAAGAGGAAACTTTATTTTCATCAACACATCCATCAATAATTATCTTAGGAGAGTCTAATAAAATTTCTTACCTTGATAGTATTCATCGTGACCTAATTTTGAATTGGTTGATAAATCAACACTAGATTCATCTTTGTCTTGTAAGCTCGCATTAGGATTTCAAATATGAGTTGACGCTATTTTGTCTCTTCTGCATCTCTTAGTAGTTCTTGTACATATTCTTCTTTCAAAATTTTCAAACGCTTGTCACAAGTTGATCTTTCTTTTTCCAGATTGACATGGTCAGGAGAATCTTCATCTTCAAATGGGAGTGAGGACACCTCCTCATACAAGATAAACACTTTAGCTAATTTTTTGGCTTATAATTAAGTAAGAATCATTTTTTATCCGTCATGGCTTACATCATCTGGAAATTCGGGGCCACCCTCCTGCAACTCGAGATTTCTCCACTCTCCCTCATACTCAATACCCCATTGAAAAGGGTTTTTTAGTCATATTAGGATAGGAATTTCATCCTCCTATTTAAATTTTATAAAGTAGTTCCCATGTCCATTGTCTTGATAAAGAATATTGGCACTAGTATCTTTTGATTTTTACACTGTATACTTCATTTTTCTTGTCGGAAACACCTTTTTCATCTGTCCCTTGACTAGAATATTTACTAAAGACCAGTCCATCTGAATTTATCCTCCTAAATTGCTATAGAATTTTCTACTCAATAACATCCCATACGAGGCTGGAATGTTTGCCGCCAAGATATTCAACAATACTTTATTTTTAGGAAAATCAACTAAAGCAACTTTGGCATCCTTTATTCTTCCCATAAGTGTGACTTCTTTAGTTTCCATTGAATAACATTGTCCTTTAGCTCGTGTTAGATTCAAATAAAGGGTAGCTGCTACTTTTATTGGCATCACATTTTCAAAAGCACCTAATTCTATAATATAATTTCTTAATTGATAGCCTCCAACAAGAAGAGAAAGGTAGAATGGTTCAATATTGTTAGCCTTGGATGCACTTAGGGCTAGCATGTTTTTAGATGACAGGGAAGGAGGGATCGATAGTAACCCTCTAGAAGAGGGCATGATGGAACTAGGATTTGCGTTACTACCTTTGATAAACCAGACTAGTTTATGAAATTATTCTAGATGGGTCTATAAATGTTCAGATTTGGAATTTAGATCTTTTGACATGATTTATAATATCAAAAGAGGATGAAGCAGATGTATATGAGGGGGTAGCATCTTTGTAAGAAGACAATACTTTGGAAGAGTGGTCACTTTGGTAGGAGAGGTATACTTGGAAGCTATTATGGGCTTATTAGGTACCTCAGAAGTTTTGCTAGATACATTTACTGCTTTGGAAGTAGCATTAGAAAAATTATAAGAAGATGTTTTAACAGAGATGGACTTTGGATACTTAATTGTTTCAGCTGTGGTCTTATTGGCTACCATAAGGTCTGGTTTTTCTTTAGTAGAGTCCATAAAAGGTGGAATTACATCTCATCTATTGATTATTTTATTATACAGAGTCATCATGGGAGAATATGCATCCTTCTTATTCTTTGTGGTAGTAGCAGAAGAAATTTTCTTTTTTGATTTAGAACATGTGAACACCACATAAGAGAAACTTAGTTCATCACCTTCTTCACTTTCATCTCCAAATGAGTATTTGAAATACCCAATCTCATCATCATCAAATTCTTCAATTTCAAGCCCATGTTTTTCATCATCATCATCATCTTGTTCAACAATATCATCTCCCTCATCACCCTATGTAACATAGGTTGCATTGACAGGGGGAGCCTCTAAAGCAAGTATTTGAGGTAGTGGGCCAATCCTTTGTCTATTTGAAAATTTCTTCTCAGGTGCCTCTCTACTCATGGAAACTTGAGAAAACTTATTTTTGAGAGACGAGACATCATTAGGCAATATATGGTCTAATGATTTTGTGGTACCCACATTTGAGCTTTGTCCTTTCTCCTTACTTGGACCTTTTTTTATCTTTCCCGATATGATCAGATCATCTTCCACTTTAATTACAAGATTTTATGCTTCTTCCAAATTTGTTGTTTGAGTTCTTCTTAGCATAAAACTCACCTCAGGGAGTTGGATGTTTGTGAAGAATCTTATATTTTTGTCTTTAGTAGGTCGGACCACTTTAGGTATCTTGTAAAGCATTGTGTTGAACCTCTCCATGAAATCCCTCATTGGTTTTAAGGGTTATTTCTTCAGTTGAGACCATTGTGCCAAAAGTGTATGAGCATATTTAGCATATTTGAATCAGGATTCAAACTTGGTCTTCATGTCATTCCAGTTAGTTATAGATCTAGCTGGAAAGTGGTAGAACCAATTTTCTACTACATCTTGTAAATATTCTATGAAAATCTGGACTGATACATCTTCATATCAAACTCCCAACAATCCATAAGAAGTGATGAAGGTCATAATGTGGTCATCTGGATGTTGCTTCCCCTCACCATAGAACTTGGGAAAATTATTTCTCGACCCTCTAGGTAGATCATGTAGAGGGGGATGAGAGCCAAAGGTCTTGAATTTTCCCCCTAGGGTAATGGTTATTGTTGAGCCATTAATGGTTCTTCCTCTTCAACTTATTCTTCTTCTTCTTCAAATCCTTTGAGAATGAATTTGATTATTTCAATATCTTCTTTGGAAACTTCCTCTTTTGGAGGGGCATAGTTCAAATTTTCAACTACAACTTTGTCAGTAGGGAGCTCAATAGAAAAAGTATGATCAAATTGCGGGGAGTATTGTCAACCTATTCTTCTCGCAAATTGACTTGTAGGAAGTTTGAAATCACCTTGTAACCGTTATTCAAAGTTAGGATTAGACACACCACTTGATCTTGAAGATCTCGTATACCTTTTGTCGTCCATCTTGAATGTGTAATTTGAACAAGATTCATCTAGGCTCTCTTATAATGGTTTTGATCTTGTTTCACTATTTTAAAGGATTCTACACGTTCTTCTTCAGAATGTAGAACACTTATAGCAATGTGGTAATGGAATAAGTTGAATTTGTTGTGCCAAATAACATCCCTCAAGTCTTATGCAATATCCTCTTAGATATAGAATAAGAGCTCATTCCTAAGGACTGGGGGATTACTAAGGATAGCCATTAGTGAAAGACATAAGGCTTAATGACTTTTTCAAACTCCAGAATTTTGATTTTTGGAATATATAATTTATTTTGTATTTTTTGGAATCAATACTAGGTGCATATATGTTAAATTTGCCCCATGATGGGAGCCAAAAACTATTGGAAAAATAATTTTTTGAGTTTGAAAATTAACGGTTTCTCACCAACTGTGTGTGGGACTTAGTCCCTCTACTTGAATGGGGCATCTCCATTGATCTAACTAGGAGGAATAAAATGTTGTAGTAAATGGATTAAAATAGCATGAAATAAATGCAAGTAAACTATTCTCAGTTAAATGAAACCCTAATATGCAAGAGAAAGGAAAGAAGTATCTTAGCTGATTTAATGTGACTATTACAAGTTGTCACAGATCTGGAAATGAAATTAGGAAGCAAAGACAAACACTCAAGGACCCTATAAAGGGTAAATCTAGAAGATCTGAAAAGGCTGGGGTGCCTGGGAGTGTACTCAGGAACCCTAGTCTACAATTTGGGCACTATGATCTCTGTAAATGCTCAAAACTTGAATCTCATATGGTTGTAAGGTGTCTTTGAATGCTTCATGTTTGTCATGTTGGATGTACCAGATGAGATGGAAAATGACCTCCAATGTAAAATGAAGTATCAAACCCTAGAAAAATCAAAGATGTAAATGAATGGGTTAGAGTGACCTCATTTGCAAAACTACTGATCTTATCAATGATCGTTGTACTACATTTCAAACCTAGATGTAGTTCTAGTGTGTGTGTGTGCATGTTGTACCCTAGGTTTTCTCATTTCAGTCACACTTTGTGAAGTACCAAGAAATATTAACTATATAAAATGTAAATAGCATGTGTATGACATAGAATAGAATCCCCCTATACAGTGTGTGTGATGTAAATCTCCTAGTTTTGATGCAATAGATGTAACTTTATATGGATTGATATTAGTATGTGATGTTATGATCTAGGACCCTTATTATGGTCTTGTAAATTTATATTTATAGGGATATCAAGCTTAATTTCATAATTAATCTTGACAAGACAGACTGGGAAGATGATAAGAACAAAAAATGACTAGAAACGACCCAAAAGGAAGTACGAAAGGATGTTCATAAACAAAAGTGACCAAAGTGAGATCACGATGCCCTGAGATGCATGCCCCAGTGTAACATCCCCATTTTAAGATACTAGAACAAGGGGAAATTTTTTTTTATTTTATATAACGTTCTCTGTTTTGAATTATATAATTCAGACACACGTTCAAGTTTTAATAATTGTTCTCTGCCCAAATAACACGGTTTGGAACACACAATTTCCTTTTAAAACTAATGTTCCTTGTTCGCATATTTACAATATGGAACACACATTCAATGCCATTCAATCTTATAACAGATTCTATATGCTGCTGTAAATGACTCGAAGAACTGCCGATCTCCCATTTTCATGGCTCGGAGTTTCAACGATCTTTCATTTCATGACTCGGCAACTACCGATCCTTCATGTTCGTTCATGCATAGTATATTATATATACAAGTTCTCTTAACCATTTCCGGTTATCGAAGTGATCCATTTAAGAAGCCTATCTGAATATCTGTTACTGATATTCATCTGACATCCTGCATCTTAAATTAAGTGATTAGGACAACGCAACCAGCACTTGCGATACTTTGGCCAAAGATTTTCACATGCTTTGCATGATCATATTCCTAGATGTGATACACATCAATGGAATACGTCCTTCACTTCACTTCACCTGTTATCTAGAATGGTCTTTCCTGGTTCCTACCAGTCCTTTCAATTTAAGGTCAGATTTAAACTTACAATTTCCAACTAGCAATATGAACGAATATAGGAAGGCACTCATGGTGACTAAAGATAAGCAGACATACGGTGTCGTTCCCCACGACTCTATGTGTCTAGTTATCTTTAGTCCTCCAGAGTCACTCCGTATACGTGATCATACTCCTATCCCCAGCCAAGAACTTCACATTCAGCCTATGTATTCTTGATGATTTAATTCGGGAGGGCATTGTAATATGTCAGCTATAACATTGTGTCGTCATGAAGACCTCGTCTTCATGAAGACACCTTGCTGTAGCTGGCATATGTCAATGTCCTACGGAATCCTCCCATCGAGAGTACACATCCTGCTCAAGTGATTTGGATATGATCTTAATATTTAAGATCAACTTTCAGCAACCATGTTGATCCTTTATCCTCGTTCCCGTTACAGTTGTATGTAGCTAAGAGAGACTAAATCCATCCTCTAGCTTGCTATGCATCTTCTCCTTCATACCGAAGGGCTGCATTTTCTCTACTTGGTTCTCTTCTTAATCTTTGGATTAAGCAGCCCGTTACCGACGGACGTGATAAGTTTAACCTTTTAAACTTAACCAAGTTTTTCACAACTGTAACTAAATTTAGAATTCCAGCTTATTAGACGTCATCTAAACGAGGTCTAATTCCCAATAAATGTATTCATTTATTCTCCTTAACCTTACATAGTTAAGGTTCATTAGCTCTGGATATATTTATCCCATATCCTTTCTTTCTGAATTTAACATACGAGGTTATTGATGGAGTCCGAAAACGAAGTTCGGCTGCTCCTAAGTTAATTGATATTCCTTAGCTTCCAAGCTAATCCTGAATACCTATTAGTTATGGAATCATATTCTTCCTAATCCTTTTTAATGTCAATTAAAAATTCATCTTTACCCAAGTATGAACTAATTGCACATTTCAACTTAAAAGTTGCATTTAGGTAAGAATAGATATCAATTCCTTTTTAACATCCATCCAAGGACAATTAAATAAATCCAAATCAAGAAATAACATTATGTTTCCAATTTAATTAACAATATCAAACTGATATAGTTATTAAAATATCACACTTGTATTTGTATTCATCAATCCATTTCATAATCCATACATTTGCCAATCCAACTGACTGGACTTTGTTTATATAAAACATCATTACAACTCATAGATAGAAGAATGTACTTTCTTCTTTTCACAATTCCTCGTAGAGGAATAATAACTAACAAATACAATTCATCTTCAGATAATCAAAAGAAGCATCAGAAAACAGCCATGTCTTCGTTCTAATCAAATTCCATCTGTAAAATTTCTTGCACGGGTCAGTTCAATGAACTGAGCATATTAAGCACTTGTCATTAAAATGAGGTGCTTTAATTAACTGTCTCAATAAAAGAACCCTGCTTTTATGAAACGAAAGTATGAACATCAATCAAGAATTAAGCATCAAAAAGAATGGATAGCATAACAACTAAAACATCAAAATATCATCCTAATCAAACAAAGAATTGCTGTCCTAATTCCCACATAACCGTTACAAGTTCCAGATTACAATATTTGTAAAGTTTAGGAATACAAGTAACATACTGCTGATATAACATAACTGTTATCCTTTCCATTCCTTTCGTTAGTAATAATGCAAAGGGTAAAACTAACTGAAACGTAAACCAATTACTTTCCTTTCAGTTCATGCATCTCATTTGATTCCAAGCAATCAAGTACAGATGAGAAAGCAAACAACAATAAATACAGTTGCTCATACCCAAGCAATACAAAATTCGTTCTTAAACGATTACAGATTTCCAACTGTATGAAAAGAGAAAAGATCATTTTTCCAGGTTATCCATCCACATTCCTATTTCTTTCCTCATGACTGTCCTAAAAATTGAATCCAAACGAGACACAAATCAAGATAACAGTTCAGAGTGAAACTTACAAAATCCATTTGGAATTCACTTTCCAGCAGCAAGAATAATTTCATTCATAATCAGCTTTAAATGAAAACAAGGAAGAATTTATCGTCCTTATCAATACTTCATTTAATTCAGGTTCATACGAATACCAAAAACAGGTTAGTAAAACATCGTATTCATCATAGAACAAGCAGTATAAGGATGCATACTATGTACTTGTTGTACTAGAAGATTCCATACTTCTTTCACTGTATTTTTAACCAAATAAACAGTTATACAATCACGCAATCACTTATTCATATGACCTTCTATATCCATGAATGCATACAGTTCATAATAACAATTTGCACATTGTTGTTACCTACAGCAAGACCAAATCATATGCACAGTAAAGCTCTAATGCTATTTCCAGAATTCAACAGCAAGAAGAGAAGAATTCATTCCTTTCACCTTTCAATAAGAAAACAATCATTTTCTTCAAACTCCACAAGAATCAGTCAAGTCGGATTCTTTTTTATTTTTGAATGACAGTGAAAAGATCAGAAGACCACAAGAAACAATTAAATATTCCATTTGTACAAAAAAAAAGAAATAACAGCACTCAGAAAACCATCTAAATGCCACTGTCATCTTGTCAAGCTGAACTTATAACGTTCATCAAAAACCAAATTACTATTTCTTTCGAATCGAAAACAACAGAAAGAAGAAGAATTCGTTTCCCTATAATTTCAGTAAGAAACAATCATCTTCTACCAAGGAAATAAAACACCCAATTTGTGTTTACCTTACCAAGACAGCTCAACTCATAATGACAACTGAACAATCGTTCATAATGAATAGCAAACTCACATAGTCTGACCTGTTTCAATTCAATATACCATAAGCAATGAAGACTTAATTTGAATTCCTTGCCAATAAATGTTTCTACCCGAATCCATTTTTCTATTCACAATGATGTACAGAATCAAAAATGTGATTTTCATACAACAATACCCTTATTAATGAAAACCCGCATAGGATATCAGATGCACAACAAGCTACAGTCAAGACAGATCCAATCAACCAACTTATTTCCATAATTTTCCATTCATTATACAGAAATAAAAAGCCGAGTTCTTGCTCACAACTACAATCTGAACTGGAGATCAAACTGCATCAAATAAGACACAACAAAATCAACTTTCCACCAAGGCAAGAGGAAATACAGTTCATAAATATTCATTCATTGTACAGAAATGGAAAGCCAAGTTTGTAATCGTGTCCACAGTCTGAGCAGGAAGACCAAACAGCATCAATAAAACACAACAAATCATCCTACCTTCACAGCAAGGAAGGAATGTAATCATATGCAAGTTCAGAAGAAAAACAGTTAACTTTTCCTACTTTCACGAATACCCAATACGTATTCGTTCATTCCATATACAAGAAAAAGGCACAGCAATAAAAATATTGCTATTACTTCCTTCAAATCGAGTTCATATGCTCATGGAAAACCCAAATGCCATTTCCATCAAAAACCAAAACAGCAGAAGGAAAAGGATCTATTTCCTTAAAAATTTCAATAAGAAACAACTTCAAACAACTACTGCTTCTATCATTCCAGTTCGTTAGCAAAAGAACGATTGTTTCAATAATGAAAACAACTCATACAACATGTACAGTTCCATAATACACATAACAAAATTTCCCCATTACTGTCAAACAACCCAGCACAGCATGGAGGTGTTTCCACTCAATTAAAAGAAAATGCAAGGACAGATCAATCACAACAGCAAGAAACGATTTTACCTATTTCATTTCAAATAATGACAGCAAAATCGAATAAACCCAAAACCCAAGAGCAGGGTTGTTTTAATGAGACGCTTAAGTAAAGCAAGTGTTTTTAAAGAGGAGGGCTTAACATGCCTGCAATTTCTTTCTCGAAACTCGAAGAAAACCGCGTTTACAGAAGGTGTTTCCTTCCACGGCAATAGCAGCGAGCTTCCAAACAGTCCCTTCCTCTTCAGGCTCAGCAACAGCCTCCAAATTTCCAAGGAACAGTGATAAAAACCAAATGAAACTGGTTCGACTGAACCAAGCAAAAACCAAATGCAGAGCAACTTCTCAAAAATCCGAACAACACAATAAACAATCAAAATTTCCTCCATACACTTTCCAAGGCGACTGGTCACGAAGACCAAAAAAATTAAATGCATTAAAGGCTCTGCCTTTTCCTATTTTCTCACGCCACCGCCGACTTGGGTTGGCGAACCATCAAATTCGAATTTTGCATGCAAAACCAAGTTTAGCTTCATAACCAACTAGATACCTCTAGTTTTTCCCTGTTCCCGCCAAACTGGCGCTGTCCACGTAAGGACTTCACATTAATGCCATTAAACACCCTTCATCCTTATCCTTTCCCATGGGTCTATGTGTCCCCTTCTAGGTTAGGATTAGTTTAGGATTCATATTAGTGTTCGACCTAGGTCATAGCCTAGTCTTTAGGTAAATAGAACTTAGGTCTATTTCCACCTTTTTATATAATTTAAAAATCCACTTAGGATAGTAGTTTAGGATGTAAGGTAGAGCTTAGGATTAGATTAGGATCTAATTCCCTCTAACACCTAACACTAATCAACCTTCAATCCTGTCAAGTCTTCCCGAATGACTTCCAATTTCAACACTGTACAGGACATTCCGTCCCTTGTTAACATGCCTGAGCCACCCGTATCCCGGCATTCCTCACCTTACGGGGTCTCACGTTATGACAGTGTATGGTTCGTGAATCGAACCCTTTTCCGTTGGCATCTACGTGCCAACTGTTCATACCTGCAATCAGGTGCTGCACATTTATATCAACCTTCAATTCAGTTCAAGAGTAAATCGACAAAGCGATTACAAGAAGGCCACAACATAAAGAGTTCAGCAAGCATACGACAATTTGTCGTCACGTCAGCAAACACACAAGTAACAATAACTGTTGTCCCATGCAAATAAATTACAGCATGCAAGAATCCAGATTTGCAACACATTCCCTTAAGATCAAAATATATCTTAACATGTTTGCCTTCATTTCAGCAGTTACAACAGTATGAAAAATAATCACCAAGATAACTTACAAAAATCAGGGTGTTACATTCCTCCCTCCTTAAAGAATCATCGTCCCAATGATCAGATTAAACAAATCAAGGAGTTCCTAGGACAAAGTTTAGTTATTGTCCTTCCATTCATAAGTTCATACCAAAAACAGATTCACTCTTAAAAACAGCATTTTAAGACAACTGTACAATAGACTAATAATTGTCTAAATTTGGTAGAATTATCAGTTTTTTGAATTTCAAATTCGATTAAACAAATGTGGAAAAGTAGATCTCATTTCTTCGAGATTTTCCCAAGTTGCACTTTCTTCGCTGAACTGGTCCCACTGGACCTTACATTGGTTCACTTCGCGATTTCTTAAGTACAACTGGCGAGTTCCCAGCACTCGAATGGGCTTAACCATGATTATTCCTGGGTCTTGGACCTGCAAGGAATTCCAATTCAGCACATGTGATAAATCTGTCACGTATTTCTTAAGCAAAGAAATATGAAAAACATCATGCATTTGAGACAAAGTAGGAGGTAATGCTAGACGATAAGCTACAGGGTTGATTATTTCAACAATTTCAAAAGGTCCCACGTATCATGGCGACAACTTGGCAGCCTTGCCAAAAGTTATTGAGCTCTTTTTCGGCTTCACCCGAAGAAAGACCTTCTCTCCCAGTTTATAATTCCTGTCAACCCGCTTTAAGTCTGCATAACTCTTTTGCCTATTGGCAGCCTCCTTTAGATGTTCCTGATTCATTTTAATTTGTTGTTCCATTTCCATAAGGATTTCTGGCCCAATTACCTCTCTGTCCTCAACGTTGTCCCAGCTAACAGGGGTTCTGCACTTTCTTCCATACAATGCTTCAAAGGGCGTCATTTTTAAAGAGGCATGGTATGTATTATTGTAAGAAAATTCTACCAGTGGAAGGTATTCTTCCCATTTATACTGATGGTCCATGCGATACATCCTTAACATGTCCTCTAAAACCTGATTGACTCTTTCAGTCTATCCATCCGTCTCCAGATGATATGCAGAACTGAAGTTTAATTTAGTTCCCAAGGCCGCATTAAGCGTTTGCCAAAACCTTGATGTCATCCTCAGATCTCTGTCCGATATGATTAATTCCGGTATTCCATGCAATCTGAAGATTTCATGTACAAATCTTCTTGCTAACACTGGTGCATCGTCCTTCAAATTACCAGCAATGAAGTGTGCCACTTTGGTCAATTTTTCGACTACAACCAAGATAATGTCATGCTTATTTCTTGACATAGGCAATCCTTGAACAAAATCCATCGTTATCACTTGCCATTTATACTGCGGAATACTATGGGGATACAATAATCCAGCGGGATGCATATGTTCCACCTTAACACGCTGACATTCCAAGCAGTGTGTTACAAATTCCACCACATCCTTTTTCATTCCCTTCCAGAAGTATTGCTGCTTAAGATCAGCAAGCATTTTCGTAATGCTAGGGTGTCCAGAAAAAGGTGAATTATGAAATTCAGTTAACAATTTCCCTCTTAAGTCATTCGCCAAAGGTATATATACCCTGTTTTCGAACCTCAGATTTCCTTCATTATCAAAACGGAATCCTTTATACCTGACATCCTTCGGGTCCGCAACAAGTGCTGTTTTGACTTGTTGAAAATAAGGATCTGATTCCAAGGCATCTTTCACCTCATCCTTAAACTGAGTTCTTAACGTTATAAGAGCAGAGATATGCTTCCTTCGACTCAGAGCATCTGCTACTCTATTTTCCTTTCCCTTGATGTAGCTTATATCAAAATCATACTGAGACAGAAATTCTAACCATCTTCACTGCCTTGCATTCAGATTTGGCTGAGTGAAAATATACTTCAGCCCCAGATGGTCTGTTTTTAACTCGAAAGGCTTGCCTAAAAGGTAATGCCTCCACATTTGAAGTGCATGAACAATGGCAGCGAGCTCTAGATCGTGTGGAGCATAATTCTGTTCATGTAACTTAAGCTTTCTGCTTTCATAAGCTATGACATGGTTATTCTGTAACAGAATACCTCCAAAGCCTTCTCCTGAGGCGTCCGTTACAACCATAAAATTTCCATTTGGATCAGGTACAGTCAAAATAGGTGCTGTAGTTAATTGTTCCTTCAAATTTTTAAAGGCAGATTCACATTTGTCCATCCAGACAAATTTCTTATCCTTCTTTTGCAGCGAAGTGATTGGGGCAGAAATTTTTGAAAAGTCTTTAATGAACTTTCTATAATATCCAGCCAAGCCCATGAAGCTCCTCACTTCGTGCACGATTTTAGGCACAGGCCACTCAGTTATAGCTGTGATCTTTGAAGGGTCAACATCTATCCCATTCTTGCTTAGTACGTGTCCCAAATAATGCACCTCTGCATCATAAAAGGAACATTTGGACAGTTTACCATACAACTTCCTCTTTCTTAAAATTTCCATCACTATTCTTAGATGTTCTTGGTGCTCTTCGACATTTTTAGAGTATATAAGAATGTCGTCTAAGAATACAAGCACAAACTTGTCTAAGTATTCTTGAAAAATATTGTTCATCAGATTCATGAAGGCGGCAGGTGCATTAGTCAACCCAAAAGGTAACACCGTGAACTCATAATGCCCGTACCTCGTTCTAAAAGCTGTTTTATGAATATCTTCTTCCTTTATTCTCAGCTGATGATACCCAGATCGAAGATCTATTTTTGAATAGACTGATGCTCCTCGCATCTAATCGTACAGATCATCAATCCTAGGAAGTGGGTATCGATTTTTAATAGTTGCTTTGTTCAGCATTCTATAATCAATGCACAACCTCAATGTGCCATCCTTTTTCTTTACAAAAATTACCGGTGCTCCCCAAGGTGAGACGCTTGATCTTATCAACCCCTTAGTCAAAAGTTCTTGTAACTGAGCCTTTAGCTCTACCAACTCAATGGTGGTCATTTTATAAGGTGCCTTAGATATGGGTTCAATTCCCGGTTTGATTTCTATTGCAAATTCAAACTCACGTTTGGGTGGAAGTCCTGGCGATTCCTCCGGAAACACATCACAAAAACCCCTTAACAATGGATATCTTTCCATGAATTCATTATCTTCCTCAACATTTTCGGTCATTTTTACTGCATACAAGGTGCAGCCTCCATTCCTAAAACCTTTGAAATAGGCCAAATCCCCATAACATTACTTGTCGGGTGAGTACCTCACATATTCCATGTTCGGGCTGCTCTACACATTGGTCTCGACGCTTCTGCTCCAAACTTGCTGAATCTCATAGCTCGTGGATCAAGCTCCCTTTTGAGCCCATTATTATTATCAGCACCTGGATTCACTCACGATCTCGAGAGACGTCCAACCGCGCAGGTGGCTGATCCAACTTGGCAAACTAAAATTTAGCTTGGTGGCCTCCTTAAGGGCCCAATTACAATTTTTGATCTTGAACAGCCAAACGATCCCTCGTATGGAATTACGGTAACAAGGATTTTCTTGTGCCAAGGCCTAATGAGCAGTAGCTGATTATGGACCCTGTAATGGGTTAGTCACAGTCATTCCCTCTTGTTCTGATCCATTTTTACTTGTTTGATCGAGAAAATGTGGGCCTTAGGTTAATATCCATTTTTTCATTGGGGTAAAAAATTGTTAGCAACCTTGGCAACTCTGCAGGGACCAAGATGTAACATCCCCATTTTAAGATACTAGAACAAGGGAATTTTTATTTATTATATATAACGTTCTCTATTATGAATTATATAATTCAACACACACGTTCAAGTTTTAATAATTGTTCTCTGCCCAAACAACATAGTTTGGAACACACAATTTCCTTTTAAAACTAATGTTCCCTGTTCACATATTTACAATATGGAACACACATTCAATGCCATTCAATCTTATAACAGATTCTATATGCTGCTGTAAATGACTCGAAGAACTGCCGATCTCCCATTTTCATGGCTCGGAGTTTCAACGATCTCTCATTTCATGACTCGGCAACTACCGATCCTTCATGTTCATTCATGCATAGTATATTATATATACAAGTTCTCTTAACCGTTTCCGGTTATCGAAGTGATCCATTTAAGAAGCCTATCTAAATATCTGTTACTGATATTCATCTGACATCCTGCATCTTAAATTAAGTGATTAGGACAACGCAACCAGCACTTGCGATACTTTGGCCAAATATTTTCACATGCTTTGCATGATCATATTCCTGGATGTGATACACATCAATGGAATACGTCCTTCACTTCACTTCACCTGTTATCTAGAATGGTCTTTCCTGGTTCCTACCAGTCCTTTCAATTTAAGGTCAGGTTCAAACTTTCAATTCCCAACTAGCAATATGAACGAATATAGGAAGGCACTCATGGTAACTAAAGATACGCAGACATACGGTGTCGTTCCCCACGACTCCATGTGTCTAGTTATCTTTAGTCCTCCGGAGTCACTCCGTATACGTGATCATACTCCTATCCCCAGCCAAGAACTTCACATTCAGCCTATGTATTCTTGATGATTTAATTCGGGAGGGCATTGTAATATGTCAGCTATAACATTGTGTCGTCATGAAGACCCCGTCTTCATAAAGACACCGTGCTGTAGCTGGCGTATGTCAATGTCCTACGGAATCCTCCCATCGAGAGTACACATCCTGCTCAAGTGATTTGGATATGATCTTAATATTTAAGATCAACTTTCAGCAACCATGCTGATCCTTTATCCTCGTTCCTGTTACAGTTGTATGTAGCTAAGAGAGACTAAATCCATCTTCTAGCTTGCTATGCATCTTCTCCTTCGTACCGAAGGGGTTGCATTTTCTCTACTTGGTTCTCTTCTTAATCATTGGATTAAGCAGCCCGTTACCGACGGACGTGATAAGTTTAACCTATTAAACTTAACCAAGTTTTTCACAACTGTAACTAAATTCAGAATTCCAGCTTATTAGACGTCATTTAAATGAGGTCTAATTCCCAATAAATGTATTCATTTATTCTCCTTAACCTTACATAGTTAAGGTTCATTAGCTCTGGATATATTTATCCCATATCCTTTCTTTCTGAATTTAACATACGAGGTTATTAACGGAGTCCGAAAACGAAGTTCGGCTGCTCCTAAGTTAATTGATATTCCTTAGCTTCCAAGCTAATCCTGAATACCTATCAGTTATGGAATCATATTCTTCCTAATCCTTTTTAATGTCAATTAAAAATTCATCTTTACCCAAGTATGAACTAATTGCACATTTCAACTTAAAAGTTGCATTTAGGTAAGAATAGATATCAATTCCTTTTTAACATCCATCCAAGGACAATTAAATAAATCCAAATCAAGAAATAACATTATATTTCCAATTTAATCAACAATATCAAACTGATATAGTTATTAAAATATCACACTTGTATTTGTATTCATCAATCCATTTCATAATCCATACATTTGCCAATCCAACTGACTGGACTTTGTTTATATAAAACATCATTACAACTCATAGATAGAAGAATGTACTTTCTTCTTTTCACAATTCCTCGTAGAGGAATAATAACTAACAAATACAATTCATCTTCAGACAATCAAAAGAAGCATCAGAAAACAGCCATGTCTTTGTTCTAATCAAATTCCATCTGCAAAATTACTTGCACGGGTCAGTTCAATGAACTGAGCATATTAAGCACTTGTCATTAAAATGAGGTGCTTTTAATTAACTGTCTCAATAAAAGAACCCTGCTTTTATGAAACGACAGTATGAACATCAATCAAGAATTAAGCATCAAAAAGAATGGACAGCATAACAACTGAACCATCAAAATACCATCCCAATAAGCCAAAGAATTGCTGTCCTAATTCCCACATAACCGTTACAAGTTCCAGATTACAATATTTGTAAAGTTTAGGAATACAAGTAGCATACTGCTGATATAACATAACTGTTATCCTTTCCATTCCTTTCGTTAGTAATAATGCAAAGGGTAAAACTAACTGAAATGTAAACCAATTACTTTCCTTTCAGTTCGTGCATCTCATTTGATTCCAAGCAATCAAGTACAGACGAGAAAGCAAACAACAATAAATACAGTTGCTCATACCCAAGCAATACAAAATTCGTTCTTAAACGATTACAGATTTCCAACTGTATGAAAAGAGAAAAGATCATTTTTCCAGGTTATCCATCCACATTCCTATTTCTTTCCTCATGACTGTCCTAAAAATTGAATCCAAACGAGACACAAATCAAGATAACAGTTCAGAGTGAAACTTACAAAATCCATTCGGAATTCACTTTCCAGCAGCAAGAATAATTTCATTCATAATCAACTTTAAATGAAAACAAGGAATAACTTATCGTCCTTATCAATACTTCATTTAATTTAGGCTCATACGAATACCAAAAACAGGTTAGTAAAACATCGTATTTATCATAGAACAAGCAGTATCAAGATGCATACTATGTACTTGCTGTACTAGAAGATTCCATACTTCTTTCACTGTATTTTTAACCAAATAAACAGTTATACAATCACGCAATCACTTATTCATATGACCTTCTATATCCATGAACGCATACAGTTCATAATAACAATTTTGCACATTGTTGTTACCTACAGCAAGACCAATTCATATGCACAGTAAAGCTCCAATGCTATTTCCAGAATTCAAACAGCAAGAAGAGAAGAATTCATTCCTTTCACCTTTCAATAAGAAAACAATCATTTTCTTCAAACTCCACAAGAATCACCCAAATCGGATTCTTTATCTTTTTTGCATGACAGCTCAACTTATCAGAAGATAACAGGAAACAATCAAATATTCACATTTTGTACAAAAAAAAAGCAATAACAGCACTCAGAAAACCATCTAAATGCCACTGTACATCTTGTCAATCTGAACTTATAACGTTCATCAAAAACCAAATGAATATTTCTTTCGAATCGAAAAAAGCAGAAAGAAGAAGAATTCATTTCCCTATAATTTTAGTCAGAACCAGTTATCTTCTACCAAGGAAATAAAACAGCCCATTCTCCTTGTTTACCTTACCATGAGAGCTCAACTCATAATGACAACTCAACAATCATTCATAATGAATAGCAAACTCACATAGTCTGAACTATTTCAATTCAATGTACCATAGGCAATGAAGAATTAATTTGAATTCCTTACCAATAAATGTTTCTACCCGAATCCATTTTTCTATTCACAATGATGTACAGAACCCAAAATGTGATTTTCATACAACAATACCCTTATTAATGAAAACCCGCATAGGACAGTCAAGACAGATCCAATCAGCCAACTTATTTCCATAATTTTCCATTTACTTATCACAGAAATGCAAGTCCGAGTTGGTAATTCACGACTACAGTCTGAACAGGAAGACCGAACAGCATCAAATACGACACAACAAAATCATCCTACCACTCATAGGCAAGAGATAAACACAATTCATTAATATTCAGTCATTGCATAGAAAATGCAAAGCCAAGTTTGTAACTTGTGTCCTACTTTCCGAACAGGAATACCCAATATGTATTCGTTCATTTCAATAAAACACAGACAAATCAGGCTACCTTCACAGCAATGAAGGAATATTATCATATGCAAGTTCAGAAGCAAAAACGAGTTCACTATTCCTACTTTCATAGTAATACCCAAATGCATATTTGTTCATTCAAAATCCAAGAACAGGCACAGCAAGGAAAAGGATTGCTATTATTTCCTTTTTAAATTGATTTTAGTATAGAAACAACATCAAACAACTCGCACATTTTGTACAGTTTTTATCAAAAACTTAAGTAGCATATAGCAAAAGAATCAATTGCCTCAACACTTTCAATAAGAAACAACTCCTAACTGTCTGTACAGATTCTCATCATTCAAGTTCATATAATAAAATAACGATTGTTTCAGATAATGAAAACAACTCATACTGCCTGTACCGGTTTTCATAATAAACATTAACAGAGAAAATACCCATTTCGAATTTTCCAAAACTGTCAAACAAACCCAGCACAGCATGTTCGTATTTCCTACTCAATTAAAAGAAAATGTAAAGACAGATCAATCACAACAGCAAGAAACGACTTTACCCCAATTTCATTTCAAACAATGACAGCAAAATCGATTAAACCCAGAACCCAAGAGCAGGGTTGTTTTAATGAGACGCTTAAACAAAGCAAGTGTTTTTAAAGAGAAGGGCTTAACATGCCTGTAAATTCTTCCTTGAAACTTGAATAAAACCACGTGTCTACAGAAGGTGTTTCCTTCCACGGCGACAGCAGCGAGCTTCCAAACAATCCTTCCTCTACAGGCTCAGCAACAGCCTCCAAATTTCCAAAGAAATGGTGAATAAAAACCAAATGAAACTGGTTCGACTGAACCAAGCAAAAACCAAATGCAGAGCAACTTCTCCAAAAACCCGAACAACACAATGAACAATCAAAAATTCCTCCAAACTCTTTCTACGGCGGACTGGTCACGAAGACCAAAAAAATTTAAATGCATTAAAGGCTCTACCTTTTCCTATTTTCTCACGCCACCGCCGACTTGGGTGGGCGAACCATCCAATTCAAATTTTGCATGCAAAACCAAGTTTAGCTTCATGACCAACTAGATCCCTCTAGTTTTTCCCTGTTCCCGCCAAACTAGCATTGTCCACGTAAGGACTTCACATTAATGCCATTAAACACCCTTCATCCTTATCCTTTCCCATGGGTCTGTGCGTCCCCTTCTAGGTTAGGATTAGTTTAGGATTCATATTAGTGTTCGACCTAGATCATAGCCTAGTCTTTAGGTTAATAGAACTTAGGTCTATTTCCACCTTTTTATATAATTTAAAAATCCACTTAGGATAGTAGTTTAGGATGTAAGGTAGAGCTTAGGATTAGATTAGGATCTAATTCCCTCTAACACCTAACACTAATCAACCTTCAATCCTGTCAAGTCTTCCTGAATGACTTCCAATTTCAACACTGTACAGGACATTCCGTCCCTTGTTAACATGCCTGAGCCACCCGTATCCCGGAATTCCTCGCCTTACGGGGTCTCACGTTACGACAGTGTATGGCTTGTGAATCGAACCCTTTTCCGTTGGCATCTACGTGCCAACTATTCATACCTGTAATCATGTGTTGCACATTTATATCAACCTTCAATTTAGTTCAATAGTAAATCGACAAAGCGATTACAAGAAGGCCACAACATAAAGAGTTCAGCAAGCATATGATAATTTTTCGTCACGTCAGCAAACACACAAGTAACAATAACATTTGTCCCATGCAAATAAATTACAGCATGCAAGAATCCAGATTTGCAACACATTCCCTTAAGATCAAAATATATCTTAACATGTTTGCCTTCATTTCAGCAGTTACAACAGTATGAAAAATAATCACCAAGATAACTTACAAAAATCAGGGTGTTACACCCAGTCTAAGCTGTGGTGCCTTGATTTTGGGCTAGAATTACGGGGAACTTGCAAAATAAGTGGATAAGTGAATTAAAATATGCAGGAATGACGAAATAAAATATAATATAAAGATGGCCAACATGTGGGATTAATTTATAATTTATCCACTTGAGAACCTTCTAAATAGTAGTATAAGACCGGGTTAAATATTGCTTAAGTGGATGATTTTGTGTCTACATTTTTCCCCCACTTTATGTTTGTGAGCGGAACACTCGGTAACATAAAGTAGATATAGATGCATACTTGATATCCATGTAGAGTGTAAAAGAAGACGTGTCAATGGGATAAACTCAAGCATGGAATGAAAAAAGAAAAATGTGGAGGAGCATGGATTATAAATATGAAAAATTTGCATAAAAAATGATGAGAGTGAACCTAGGGTGGAGCACGTGTGTAGTTGTTGTGTGTAGTGTACCTGCATGGTTAGTAACGTCAAGCTCCTATAGCAGTGTGTTGTCATCATCGTCATTGTTATCGTTTCCCCCAATTCAACTTCTTATTTCTCATACGATGGACCTGCAAGGAGAAACCAATCAAGTAGTCAAATATGAATGTATGTAAAATTGTTGTGTAAAATATGCATGTGTAAAGTACACAAATCTAAAAAATTCTAGAAAATGTGTAAATCAAACATGTGCACCTAATCCATGTCAAGAAAATGGGTGTATAAGGATATTATGTACTGTCACGAGTTTTTTGGGCAATCTCATGCCACCCTGGCTGAAGAATTATAGTGAGGAAATGTATTGTGTCCTCTAACTTTAACTAATTCTGCTAAAATGTGTGAAGAGATATCTGTACTTTACTAGTTTTTTGGGCGATCCAACGCCACTAGATGGATAAGTGTAGAGAGGCAATCCCACTATAACCCCCAATCCTGTAACTGCTCTACAGAATTGTCAAAGGACACCATGTTCTATTGAGGCTATTATGTATGGAGTTCGTAGAGTAGTTTGAACTCACTTATTGTGTGTGAAACAATGTAAATATGTTGTGTTAGTAGAAAACCATCAATGATGGACACCCTCTTTAGGGGTGCATGTGATGTTGCTAAAAGGAGAATGCGGCCCCAATAAAGGACCAACCACACTCTGACCTGTAGAAATTTACCTTATAGGGGGAAAGGGAAATGCTTGGGAGATACCAAGGCACGCACAAAAGGGTATGACTAGCCAAAACAAGTGTTATTCCAAAACACATGCATGTAATAAGTGGAAAATAAGTAAAAAATGTAGTAAATTGCAAACATAGTAGTGTAAACACGCAAGAAAATAAGCAGATTGCACAAAGCAGGTTTCAAACATGGGACATCACTTAGGATGTTGTAAGACACACAAGGCCATCATGGATGTAAACAATAGAAAAATGAGCACACAAGAAAAGGGAAAATCACACATACAATGGAAAACAATGCAAACAAGTAGAAACAAACAAGTAGTCATAGAAACATGTAATCATGCAAAATAAGTGTTGCACATGGAACACCTATTAGCATGTTAGAATGATAAACAATATGTCAAAATTTGTATGAGCAAGTAAAATAAGAGGCTAAGTACAAAATGAAACAATAACACCTAGATAAGATGATTATGGGTGCCCTTAATGACCAATACAGGAAGGGTAAAAGGTGAGCATGCATGTCCTGTGTAGATATCTGTACCTGTGATCACACTAAACATCGACGTGAACGTGCATGTGTGTATGATAATGACATATAAGAAAACAAAATAGCATGTGTAGTAAAGTGAGCATGTAAAATAGTAGTAAGCAAGAATAAATGTCACTAAGACAATACAGCATGATGTGGATGGATGGAATTAAATGCATGATGGAATGATAGGAGCAACGTGTCCCCCCGAGTGGATGAAAGTGTATGCAGTGAGGTTCATATTTTCCCCCTCAGCAGTCTGGAATGAACCATAAACAAGAGTGCGTCATAGGCAAATGGTCAAGTAGTGTTGGTTGTATCTAACATGTTGTGATGAATGTGGATGTGTAGTGGTGAGGAAATGTGATATGTGGGAAGATGTGCATGAACCCTATAGTTGAAGCGTATATGACGATATGTTTGAATGAAGGAGTGACGATTCATCCCTAATTGTATATCATTATAGAATGAATGGATGGGGATGAGGAATATGGGAAGATGCACATGGACCCTATAGCCTAAGCGTATACCACGACTTATTGAATATATTAGTGATGATTTAGCCCTAAGCGTATATCACTATAAGATGAAAATATGAAGGTGGGTGATGAGTTAGCTTAAAGCTTATACCACTACAAGATGATAAGAAGGGGTGACAATTTAACCTAAGGTGTATGTCAATAACACGGGAATTGGTGGATGAGGAAAATTTCACATTGGAATGTGAGGTCCATTTGATTGGTAAACCCTCGGCAGTCAAGTATGGACCGAGGAACTAAAGTGCGTCATAGGGTGGTGAGTGCACCATGTAGAAGAAAATGTAGTGTAAACGACCAAGTGATGAATACATGGTGTAAACAATGTAATGTAGGATGTGTAGCATGTGTAATGTATGAAATGCACTAATGGGTGTATATTGAAATAGAATATGGAAGGATGGTAGATGAAACTAGAACCATATGTAATGGGATCTAGTGTAACATGTGGAATATATATGATGGATACATACGCTATGTAATACAATATGCAGATATAGGTGTAGATAGAATATGTAGTGATGATAGGTAAAGCTAGACCCATGTATGATGTAACCTAGCATAAATATAGAATGTAAGAAATGGATGGAAAACTAGCCACAAATTGTATGACAACTAGTATATTATGTATCAAATAGAGGATTTATAAATAAATAAGAGATGAGGTATGTGTAGGATAATGTAGGAGGTAGGCTATGTATATACATGATGATAGAGTGTAAATGTGTATAACCTAGTGTGTAGTGTGTGAGGTTTAGTGTAATGGTAATCCCTCAACAGTCCAGTGTGAACCAAAGAACAAGAGTGTTTCATTGGGTAATGAGGGTGTTATAGTGTGTGAAAAATATTTCATAAAGGAAGGAAAACACAGTTATGCTAGAATGAGGAAGGGGGGAATGTATAGTGATTATACTCCCCTGAGTGATAGTGTGATAAAGGTGATTAGGAAAGACCATCAAATAAATCATCGTTTTCTTGATCAAAACCGGTAGGAGCTGCATTGAGAACTTGGTAGGTGATAAAATGAGGCAAATCATATAAAGATGCATTAAAACAAAGGAGATAAACATTCATCACATATTCCTCATCTATAAAATTAATTGGTGAGAAGCCATGAGCACACCAACATGAAATGTTAGGTACAAATGCATGAAAAGAATCATTAGCAATGCATATAGTGCCAAAAGACATGGGGAATGAGAGAACATAATGAAGTGGGTCAAGTTTGCCTCTAATATAATCAAGCCAAGATCATCCAAGTGTAAACGACAAGTCATGGGTAGTGCGTGTAACAAATACTTTTAAGTGAAAAACATGTAATCGATAAGTTGTTATAATATGGAAATAATCGTGATAAAGGTGGGGTGAATAGAGTAGTGAATATATATCATTAAGTGTCATTCTGAACTTGGGTAAAAAATCATGTGTACAGATAATATCAGAGCTAGCAAGATCGAGAGAAATGTGTTCCCAAAATGTCTGATTGATATATAAGGTGGAGGTGAAAGAGGGTTATAAAACTACCTCTGGTAGAGAAGAAGATGAAATGGTATCAGCACTATTAACAAATCCTTTATATAGTACCATAACAGTAGCGGATGGAGGGTTTTTGAACCGATATTCACCTTGGCCATCAGTGATAAATGTTTCGTTGAAATAAGAATTTACCACACCAAGACGGGTGAAATTCAGTTGTTGTAGTGACTCATCAGTGAGTTCTATAACATCAACTTCATCATCAGATTCAATGAAAATGTCGGTATGCGCATCATCAATTTTCGTTGCACTATCAAGGACATTAGTAGGTGGTGGGGGAGTAGAAGGAGGAGCAAAAGTAGAATGTGGTGGAGGTGGAGCACTAGCAGTGACAAATATAGTGGGTGAAATAATAGCCAAAGTATGAGTAGAGATGGGAGGAGAAGGGATGTCAGGTGTATCAGAGGTGGGTGTACTAGATTGACCAACATCATATTTATCCAGGTTAGGACATGGAATGGGCTAAGGCGGTGGGATAGGCATAGAAATGACAAGATCAATGCAACAATATTTGAATGGTTTTGGGTCAGTGGTGATAGTATGTTCATAACCATCATTAAGGAAATTGACACAATGATCTATGGTGGAGCGCACGACTACATGATGTGGATCCAAGGTCTACCTAAGAGGAGATTGAATTGTAAAGAAGTATTGAGGGTGTATAATTCAGTAAGAACTGTTTTAGGTCCAGCATGGATATAGAGAGATATAGTGCCGAGACATGTACGAGTGGACGAATCGTAACCATAGATGAGGGTGGAGTTATGGGATATGATACTATCATTGATACATAATTGTTGTAAGAGAGAATGGGCATAAAGGTTGATGATGGACCTATTGGCAATGAGGACACACTTTATACAAGTAGTGTTAATGACAACAGTCATGAGTAACGGGGCATAAGGGTTATTTTTAGTGGTGGGTGATATGTCATCATCTGTAAAGGAAATAGAACGAGGAAAATTATAAAGAGAATGAATGAGATGGGAAAAAGCTTCAGTAGAGTTGTCATGTTCGATGTGAATAGCACAAAGGGTAAAATCGAGTGTGGTTTGGAAATTTGGTACATTGTGTAATAAGTCATAAAGTGATATTCTAGTGGGTGTATTTTTGAGTTGGTCAATGATATCATATCCTTTGAAAGTAACTAATGGAGTGGAAATTTTAACTAGTGAAGGCAGCGAAATGGGTGGAGCAACTAGTGGAGTAATGTGAGTGTGGCGGGTAGTAACTACATTGACGGATGGGTCAGATACAGACGTGAAAAATTGAAGGGGTGTTGGGTATGTATAAACATGAAGTCGGTGGCAGTAGTAACTACATTAGTGATTTTGGTAGGTGTATAGGTAGAATATGAAGACTGGGCCATGACTTGATAAAGAGATGACATGGTGGAAAAAGATGGGAATACAAAACCCTAGAAGGTGGTAAAAGGGCATGTCAGGATCACCAAAATGATTTAAAAAAATGATGTATTTAGTGTCTTAAAAGGGGAAACTAGGGTATCAATGTTAATCTAACTAAGAGGACTAAAACATTGTAGTAAATGGACTAGAATGGTATACAATAAATGGAAGTAAACTATTCTAAGTGAAATGAAACCCTAATATACAAGAGATATGAAATATGTGGCTTGGCTGATTTAATGTGAATATTGCATGTTGTCACAGATCTGGAAATGAAATTAGGAAGTGTAGATGAACACTTAGGGATCCTGTAAAGGGAAGATCTAGAATATTTGAAATGACTGGGGCATCTGGGAGTTTATTGGGGCACCCTGAGGCACCTTGGTATGCAATCAAGATGCTCTAATCTATGTAAATACTCAAAACCTGAATTTGATATGTCGTAACAAGTCTTTGAATACTTCATGTCTATTGCGCTGGATCGACCAGATCAATTGGAAAATGACATGTAATGCAAAAGGAAGTATCAAAACCTAGACAAATAAAAGATACAAATGAATGGGTCTAACTGACCTCAACCGCCAAAATAGTGGTCTTATCATTAAGCATTGCACTACATTTCTGACCCGGATATAGTTATGGTGTGTGTACATGTCGTGCCCTAGGTGCTATCGTGTCATTCGTACTTTGTGAAGTAGCAAGAAATAATAACTATAGAAAATGTAAATAGCATGTGTTCCTGGAATAGAACAGAATCCCTCCCCCTATGCAGTGTGTGTGATACGGATCTTCTAACCTTGACGCTTGTCACTATGTGGATGCAAGTGATGCAATGGGTGTAACTCTAGATGGAGTGATAGTAGTATGTGATGCTATAACCTAGGACCCTTGTTATGGTTTTATTACTTCATATTTATAGGGATCTCAAGCTTAATTTAGTAATTAATCCTGACAAGATTGTCTAGAAAAAATATAAGAACAACAAATGTCTAGAAAAGACCCAACAAGAAGCGAGAAAAGATGTGCATAAGCCGGGGCGTCCAAAGTGGGACCAAGGTGCCAAGGGCACCCCAGCCTGTGCTGGGGCACCTTGATTTTGGGCTAGAATGACGGGGTACTTATGAAATGGGAGGATAAGTGCAATAAAAAAATAAAATAAAAAGTAAAAATGTTTAAAAGGTGGGATTAATTAGTACTTTATCCACTTGAGAACCTTCTAAATAATAATATAAGACCGGGTTAAATAATGCTTAAAGTGCGTGATTTTGTTTCTAAATGAGGGAGATGGGAGAGAAAACTGAGAAATGGATTTTAATCAACAAATACCATAACAAAGTTTGTTGAATTAAAACCTTAAAATTTCACTTGTAATCAATCAGAAGAAACCATTTGCAAAGAAAGAGGAACAATCAACAAGAAACACAAAGTCTTATTGTATCATGTTTCAAAATTTACAATGCTCCTAGAGTATAAGTTTAGATGGATATAGAACAATAATGGATAAGGAATAGAAGAAATTGAGGCACTTGTTTCTAGAAAGAAAGAAAGAGCTAGTAAACAAACATTAACCATTGCCTCAAAATGAGGGTGCCATTCATATTTATAGTGCTAAGACTGATTTTTCATCTCCCCCACATGACCTTTCACCTTCCTTCACGACTGTTGACTTTTCAACTTATGACATTTGGTGTTCCTTTGCCACTATGACCTTTCAAATTCTTGACCTTTGGTGTTCTAGTAGTCGCATGTCAATACCTTTTTTTCTTGGACGTCATCACTTTTTTCTTGTTCCTGGACGTCATCATTCTTTCTGTTCCTGTCCATGATCAAAATATTACTCCTAGACGTCATAAAAATATTCTTGTTCTTGATCGGCATCAAAATATTGTTCCTATCTGGTAATACATCCATTTTGTTACTATCCAGTAATACATTTTCATGTTCCTGACCGGTAACCATTGGTGTGGAAGGACCAAATTTTATTTCTTCGCTTCAGGGTCAAAATTTAATAAAAATTAGTTGTATAATATATGAAAAATTATGGAAAATGGTGAATGAATCTAATGAGAATATCTAGAATTCCAAAAAATGAAATATTCATAATGTTTTACCCATATTGTCACTTTTACCTTAAGGTTTGTGCCACTAAGCTGAGTGATAGGAAGAGTTTATGATCACTGCGAACTAACACATCATATGGGATCTACAAAGAGCATTAAATATAATTTAATTTTAGCTTTGGTTAGGCTCTCAAATCTTCATGAGGTTGTTGAAAAAAATCAAGCAAGTTACAACTTATACAAAGACCTTTGTGCTTTACTGTCAGATGATTTTCCACATCTCAAAATTACCAAAATATTTCCTTGATGATCCTAACATGAAGTGGGATATTTTATCTTTGAAATTCATAGAGTATTATCTTATAATTCTTTACAGGGATCCTAAAACTCTTCAAACAAGGTGACTATCTTTTTTAGAACATGCATTTCCCAATACTTTGCTTATAAATACCCTTATTTTGTATGACTTGTTCCTAAACCTTGATTTTCTTCCAGAACTTTCCTGAACTACCTCAAATGATCATATTTCTCTATCATACATTGATTGAAGGCATTAGATCATCTTGGGACATCTCTAGGAGATGCTCTATAAGTGCAAGAAGTCTTAAAATAGGCCTTTTTAGGCCTCCAGGAGTAACTCCTTCTATGTGAATCATAATAAGCTCATGAATTATTTTCCACCTAATTACCTGCACATGAAACACACATTGAAAATCCAGTTAACACATCCCTCTAGGCCATAATGGGGTTTACATAGTCAGAGATTGGCTAGAGGATAGGTTCACATTACCCAATTCAAGGATTTTCTGAGTGTGGGCTTGATTGTCATTGTTAAAATTTCATTTTTTTATGCTAGACATTTAGCATGACAACAAATTGTTGGGTTTTAGGAATTATGTTTCAATTTGGATTTTACTACTAGAGATACCCAGAATGGAGACTTTGAGATTTTCATTGTAGAATAGAGGCAATGTGGGCAACCTCTTGCATCGTGTTCTTGTTGGAGAGCACATCCCATTTCATGCATTGCATGACCATTGCCAATGCACGTGTCAGAAATCCAACTAAAAAAGAAAAGAAATTATTCGTCTTAAAACATTTGGGCATAAATTACCTTGGCCCTCAATTGTTCTTCTTTGAAGAAATAAAAGACATGGCAGGGAGGAACAGGGAGCGAAGTGGCAACATAGAGAACCACGCTGCAAGGTTTTCTTGGATCGATGTTCTTTCTGGTGTTGATGCGAACCCTATCCTCATTTGACATTTCCGCATAAGTTGCTTGTCCTCCGTTGTTCCAATCTACTTTTCCACATAAACCATTGAATAACATTCATATGATAAGTACCTCCAAGAAGAAAACGAACAAGTTTTTGCTAAAGCTATACCTATACCTATAGCTAATAATAAATGTAAGGGCTAAGAATGACAACAAGAATTCTAGTTTTGCGAGTAAGTGAATTCCATGACTTATCAGTGAGATCGGGAGGAGGGTAAGACATTTTTTTCCCATAGGAGAATGGGTCCTCCTGCAGCCAGAAGGCATTGCCATAGTCGTATGTCTTGTTTGTCATGAAATGCCTGCTGTATATATCTCCCGCCCGGGTAAGAGGCGCACGACACAAAGTGTCGACATGCGAAAATTCGCACCCAAGATGTAGGTAAGAGGCACACAACACAAAGTGTCGACATGCGAAAATTCGCGCCCAAGGCGCAGGTAAGAGGCGCACAACACAAAGTGTCAACATGCAAAAATTCGCACCCAAGGCGCGGGTAAGAGGCACACAACACAAAGTGTCGACACCACATTTTCAGCGCCTATGGCGCACTTAAAAGTATGTTGATATGAGGATGGATGCGCCGATAGGAAGCAAACCCTGGCACAGATATTCAGATGGCCATAACTTTTCACAAGGAGCTCGGATTCACGCAAGGTTGGACTTTTCGGAAAGCTTACGAGGTCCTCTGTCCAACGACGAATGGATATCTTTAATTGGGTGAGAACAACTTCTTCAAAAATGCAAAATATAATTCACCATTTTTCAGGATTGCTAAGGTCCTCACCTACCGCCATAATGAGATGAATTAAATGCAAGTTGGAGGTGGTTGGGGTAGATTTGGAATTCCTCTCTCTTTTCTCTCTCATTCTTCCTATAAATTGTAAGGATGGGCTTCTTTCTAAAGGTTGGACATTCTTGTTTTGCCCCTCCCTTCTTCTTTTTGGCAGGTGAATTTGTGGAAGTTCAAACCTCCCATTTAAAACTGTAATGCAACTTTGCCTCTTGACATTTTGTAGTGTATTGTGTCAATCTTTGGAGCAAATAATGCATGTCTGTGGATGATTCTCAACCCTCTCTGTGTTCATTTGCATCCTCTTGATATTTCACTGCAAATCTGTTTATCTGTGCATGATCTTGCATTGCATTTTAATGGTTTGTGTTTATTGGCAAGACATGTGTTTCTTCATTCCTCGGTGCATCACCTTTGTTAGTTTAGGTTTATTCTTATGCATCTTCTTACCCTGTCTCCTTGGAAAGTTAGATTAGGTTTTTGAGTAAACCCTCTGCATTTTTATGTGTGCATCTGAACAGAGGAATAGGAATCGGCCTTCATCTGGAGAGCTTTCCCGATTCACAAGGTCCCACACTTGGGAAAAGCTCCATGTTATGCAATCGCACTGAGAGTCTCAACCCATCGAGTTGCAGACATTCAGGGGTGCTGTGTTTCGAAATCAACAATGCCATCGATTGTGATCAAATTCTTCTGTTTGGATTTTCATAAGCATGACCTTGAATGTGGACTTGTTCTTCAATTCAACCAATAACATGTCTCACATTACCTATCATCATTCTTTGCCTCCCGTGTTCGATGTCAATATCAACACAACTATTTCATTAAATTAAATGTTGTCATGTCATACTTATATACTTAGAAACTATTGGAGGAAATTTGTTGGAGTCTTGAGGAATGGACAAATTGATAGGCATTAATAAATGCTAGGCCAATTGTCCATTTCTAATTTTTTGGTTTAAGAAAAAAAGAAAACCCTGTACTTCAATAAGGATAAAAAATAGTCAAATCACCCTTTCTCACCAATCAAAATAACAAAAAAATAATTTATCAAAAATAATATTCATGTAATTATGTGAATTCATAATTTATACATTAGAAATCTTGACATCGGCATAAAAATTTGTGCATATTATTAACTCATAGTAACATGATTAATTGGATAACCCGAAAGGTATAGTAATATAGTATCATGCCTTTAGGAACTAATAAAAACTAAATTTGCTGTCTAAAGAGACCTATTAACTTGATGCGAAGAATACAGAAATAGATTTATTGCTGTCTAAATAGACCTATTAAACTAAATTATCTGTCTAGACGTATTAACATGATTAGAGAGATCTTCACAGATCCATAATGTTTCTACCGCTTCCTTTTCCGTATTTATCAGATCGATTGCCGAAATCACATCATTCAATGCTTCGTCAGGGTCGTCCACTTTATTCATCACAAGTTCTATAATCTGTGCAGGAGTCATCTGAGCCCCACACCCCATCTTCTCTTCCACAGCGGGAAACAGCGGATGATCTTCAATCTGCAAAAAGTTTTAGGCGATAGATTTAAATTGGGGGAATGTGCAAAATGAGAGGAGAATGTGCATATCCATCCTTCCAGATCTGAGCAGGGCAGGGTCGAGCATTTCCTTGTGGTTGGTAGTAAACACAATGATACGCTCTTTTCCGCAGCACGACCACAGCCCGTCTGTGAAATTGAGCAAACCAGACAGAGTAACTTTGCTCCTGTTTTCCTCTTCCTTTCCTGAGAATCCTCTGTTTGAGGAGGCTTTGAAATCCTATCCGTGAGATCGAGTGAGCAATCGATGTCCTCAATTATAATCACAGATTTTTCTTTTGTCTGAGTGAGAAGCGCGCGGAGCTCCGTGTTGTCATTCACCCGAGTGAGTTCCAGATCGTACACGTCCTACTTTATGTAGTTGGCAATGGCAGCGACGAGGCTTGTTTTTCCTGTTCCGGGAGGGCCGTGAAGAAGGTATCCGCGCTTCCATGAACGCCCAATCCGACCATAGAAATCTCTACCCTGCTTGAAACGATCGAGATCCATGAGAATCCCGCGCTTGAGCGTGGAATCGAGAGCGAGAGAGGCGAAAGTGGAGGAATGCTTGAACGGAACTCCCGTCTATCCATCGCCGTAGCAAGCATCGCCAGCATTGGTGTAAAGCGTGAGCTCTTTATTCGCTGTAAGGAATTCGGCTGCGCGTTTTGTAACATGATTGAAATAAGCGGAGAGAAACTTTCTATCCGCCTTAGCGAGTTTGAGAGTATAGCTCCGCCTCTCAATGTTGTCATTTTCCCGGCCAGCCTGGGTTTTGTGCGACCACCGTACCCTGACCCCTTTGAAGGAGTCCTCCACTTCCACTTCATCAGCCCGAATTGAGGGAATGGGAATTCCTTGCACGAAACGCAGTCATTCTTGGGGCAATGGCTTGCAGACTTTGCACATAGTGTTGTACGCTGTCATAAAGATCATTGCCGTTCACTCCATGATTGTCTTTGAACTCTGGAATGTCTACCTCATAATGAGGAGGATTGTAGTACTCGTGCAGAAATGAATACCATCGCAGTAAAAATTGTTGCAATTGGGGAGGAAGAATGTTTTGGAGCAGAGTGAAGAGGCCAATGAAAGACCATATTTTGGCAATCGTGGAATTGACATCCATTTTCATCTTCAACCCAGGCAATGCACATCCATGTAGAGTGCTCCACACCATTTATTTGGAGGCATTGGAATTTGGGCTCAACGCCGAGTTTTTTTTAAGAAGCGTTTACACGAAGTACGTACCGATCGGGAGGCTTGATGAGCACGCTTGTTTTTATTTCACAAGTGTGATGAAGGGAACATCCGTGGAAATTGTAATGGGTTCCCTCACCGTGTGGAATATGCAAAGTATGGAGGAGGATATTTACCATTAGTTAAAAATTACATCTGTGTAGCATATGATTTAAAGGTATTCTACGTTAAGTTTAATGTGTTAAATAGGAGGGAAATGCATATTTTAAATATGTTTGGTACAAAAAGTAGGTGCTCCAACAATTAAGCATAGGTGACCAATAGATGAACATTGTACATGCTGGAAATTTGGCACAACTCTGCAAATTGGAATGGCCCTGACACCGTGTGGAATATATAGACTGTGTGGAATATGAAAGTATTTAATTCCAACATTTTTCTACTTTCATACCTGAATATCTCAATGAATGGACCCACTATGGTGCATTATTGTTGATGTTTGACGTCTTTTTTTGTTTGGGCATTCTTTCTCGGCTAAGAAATCTAATTTAATTTTTATTTTGGTTTCTTTATCCTTTCAATTATGAAAATTAGAATTTAAGATTATTCATATATGAATATAATATACGCCTCCACAAAAAGTCACGAGTCAAATGAGTAAAATAATAATTATTTATCATTATCATTACCATCTTTTAAATCTTTATTTTAAACACGAAATATACCTACAAACAAACAAGGAGGTGAAAAACAAATGAAAAACATGGTATATTCTGTGCGCTGATAACAAGAATTGATTTTGTTGGCACATTGTTGACCCTTAACGGAGAGGAAAGTTTGACGCCAAAGAAAAGGTAGAGGGCATGGCAAGCAATGACGACAACATGTTTTAGTCAGACATATGCAAGCTCCCCATTTACAAGGAATGGTGAAAGAGACTCTGCAGAACCTCTGAAGGTGGGGAGAATATGGATGTAATAATCAATAGCTTGAGTCTCGCCCCTTTAGCTATAGGTCATTGTGGTCCCTCGATAGCTTGCAAAGAGGTCGAATTTAGAATTGGCTAAGACATTCGATTGTTTTGCCTCCTCTATCAAGCATATGCATTGTGTGAATGGTAATGTTTTTCTGAGGCAAGCTTTGGCATGCACACTCACAACTAGACCTTAGTAAAGGAAATCAAGAAAAACCTTCATGGTCATTAAGAATGTGGATTAACTTGAGTCATTCCCCCTTAGGTGTGAGTCGTCAAGCTCCCTCGGTAGCCTACAAAGAGCTCAAATTTAGATTCGGCTAAACCATTTTGACTATGTGACGTTTGTTGCATCATAACAGAGAGGATAAGCTGGCCGACGAACATGAGCTAGTGGATGTGATAGTGTCTAGGAAGCATCCTAGTTGTTTGGCGAAATGCATAAAAAACAAAGCATCATGGCATGCACTAGTTGTTGGATATGCACGACAAGGATTAATAGGACACATGTGATCATGTTTATTCACCATTACAAGCCTGTTGCACACATGTGTCATTGTAGTTGATATTGAGCTTATCATTTTTATTTTTACTTCAAGGAAAAGTACAAAACCAAAGACCTTTTGTTTGTGGTGAGTAGAATGAAATCTGGAATAATGAAATTAGGCGCCATTTGTCGTATATGTGTCTTAAAGTAGACTTTCATATTTCATAATTTAATTGACTTCTTGTGTTTATCTATGTGGTGTTATGAAGGTGCGGCCAACAGAGGAGGACGTAGTCAAGAAAAAGGAGACCCTGTTGACCATGTCTTCAAAAGATTTCTTTAAAAGAAAGAAAAGAAAAAAGTCATATTCACAAAATTGGCAGTGATGTAAGAAGTTGCAATGTGTTATATACATTGTCTCATTGAAATTTCACCTTATATTTTATCGTCAAAGATAACAATATTGTACAGATAATATACATGGTTTGTAATTTGGTATTTCCTTGTTACAACCTATCTTCTAAAAGTGAGTGACATCTACGTAATATTGTTTTTTACACTCAGAAATCCATTTGAAATTGTTAACTGGAATTGTTATGATTTCAAATAAGCTTTAACTTATTCATTTTTGTGTTCTTGAAACTCAAAACTATTTCATAATTGTATTTTATAGGCATATGTTCACTTCCTTATTACACTATTTTGAAACATTATTCAAAACATATTTGTTACCTTGCATGAGTGGCAACAATAAATTTTTCCACTCAACTTGCTTTAACCACCTATTGGTGTTCCCATTGCCAACTTCATGTATGATTTCTAGTTTATTCTACACACATGTTAAAGTTTATAGACCTGGGACGAGATTCTTTAAAATTTTATACAATTAAAAGTTAAACTCAGTTAAAGTGGTGGGGTGGTCCTCTAAATATAGCATTCATTACTTTTCAACGGGGAATATACTTACATACCTCTTCAATTGACAGTCCGAGTCCCCACGCCCATTCGCATTTGACGAGACTCTTTAAAATTTTACACAGTTAAAAACTAACCCTAGTTAAAGGTGTGGGGTGGTCCTCTAGATGTATTTGTTACTTTTCAGTGGAGAAAATACTTACCTACCTCCCCGATTAACAATCCCAGTCCCCATCCCCATCTACATCCGATGAACTATTCAAGACTAGACTTCCATATCATTACAATGTGATGAGCTGGTGTGTAATGAATGCCTCTAACTCTTTCTATAGAACTACATTTTCACCATTAAAACACTCCAATTATTGAGTATCATTTGTGTCCATATATTGTTATCCTTCCGAATTATTGATCGGATTGATTTGAGATTAGGGGAGAGGACCCTATAACCGAGCGGGTACCAAAACATGTACATCTCTTTTCACCATAGGTTGTTGACAAAAGCACCAATAGTTGTTCACTTTTTGGTTAATTACACTTTTTAAGAGTTAATGAGAATGTGACACATAGGGCGCTCAGTCATTGGTCCCTCTTTCAAATGCTTTATATTGATTTTCTTCATATTAAATCAATTCAAAAACTACTTTGCCCTCCAAATTAACACGCGAAACGAAAATGTCAATATGGCACGATCATATGCTACACGATGATATAATTTTTTTACGCTACCGACATACCTACATATATTTGCGTGCCCCTAAAGTTAGGTGCACGGTTATAGGGTCCTCTCCCCTACTTGTGATGACTCACGAGTCAATGACTTTTGAATGTGAAAAATACAAACGTGCCTCCTCCTTGTCCCTTCAACCGAGTGTGTAATGAATGCGTGTGACTTTCAGCCAGGCCAAAAGCGAGCTCTTTGCAGCTCGTCCGTATAGGGAAGACGAGGCCCGTCCTTGGATTGGAAGTTTCTCACAATTTTCTGGCATGGAATAATAAGTGATACACGCAGCAACCAATTTTATGTAATGTGTGGGAACGGGATTAAAATGTCTGCTGAAGCAAACAAACTAGTCTCTTTCCAACTGCCTTCATGTGCGGACTCGCGGAGCTCAAGCGCTTACAAGGAATTCAAAGTTCAAACCCGTCCTACAAGAAGATCTTTTAATCCAACGAAGTACGGATTTAATCCAGCCACAAGTTTCTGACAGGAGTGATGGTTAAGTTTGTTGACCCGGATTGTGCTTTCCACGTCATTCTCATCCGCCACCGGGGCTGCAAAATCATTATCATTCAAGGAAAATGACAGGTTTGTAAGGCCGCGTGGGATGTCCTTTCCATGTTCTGCTTTGGGTTTTCAAAAGCGCGTCGTAAACATGCACTGTTTTCAAAATGTTTTTATCCTCGTCGTGCCCTCCCGCCACGTATATCGTTCCAGATTCCGACGAAGCACAATAGCCGAAGAAGGAGAGGAGCACAGGCATGTCGGAGCAGGTCCATCTTCCAGATATGAGATCGTAAATAAAAACGTAGTTGATGGGCTACCAGTTGGAGAGATGACATCCGACTATCAACATCAATTTCCCCTTAACCGACATGCACTAGCTAAAGAGGGGAACCGAGTTGGCCAATTCCGGGATGGAAGGGGTTCTATTCAACCCGCCCTACACTTTATCATGTACCTTTATCCCATAAATGGGAGAAGTTTTTTTCTCCTTCCATGAGTCATCCTTTTCTTGACGAAGGTCTTGAAGCATAACGATGCACTTCTCGGAGGTCCCTTTGGTTTTTCTCTACTCATACAACAGGGGGCTCTTCACTAGAGACATGTAACTCTTGCAAACGCCTTTGTGGTTTTGGTGTGACTTAAGAGACACCGTCACCAAACATTTTGTGGCTTCATCGGGGAGTTTGGGGATAAGCTCCATCTCTAATTCTAGAGCCTAAACTAGATGATACCCATATATAACTTGAAGTTGAATGGCCTTATATTCTTAAAGCAT
This sequence comes from Taxus chinensis, assembly GCA_019776745.2. NCBI lineage: Eukaryota > Viridiplantae > Streptophyta > Pinopsida > Cupressales > Taxaceae > Taxus > Taxus chinensis. The sequence continues at coordinate 200,570,936 of CM034153.1, read as the reverse complement.
GGTTGTGAGGCTTGTGTTGAGAGCTTAAGTGGAGAATAGACCCGCAACACATTTGTGAGTAGATTAAGAAAGTTTTGCATTTTAGGTATATAGTCTATAATATATAGTCTAACACACACACACACACACACACACACACACACACACACACACCCACACACACACACACACACACAAACACAACACACACACACACACACACACACACACAATTTTATTGTATTTAGTCTATGATATTTATTTAGTGTATAGTTCTTTATTTTTTTATTTAATGTTTTTAAAACAAACAAACAAAAAATACTTCACTCATTTCCATCTACATTTCCATTATATCTCATGGATTGATCTGGGGTGTGTGGGTGTAAAAAGAGTTACTACTTACGATATAACTCATGCCCGTTTGTTTTCTATAAAGATCTCGAAAAAAACAAACTCCTCACAGAATTTGCACAAAATGGGTTTGTTGAAAAGGCTTTGGAAACTATTTGGAAAAAGTAATCACAATTTCTGCCAGGATCCTTCCATATGTGTCAAAATGCGAGCTTTGGATATGGACATCAACATTCATCAAACCATAATGGAAATTTGTTAATTGGTAGGCATGTACACAAAATTTGGCACCATACATAAGGAATGTGAATTATTTAAGAAAATGCATCGACGAGATGTAGTGTTGTGGACTATAATGAATGCATGTTATGCACAAAATGGTTTCATTGAAAAGGCCTTTGAAAGTTTCAAGTAAATGCATAGATGGTAGGTGTAAAGAAAAACTCCACAACCTTTTTCACCATACTACCAACCCTCTGAAAACAGTGGAGTCTTACGAAAAACTTTTCAAAATCCAATGCAGACCATTGAAAGGACATTCCACACAACCTTAAATACCTCTCACTTTCCATGCATGATAATGATTCTACAGCCTCGCTGGCAGATGAGAATGATGTGGAAATCACAATCCTAGTTAACAAACTTAACCATCACACATATCAGAAACCTATGGCTAGATTAAATCTGTACTTCATCACATCTACCAATTACAAAATTAGAACCACTTATTCATCACATATGTGTCGGAAGTTAGACGCTTCACTACAAAAGGGAACACGAATTTAAATAAATATACAAAACATTCTACGCCCATTTCCATCTACATTTCCATTACATCTCATGGATTGATATGGGGTGTGTGGGTGTAAAAAGGGTTACAATTTACCACATAACTCACGCCCACTTGTTGGTTATAAAGAGTTGGACAAAAAAAACTCCTCACAGAATTTGCACATAATGGGTTTGATAAAAAGGATTTGGAAAAATAATCACAATTTTTTCTAGGATCCTTCCATAAGTGTCGAAAATTCAAGCTTTGGATCTAGACATCAACATTCATCAAACCATAATGGAAATATGTTTTTTCGGTAGGCATGTACACAAAACTTGGCACCATACACAAGGCATGTGAGTTGTTTAAGAAAATGCATCGACGAGATGTACTTTTATGGACTATAATGAATGCATGTTATGCACAAAATGGTTTCATTGAAATGGCCTTTGAAAGTTTCAAGTAAATACATAGATGGTAGGTGTAAATACAAACTCCGCAACCTTTGTCAACGTACTCCCAATCCACTCCCAATTCATCCTAAAATTGGAATTTTAGAATAGGGTATAGATATCCATCAAAATATAATGGCGAGTATATTTTGGTCAAATTTAATAGTTGTTAATGCTCATGTGGACATGTATATAAAATATTCATGCTCGCCAACACATGAGGACGAATTAAAAATGTATTTTAAAATACAGGTTGTAAGTGACATTTTTCATATTTTTTCCCTATGATCTTGTCAATTGACCTTTATCCTGGAAACCTACACCTATGAGATGACATAGATATACATGGGAAACCTCATGAGGTATAATTTTTTTTCACAAAAGACAATTAACATGTGCTTGACCTTATTGGATTCAAGCCTATGTAAGATATGCAAAAAATGGGTTCGTTGAAAATGCCTTGGAACCTTATCTGACGACAACCATGACCCTCCCACTCTTTCAAAATAGCACCCAACCTAACCAACCACATACATTGGCCATATCAACTATTTGAAAAAAGGCCTTTGAAAAATTCCATCTCATGAAATGCAATGATTTTAGTATATTCACATAAATGGGGTTGTGTAAACGGGCTTGGAAATTTTAAATGTCAAAACTTGTGTTTGGTGCATGTAACACTAAAGTAGGTGTTTAAGACATGGTATGGACACTTGTGAACACTACAAAAATTTAATTCACTGGTGGAAAACAAAAATCTGCATTTTTTCCATCATATTCCAAATATCTACAAAGACAAGCTTTGGACCGGATTATGGAAATCCATCCAAGAATACTTATAAGTGGATTATACCTAGATGTTGTTGTTGGAAAAATATGCTTCACAAAGTAATTACATGTGTATTTTTATCACATGTTATAGTTGCAAATGTTGTATTGTACATATGTATACAAAATGTGTACATACGGACTTACCCTTTTGAGAAAGTTTTAGACATCTATCTCTTTACCAACAATCCTCCACCCACAAGATTTGAATCCATCGCAAGTCTCTTTTTTCCATATTCTTCTCCACATTCAAAATGTTGAAACCCATTTCAATGATTGGGAACAATGAACTTGTTTTCACTCCATGCTTTACCAAAATTCTCAATCAGATGTTGCTCAAAGATGTCTAACATCTCTTATGTCTAGATTAGGAAGAAAAAGTCTTTTTTTACCATTTGCTTCCAAACAATCAAAACGTTGAATCCCATTTCAATTATTTTGAAAAAATGGTTGTGCTTCATGAACTTCCTCAATCATAATGAATTATTTTATATGTGTGCATACAATACCTCTTACAATTCTATGCCAAAAACACATATGCACCTCTTCTCCACATATAATAAAAAAAAATCCCACTTCCCCAAGTCTCTTTCCTTTACGTATAAAAAACTCTTTCATTGATACTCCAAAATCATGTTTTCTATCTTTTCATCGTTTCTCCTCTCTTTCACCTTCTTCAAGCATTGCACACCATCAACCCAAACCCTTCCCCGCATATTTTTCTCTCTTTTGCTAACAAATTTCCTTCCCGTTAATCCCTATCTGCGTCTCCACTGCACCACTTTGGTTTGATTACTAGTTATATTTACAAAGGTGTTTTATAATTTTTTATATTTACTTTTTATTTAGGGAGGAATTTCTTCAAGGGTTTCAACTTAAAAGTAAGTGTCCCACTATTTTAGTTTTTATATTGGGATACATTGAAGTTGATAAGTACCATACTAACATTCTCTCTCTACATTTGTTTGTTTCCTAATGTTTATATTTTTAATAATTCAATTTTATACAAGAAATTATATGGAGCAGTGTGATGGAGATGACCACAAGTGTAATGATGGATTGTAGTAATGTACCACATAATACAAAAATGAAAATTAGTGCCTTATGATGGAGGGGAAGTAAAAGTTACAATCTTGAAAATGTTAAAAGCTATCCATTTGTTGAAGATATGTGACATCATATTCTTCTTGATTTTTGAATTTGAGATATGGAATGAAGGACATTTTGGAGTAAAGTTTGAATGATAATAAAAAGGAAATGTTGAGTTCATAAAGGGATTAAACATTGAGGATTCTTCTTAAAGTAAGAACTTAACCTTATGCACATCCAATATATATATAGTTACTTTGTACAACATTAGCCCTTGACATTTGTGGATTGCTAGAGCTCGTGATGTAATTTCTAGAGGGATTTGCTTATGGCTACCTTGTGAAATAAGCAAAATAGGAACATGGAGGGGATTGATCACTTCCCACAATTGTCCAATGTACTTATCAAATTTGATGACCAAAACAAGGGGAGCTCCGACGATTATTGTGATGCGTTGTAAACAATGATACTAAACTTCGGAGATCAAGATCAAGCAAAGAGGGAAAATTTCTAATTATTTCAGCATAGACTCTACATCTATGAAGCCTTCACCCAAATTGAAAACTCCACACTCTGTTAAGATTTTGTATATGTGGATGGGAACTAAACCCTAGGTATAAAACACTACACTTGTGAGGAGAAGAAAATTAAAATCTAAGCATCTCAAAGTAAGAATAGGTCAATCATAATGAATGCCCTTTACCCTGTCTTTCCAGCTACACTCTCACCATCAAACCACTCAAATTATTAGCTATCATTTGTGTCCATATATATTATTATCCTGACAAATTAATAAATAAAATTTAAACACCATAAAATTAGGTGGTATGGATGAATCCCCATGTAATATGGGTAAGAAGTTTTTTTAAGGATGTGACAAGTTCCTACCTCATTGTAGTTATTCTACATTTATTGTAGTAAATAAGATAGTGAAGCTCTTAAGAAAATCTGTAACTAATTAGAATTTGTGTCAAGTTTTCCCATTTACAACAATATTTATTATATGGTCGAGGAATATTTGTATAATAGAAAACATGATTACTACTAGAAATGAATTGGGCAATTAAAAAGCATTGACATTTTGAGAGGTAATGAACAAGAACTAGTGTCCATAATCGTATAAGTATGATACTTGAATAATTTCAATAATATAAAAATGAAAGTAATTGTGTAAGAAATGGCTTTGAGGGATGATTAATTAGGAGAATGACCTTTGTGGTTACTCAATTATTGAACATTTATAATAATTTTCTTTGATTCAATGTGAATTTTTCTTTAAGTAGTCATTATGTGATATGTCTATAAGTACTGGTGGGAGGATTTTATATAAGATAGTTTTGTTTTTGCTACTTTTAGATATAAAACAAGATGGTGGTCAAAGCCATATGAACATTGTTGTTCCTAGGCAGGACAATTAATAAGTGTTCCTTTAACCTTGTAAATCTTGGAGGATTTCTATAGGTAGATTACAATTTTTAAAGATAAGATTGTGTTCAATTAAATGTGATTAATAAATAATTTCATCATGCATTAAAGTGGTATGACAACCTATTATATTCTATCACATCCATTTTAAATTTAGGACACACAAATATTCTCATATTTGTAGATTTCAAAAAAATTAGATTTTTTTTTTTTTGTCATAAGACATGAAATTAGTCACTTTAAATCAAAAGGTAAATCAAACACTTCAAAAAAATAATTTCAATAATTTGTATTTGTTTAGAAAATGATTGAAAATTAAACATAAGAAAGTAGAATAAGATTTTGAATGTGGATTGGTTAAAAAAACAAAAGTATTTAATTTGAATGAATGGTACAATATTTTATGGATTTTAAAATGATTATTCCTAAAAATCATTATAAGATGACTTAAACATATATGAATGAAAATGCAAAAAATTAATAATCGAATAATAAAGTTTTAATGATCAAATTTTCACATAAAAATGAATTTTGATATAATATGAGGTTTAATATAACTTAAAATAAAGCTTAAGTTTTCAAAAAATTTAGGAAAATTTACAACATTGTAATTGCTTTATTTTTTTGGAAAGATACGATTATGAAATATAAAAAATTGTAAATGGTTGAAAGTTGTCAAGTTTCATATATGTAATGAAATTTTTAATAATAAACGCAAGCTCTTTTCTATATGTAATATCATTAAATATAGTACTAAATGTCATGTTTTCTTATAGTTGTTAGAAACAAATAAAAATAAAGTGTACTGAAATAAGATCTCAAAATAGTCATATCATTGTAAAGTGACCAATAAATACAAAGATAAAAAATGTGATTACAAATACAAAAAATTCTTGTAGTTGAAAATTATTTTTTCATGTATCCAATCAAATCTTGATAATATTATGCATGTTTTTCTTTAAGTGCAATGTTATTAAATATGGTGTCAAATGTCATGTTGTTAATATTTGTTTGGAAAAAATAAAAAATTGTGTACTAGAATAAGGCCTAAAATGGTGATATCATTATAAAGCAACCAATACATCCAAAGATAAATGATTTATTATATAATTATAATGATGATTTTATGTTTATATTTTCCCCTACTTTATGTTTTTAAGTGAATACTCCATAACATGAAGTAGATAGAAGATGCATACCTTATGATCATGTAGATTGTGTGGCGAATAATGTGCCAAGTGGACAAGAAGCATGGAATGATTGCAAAGTAAAGTGTGGAGACTAAGAAAGGAAATTGACCCTAGGGGTGAAGCATATGAGTTGCATTGTACCTATTTTTGTGCTTGTATTTGTTGTTATAGGCTGATTTTTGTTGCATATTAAGGACAAACCTACAAAATAAGAACGAAGGAGTAGTCAAGGTCTTACATATGAAAAATTTGAACAAAATATGCAAGAGTATATAAAAGTGTGTAAAAGTAGTAGTAAAGGAAAGTGTGCACCTAACGTAAAAGAGTGTAAAGGATAGAAGTGTGTCCTGAAATGATGTGAAGAGTGATTTCTTGGATGATCTCATGCCGATAGCAAGTTATTTTGGTGATCTCATGCCAAATGCAAGTGTTTTGGGAAATCTCACACCAAGTTTGAGTTTTTTGGGTGATCTCATACCAAAAGAAACTTTTTTGGGCAATCTCATTCCAAAGAGTAAGTATTGGGGAGAGAGATCTAGTTTTATTCTCCCTCCATGACTCTACCCAATAAGCACCACTACAAATGGTGTCTCCCAATTTGTTCCTTTTTTTTCGATTCTTCTGAATTAGTTTCAAATTGCACTGATTGAAGGAGATAAAATATTTTTTGTGAATGGAGGATTGTACCTATAACTATAGAATTTTTGTGAATGATTTTGTGAATTATGCTGATACGAGAAGATGATTTTATTTTCCCCAGAACATTAGTGCCAACAGGAGGATAGGGGTTCTCAAGCACTAGTGTCTGAGTTTGGGCACTAGTTTTTGTACTATGAATTAGATCCAAGTCATATTCTAGGTTGTTCTGTGATTGTGTTAATGTTTTGTTCATGTACTATGCTGACCTGAACTATAGCTATGAACTGTTGTAGGGGTGATTTTTCACCCAATGTATGCCCTCCTCATTTAGGCTGCACGTGACATCTCTAGGATAATGTGGCCCAAAGGAGACAACTTGATGTTGATCTGAAGTGGATACCTACAAGGGGTAGGGGTTGTGCATACCAAAAGAAACTAAGGAAAATGTAAAGAAAGTGGATAGTAACATGTGTTAGTATAAAATGTAGTAAGCATGTAATAGAATACAATGTAAAAAAAAAGTGTGAAAATAAAGTGGATCGTATAAAGTGGGTTCCAAATATGGGACATTTCTCACATAGTCATAAGACAATTAGGGCCAAAGCAACACAAAACATACACTGAGCATAGAATACATAGAGCATAACCCGTACACCATAACATACAATGGAAAATTAATGTCACGAAAAAATTCAGATAACCATGGTGACATATAGTCTTGCAAAGCAAATGCTACACATGAAGCACCCATTAGCATGTTAGAAAGATAGATAGTAAGTCAAGACTTGTATGTATTAATGGAAAGTAATGTGCTAGAAAGTAGAAGTAGTAAATGATGAAACAATAATACATGTAATGAGTTGGCATACAAATTGATTCTCCCTTGGAAGCTGAGCAACATCACATATTTAACAAGACACTCAGTGACAGAAAAATCATAAGTTGTTTAGTAGCAAGGTAAGGGATTCAACTGGATCTTTGTCACTCAAGCGGTGGAGAAATGGATATCAACATATAAGAGGATTTGATCTATCCTAACTGCTTTAGGTCATGCCTTTCGACCAGGGTGAGAGGACACATTTTGGAACCTTTGTCGGTGAAGGACATGAAGAAATCCTTCTTTGCACAATTTATAGGGGAACCTTGAGATAACATGATCAATACACCATAATTTAAATATAACGAATTGCCACTTCTAAAGAGTGGAGATATTTTCTGAACACAGTTCAGGTTACTAAAGACACTTATAACCTGCTTTCTTTTATATATTTTGGCAGTATAATTTGTTCATTTGTGAATATACAACAAAAACAGGGGTACTTCAGGTAGGATTGATGGTTATTTAAAATTTTTGGTGGGAGATTAAAAAAGATGAAGTTGATTTCACTAGATATTTGAGAACCTTTACAACAATTGGAAAACTTAACAACAAAAAGCTTCAGAATATCCAAAATATTCCTTCAACCACAAGGTGTGCATCAGTGGATCCCCAGATTTGGATAGTTTTACACAATTTTTGAGAATTCAACACAAAGGCTCGAGCTAAAGAATCAATTAAACATTAAAGACCCCTGGTTCCTCATGCCTAAGATACACTTAAAGGATTACATACAATATTTATCAATAAAATGGAAGTAAAGTGATTTTAAATTGTTTATCTCATTATAAGATGAAGACTCTTCTCATAATGAAATTTCAAATGCCACTAAAATATCATAAGGATGAGATCCTATGTGATTTGGAGGGATTTTGACATAAGATTGCAACAGAAACATCAAAAACATTTGAATACATTCTAAAATAAAATCAGACACAAATTGTCCCAAGATCAACACAGATTAATTCGAGATCTATTAGATTTATCAGCAAGGGAAAGTTTTTTGAGCACTCTCAGAGCTTGTCAGCAGTTGTACACTCACAACCATATTGACGTGATCAAATCTAAAACACAAGAGATTAACAGGTTTATCAAATGGTCTCTCAGGAAGATGGGCCTTCTCAAATTTTCTCATAAGAATTAAACCCCCGACCATTTGCAAGAGTATTATCATTGCATTTATACAATTCACTCCCTCACTTATCCCAAATTTCCCCCCCAAAAAGACAGATATTCGAGGGATCCTTTGCTTGTTACCAATTTGTCTTAGAAAGTGATGTTTAAAAAATTCACACCCGAAGCAGCTAGGTGGAAAAATCATGAATTGATCACATTTCTCAGACCTTCGACTAATGACTAGGATGCCATGCCACAACCTTTTGACAGTCCTTCTAATCATTATTTTATTTTGTCATGTGAGAAATCACCTTTTTAATCATTTTTCAGGTGGCTCTGTATAGCTGGATTTGACAAGCAATCCTTTTTGCCCTTGAGAAAGCACCTTGAGAAATGAGTGCCCTCGCATGGATACTTGCATTTGTGCCTCTCAGAAATGAATTTCAATGCATGAATTATTCCACACACCTGTGCTATAAGTCTGATTTGGCCAAGTGCAAAGAGGAGTCAGCAACAACCTCCATGTGTTTCCTTGGTACAAATTCAAAGATGAAGTTTATAGGCGGGAACTCAAATGAGAACAAGCTCTCCATGTGCCCTGGGCCCAAGAAAATTACCTTTTGGCATTTGAAAAAGTCTTAGTATAAAAAGGAGCTAGCGGAGGCCTCCACGTGTCTCTTTGGTGCACTTTTGATATGGTGCCAAAAATTGGAGACCCTAAACAAGCGTGGTCTCACCATGTGTCTAATCCTGACAAATTTGTTAAAATAATTCAAGGACCAGCAGAAGGAGCTACATGCCTAGGGTCCAAAAAAGTTTCTTCGGCCATTGAAAAGTCTAAGTATGGGAAGTGTTGGTGCCATTTTTGAGCTTGCACCATGTTGCCATAATTTTCCAAATCTATATTTTCTCAAAAATGTTTTATCCTTTGATTTGATGGTCTGTAATTCTTCCCCTCAAGCTGAATGATTTAAAAGTGCTCACAAACTTGTTATTTTACCCTAATTTGAAGGAATATTCCAAGTTTGCCCTTTTTCTGTGCCCTAATTTTTCCAATTTTGCGGGCTATGTCATTTTTCCCTTTGCCAGATCATGGAAAAAAATGAAATTGATCAATTCATACTTGTTTGTATTTGAAAATCCAGTCCCAAGGTCGAAAATGTTTGGAAATCATTCTTTAGTTGATTTAAAAATCTAAAATCTGCCATCCTTGGTGAAAAATTTGAATTCTAGGGCATCCCTGGAATTTTTTTACATTTTGATGGTCAGACAGGTGTCATTTTCCTGTCAAATTCATCCTCAGAAGGTATTGGTAATGTGGCGGTTTCTAATTGGTTGAGGAAAAGTGGGGAAGTGTTGTAACTTTTCATTTTTTGTCTTTTTCAAAGAATGGGGCATTTTCGGGCCCAGGGACCCCTTTTTTTTCCAAATTTACCTATGTGGCATGTTCTGATTGGCAGGGGGATGGCAGGTGGTCGGATCTCCTTCAAAAATTTTGACTTTATTTTGTGAAAATTTCAAAGTCAAAAAATGGCCCAAAGCCCCGCAGCCAATCCGGAGTGGACACGGTGTCCCTAAAAAAACCAAAAAAGGGAGGAGCAAGCCGAAGGGGGGACTTAGAGTTTTTTTAGCTCTAATTCTCTATAGTTTCAAAATAAGTTTCAGGCCCACTTCAATAAGAGGAGGACACATGGCAGCATGGTGAGGGCAGAGTAGGTTGGCGGGCCGACGGAGGTAAAAGGGGATTTTTTCCCTTTTTCACAAAAGAGTTTAGAGTGAAAATTTTTTAGCGTGCCCCCGCGAGCCAATCACAGGTGGACACGTGTCCAACAGAGTCAGAGGGAAGTGTGGGCCACTGAAGGAAAAGGGAAAATTTTCCCTTAGCAAAAAATGACGTTAAAATGAAATTTTGGGTTGATTCTCTACAATAAATCAGGAAAGGACTCATGTCCAAAAAGGTAAAAGGCGGAAGAAGGGGCTGAAGGAAAATTTTATGATTTTTTTCCTTTGTTGTCTAAAAGGTGAAAAATTAAAAATGGCTCCGCTCTAATATAGGTGAGACACGTGTCACATTTTAAGGGTCAATGGCGGGCAGAGCGGATTGGCAGGTTGGCCGAGGTAGGAGAGAAATTTTTTTCCCTTTTGCAAAAAGGGCTCAAAATAAAAATTTGGAGCACTGGCCCATGACGAATCACAAGGAGACACGTGGTGATGGAGAAATCAGAGGTGCGGGCCCGCGGCCTGAAAAAAGTGAAAAATTTTCCAATTTGCCAAAAAAGGTGAAAATGCGTAGAAATTGAAGCGCGATCTCGATGGGACCCCACCATCTGCCACTGTGTCAGCTCCAAATTTCAAAGGTAGAGGGGTGGGGGAAAAGGTCAAATTTTTCCATTTTTTCAAAAATGTCAAAAATTCAAAAATAAGCCCGAATTTGTTCCCAATCATAGTTTGACACGTAACAGATCAAGGGCAACTATGCATTTTCATTTTTGGCCACCATTTTTCCTCCAGGAAGCTTGGAATCACAATTTTTGCATCAATTTTCAGCAAATTTATAGTGATTTTGTGTTGTCTTGGCTTTCTAGGAACATTGGGAGCACTTTCATGACTTGATTCTTTGATTTATTGTGTTTTTGAGGTAAATTTTTCTCAGGACTCGGAGAAAAAACATGAAAAAAGTCAGATTTGGAATTTGCAGAGGTAATTTGAAAAGGTAAAAAGGGTGAAAATGATGACTAAAAGGTATTTAGATGCCTCAATGATGAAAAATGTGCCTCTAGGATGGATAATGATCTAAATATTTGTAATGATTCAATCTTTTTTGGCACACCTGGCAACTTGCGAATGTTTTTCTGTTTGATTTCATTTTCATTGAATCATGAGGTTTCTATAACAAACTTGATCCCTTGGCATAGTTATTGCTTGGTAAAGAAGGCTCCAATGTGGCAAGAAATATATAGGGAATTTTTGAGAAATGCAAAAGGGTAGGAGAGATTGAAATTCACAAGTAAAAATTATAAGAGAAAGCTCATTTTCTGAGAAATCCACCAGAGAACTAGGTTAATGCCTCATGTGTTGGAAATTCATGTATGTGAGTTAGTTACAAGTATATAGCCATCACACAACTCTGAGATTGTTCATGTAACCCTTCCTTTCGTGTTGAATTTGACAAGTTTTTGAATTAAATCTATGTTCTCTTTGGGCAATATGGTGTCTGTTATCATTTGTAAATGCCTGAAAATAGTTTTCATTGTTCTTGTTGCAATCTTGCATTGAAAGTATTTAGAAATCACACAGGATCTCCATTTCTGGTTGATATTTTAGTGGCATTTGCAATCTCATATTCAGAAGAGCCTTCATCTGATAAGGAGATAAAAAAATTTAAAATCACTTTACCTTCCTTGACTGCAGAGATTGCTTGTAAGCCTTTGGGGGCACCTTAGGCATGGTTTGGTGAAGGATTTTTGTGTTTAATTGAGTTCTTTACTTCAAGATTTTTTGTTGAGATCTCAAAGATTGTGTGAAGAGTGCAACTTGGGATTCCATTTGTGTCTCTTCTGGTTGAAAGAACATCTTGATTATTTGAGGCATCTCATTTGATAGTTGTTCAAAGTATTGTAGGGATTGTCAAAGATCTGATCTATCCCAGTTTATCTTGTCAATCCCCCCACAAAAAATCATCTAAACAATAAAGGATCATGTCATGTACTATCACTGATTTGCATTTGTGTACCCACAGAAAGATCAAAATCCATTTGTAAAAGTATGCATAACAGATCAAGATTTCCAATGTCTCCAGTAACGTTTGCCTTGTTTTGAGAACATACCCATGTTTTGAGAAGTGACAACTCCTAAGAGTTCAGATCCGGGGGTGTTGATCAATGTTTTCATCAAGGTATCTATCATAGAATTTCAAGCAAAGAGAAGGACATCTTCATCTGCTTCACCATTACAAAGTTACAAAATAGGTCCTCTTACCTTGGTTGCAAGGCACAACCTAAAACAGCTAGGACAAGATCAAGTCCTATTGGAGTGCTATCCATTTCTCCATAAACCTGAGTGCCACCTAAACCATATCCCTAGCTACCAATAACATACAACATGGTCTAGTCTTGTCTTTAAGCTCCATGACATATTTATGGTTCTGCTCAGACTAAAAAGGAGAACAAATTTGGATACCAACATGAGTGGTGCCATTTCCGGGGACTTCTTGGAATTTCTTGGTGTTTGTGGAGTGTTTGAAGAGTTTAATAATTTGTGTATTAAATTATTTGAGATGCTACATTGTTTAAAATATCATTCTATGCTTCAGAATCTGTAATTTTTAAATAAGGGCTTCAAGTTTTGTCTGCACTTTTTTCCATTTCCTAGAATTTCATACACTTTGGGTACATTGTGATTGATTCATTTAAGAAGAAGAAGGTCTGATTTATGAAGCCTTGCAAAGGTTTCAGTACTAGAAAACATTTGACAGATTATTTTAGTGCATTCTTGCATAACTAGGGTGAAAATCCTTAGTGGCGACTCCATGATGTTCTAATATTGATAAATACTAGTGTCTTACCTTTTTGTCATTTACTTTAGTGTTGCTAATCCTTGAAAAAGTGGAAGGAAGAATATCTCTCTTTATCAAGGATTCTACTAAGAAATTGTTTACAAATTCAATACATTTAGAGTTGGAGGGAAGAAAGGTGTGGAAGGTTGTTGGGTTGCAAGTAAGGAGATCCTCATTGTTGAGTCTGAAAGTGAGTAGCCTATTATTGAGGACTGCAATTCTACCTCAAGTGAATCTGATCCAAACAATCTTATTGTTGATTTGAATTCCCCATCAGATGAGGGACCTTCTTGTGCATTTGAAAGGTTTTCTCCTAAATCTACTCCTGTATTTTCTAAATTTTCTAGAGATCATCAAGAAGGAGAGCCCTTAAGAGAGATCTATTTTGAATATTTCATTCCCATTCCCCAAAGACCTCACACTCCTCATCATTTTTTTTTTCCTCCAAGATCACCTCCACCAAACAATATGTCTCAGCCTAGACCTCCATTTGTTGTTAACACCTTTGGTCCTTTAAATTTTAGAGGAATGGATGGTTACCCAAATGTTGTCCCACAAGATGTCAGAAATAGGTTGCCAAAGTTCCAGGGTAACAATGTTATTATTGGTGATCAACATCTCAAAATTTTTGATAATATGATGGAATATTTTGAGATAGAGTTTGAGGATGTGTACATCAAATTGTTTATTCATGCACTAGAAGAGGATGCTAGGGATTGGTACAAGGCTCTGCCTGATAATTATATTGACTCTTAGACTAAAATGAAGAATGTATTTAGGTTACAATATGGTGACAAGACTGATCCTAGATTTATTTTGTTTGAGTTTGAGAATATCAAGAAGAACCCTAATGAATCATTCCATGACTTTAACAAAAGGTTTAACAAAACTTTGAGAAGGCTGCCTATTGGTTTGAGGCCTTGTGATGAATCTTGTTTAATCAAATATGCAGATGCATTTGATAAAAAGGTAGCCTATTACCTAAGAGATAAGAACCCTACCAATCTAAGACAAGCTTTCACCATGGCACTTCAAATTGAAAACAATATCAAGGCTATTGGGAAACCTCTCAAGAGAGATGGTGTAAAATTGATAAACCCTGAAAACCCTCAAGCTAGCGAAGGTGCTGATTTAGAAGAGGGTGTGAAAACTTTGGTAGGGGCTGTCAAAGAAATCTCATACAAGTTGGCAAGAGCTGAGAATGGAATTGGGCAGACTTCACAAGGTTATCCTAGGTAACAAGCATAAGATAGATTTGGCAATCACAATAGGAATGAGAAGAGGTTTGATGACAAAGGCAAAGGGCCTGTTGGATCTGAAAATAGATATCCTCAAGCATGTGAAGGAAGAGTGTTACCTGATCCCTTAACTAATAGGGTTTTTGTTGTTAAAGAGGTTGCTGATATTGATTGGTGTGATAGGTGTTTTCTTCCCCATCCTCCATGTGAAGCAAACCAACAAGAAGGCGATGATGATATTTGCATGATGGGCTGTTCTTTAAGCTCACACGGAGGAGCAACATCTATTGAAGTAATAAGTGCTAGGACAACTGCAAATTTTTGGGATTGCATAAAATGGGTACAAGTCTTTTTTCCCCCTTATGTTCTTGAAGTTGATGTAGTGCAAGCTTTTGAAATTCCTAACAATGACTTTGAATACTTAAGAGCTTTGATGATTAAGAAGTATGATGGTGGTATCCCTTCGGGGGAAGATAGAAAATTGTTGATGAATGTTGTTGTAGCTCAAGAGAAAGAGTATAACACTAGAAGCAAAGTTGTTAAAGGAAGTGGGCCTCAAGCCAAACCTAAAACACCCTTTCTCACAAGAATTCCAAAATAATCTCCTAGGAAAGAAACACTTGCTAAAAGATCTACTGTCCCAAGAAAAAAATATAGTCCTCCTCATGCCTAAGCTGCCAAGAATCCCTTGCCATCTAATGAATCATCTTGTCTCCCTTTCAATGTTGTTTTTCCAAAGAGTGTCCCCTATGACATAGCCCAAGTATTGAGCCAAATTAAAGTGAGTGTTCCAATCACTGAGTCGCTTATAATTCCTGAGCATAAGAAGAGAGCATTTGAGTACTTGGGGTTAAAGGAAGAGAAGATCACTCCAGGCATAAATGTAAATGTTGTTGAAATTCCACCTCAGATCGTTTTTTTACCTTGAAAACACCACCAGTAGTAGAAGATCTTGGAGAGACACCTAAGGTATATTTGGGGACATATTTGGTTGATTCCCAATTGAATGTTGATCCATTCTTTACAACTTTTCTCATAAAAGATAGGATACTTCACAATTGTATGTTTGATTCTAGTGCATCATGTAATGACATGCCTCTAGAAGTCATGAATGAGTTAGATATCAAAGTGATAATGGCCTATGGGAAGTGTACTGCCATGGATTCAAGGGAAGTGCCAGTGGTTGGTTGTGTGAAGGGTTTGGTAGTGCGGCTTGCATCTTATCTTGGGAGGAATTTAAAATTAGATGTTGTGATTATTGATTGGCCTGTCAAATAAGGTATGCTTTTGTCAAGAAAGTGGGCTGCAAGTGTTGGAGGGAGTGTCCAAATGGATATGTCTTTTGCCACCATTCCCATTGAGGGAAGCCTTGTTAAACTTTATGGTGAGAAGAAGATGTTCCACCTAATTGAAGAACCCAACAATGTTTCATATGAAGTGTTATTTGCTGATGTAGATGTTGAGAATTTCATTGGTTTTGCTGATGGGAAAGAAAATAAGATGAAAAAATCAAAGTGCCTTCATATGGTAGGTTCTCCATGGACATTTCTTTTTGATGGAGCTTGCTCCAAATTTGGGAATGGTGATGGTATAGTTCTGCTTTCTCCTAGTTTGGAAGAGTTTTATTTTTCCTTCAAAATTAATTTTGAATGCACTAACAACATTCCTGAGTATGAAGCCTTGTTGTTGGGTCTGAGAATTACATGGAAGTATGGTGTCAAGGAAATCATTGCAAATGGAGATTCAGAGTTAGTTGTCACACAAATAAGAAAAATGTATGCTACAAAAAATCAGTGGATGAAGCAGTATAAGCATGCAGTTTGGGATCTAATTGAAATGTTTGATTCTTCCAATATTATGCATCATGAAAGAAGTATGAATGTTGTTGTTGAAAATTTGGTAGTGCTGGATTATAGGTTTGGAAATTGCACCATTTCACCTTATTGTGAATACAACATTGAAGTGCTAACTAGGCCAGCTATCCCTAATAATGTGAAACATTGGCAAGTTTTTAATGATGATACTCAAGTGCTAAGGTTATTACAAAAACAAGGTGAGTTTATAAATCAAAACATTGATTGGGAGCCAATGATATGCATGATTGAAGGAAGAGAAACTTTATTTGAGAAAGATAGTATCTAATTGAAAACTAACACCATTCCTAGAGGCCTTGTTGCTCTTTAGTCTAATTTTAACAATGTTGATTGCATCATCAATAGAAACATGTCTCTCTAAAGGGATGTGGAGGAGCATAACTTGGGCACTAATGGTAAACCAAGGAAGATTTGGTTGGGTAGAAATTTAAGTAAAGAGGAAAAACAGTCCTATGCCCAACTCTTGAAAAAATATCAAGACTACCTTGCTTGGTCCTATTCCAAGCTAAAATCATATAGAGAAGAGTTGTTTCAGCATGAGATCCCTCTTGAGACCAAGACTAAGCCATTCAAATAGAGGCAAAGACCAATTAATCCACTTCTGTCCATGAAAATGCAAGAGGAGTTAAAGAAGTTGAGAGATGGAGGTATTATTCAGCCCACTAGATATTCATCTTGGGTTGCAAAAGTTGTGCCAGTCAGAAAGAAGAACAGAGACATTAGAATTTGTGTGGATTTTAGAAATATAAACAAAGCATCCATGAAGGAAAACTATCCATTGCCAAATATGGAAAATATGTTGCAGCTTGTGACAGGGTCTGAGCTGCTTTCTACATTGGATGGTTTCTCCAGATACAATCAAGTGGTTGTCAAAGAATCAGAAAGAATTAAGATAGCATTCACTACTCCTTAGGGAACATATGTTTTTATTAGGATGCCCTTTGGTATGATGAATGTTGGTGCCACTTTTCAAAGAGAAATGGATGTTGCTTTTGCTGGTTACATCAATGAGTTCATTGCAGTTTACCAAGATGATGTAACTATGTTTTCAAGGAAGAGAGGTGATCATTTGCAAAACTTGGAGAAGATACTGATCAGATATAGGGAGTATGGAATTTCTCTTAATCCAAAGAAGTGTCATTTTGGCATGCAAAAGGCCAAGGTTCTTGGACATATTATGTCTAAAGATGGTGTTATGATAGAACCTGAGAGAGTGGAAGCAATTAGAAAAGTACCTATCCCAAGAACCAAGAAAGGCATAAAATATTTCTTTGGTCAAATTAATTTTATTAGAAGGTTTGTTTCCAACTTTGCTGAGTTGACTTTTCCAATCAAAATCATGCTAAGGAAGGACCAAGTTATCAGTTGGGAGGAGGCTGCCATTCAAGCTTTTGAAGGAATCAAGGAAGCACTCAAACATGCACCTGTTTTAGCAGCCCCAAACTATAAGAGGCCTTTCTAAATCTTTTCCTTTGCCTATGAGTATACCATTGCTGTTGTTTTCCTGAAAAAGGATGAGAATGGGGCTGAGAAGCCTATTGCCTTCTTTAGTAAGGCTTTACAAGCAGCTGAGTTAAAGTATACAATCATGGAAAAACAAGCATTTGCCTTAGTGAAATCAATAAAGGTTTTCAAGCCTTATATTTTAAGTTCAAAGGTTGTTGCTTATGTTCCCCACACCCTGGTAAAAGACATCTTATCAGAGATGGATATTTCAAGTAAAAGGTGTAGATGGGGGAGCAAACTATAGGAGTATGATATGGACATCCAAACCACAAAGTTGGTAAGAGGTTTGGGTCTTGGTAAGCTCATGGCTGAGAGCAACTTGCAGAATGTGGAAGTGAATCAGCTAGAGGAAGAAAGGGTATATGTGCTTGTAAATTTGGTAAGTTCTGAGTGGTACAAAGATGTGGTCTTCTACCTCAGACACCTATGCTACACTAGTCACTTGAATAAAAATCAGAAAAGAGCCCTCAAGCTGGCTTCTCAAAAATATATCATCACAGACCTTGGGCTAGCTTGGAAGAACCTGAAGGTGTCCTTTAGAAATTCATAACTGAAGATGAAACTCCCAAGATAGTTTCTGATTTCCATGGGGGAGTTTTTGGAGGACACTTTGCTGAAAGGGTAACATCACATAAGATTTTGAGAGCTGGTTATTGGTGGCCTACTCTCTTCAAAGATGCAACCCATCTGGTTAGAAAATGTGATAGTTGCCAACGTTTCTCTGGAAGAATGAAAGCTTCAGGCTCCCTTCCTTTGTAGCCTATATCAATTGAAGCTCCTTCGAGCAATGGGGGATGGAATTAATTGGTGAGATTTTAGATCCTTCTAGTACTTGCCATAAGTGGATCCTTGTAGCCACTGATTATTTTACAAAGTGGGTAGAGGTAATCCCCACCAAGAAAGCAACACACCAAATAGTTATGGAATTCTTGTTGAATCAAATCATATGCATATTTGGAGTCCCAGTCAAGATTGTAGCTGATAATTCCATGTGCTTTAGAGCTAAACCTTTAATGGCTATGTGCAATGAATATGGAATAAATTTGACTTATTCTTAAAACTATAACCCCCAAGGGAATGGAAAAACTGATTCCAACAATAAGAATTTGTTGAAGATCATTAGAATAACCTTGGATTAAAACAAGAAGAAATGGGGTGAACAATTGAAATTTGCAGTTTGGGCTGATAGGATAACTCCTAAAAGAGATACTGGTAAAAGCCCATTTGAATTAGTATATGGAACTTAGGCTTTACTGCCCTTACACCTGCAATTATCTTCATTTTAGTTTTCCCAACAGTTGGAAGATCAAGAGCTTGGCCCATATGAATCAAGGATCAATCTGATTATTGAGCTTGATGAGGAGAGAAGAGCATCCCATCAAAGGCATGTGAGATCTAGGGAAAAATTGAAGAGATTGTTTAACAAGAAGGTCACTCCTAGAGCCTTCATTGTTGGAGATTTGGTTTTGTTGTGGGATAGTAGGCATGAAGACAAGGGAAAACATGGCAAATTTGATGCATTATGGATGGGCCCTTATGCCATTGATATCAAAATTGGTGAACATACCTTCTTTCTCAAGGAATTAGATGGGGAATTACTGGAGCTACCTTTTAATGAAAGACATTTGAAAAATTTCTTGGATTAATCCCCAAATATGAGGTATGCACCAATTGTACAGTTGTATAGTCTTTGTTTTTTGCTTGTTTTTGTTGTTTTGTTGGTGTGTGGTTTGCCCTTGTTCTTACCAGCCTCTTTTGTCAGGTTCTCACCTGGTTTTTGGTGATTTTGGCTCTTGACTCCTTTGCCCAATGGATATTTTGGCACTTGGTCTATGTTTTGTCCTTGTGGCACTCACTGGGAGTGCCCATCCATAAGTAAGAGTCGATGTTGGTGCCATTTTTAAGCTTGCACCATGTTGCCCTAATTTTCCAAATTTGTATTTGCTCAAAAATGTTTCATCCTTTGATTTGATGGTCTGTAATTCTTCCCCTCCAGCTGAATGCTTTAAAAGTTCTCACAAACTCATTATTTTGCCCTAATTTGAAGGAATATTCTAAGTTTTCCCTTTTTCTGTGCCCTAATTTTTCCCATTTTGTGGGCTTTGTCATTTTTCCCTTTGCCAAATCATGGAAAAAATTGAAATTGATTAATTCATACTTGTTTGTATTTAAAAATCCAATCCCAAAGTCGAAAATGTTCAGAAATCATGCTTCAGTTGATTTAAAAATAAAAAATCTACCATCCTTGGTGAAAATTGAATTCTAGGGCATCCCTGGAATTTTTTATGTTTTAATGGTCAGACGGGTATCATTTTCCCGTCAAATTCATCCTCATAAGATATTAGCAACGTGGCAGTTTCTAATTGGCTGAGGAAAAGTGGGGAAGTGTTGTAACTTTTCATTTTTTGCCTTTTTCAAACAATGGGGCATTTTCGGGCCCAGGGACCCGTTTTTTACAAATTTGCCTACGTGGCATGTTCTGTTTGGTAGAGGATTGCGGGTGGTAGGATCTCCTTTGAAAATTTTGACTTTATTTTGCAAAAATTTCAAATTCAAAAAATGGCCCGAAGCCCCGTTGCCAATCCAGAGTGGACACGTGTCCTAAAAAACCAAAAAGGGAGGAGCGGGCCGAGGGGGGACTTAGAGTTTTTTAGCTCTAATTCTCTAAAGTTTCAAAATAAGTTTCAGCCCCGCTCCAATCAGAGGAGGAAACGTGGCTGTGTGGTGAGGGAAAAGCGGGTCGGCGGAAGGGTGGAGGTAAAAAGGGATTTTTTTCTGTTTTTCACAAAAGAGTTTAGAGTGAAATTTTTTTAGCATGCCCCATGAGCCAATCACAAGTGGACACATGTCCAACAGAGTTAGAGGGAAGTGCAGACCGTGGAAGGAAAAGGAAAAATTTTCCCTTAGCAAAAAAGGGCGTTAAAATGAAATTTTGGGCCGAATCTCTGCAACAAATCAGGAAAGGACACCTGTCCAAAAAGGTAAAAGGTGGAAGAAGGGGCCGAAGGAAAATTTTATGATTTTTTGCCTTTGTTTTCTAAAAGGTGAAAAATTAAAAATGGCTCCGCTCCAATCTAGGTAAGACACATGTCACATTTTAAGGGTCAAAGGTGGGCAGAGCGGGTCAGCGGGCCAGCGGAGGCAGGAGAGAATTTTTTCCCTTTTGTAAAAAGGGCTCAAAAAAAAAATTTGGAGCACTGGCCCATGAAAAATCACAAGGAGACACGTGGCGATGGAGAAATCGGAGGTGCGAGCCCATTGGGAAAAAAGTGAAAATTTTCCAATTTCCCATAAAAGGTCAAAATGCGTAGAATTGAAGCGTGATCTCGATGAGACCCACCATGTGCCACGTGTCAGCTCCAACATTCAAAGGCAGAGGGGCAGGGGAAAAGGTCAATTTTTTCCATTTTTTCAAATATGTCAAAAAGTCAAAAATAAGCCCAAATTTGTTCCCAATCATAGTTTGACACATAGTAGATCAAGGGCAACTGTGCATTTTCATTTTTGGCTGCCATTTTTCCTCCAGGAAGCTTGGAATCATGATTTGTGCATCAATTTTCATCAAATTTATAGTTATTTTGTGTCGTCTTGGCCTTCTAGGAACATTGGGAGCACTTTCATTACTTGATTCTTTGATTTTTTTTATTTTTGTGGTAAATTTTGCTCAGGCCTGAGAAAAATGAAAAAAGTCAGATTTGGAATTTGCAGAGGTAATTTGAAAAGGTAAAAAGTGTGAAAATGATGAGTAAAAGGTATTTTCATGCCTCAATGATGAAAAACATGCCTCTAGGATGGATAATGATCCAGATATTTGTAATGATTCAATCTTTTTGGGCACACCTGGCAACCTTCGAATATTTTTCTGTTTGATGTCATTTCTATTGAATCATGAGGTTTTTGTAACAAACTTGATCCCTTGGCATATTCCTTGCTTGGGAAAGAAGGCTCCAATGTGGCAAGAAGTATATAGGGCATTTTTGAGAAATGTAAAAGGGGAGGAGAGATCGAAATTCACAAGTAAAAATTATGAGAGAAAGCTCATTTTCTGAGAAATCCACCAAAGAACCAGGTTAATTCCTCATGTGTTGGAAATTCATGTATGTGAGTTGGTTACAAGTGTATAGCCATCACACAGCTCTGAGATTGTTCATGTAACCTTTCCCTGCAATTGAATCTGACAAGTTTTTGAATTAAATCTATGTTCTCTTTGGGCAATATGGTGTCTGTTATCATTTGTAAATGCCTGCAAATAGTTTTCATTGTTCTTGTTGCAATCTTGCATTGAAATTCTTTTGAAATAACACAGGATCTCCATTTATTGTTTATAGTTTAGTGGTATTTGCAATCTCATATTTAGAAGAGCCTTCATCTGATAAGGAGATAAAAAAATTTAAAATCACTTTACCTTCCTTGACTGCAAAGATTGCTTGTAAGCCTTTAGGGGCACCTTAGGCGTGGTTTGATCAAGAATCTTTGTGATTAATTGAGTTCTTTACTTCAAGATTTTGTGGTGAGATCTCAAATATTGTGTGAAGAGTGCAACCTGGGCTTCCATTTTTGCCTCTTCTGGTTGAAAGAACATCCTGATTATTTGAGGCATTTCATCTGATAGTTGTTCAAAGTATTGTAGGGATTGTCAAAGATCTAATCTATCCTAGTTTATCTTGTCAATCCCCCACCAAAAATCATCTAAACAACAAATATCCTGTCATGTACTATCCCTAATTCACATTTGTGTACCCACAAAAAGATCAAAATCCATTTTTAAAAGTATTCATAACAGATCAGGTTTTCCAATGTCTCTAGTAACCTTTGCCTTGTTTTGAGAACATACCCATGTTTTGAGAAGTGACAACTCATGAGAGTTCAGATATGGGGTGTTGATCATGTTTTTATCAAGGTATCCATAATAGAATTTCAAGCAAATAGAAAGAAATCTTCATCTCCTTCACCATTACAAAGTTACAAAATAGGTCCTCTTACCTTGGTTGCAAGGAACAACCTAAAACACCTAGGACAAAATCAAGTCCTATTGGACTGCTATCCATGTCTCCATAAACCTGAGTGCTAGCTAAACCATATCCCCTACTACCAATGACATACAACATGGTCTAGTTTGTCCTTAAGCTCCATGACATATTTATGGTGCTGCTCAGACTGAAAAGGAGAACAAATTCGGATACCAACAGGATTGAGCGGAAATCTCCACCTGTCCCTTCAGTGCTTCTTCAAAAGTAAAGTATAGTGGTAGGTCCTCAAAAAGGCATGGGCCCTCCACGTGTCCCAGGCCTTAGAAATTTTCTTTAAAATTTTAAGTTTAGAGAAGAGCCAACGAAAGCCTCCACGTGTCTCCTTGGCGCAAGTGCTAAGGTAGGACCCAAAGGCGGATCCTCAAATGAGCACCGGCCCTCCACATGTCCAAGCTTTGAGTTTAAGTGGGCCTTAGAGTTTCAAAATGCCCCACCAACCTACCTTTTCACTTTTAACTTTTTATGTGGGCCCCAATGGAGTTACGGGTTATTTCATAACTTTTCTCCCTCGGACAAAGAGGAAAAAAATTTCAAAATGTTCCGCCGACCCGCTTCCCCACTTGTAACATGAAAAACTACCACGTGTCCTCCTTTGGGTTCAAAGTAAGAATTTTTCCCTGCCACTTCATGTTAGTTGATTAACCAATTAGATGTTATTTGGGCCATGGGGCCAATTTTGTATTTTTTACAAATATAAAAAAAGTGGCAAGTTTCACTAAAAAGAACCACTGGGACACATCTAATAAGAACGGACCACATTTCCACGGATATTGGGACAAAAATTGATAGGGAAAACATGACTTTGGAAAAACAGAAGGAAGGGGAAAATCTGAATTCATGCCTAAATTACAATTTCTTTCCCATGGACAGAGAAATGAAAAACAATATCTGGACTCAATGTTATCCTTGACCAAAGGAAATGACTAACCATGGCAACCAAATGAAGGAAACAAATTTCACGCATCAATATGAGGATATAGAGAAAACTTCAAACCATGTGGACTGAGACGTTTTTGAACAAATAGGGTGAAATTAAATTGAGCACCAACATCGGCTCTGAATTGGGGATTGGCACTCCCTGCGAGTTGATGGGTGTCATTATTCCCTTCATTTAATCAACTTCTTGTTGATGTCATATCAAACTAGGGATGTGTCTAAAGCTATATGCAACAAGAGTACTTTAACTGATCTAGTAGTTGAATGTAACTATTTTTATATTTTCTGGGGATCTCTTTAATGTCTTAAAGACTTCTTGGTTAAACCTTATTTAAATCAAACTATGAAAACTTGCTGAAAATATAACACACTTAAAGCTTGCTGAAAGGAAACACACCGTGCAAAAAGGAAACACACTTGCTATTGGAAAAAAAATACAGTTGCTTTTGAAAGTAAACACTTAGATTAAAATGCTTGAAAACAATTGCAAGAAATATATAAAGATTTATCTAAACACCTGCAGGCACAAGTATGTAATAAAATTTAACTGAAATAACTAAAGCAATACAACATTAACAGATCTAAGCTACTTGCTGAAGAAATATAAATACCAAATAAATGAATATCCTGATCCTCTGGGGAGTGGGCCCTTGCTCCTCCTTGAACCGAGATTTTAACAACTCAAAATTATCTCAAATCAGAATGGCTATTTTATTGATGAAAACATTCAGTATTACAAAACGTACTAGATCAGGATACTTAGTTTACTTCTCTTCTATGTTCTATATCTCTAATCTCTCTCTTAATCTATCTAATGTAGGTCTGCATTTATATACATTTTACAATCCTAGTTGTATCAATGATTATGATGAAATCGAATCATGCCTAGAATAGATGTTAAGTCGGATGGCGGTTGAGCAGACAGCTATAGGATAACTCTTCGTGGATCTGTGTTTAGAAATATTCTTGTCCTTCATGATTGTAGATGCAAAATTTCTGGATGTGGTTTAAAATAGATAACTCCCATCGGTTTGAGAACTTTGGAAAAGTTCCAAAACAATAGGAAATTGTTAATAAACAAAACCTATGAGAGTGTCGGAGCTGTCACCAAGAGTTCCAAAACTAAATATTAAAATTCTAGAACTAAACTCTGGAGTTATGGAACTAAGTCTGAAAGTTTTGGAACTAAATGATGACTATGTGATGGAGTTCCGGAACTAGCTTGGAAGTTCCAGAACTAAGATATGTAGCATTAAATGCTATCAAAATCATACTAAATGCCACCCACTTTTTGTCCTCGACTAATTAGACCTGCTTTATTACAAAATTGAATTTAAACACACACTATGTTAGGAATTTCATAGTTTTTAACATTACGATCACAATCAATCAAAAGACAGACAGTTACATCCTAACTCATATCAGATCAACTAAAAGTCACAGAATGTAATCAAACTTAATCAAAAGGAGAGTATGATGAGATCATATATTATACATTAATCAGATATATATTGGCCTCATCATTTACCCTAGACTTACTTGTTTGTAAGTCCCTTTACAAACTCATTCTTCAAAAGTGGGATCATATGTTCTGCATTCCATTTGATTTCTCAGATCAAATGGCTGATACTGAATTTTCCAATGCTTAAGCTAAAATGTACTATACCTAGCTCCTTTTCTTATTTCTTCTCCCACTTTTCAAATTCAGTAGGGTCCTGAAGTTCCCTGTTCTGCCAAGGAGACATGGGCTTGAGAAGTAGAGGTGGCCTCGTTCACATTCCCATCCCTATTTGGTTTTCAATTTCATTGACTTGGGGAATTATTGTGGATAATGCTTTGGCCCTCTCTAAACTCCATATCAGATTTATAGGGGAAATAACTTCCCTTATTTTTAAAGAAACAGTAAAGAGTTCCCACCTTTTTGAGCATCCTTCATAAATATCTTCAAATTTTTCCTCCTCATAGGAGGTGAGGGCATCAATACTCTTTTGTAGAATAGCAGGGTAATGTGTCTTGAATCTCTTATCAAAGGCATGAGTTCTAAAATGTATGAGGAAGGCAGAAGGTTTACCATAATGAGCTCTCATACAGAGGCCTATTGAGTTGGCTTTCAATAAAAATTCAGATTCTCTTTCCTTCCATGTAATTTGGTTTTGCAAAAGAGAGAAAAATGCATTGAGCTGGCTCTCCCCTACATATAAGTTAATCATAAATCATGGTTTTTTTTGTAGCATATAATTGCAAAGATAAAATTCACACAGAATATTTTTCTATTCAGGCTGGATAGAGAGTAAGCTTCCATGAATTCAAATTCATCTTATAGTTCATGTGGAAGCCCACATGTAATTCTAACAACTTCCGGTGAATGAACTGCTCTTCCAAAATACACTATTTGCAAGAGAAGGTCTCCTACAGGCAAGTAATTTCTCACTCATAATACAAACCATATGAATTTTTGTAAGACATTTATATTTATTTCCTTCCTCATAAAATTTTTCTTCACATTCCTTTCTTGCCTTCATCTCTTCCTCCATCTTGGTCTTTAATTCCTCATTTGATGTTTTGGATTCTCTAAGATCTCTGCAAATATCATCCCATTGTTGTTTCATTGGAAAATAGGTCAAATCATTTTGTGCAGAGGTTGTGGACACAACACTCTGTTTCCTGGAAGTCTGGAACTCTTCTTCTTTTTCTATCAGCTGCTTCTTAGTTGCTTATAATTCTTTAGTTCTGGCTGCAAGATGAGTTGTGAGTTCGTCAATGAGGATTTCCCTTTGTTTCAATTTAAGTTTGAGGGAGTCCATTTCCTCATCTTTTTCTCTTATAATAATCTCTTCTCTAGATAAGAAAAAAGTCTGTTTAACTTGTTGTCTTTCCTCTTCCTCTAAAATTACTGGAGAAGTTTGGCATTCTTCCTCTATTAAAGGAAAATTTCCTTTTCTTATCCTAGAAGGTAACTCTTTTTCTTCATGTGGCACTGCTCAAGGTTCAGCCAACTCCTGAAAATATTGATAATCAAATCTATCTTCTCGTCTGTCCATTTCAACATGACTTGGCTCAGGTAGAGTCATGGTCATGCTGCCCAAAATGTCAGCAGCTTCTTCTTCCATCCTTTCTTACTCACTCCTTACTTCTGGAGTTCCCCTTGACCTCTTATGACTCTTTCTTATCTGGTGAAGTTCAATATGCCCAGTAGTGAATTTCCCCCTAGAGCTTCTTCTTACAGTTCTTTTTGGTTCTTGTGTAGGTGAGCTATCACCGTCAGAGATAGATATTGGTTCTTCTTAAGCTAATGTGGAAGATGAAATTTACTTCACAGGTATAGAAGGCTTTGCTGTTTTTATCTTCCTCACCGACCTTCTTTTCCTTGGTATGTTTTCTCTTTCTATTTCCCTATGTTCTTCTACAGAGGCATCAATTTCTAGACTAGTTGAAGGAGAGAATGGGGCTAGAATTGCCCTTCTAATAATATTAGGGTATTTCTTGAACTTGCTAAGAAACTTGTCCCAAATTTCTTCTCCATTATTTTTTGAAAGGAAATGGTGCTGGCATATGAAGTGAATTAGACCATGATGTATAATTGTTCCAACATCCCAGGAATATCTCTGAGACATGGTCTGAATGGAATAAAAAAGAAACCCTGGAAGTTTTATTGTGTATTCAGGCTTGGTGGCTCCATACTTCAGATATATGAGCATTTTTAAGACCTCCTTTCCCATAGACCCAAACTGACCATCACAAGTTAAATATTTTACTATCCAGAATGCTACCTTGTCAAAGGGTTTGGGTAAACTAGCCCTTCTGACCCCTTTTATGATTTTCTTTGTATTATAGAAATACTGGGGCTCAAATTCTTCTTCTTGTAGCAAGACTTCTACTAGTTCTTTCAAAGTCCCCTTTACAGGTTGTGGGACATGAACAATGGGTATTTTAGAGACATTACTTACACTATTTATAGAGAAAGGAATAAAGAAGTTTCTTACTTTTGTTCTAGATTGTTCTAGATTTATGACAAACTCTCTTACCAATTCGTCATCATCCCTTGAAAATTTCTTCAGGAATTCAAGCCATCCTGCATGCTCAAAGATGGATTCTACTTCTTCATGTCTGCGAGAAGCTGGGAATTGTCCTCTGGTTTTGATTTCTTCTTAATCCCCATCTCAGCTTGAGTTCTGTCTTCCTTGATTTCATTTGAAGTGGTTATAGGCCTTCTCCTTAGTTGTGGAACTAATGGCTTGGCTAAGCGAAACCTTTGCTGTTTAGCTGCGGAAGCTTATTTCTTTAGCTACGAAACGTCTGAATTCTCTGTTCTTTGCTGCGGAATACCATACTCAATTCACTGTCTCCTTTCTCAAGATACTTCTACAATCTTTATCTCACTTGATGTTTGCAATAATGATTACTAATGATAACCATGCCGCCACTTATTTCATCCAAATTAATATCATGATTACACACTTGTAATCATAATGTATAAATACATGACTCATCATACCTACTTTTTAAATTAAGTCACATCACACATGCAAACATTTAATCACCCCTAAATAAGTTAAAAGACATAATTACTGTCCTTGATGATGTAAGCCTTTTGTTATGATGACTCGTCATTCCTATAAGTGGAATAAAACATGATTCGATAAGACAACTGGAATTCAAAATAATTCCTTTATTTGAACTAGCCAAAAAGAGGTCAACCGTCATTTACTGGTTTTCAATTGAACTTGAGAGAATTTTTTTATATTTTTTTACATATTGTTTTTATATATATTTTTTTGGGGTAAGAAGACGCCATTTGCTAGTTTTCATATTCTTCCCTTTATTATGGATCTATCATCTGATTATTTGATCATTTTGGAAGAACTGATTTCTTCCATATGATCAAATTCTTTGTCTGCTTCAATCTTCCTCAAAAATTCATTCTTAGTGGGAGGCTTCCTATAGAGTTTCAACCTATGTCCATTGACCAAGAGAGTTCTACTACTTGCCATCAATGGGAAGTAACTGAATAAAACTATTGTCAAAAATTTGATCAATCTAATAAGGTCCCAACCATCTAGTTCTTAATTTTCCCTTGAACTGTTGGTACTTAAGAGTCAAACAGTAATGCCCAGTCTCCTACTTTGAATTTCCTTTTCTTGATATGTATGTCATGCCATTGCTTCCTTTGCTCTTGAATCATTTCTATCTACTGAAGTGCTTCCATCCTTAATTCAGGATTCTTTCTTTCTTTCTTTAAGTTGAAGGATTCTTTCTTTTTGAGCTACATTTAATTCAATTCCCACCTTCACTGTTATCCTCAATGTCTGAAGTTCAAATTATATAGGTAACAAGGGATTTTTCCCATAGACTAATTCATATGGTGAAAACCCTGTTGTATTTTTCCAAGTTGTATTATACACCCAGACATCTTCAAGTAGTCTCTTTACCCAATCTTTTCTCCCAGCTTCAACCGTTTTGGTAAGGATGTTCTCTAATTCTCTGTTTGTTACTTCATCT
This sequence comes from Taxus chinensis, assembly GCA_019776745.2. Lineage (NCBI taxonomy): Eukaryota > Viridiplantae > Streptophyta > Pinopsida > Cupressales > Taxaceae > Taxus > Taxus chinensis. Next base: position 200,541,580 of record CM034153.1, on the reverse strand, counting down.
TGTCCATTTGACTATGGATGGTAAGGAGATGACTTCCTATGATTGATTTGATAATACCTTATAAACGCTTGGATCGTATTAGACATGAATTGTGGTCCCTGATATGAAACTATGCTCCTTGGTGCTCCAAACTTGATCATAATTATGTTCCAAAGGAAATCAGCAACTGCTTCCTCAGTGGCATTTGTCAATGCCTGCACTTCTGCCCATTTTGTCACATAGTCAGTACATATAAGAATATATTCCTTCCCTTGTGAAGGAAGGATTAAAGGGACCAAAAAAATCCATTCCCCATCTCTCAAATGGTTCAACCACAACTTGAGGCTGAAGAGGCATTTCATTAGTGAAAGTTGGTTGTCCCATTCTTTGACAAGGATCACACCTCTTGATATATCTTTTCACATCCTTGTATAAAGATGGCCAATAATAACCAGTGCCAAGTATCTTATGAGCTGTTATTTTCAATGAATAGTGTCCTCCACTTGGTTCATCATGACATGCTCTGAGGATGTCAAAGATTTCATTGTCCCTTACACACCTGCACAAGACAAAATCAATGCCACACTTAAATAGAATTCCATTTAACCATTTGAATTGTGCACTAGTTTTAATTAACTTCTTTATTTGTTTCTTAGTGAAAGAAGGAGGGAACTTCCCTGTTGCAAGGTAATTTTCCATATCAGCAAACCATGGTGTACTTTATGAGATTAAAAACAATTATTCATCTGGAAAGTTATCCTTGACTGGATCTTGTTCCCCTGTGGTGGTTAGTCTTGACAGAAAATCAGCTACCACATTAGATTTACCTAGATTTTCCACAATGGTAATATAAAATTCTTGCAAAAGTAATAACCATCTAATGACTCTTCCTCCAACCACTAGTTTGTTCATTAAATACTTAATTGTTGAATGATCTGTGTGTACAAATATCTTGTACCCTATAATATAATGTCTGAATTTATTGATTACATAAATTACAGCAAGAAATTCCTTTTCAGTGGTGGTGTAATTATTTTTAGTGGGAGTAAGATTCTTGCTAAGATAGTAAATGACATACATCTTTCCTTTTTCATCTTTTTGTTCCAATATTGCACCAATGGAATAATTTGAGGCATCTGTCTTGGAAATGAAATGGATTTTCCCAATTAGGACCTATCAATATTAGGGCACTGATTAATTTGTTTTTAATTTCTTCAAAAGCATGCTGGCACTTTTCATCCCAAAGAAATTCACAGTATTTGGTTAGCAAATTAAACATGGGGGCAACTATTTTACTGAAATATTTTATAAAGCATCTATAGTACCCAACATGTCCTAGAAATGATTTGATATCTGTGGGAGTCTGAGGGATAGGTAAATCTGAAATGATTCTAATTTTTTTTTGATCCACTTGAATTCCTTTTTATGAAATATAGTGTCCTAATACAATTCCCTCATCCACCATCATCAAACATTTTTCATCACTAAGAGATAGGTTGTGTTGTTCACATCTTGTTAACACTCTATCCAGATTTCTCAAAGCATCTTCAAATGTATCTCCATGTACAGTGAAGTCATCCATATATACTTCAACACAATCATTTGTTAGATCAGCAAAGATTGCAAGTTCAACTCTCTGGAAAGTTGTAGGATCATTGCATAAAATGAATGGTAACACTTTATAGGAAAAGGTTCCCAATGGACATGTAAATGTAGTTTTATCCTGATCCTCAACAGCAAATTTGATCTAATTATACCCACTAAATCCATCCAAGAAAGAAAAGTACTGTTTACCTGAAAGGTTATCTAGGACTTGATCTATGAATGGTAAGGGAAAATAATCTCTCATTATGGCTTTGTTTAGTTCGCTATATTCAACACATATTATCCATTTTTCTATTCTTTTTGGGAACAATTACAAGAGGAGATACCCACTGACTATCTGAGATAGGGTAGATGAAAACTACTTGTAATAGTTTTTCAATTTCTTGTTTGACTACCTCTTAAAGCTGGATTAATCCTTCTTTGAGGCTACCTAACTGGTTTAGTGTTTTCAATATAGATGTGATGAGTGCAGATACTTGGATGAATCCCCTTCATATCTTTGTAATCCCAAGCAAAATCTTTAGTATGATTTTTTAGAACATCAAACAATTTAGCTTCTTCATCCTCTTTCAACCAGCTATTGATGTTTAAAGTTTTTCCTGGTTGAATTTCAACATGCTTGGTTCCGATATGTGATGAACTGATTTATGGAAATGGTTTCATTAAAGTATTTAATGGACATGCATGTGGTAACAACATATTATATGTAGCAACATCTCCAAAAGTTCCTTGAGACAAAATACTGGAAAAAGGACAGTAATGAGAATTATGATACTTATCTCTTTGCAGGCCAAATTCCTCGTCACTGCTACTTTCCAAAAATTCTTCACCACTTCCTGATGTACTTGAAACTGAAGCTACTAATTCATCCTCTCCCCACGAGAAATATCGTTCCTACCGAAGAGAAATCATTTTTAATCAAAGAGAACTACTGTTGTCGTGGTTCCAGAACTAACTGTAGTTGTTCTGGAACTATAGCTTGTATGTTCCGGAACTAAGTTCACGGGTTTCGGAACTATTCATGGGTTCTGGAACTATTGCTCACAGGTTCTGAAACTATTTCTGATACACTGTAGATGTTCCATCCAATGGTGAATTAATCATCTCTTCTACTTCTCTTACATGATCCTACAATGTGATCATAGCCAAAGAAGACAAATTTTGCTTATTAGTTTCAGGAGAATTAACCCACAATTGTTCATGACTGTCAGTAAAAGGTTTGTGCAGTAGGATATAAGGAATTTTTTTTAGAGTTTCTTACCATTCAAGATTGTCATATCACCTGACCTGCAATCTATCAAAGTAGAAACTATAGCTAACCATGGTTTACCCAAAATAATGGGATAACCCAATGTTTTACCTTTTGGCTGTAATATAAGAAAGTCAACTGGATATTCCCATGACTCTACCATCACCACCACATCTTCAATAATTCCTTCTAGTTTTTCTACAAACTGATTTGCCATCTGTAATATGGTATTAGTAGGTTGTATACCTATTAATGGTAATGTTTTCAGAGTATTCAGTGTCATTACATTGATAGCAGCTCCCAAATCTATCAAAATGTTATGTACATCCTTATTTCCTATAGAGACAGAAATAGCAGGACTTCCAGGATCTTTGTATTTGGGAAGTAATATTTTTCCTACTAATAAATCAGCAAGTTTCCCATCTACTTTGATAGTCTTGGGATACTGTCTCTTTCTTCCAGGATTTTTCATGCATAATATTTTGATCAATTTGTTCAATTCTGGAATATCTTTAATTGCTTGTAACATTGGTATTTCAATATTCAGTTTCCTTAATTCCTAAACTAATTCAGACTCCTTGATTTCTATATATTCTTTGAATCTCTCGAGAAATTAAGTCTCAGTAGTGTTGCTATCTAGATCCTTTTCTTTTCTTTCTATATCCTCTTTTGGAACAACAATACTAGGGTTCTCATTTTAGTGATTATAAGGGGTGGGTTGTTAATGATTTTCCCAGATCTAGTTTGAATATCCTTATAATCCATAGCATGTAAATCAATTGATTTTTCAAATTATTTTCCATAAATAGGAGTTGTATGTTTATTTCTAAGGTTTTCTACTGTTTGTGTTGGCATTTGTGTTTGGACAACATTCTCAATTTGTGATTTTTGTGTAGGGGATTTCATGATGGCCCATTGATTCTAATTTGGATATGTTCTTCCTTGGGATTAATTAGGGTTCCATCTATGTTGTGACCAAGAATAAGGATTTCCTTAACTAGCCCATGGTTGTTGATGTCGCTGAGCATACCAGGCTTGATTTGACAAATCTTGAGGGTTCCAAGTTGGTTGAGCTACCCAAGGTGGTTGTCCCCAATTTTTTGGTACTGCCTAAGAAGCAAATGGAATTGTCCATGGATTAAGAGTTAATCTTGGTATAAACTTCCCTTGGTTAGGTTGTCTCTGAACAAAATTCAATTCTTCAGTTGTAGATGTGGTATTGGTTTGTTTAAGCTGATTTTTAATGATAGAAAGTAAAGAACAAACATCACTATCATGTTCTTTAGATTCATAGATAAGACACATTTCTGTTTTATCCAAAGGACAATCTCTTAATGTATGCTTCTTCATGCATCGAGGACAATCTCTCTATGTTCTCATCCTCTTCCTTCTTGATTTTGAAGAATTCTTCCTTCCTAGCTTCTAATCCATCCATAGTAGAGGTTAATTGCCCTAAAATGTATGTTATCTAGGAAGTTTGCCAAGTCATCCATTTGTTTGCCCATAGTGCTGGATTCAGAGTTTTTACTGATTAATCCCATTTTAGGTCCACATCATTGTTCTGCAATAACTTCTACAAAGTGGATGGAAATAGCATTGAGTCTTATATGATCAATATCTCCCCCTCCTATTAAGTTAAGGGCTTCTATAGGTTCTGACATAGCAAACCTTTGAGAAATATCAAATTACTTAATTAGTCTATAAGAACTTCAGATCCACATCCCTTGCTAACAAGTGAGGTAATCTGTGCAGGTGAGATATTTTTCTATGTAATCGTGTCATCATCTCCTGCAATTGGATTGGTTGAGGTAAAGGTTCCTATCAGGTACTTCTTCCTCAGCAATAATCTCGTGCCATTTGGTTAAGAAGGATATTTTCTGAAGTTTCCTCCCAATTGCTAATATGGTAAGTTGTATGCTTAATGGGGAAGGTGAAAAACCTCATTGCTGCATCCTTTAAGGAGGTTGGACTAATCAACTTGCGAATCAAAACTTACCTGTTTTATGGATCTTGGGTAAGTGCAGCATTTTGGGGGACAATAAAAGATCCTCCCTTCAGTGTGACTAATCATATTGCAATTAACAACATAATGGCATTTTTTAGGGATTATCTAACAAGGGATGGCGGTGCACTCCAATTCTTGATCAATTTCCTTCCTTTGACTATGAAAAGTATGCATCCATGAATCTAGTTTCTGAAATACTAATTTTTTGGAAGGAATATGGACCCTGATGAGTTATCTTGGTCTACTCATAATTCAATGACTTTGTGATATAGTAGGGAAGATTCTTCAACTACTAGATGTATAGTCCGTTTGTCCACAATCTTGGATAACCACTTAATTGATAAATATTTTTCTCAATTGGTGTTCCCTGGTATATGGCACCAAAAATGATGGGATGTCATTTTATTCTCTATCATTTTGAGTCAACATTCTTATTTTTTATGATCATATCCATGAACCAGGGGTGTGTCCAAAGCATATATGCAACATAGATTACTTTAACTGATTGCTAGCCAGTTGACTTCATCAAAAAAATATCCTGCGAAATCACCTCATTTTTCTTTAAAAATGTATATAATTTCACCAGGGATCGTCTGGCTATAAGTTTCCCCACATTACTGATAAGCTGAAACAAATCTCTTGACACGCTCGATTAAACTTGAGTTTCATAAAGCATTCCCGGGTAAAAATGTCCTTAAAGCACCAAGGGCTCATTTTGTAAAAAATTACACAAATGATATTTATCCTACTCTAGGTTTCACTGGTAAAATCAGTATTTCTCCCCTAGCTAACGATTCTCCCCTTTGCCAATGCTACTATTTGCTATGCCAGCCCTGTTTTTCCTCTCTCTGCATGGTACCAGTCCGCTGGAAGTCACCCCCATGCCGATGCCATTTAGTTGATTCTAATCTCCCATTCCCCCTACTGATGTCTCACTTAATTGCCCCCCAACTTGGTGCACTCTACCTCAATGCAGACCGGTCTGACATAGGGCTTCTAGGAAGCTTCAACCTTGAGACCCTTGCTGTGGAGAAGGGTTCTCATGACATCCCTCTGAAAGTGGGTAAATCATGTACCTCCTGCATATTTTTCATTGCATGTGCCATCATCTCCCTGATTGAAGTGCAATTGGTAAAGGTCCTATCAAAAAGGCTGGAAGCCCTTAGCTTCTTGTAGCCATATGAAAAATATGTTAAATGATGAAGTTTCCTCCCAATCAACTATGACAAGCTACATGCTTTGGAAAGAGGTCAAGAAGGAGGAGGAGGAGGATGTGAACAGCAGCCAAATTGAAGATATATATAAGAAATTACACTCCTTGGACTCTCGCTTAGGGAAGGCCATAGACTAGGCATGATTACTAACAGTTGCCACTCCCTTCAGGGCGATTGAGGAATTTATCTGAACAACACCAGAAGTGTCAAATCCTTTTCTTTTCTTACAGCGGAGTGCCGGTCAACTCCATTGGGGTACTGATAAAGAAAGCAAGAAGACCTTGGAGCAGCTGGATTACTAATGACGCTGCCCATATGACTACTTGTGAAGTATGTTTAAATCCTGGAAGAATATCAAAACCATCATGAGTCTCTTGGTCTACTCATATATTTTGTGATATAGTAGGGAAGATCCTTCAACTACTAGATGTATTTTTTGTTGCTCTTGCTAACACTTAATTAGAAATTTTCAACAGGTGTTCCCTGGAAATGGCATGAAAAAATTCATGGGTTCTCGTTATTACCTTGGCATTTAATCAACTTCTTGTTGATGTCATATCAAACCAGGGGGTTGTAGTCCAAAGCTATATGCAACAAGAGTACTTTAATTGATCTAGTAGTTGACTGTAACTATTTTTATATTTTCTGGGGGATCTCTTTAATGTCTTAAGGACTTCTTGGTAAAACCTTATTCAAATCAAACTATGAAAACTTGCTGAAAATAAAACACACTGAAAGCTTGCTGAAAGGAAACACACCGTGTAAAAAGGAAACACACTTGTTGTTGGAAAATAAACACACTTTATTTTGAAAGTAAACACTCAGATTAAAATGCTTGAAAACAATTGAAAGAAATGTATAAAGATTTATCTAAACACCTGTAGGCACAAGTATGCAATAGAATTTAACTGAAAGAAATAAAGTAATATAACATTAACAGATCTAAGCTACTTGCTGAAGAAATATAAATACCAAATAAATGAATATACTGTCCTTGGGGGAGTGGGCCCTTGCTCCTCCTTGAATCAGGATTTTAACAACTCAGAATTCTCTCAAATCAGAATGGCTATTTTATTGATAAAAACATTCAGTATTACAAAACGTACTGGATCTAGATACTTAGTCTATTTCTCTTCTCCGTTCTATTTCTCTATTCTCTATATATCTCTAATCTATCTACTGCAGGTCTACATTTATATACATTTTACAATCCTAGTTGTCTCAATGATTCTGATGAAATCGAATCATTCCTAGAATAGATGCTAAGTCGGATGGCGGTTGATCAGATAGCTGTAGGATAACTCTTCCTGGATCTATGTTTAGAAATCTTCTCATCCTTCATGGTTGTAGATGTAAAATTTATGGATGTGGTTTAAAATAGATAACTCCCATCGGTTCCTAAACTTTGGAAAAGTTTCAGAACCATAGGAAATTGTTAAGAACCAAAACCTATGAGAGTTCCGGAGTTATTACCAGGAGTTCCAGAACTAAGTCCAAAAATTCTGGAACTAAATACTGGAGTTCTGGAACTAAGTCTGAAAGTTTCTAGAACTAGATGATGACTGTGTGATGGAGTTCCTGGAACTAGTTTAGAAGTTCCATAAACTATGCTGTGTAGGAAGAAACGTTGTTGAAAAATATATTGAATGCCACCTACTTCATTTGCTCGACTAATTAGACCTACCTTATTACAAAACTGAATTTGAACACACACTACATGTTAGGAATTTTATAGCTTTTAACATTAGAATCACAATCAATCAACAGACATACATAGTTACATCCTAACTCATATTATACCAACTAAAAATCACACAATGAAATCAAACTTAATCAAAATGAGAGCAAGATGAGATCATATATTATACGTTAATCAGACATATTCTAGCCTCATCAGCAACACACCTCCCTACTTCTAACTTGAAAAACTACCACGTGTCCTTCATCGGGGTCAAAGTAAGAATTTTTCTATGTAGCTTCATATTTGCTGAATAGCCAATCAGAGAATATCGGGGCCGCAGGGCCAATTTTGTAAATTTTACAGATGTGACCAAAGTGAAAAATTTCACCAATAAGACCTGTCAGGCCGCATCCAATCAGAAAGGACCACGTTTCCACAAATGTTGGGACAAAAATTGACAGAGAAACAGGACTATGGAAAAAAATAAGAAAGGGGAAAACCTGAATTCATGCCCAAATTACAAAGTGTTTCTCACTGACAGAGAAACGGAAAAACAATATTTGGACACTATGTGATCCACGACCCAAGGAAAGGGACTGACCATGGAAACCAAATGATGGAGAAATCTTTCGCACATCAATATGGGGAAAGAGCACCAGATCTCCCACACTGATAGCTCTCGGATTCACCTTTTTATCAAATAGATTCTTCAATTTCTCCCTGAACTTCAAATGTCTTTGGTGGGATTCTCTTCTCTTCTCATCCAATTCCAAAATTTGATTTATATGAGCATCATAGGAATTGACCTTATGGTCCTCTAATTGTTGGACAAATTGGTATGAAAATAATTACATATGCAGGGGAAGTTGGGATTGATTTACATATACCAATTCAAACGGGCTTTTTCCAGTAGCCCTTTTAACAGTGATTACCTCCACCCACTTGATTAAGTAGTCAGTAGCCACTAATATCCACTTGTGTCCTGAACTTGAAGAATCTGAAATGTCACTAATGAAGTCCATTCCCCACCACTTAAATGGGGCTTCAATTGATACAGGCTTTAAAGGGAGGGAGCCTTAAGCTTTCAATCTTCTTGAAAAATACTGACAACTGTCACACTTTTTTACCAACAGAGTTTTGTCTTTAAAAAGAACAGCACCAAATCTCCCACACTCAAAGCTCTCGGATTCACTTTTTAATATAATAGCTTCTTCAATTTCTCCCTGAACTTCACATGTCTTTTATGGGACTCTCTTCTCTTCTCATCTAATTCCACAATTTGATTTATACGAGAATCATATGAATTCACTTCCTGGTCCTCTAATTTTTGATGACGAAATTCTGGTAAGCTAACATAAGTGCTCATATACAGGGTAAGTAGGGCTTGAGTTCCATATACCAAGGGCAAATGGATATTTTTCTAGTATCCCTTTTAACGTATGATTGTATCATCCCAAAATTTATCAATTTTTCAAGGATATCTGACCCCACTTTCATTTGTTTAACTCCAAGGTTCTACCTCAATTATCTTCAATAGATTCTTGTTTCCATAAGCTTGATTCTAGGCTTAGTCCATCTAACCAATTGGGGAGCTGTAATATGGAAGTCATATGCTTGTAATTGATCCCATATTCATGACACATGGTCTATCCAAGGTTTAGCTCAAAATATCATAGCATCTGTTAAGAAACTATCTTAGCCACGGTACTGGGGAACCTGCAGATTATATGACTTTAAAATGAAGTCCATGACAATATTGGGCCTGAGTTTATTTCTTGTTGGGTATTTCCTCTGAGAAACTTGGTGAAAGTAATCAGTAGCTCCACTGATAGTATACTTTAGTTGTACCCTACAGTTGAAGTGATTTACTGAAATCTCACCAATTGAACTTCTAGCTCCTTCATCATCCTTTTGTAATGGGACATATGCAATGGTATTCTCTTGAAGAAAAGGAAAACATTTGGAAAGCCTTCTTCTAATCCTGAAGCTGCTAAAACAGGGGCATTCTTACCAATGATTTGTGTCTTTAATCCACAGTAAAGGCTTGAATAACTGTGACTTCTTCCTATATTTGATACTCTGATCCTTGAAAATCATCATATTAGTGATTGGGATTGTCAATTCAGTAATACATTGGAAATAAATCTCCTAATAAAATTTATCTGCCAAAAAAAGGATTGAATTCCCTTTTTGGTTCTTAGAATAGGAACTTTGCTAATGACTTACAATCTCTTAGGATCAATCATGGCTCCTTCTTTTGACACAATGTGTCCAATTCAGCTTTTCCTTTTAAACCCCAAAATGACATTTCTCAGGGTTCAATGAGATACATTCTTTGCATCTTACCAAAACTTTTTCTAAATGTTGCAGGTGATCATTTCTCTTCCTAGAGAAAATTGTCACATCATCCTAATACACAGTAATGAAGTCATTTATATCTCTTGAGAATGATACATCCATTGCTCTTTGAAAGGTAGCTCCAACATTCATCAAGCCAAATGACATCCTTACATACACATAAGTACCCCATGGGGTAATGAAAGAATTTTTGATTTGTTCTGATTGCTTCACAACTACTTGTTTATACCCAGAAAAGCCATCCAAAGTAGAAAAAAATTGTGAACCTGTAACTAACTGTAACATGTTATCCATATATTTCAAGGGATAGTTATCCTTGATTTATGCATTAATCAAGTTTCTAAAGTCCACACACAACCTTATCTCCATTCTTCTTTCTAACAGGTAACGGGTTTGCTACCCATGAGGAGTACCTTATAGGCTTTATAATCCCTCCATCCCTTAAATTTTCTAATTCTTCTTGCATTTTTTAGGAAATGATGGGATTAATTGGTCTTTGTCTTTTTGTGAATGGCCTGGCATTAGCTTCCAGGGATATTTCATGTTGAAAAAATTCTTCCTTGTATGCTTTCAGTTCTAAATATGACCAAGCCAAGCAGTCCTGGTACTTTTTTAGCAACTCGACATATGACTACCTTTTTTCGCTATTGAAGTTGCTACCTTGCCATATTCTCCTAGGTTTATCCTTTGTGCCCAACTCATATTCTTCAACATCTCTTGAGGATGACATGTGTCTATTGATAAGGTAGTCAGCATTATCAAAATTTGATACTAGTGCAACCAACCCTTTGGGAACAGTATTAGTTTTCAACTGAATAATGTCCTTACCATATAAAGTCTCCTTTCCTTCAGTTTCACAAACCATTGGTTCGTAGTCTACACTTTGATTGGAAAATTCTCCTTTATTTTGTAAAAACCTTTGGACCTGAGTATCATCTTCAAATACCTGTTAGTACTTGATATTGTTAGGGACAAATTGGTCCATATTTCAACATCATATTCACAATAGGGAGACGTTGTATAATTTTCAAACTTTGATCCCAATACTACAATTTTTTTTTCTACAATATTATAGGTATTATCATGAATTATTATATTGAAAGAGTCAAACATTTTGATGAAGTCCCAAACTGCATGCCTATACTGTCTCATTCTTTAATTATTTGTAGCATACAACTTTCTGACTTGTTTGACTATTGAATCTGAATCTCCTTTAACAACAATGTCTCTAATACCATATTTCCATGTAATCCTTATACCCAAGAGCAGTGCTTCATACTCAACAATGTTGTTTGTGCACTCAAAATTGAGTTTAAAAGAAAAATTAAAAGCCTCTTAGCTTGGAGATATCAAGACAATACCAACACCATTACCAGATCTAAAACTAGCCCCATCAAACATCAGCGTCCAACAAGAACGAACCTACTTAGGATACTTTCACTCATCAATTTGATGCTCATTAAAATTGGCATAGCCCATGAAGTTACCGACATCGACATATGTGTACAATACTTCATAATAAGCATTATTAGGGTCCTAACAATGAGGTGTAACATTTTCTTCTCACCATATAACTTGACAAGGCTTCCCTCAATTGGTAGGGTGGCATAAGACATGTCGATTTGCACACTTCCACCCACACTAGCTACCCACTTTCTAGATAATAACATTCCCCACATAGCAATACAATCTACAATTACTACATTCAAGGTTAAGTACTTACCTGGATACACTACCAATTGCACTACTAAAACCTTTGACACAACCAACTATTGGAACCTCTCTTGAATCCATGGTAGTACATTTCCCATAAGTTGTTGTTACTTGTATATTCAACTCATTCATGACCTCCAGAGGCATTACATTACATGAGGCTTCTGAGTCAAACATGCAGTTATGTAACAGCCTATCTTTAATAATCAGAGTAGTGAAAAATGGATCGTCATTCAAATGAGACTCAAATAGAGAAGTTCCCAAATAAACCTCAGGTTGTTCACCTAATTCCTCCAATGCTTTTGGTTTTTCTAATTCTACAATGGAAAGAGGAACCTATACATTTTTTATAATTTTACCCTAAGTGACCTTTTGTTCCTTAAGCCCCAAATACTCAAATGCCCTCTTCTTATGCTCAGGGATTCTAAGAAATTCAACAATAGGAACAATAATCCTGATCTGACTCAAGATTTGGGCTATGTCACAAGGAACACATTTGGGTAAGGCAGTGTTAGGAGGAAGGTGTAAAAAATCATCTGATGGCACAATATTTTTCACAGTCTGAGCATGGGGAGGAACACAATTTTTATTTGGGGCGACAAATTCTTTGCTAGATGCATCTTTTTCAGGGGTTTCCTTAGGGATACTAGTGAGCAATGGAATTTTTTATTTGGCCTAAGGCCCTATCGCTTTGGAAACCTTACTCTTGGTATTGTATTCCTTTTCTTGGGCAACTGATGCATTCATTAACAACTGTCTATCCTCTTCTGAAGGAACTCCTCCATCATACTTTTTAATTATTAATTCCCTTAAGTACTCAAAATCATTATTAGGAAACATTGAAAGCTTGTACCATATCAATTAAAAAAGTATGAGTGGGAGGAAGAGGTAATACCCGGTGAATGCAATCCCAGAAATAAGCAGAAGTTCTAACACTTATTAGTTTAGTTGAGGTTGCTCCTTGTTGTGAACTTACATAGAAATCCATCATGCATGCATCATCATCTGTCTCATCATCACCAGCTTCCTCAACTTCTTTGTCTTCATCGCATGGGTAATGGGGAAGGAAACATCTATCACACCACTCCATATCATGGACCTCTTCCATAGTAGCAACTCTGACAGCTAAAGGATAAGGAACCAGTCTATTTTCCCATGGTTGGGGATGTTTTTTTCCTAATCCCATGGGCCCATTTACCCCTGTCATGTGATCTACGATCACCTCTGGGATGGTTTGCAAATATTTCTTGACCTTGTGGCTTGTCCTAACCTTAGGAACCTTATCCTAATCCCTTTCTCTGCTCTGGCCAAATTGTAAGATATTTCTTTAACACCTGCAGCCAAATTTTTTACAACCTCTTCTAGATCCACAAACTTACTTGACTGAGGCTTCTCTGGATTGATCAATTTGATACCCTCTCTTTTAGGAGGCTCACCAACTACTTTGATATTTTTTTCAATATGCAAAGCCATGGTGAAGGCCTGCCTCAAAGTTCCTGGGTTTTTGTCCCTTAAATAATAGGAAACCTTTTTGTCAAAAGCATCAGAATATTTTATCAGATAGGAAACATCACTTGGCCTCAAGATTACAAGTAGCCTATTTAAGGTCTTATTGAACTTGGTATTGAATTCATGAACATATTCATTAGGATTCTTCTTAATATTTTAAAATTCAGACAAAAGAAATCTGGGATCTGCATTATCTGGATATTGCAATCTAAAAGAATTTTTTATTTTTGTCCATGAATATATTGAGTTATCTAGAAAATACTTGTACCAGTCATGTGCATCCTCCTCAAGAGTGTGAATAAATATTTTTATATACACATCCTCAAATTCAATCTCAAATTCTTCCATCATATTGAAAAAAAGTTTTAAATGTTGATCGCCAGTGATAGCATTATTCCCTTGAAATTTAGGCAGTCTATTTCCAACATCTTGTGGCACTACATTTGGATATCCAGTGATACCTCTAAAATCTATATGTCCAAAACTGTTGACAAAAAATGGAGGTATAGGTGGAGGGGTTGGGCCATATTATTTTAAGGGGGTGATATTACAGGAGAAACAAAATGATGAGGGATAAGGGGTCTTTGAAACACATGAATATAATTTTCAAAATGAATGTCTTCTAAAGAATTTGTTTCATGGAAAACCTTATCAAATTCATAAAATACAGGGATAGAATGATAAGAACACTTATTAGACACAATGAAGGCCCCTCTCTAGTTAGAGAATTCAATTCTATATAAATATTACCTGATTCAGAATCACTTGAAGAAGAATGGTAATCCTCAACCACAAGTTGATCACTTTCCACAATGGATAACTCTTTTCTTGATTCTTGATCTCCAACTATTTTCCAGACTCTTTTTCCTTTAAATTTGTCTTTCCCAATTTTGGAAAAAAAAATTTGGTAGGGTCTTTAGTGAAGAAAGATCTTCTTCCTTCCATCTTTGCAAAGATTAGTGACAAATTTCACTTAATGCAGGTTAAGGAACTAGTATTTATCAAAATTTAAATCAACACGAAGTCGCCACTAAGGATTTTCACCTTAGTTCTGTAAATTCACTATAAATGACTTGTCAAATATCTATCAACACATAATTCTTGCAAAGCTTAGTAAATCTAACCTTCCTTTACAGATATTTATCACTGATGATATAAATTTAGTGCAATAACCACTAGAAACTAGAAATATTGCACACAGAAATTGTAACTTCATAGAACTCTTAAAAATCTCAACACAAGATGATGTTTAAACAACATATTTGGACTTAGAGCATCTAAGAAACATTACCTTGGACAAATATAAGAATTCCTTTGAAGATACCTGACAACGGCACCAAAAATGATGTTGATATCCAAATTAATTCTCCCTTGGAAGCCAAGATGAATCATAGATTTAACTAGACATTCAGAGACAGACGAATCATAATTCATTTTATAGCCAGGGAAGGGATTCAGCTAGCTTTTTGTCACTCAGGTCATGGAAAAATGGATAACACCATATAAAAGGATTTGATCTATCCTCACTGCTTTAGCTCATGCCTTTCGACCAGGGTGAGAGGACCCATTTTGTAACCTTTTTTTGGTGAAGGAGATGAAGAGATCCTTATTTGCACAATTTTTAGGGCAAACCTTGAGAAAATATGATCAATATGCCAAAATTTTATTCTCATGAGTTTTCACTTCTAAAGAGTGGAGATATTTTCTAAACAAGGTGCAGGTTACTAAAGACACTTAAAACCTGCTTGCTTCCGTATATTTTTACAGTAGAATTTGTTCATTTGTCGATATACATACACAAAACAAGGGTACTTCGGGTAGTATTTACAGTTATTTGAATTTTTTTGTGGGATATTAAATTAGATGAAGTTGATTTCACTAGATCTTTGAGAACCTTTACAACAATTAGACAACTTAACAATAGAAAGCTTCAAAATAGCCAAAATATTCCTTCAACTAGAAGGTGTGCATCAATGGAGCCCCAGATCTGCACGGTTTCACACAATATTTGAGAATTCAACACAAATCCTCAAGCTAAAGACTCAATTAAGCCCCATGGTTCCTCATGCCTAAGATACACTCAAATGCTTATAGATAATCTTTATCAACAAAATGACAATAAAGTGATTTTATTGTTTATCTCATTAAAGGATGAAGGCTCTTCTCATAATGAAATTGCAAATACTGCCAAACTATCGTATGGATGAGATCCTATGTGATTTGAAGGTATTTTAACATAATATTGCAACAGGAACATCAAAACCATTTGAAAGACATTTTGAAATAAAATAAAACACAATTTTTCCCAAGATCAACACAAATTAATTTGAGATCTATTAGATTTATCAGCAAGGGAAAGTTTCTTTAATAGTCTTAGAGCTTGTCAATCGCTGTACACTTGCAACCATGTTGATGTGATCAAATCTAAAAAACAAGAGATTAATAAGTTTCTCAGATGGTCTCTCAGGAGGATGCGTTTTCTCAAATTTTATCATAAGAATTAAACCCCCGACCTTTTGCAAGAGTATCCTAATTTCATTTATACAATTCACTCCCTCACTCATCCCAAATTTCCCCCCCAAAAAGAAGGATATTCAATGGATCCTTTACTTGTTACCAATTTTTCTCAGAAAGTGATGTTTAACAAATTCACACTTGAAGCTTCCAGGTGGACAAATCATGAACTGATCACATTTCTCAGATGTTCGACTAATGAATAGGATGCTATGCCACAACCTTTTGATAGTCCTTCTAATCATTCTTCTATTCTGTCATGTGAGAAATCCCCTTTTAAATCATTTTCAGGTGGTTCTGTATAGCTGGATCTGACAAGCAATCATTTTTTACCTTGAGAATAACACCTTCAGAAATGAGTTCCGTCACATGGATACCTGCATTCATGCCTGTCAAAAATGAGTTTCCACATGGATTATTCACATACCCGCGCTACGAGAGAATTAGGAAACCTCCACTTGTTTCCCAAAGAGTGAAGTACATAAATGAGCATGTGTTTTGTTGACACAAGGGTGAAGCATAGAGGAAGGACTTCTGAGCGTTGGCCCTGGGCCCAATAAAATTTCTTTTTTTGGCCTTTAAAATAAGTCTTAGTATAGGAGCCATCGAAAGCCTCCATATGTCTCCTTGGCGCAACTTTGTGGAAAATCAAAGACCTTTACGTGTTTCCTTGGCACAACTTCAAAGGTGAAGTTTAGAGGTAGGATATCAAACGAGAGCAAGCTCTCCATACACCCTAGTCCCAAGAAAATTCCCTTTTGGCCTTTGAAAAAGTCTCAGTATAAAAAGGAGCCAACATCAAGGGAAAATAGTTTTGAAGGCCTCCACATGTCTCTTTGGCACACTTTTGATATGGTGCTGAAAATCAGAGACCCTAAACAAGCACGGGCTCACCTCATGTATCATCCCAGAAAATTTGTTGAAAGAATTCAAGGACCAATGGTTCAATGAAATTATAAATACTTTTAAGAGTAGATAAGGCGCCGCATGCCTTGGGTTTGAAAAATTTTCTTCAGCCGTTGAGAAGTCTAACTATGGGCAGGATCGAGTGGAAACCTCCACATGTCCCTTTGGCACTTCTTCAAAAGTAAAGTACAGGGGAAGATCCCCAAACATGCGTGGGCCCTACTACATGTGTCCCAGGCCTTAGAAAGTTTCTTGAAAATTTGAAGTATAGAGAGGAGCCATCGGAATCCTCCACATGTCTCTTTGGTATAACTGTTAAGGTAGGACCCAGAGGTGGATCCTCAAATGAGTGCTGGCCCTCCACGCTGGATTGTGGGTGGGCTTTGTTTTGCATGTCCAAGCTTTGAGTTGAATCGGGCCTTAGAGTTTCAAAATGCCTCAGTGACCCACCTCTCCATTTCTAAATTTTGATGTGGGCCCCAATGGAGTTACGGGTTATTTCATAACTTTTTTCCCTCATATAAAGAGAAATCTCTAATTGAAAAAAAATTCAAAATGTTCTGTCTACCTGCTTCCCCGCTTGTAACTGAAAAACAGCCACATGTCCTCCTTCGAGGTCAAAGTAAGACTTTGGCCCTACCACTTCATGTTTTTTGATTAACCAGTTAGATGATATCGGGGCTGCGGGGCCAATTTGGTATTTTTTTACAAATATGAAAAAAGTTGAAAGTTTCACCAAAAAGACCCATTGGGCCGCATCCAGTCAGAAAGCACCATGTTTCCACAGATATTTTGACAAAAAATGACACGGAAAATAGGACTGTGGAAAAACATAAGGAAGAGGAAAATCTGAATTCACGCCCAAATTACAAGTTATTTCTCATGGATAGAGAAATGGAAAACAATATCTGGACTCAATGTGATTCTTGATTAAAGGAAAGGATTTACCATGGCAACCAAATGAAGGAAATAACTTTCACGCATCAATATGGGGGAACAGAGAAAACTTCAAATCATGCGGACTGAGATGGTTTTGAATGAACAGGAAAAAATTAAATTGAGCACCAACATTGGCTCCGACTCAGGGATGGGCACTCCCTGTAAGTGCCACAAGAACAACAAACCATGTGCCAAAAATCCATTGGGAAATGGAGTCAAGAACAAGCTTGCAGAGTAGAAAAATAATAACCAATTTCCCCAAGACAAACTTAAAAACCAACAAAAACAAATCACAAGGGACCAAGAAAAACCAAAATAGAAAAAACACGAAAGCGGAACGAAACCAAAACACTATACACTATATAATGATGCGCCCCCTTGATTATGAGAAATTAGTCAAGTAAAATTTTCAAGTTCCTTCCATTAATAGGAAACTCAAGTAATTCCCCATCTAAGTCTTTTAGGAAAATGGTGTGTTCTCTAATCCAAAGGTTAATAGAATAAGGGCCCATCCATAATGCATCAAACTTTCCATGCTTTCCCTTATCCTCATGTCTATTATCCCATACTAGAACCAGATCTCTCACACTGAAAGCTCTTGGATTCACATTTTTCTTGAATAGCTTCTTCAATTTCTCCCTAAAATTCACATGTCTTTGATGGGATTCTCTTCTCTTCTCATCCAATTCCACAATTTGATTTATACGAGCATCATAGGAATTGACCTCTTGGTCCTCTAATTTATGGAACAAATTGGTAAGAAGATAATTTTATATGCAGGGGAAGTAGGGCTTGAGATCCATATAACAATTCAAATGGGATTTTTCCAATAGCCCTTTTCACAGTGATTCTATAAGCCCAAACAAAAAATTTCAATTACTCACCCCACTTTTGTTTGTTTAACTCCAAGGTTCTCTTGATTATCTTCAATAGATTCTTATTACTTTATTTTGCTAGTCCATTGCTTTGGGGATTATAATTAGAAGCATATGCTAAATTGATCCCATATTCACCACACATGGCTACTAAAGGTTTAGCTCGGAAGCTCATTGCATTGTCACCAATTATCTTAGCAGGTACTCCAAACCTACAAATTATATGATTTAAAATGAAGTCCATGACAATTTGGTGAGTTGCATTCTTGGTGGGGATTTCCTCCACCCACTTGGTGAAGTAATCAATAGCCACTAATATCCACTTATGACTTGCACTTGAAGAATATGAAATCTCACTAATGAAGTCCATTCCCTACTACTTAAATGGGGATTCAATTGATATAGGATATAAAGTGAGGGAACCTGAAGCTTTCAATCTTCCTGAAAAACTGCTGACAACTCTCACACTTTCTTACTAGCATAGTTGTGTCTTTAAAAAGAGTTGGCTACCAGTAACTAGCCCTTGAGATTTTATGAGCTGTGACTCTCCCTACAAAATTCCCCCCACAAAATCCTCCATGGAAATCATCAATTATTTTTGGGTCTTCATCTTCAATGATACATCTTAAAAGAACTCCCTCAGGGTTCTTCCAAGCTAACCCATAATCAGTGATGATGTATTTATAGGAATCTAAATTAAGTGCTCTTTTTTTATTCTTACTTAAATACCCAGGGCATTGTAGATGTTTGAGATAGAAAATAATATCCTTGTATTGTTCAGAATTTATCAAATTTTCAAGGATATTCAACCTTTCTTCTTCAAATTCATTTACCTCAACTATTTATAGGTTGTTTTCTGCCATAAGCTTTGTTAGGCCCAGACCTCTAACCAATTTGGTAGTTTGGATATCCATGTCATATTCTTGTAACTTCTTCACCCATCGGCATATTTTTGATTGAAATTTCCATCTCTGATAAGATATTCTTAACCATGGTATGGGGAACATAAGCAAAAAATTTAGAACTCAAAATATAGGGCCTAAAGATGTTTGTGGCTCTGACCAAAGCTAAAGCATGTTTCTCCATGATAGTATACTTTAGTTCTACACCTTGTAGTTCTTTACTAAATAAAGTAATTGTCCTTTCAAATCCTTCCTCATCCTTTTGTAACAGGAAAAATGTAATGGTATTCTCTAAAGAAAAGGAAAACATTTGGAATGCCTTCTTATAATCAGGAGTTTCTAAAATAGGGGCATTCTTCAATGATTCCTTAATCCTAGTAAAGGCTTGAATAACTTCTTCTTCCCATTTGATACTATGATCCTTCTTCAACATATTAGTGATTGGGATATTCAATTCAACAAAGTTAGAAATAAACCTCCTAATAAAATTTATCTTCCCAAAAAAGGATTGAATTCCCTTTTGGTTCTTGGAATAGGAACTTTTCTAATGGCTTCCAGTCTCTCAAGATTAATCATGACTCCTTCTTTTGACAAAATGTGTCCAAGAAGCTTTGCCTTTTGAACCACAAAATATCTTATCTTAGGGTTTAGTGAGATACCATATTGCCTGCATCTTATCAACATTTTTTCTAAATGTTGTAGGTGATCATTTCTCTTCCTAGAGAAAATTATCACATCATATTGATACACAACAATGAATTCATTAATATATATACTAAGAATGCTACATCCATTTCTCTTTGAAAATTATCTCCAGCATTCATCAGGCCATACGACATCCGTACATACACATAATTACCCCATGGGGTAGTGAAAGTAGTTTTGATTCTTTTTGATTTCCTCATAACTACCTAGTTATACCAAGAAAAGCCATCCAAAGTAGATAACAATTTTGAACCTCTAACTAACTATAACATTTTTTCCATATTTGGCAAGGGATATTTATCCTTAATTTATGCCTTGTTCAAGTTTCTAAAGTTCACACACAACCTTATGTCCCCATTATTCATTCTAATAGGTACCAGGTTTGCTACCCATAAGGAGTACCTTGTAGGCTATATAATCTCTCCATCTTTTAATTTTTTCAATTCTTCTTACATTTTTGAGGAAAGGATGGGATTAATTGGTCTTTGTCTTTTCCTAAATGGCTTAGCATTATCTTCCGGGGGTATTTCATGTTGAAAAAGTTCTTCCTTGTATGATTTCAGTTCTGAATATGACCAAGCCAAGTAGTCCTGGTAATTTTTTACCAACTCGACATATGATCCTTTCTTCTCTTTTCAAGTTTCTACCTAGCCATATTCTCATATCTTTTTCCTTTATGCCTAGGTCATATTATTCAACATCTCTCAAGGCTGACATGTGTCTATTGACAATGTAGTCAACATTATCAAAATTTGATTCTAGTGCAACCAACCCTCTGGGAATAGTATTAGTTTTCAATGGAATAATGTCCTTACTAAATAAAGTCTCCTTTCCTTAAGTTGCACAAACCATTGGTTCCCATTCTACACTTTGATTGGAAAATTCTCTTTTATTTTGAAAAAACCATTGGACTTGAGCATCATCTTCAAATACCTGTCAGTGCTTGATATTGTCAGGGACAGATGGTTTGGTCAATATTTCAACATCATATTCGCAATAGGGAGATGTTGTATAATTTTCAAACTTTGATCCCAATACTTCCAATTTGTCTGCTACAATATTATAGATCCTATCATGATGCATTATATTGAATGAGTCAAACATTTTGATGAAGTTCCAAACTGCATGCCTATACTATCTCATTCTTTAATTCTTTGTAGCATATAACTTTTTGACTTGTTTGACTATCAACTCTGAATCTCCTTTAACAACAATGTCTCTAATACCATATTTCCATGTAATCCTTATACTCAAGATTAGTGCTTCATACTCAACAATGTTGTTTGTGCACTCAAATTTGATTTAAAAAAATAATTAAACTCCTCTTGGCTTGGAGATATCAAGATAATACCAATAACATTACCAGATCTAGAAAAACCCCCATCAAACATTAGGGTCCAAGGAGAACCAACCTACTTAGGAGACTTGCACTCATCAATTTTATGCTCCTTACAATCAGCATAACCCATGAAGTTACCAACATCGACATCTGTGTACAATAATTCATAAGAAGCACTGTTAGGGTTCTCAATGAGATGTATCTTTTTCTTCTCACCATGTAGCTTCACAAGGCTGCCCTCAATTGGTATGGTGGCATAAGGCATTTCCATTTGCAAAATTGCACCCACACTAGCTACCCACTTTCTGGATAATAACATTCCCCACTTAGTAGGACAATCCACAATCACTACATTCAAGGTTAAGTACTTGCCTAGATACACTTCCAATTGCACTAATAAACCCTTGACGCATCCAAATATTGGAACCTCTATTGAATCCATGGCAGTACATTTCCCATAAGCTTCTACTAATTTTATATTCAACTCATTCATGACCTCAAGAGGCATTACATTACATGAGGCTCTTGAATCAAACATGCAGTTATGTAACAACCTATCTTTAATAATCAAAGTAGTGAAAAATGGATCCACATTCAGCTGAGACTCAACCAGAGAATTTCCCAAATAAACCTCAGGTGGTTCACCCAATTCCTCCAATGCTTGTGGTTTTTCTAATTTTGCAATGGAAGGAGGAACCTCTACATTGTTTACATTTTTAACCTGGGTGACCTTTTCTTCCTTAAGCTCCAAATACTCAAACACCATCTTCTTATGCTCATGGATTCTAAGCAATTCAACAATAGGAACAATAATGTTGATCTGACTCAAGATTTGGGCTATGTCACAAGGAACATATTTGGGTAAGGCAGTGTTAGGAGGAAGGTTTACAAATTCATTTGATAGCATGGGATTTTACACAGTCTGAGCATGGGGAGGAACAAAAGTTTTATTTGGGGTAACAAAGCCTTTGCTAGATGCATATTTTTAGGCATTTCCTTAGGTATATTGGTAAGCACTGTAATTTTTTGTTTGGCCTGATGCCCTACCCATTTTACAACCTTACTCCTAGTATTGTATTCCTTTTCTTGGGCAACTGCTGCATTCATTAACAACTGTTTGTCCTCTTCTGAAGGAATTCCTTCATCATAATTTTTAATCATTAATGCCCTTCAGTACTCAGAGTCATTATTAGGCAACTCAAAAGATTTTACCGTATCAATTTAAAAAGTATGAGTGGAAGAAAGAGCTAATACCCAGTGAATGCAATCCCAATAATCAGTAGCAGTTCTAGTACTTATCAGCTCATATGAGGTTACTCCCTACTATGAACTTATAGAGCAATTCATCATGCATGCATCATCATCTGTCTCAAAATCATCAACTTACTCAACTTCTTTGTCTTCATCTCATGGGGAATGGGGTAGAAAACATCTATCACACCACTTCATATCATGGACCTCTTCCATAGTAGCAACTTTGATAGGTAAAGGATTAGGAACCAATCTTTTTTCCCTTGGTTGGGGTTGTCTATTCCCTAATCCCATGGTCCCTTTACCCCTGTAATCTGATCTATGATCACCTCTGGGATGATTTGAAAATCTTTCTTAACCTTGTGGCTTGTGCTGACCTTTCGAACCTTGTCCAATCCCTTTCTCTGTTCTGGTCAATTATAAAGATATTTCTTTAACTGTTGCGGCCAAAGTTTGTACAACCTCTTCTAGATCCACAGACTTACTTGACTGAGGTTTCTCTAGATCGATCAATTTTATACCCTTTCTTTTAGGAAGCTTACTAAATACTTTGATATTGTTTTCAATCTGCAAAGCCATGGTGAAGTCCTACCTTAAAGTTCCTGGGTTTTTTTCCCTTAAATAATAAGTAGCCTTTTTGTCAAAAGATAGGAATATTTTATCAGACGGGAAACATCACTTGGCCTCAAGATTACAGGTAGCCTATTCAAGGACTTATTGAACCTAGTATTAAATTCATGAATAGATTCATTAGGATTCTTTTTAATATTTTCAAATTCAGACAAAAGAAACCTGGGATCTGTTTTATCCCCATATTACAATCTAAAAGAATTTTTCATTTCTATCCATGAATTTATTGAGTTATCTGGAAAATACTTATACTAGTTACATGCATCCTCCTCAAGAGTATGAATAAACAGTTTTATATACACATCCTCAAATTCAATCTCAAAGTCTTCCATCATATTGACCAAAAAATTTAAATGTTGATCGCCAGTGATAACATTATTCCCTTGAAATTTAGGCAGTCTATTTCTAACATCTTGTGGCACTACTTTTGGATAACTAGCCATACCTCTAAAATCTATAGGACCAAAAGTATTGACAAAAAATGAAGGTCTGAGTGGGGGTTGGGCCATATTTTTTTGAGGGGGTGATCTTACATGAGAAAAAAAAGATGAGGAATAAGGGGTGTTTGGAACACAAAAGTATAATTTTCAAAATGAATGTCTTTTAAAGACTCCGTGTCATGGAAAACCTTATCAAATTTGGAAAATACAGGGACAATCTTAGAAGCACAATTATCAGACACAAATGAAGGCCCCTCTCCAGTTGGAGAATTCAATTCTATATAAATATTACCTTATTCAAAATCACTTGAAGAAAAATGGTAATCCTCAACTGCAGGTTGATCACTTTCCATAATGGATAACTCTTTTGTTGATTCCCGATCTCCAACTATTTTTCAGACTCTTTTTCCTTTTGAATTCATCTTTCCTAGTTCTAGAAATAAATTTCTAGTAGGGTCTTTAGTGAAGAAAGATCTTCTTCCTTCCATCTTTGCAAATATAAGTGACATATTTCACTTAATATAGGTTAAGGCACTGGTATGTATCAAAATTTAAATTAACATGGAGTCGCCACTAAGGATTTTCACCTTAGTTATGCAAATGCACTATAAATAACTTGTCAAATATCTATCAACACTTAATTCCTACAAAGCTTAGTAGATCTGACCTTCCTTTACTAGTATTTATCATTGATGATATAAATTTAGTGCAATAACCACTAGAAACTAGAAATATTACACACAAAACTTATAACTTCACACAATTCTTACAAATCTGAACACAATATGATGTTTAAAAAATGTATTTGGACTTAGAGCATGTAAGAAATATTGCCAGGGGAAAATATAAGAATTCATTTGAAGATCCCCAGCAAAGATGCCAAAAATGGTGTTGGTATCCAAATTGATTCTCCATTGGAAGTCGAGATGAATCATAGATTTAACAAGACACTTAGAGACAGACAAATCATAAGTAGTTTTGTAGCAATGGAATGCATTCCACTAGCTCTTTGTCACTCGGGTGATGGAGAAATGGATAACACCATATAAGATGATTTGATCTATCCTTACTACTTTAGGTCATGCCTTTTGACCAGGGTAAGAGGACCCGTTTTGTAACCTATGTTGGTGAAGGTCATGAAGAGATCCTTTTTTGCACAATTTGTAGGGGAACCTTGAGAAAATATGATCAATACACCACAATTTAACTCTCACGAGTTGTCACTTCTAAAGAGTGGAGATATTTTCTGAACACGGTTCAAGTTACTAAAGACACTTAAAACCTACTTGCTTTTGTATATTTTGGCAGTAGAATTTGTTCATTTGTGGATATACAACACAAACAGGGGTATTTCGGGAAGGATTTATGGTTATTTGAATTTTTTGGTGGGAGATTAAACAAGATGAAGTTGATTTCACCAGATCTTTGAGAACCTTTATAGAAATTGGACAACTTAACAACATAAAGCTTCAAAATAGCCAAAATATTCCTTCAACCAAAAGGTGTGCATCCATGGAGGCCCAGATCTACATGGTTTCACACAATCTTTGTGAATTCAACATGAATGCTTGAGCTAAAGACTCAATTAAGCATTAAAGACCCCTGGTTCCTCATGCCTAAGATACACTCAAAGGCTTACAGAAAATCTTTATCAACAAGATGAAAGTAAAGTGATTTTAAATTGTTTATCTCATTACAGGATGAAGGCTCTTCTCTTAATGAAATTGCAAATGTCACTAAAATATCACATGGATGAGGTCCTGTGTGATTTGTAGGGATTTTAACATAATATTTCAATAGGAACATTAAAACCATTTGAATATATTCTGAAATAAAAGCAGATAATTTTTCTAAAGATCAACACAAATTAACTTGAGATCTATTAGATTTATCTACAGGGGAAAGTTTCGTGACCAGTATCAAAGCTTGTCAATGGCTATACACTTGCAACCATCTTGATGTGATCAAATCTAAAACACAAGAGATTAACAGGTTTCTCAGATGGTCTCTTAGAAGATGGATTTTCTCAAATTTTTTGTAAGAATTAAACCCCCGACCTTTTGTAAGAGTATTCTCATTGCATTTATACAATTAACTTGCTCACTCATCCCAAATTTCCCCCCCAAAAAGAAGGATATTCGAAGGATCCTTTTTTTTTTACCAATTTGTCTCAAACAGTGATGTTTAACAAATTCACAACCGAAGCTGCCAGGTGGGAAAATCATGAACTGATAACGTTTCTCAGACATTCGACTAATGATTTGGATGTAATGCCACAACCTTTTAATAGTCCTTATAATCATTCTTTTATTCTGTCATGTGAGAAATCACGTTTTTAATCATTTTTAGGTGGCTCTTTATAGATGGATCTGACAAACAATCCTTTTCTCCCTCGAGAAAACACCTCTAGAAATGAGTGCCCTCATATGGATGCTTGCAATTGTGCCTCTTAGAAATGAATTTCCACGCATGGATTATTCCACATACCTGCATTGTGAGTCCAAGTTGGCCAAGTGAAAAGAGGAGTCAGCGGAAACCTCCACGTGTTTCCATGGAGCAACTTTAAAGATGAAGTTTAGAGGTGGGACCTCAAATGAGCACAAGCTCTCCATGTGCCCTGGGCCTAAGAAAATTTCCCTTTGGCATTTGAAAAAGTCTCAGTATAAAAATGAGCTAGTGGAGGCCTCCATGTGTCTCTTTGGCACACTTTTGATATGGTGCCCAAAAGAGGAGACCCTAAACAAGCACAGACTCACCACGTGTCTAAGCCTGGTAAATTTGTTGAAATAATTCAAGGACCAATGGAAGACTCCACGTGCCTAGGGTCTGAGAAAGTTTTGTTAGTTGTTGAAAAGTCTAAGTATGGGAAAGATCCAATGGAATCCTCCACATGTCCCTTCGGCACTTTTTCAAAAGTAAAGTACAGGGGCATATCCCCAAACAGGCATGGGCCCTCCACATGTCCCAGGCCTTAGAAAGTTGCTTGAAAATTTTAAGTATAGAGAGGATCCAGCGGAAGCCTCCACATGTCTCCTTGGTGCAACTACTGAGGTAGGACCCAGAGGCAGATCCTCAAATGAGCGTTGGACCTCTATGTTTCCAAGCTTTGAGTTGAATCTAGCCTTAGAGTTTTAAAATGCCCTAGTGACCCGGCTTTCCACTTCTAACTTTTAATGTGGGACCCAACGGAGTTGCGGGTTATTTCATAACTTTGTTCCCTTGTACAAAGAGGAAAAAAACTTCAAAATGTTCCATCGACCCGCTTCCTCGCTTGTAGCTTGAAAAAATGCCACATGTCCTCCTTCAGGGTCAAATTAAGACTTTTTCCTTTCCACTTCATGTTTGTTGATTAACCAATTAGATGCTATCGGGGATGTGGGGCCAATTTGGTATTTTTTACAAATATGAAAAAAGTGGCAAGTTTCACCAAAAAGACCTGCCAGGCCACATCCAATCAGAAAGGACCATGTTTCCATGGATATTGGGACAAAAATTGATAGGGAAAACATGATTGTGGAAAAACAAAAGGAAGGGGAAAATTCAAATACACACCCAAATTACAAATTCTTTCTCATGGACATGGAAACGGAAAACAGTATCTAGACTCAATGTGATCCTATACCAAAGGAAAGTACTGACCATGGCAACCAAATGAAGGAAACAAATTTCACGCATCGATACAGGGAGAGAGAGAGAGAGAGAACTTTAAACCATGCCGACTGCGACATTTTTGAACCAACATAATGTATGAGAGTAGTAAAGTTAGATGCCCCTAGGATCCTCGGTGGTACTGGTAAAAGGTAAAGTGCTAAGCATCATTGCAATGTGTAAGAACTTGTAAGATATTTACATTCACTGCAAAATACCAAGTGAACACATATGTGTATATATAGAAATATTATGACATATTAATAATTTGTCTAGCATGGTAAATAAAACATAACATGTAAGTAGAAGAATGTAGAAAGAGTACATGCAACTAAGATATATAAATGCAATGTATGAGTATGATGGAATGGAATGCAAAGTGTGAAGGTGGAAGGAGTAGCGTGCCCCCCAGTGGATGTCTATGAAATGAAGTCCAGTTCTAAATGCCCACTCAAAAGTCAAGAATGAATCATAGAAAAAGAGTATGTCATCGAGGAATGGTTTGAGAATGTATGCTGCAAAGATAGATCATGAAGCATAGAGTGTGAAGATTGAATTATGCAAGGTTCATTTCAGATTTAAACCATAAGCATTCAAGTATGAACCATGGAACTAGAGTACGTCATAGGGTAATGGTTTGAGAATTTATGCTAGAAAGATAGATCATGAAGTATAGAGCATGAAGAGTTAATTATATGAGGTTCATTTCAGATTTAGACCCTCAAAATTAAAGTATGAATTTTGGAGCTAGAGTACATCATAAGGTAATGATGATACAATGCGTTCATCAAATGGTTTGAAAGTGTTTAGATAGATTAATCACGATGCATAGAGTGAAAGAGTGGAGTAATAGATATTAGAAAGAAGTGATGGTGGTTGGTAAGGGGAAGAAAATGTGATGTCCCACAAGAGTGTGAGGAAGATTAGGTTATCTGATGATAGTGAAGGGAAAGGGCCCTCCACCATGTCCAAGGAGATAAATCCATGTGACGATGCATTAAGATCGGTTGAGTGGGAGGGTAAATATGTGCATGTGAAGGAGACCTATGTCGTAATGGCGGTGGTTAACACTTATGTGAATGGGCTTCCTAAGTAGGTGTCTTAGGCCAACGAGGTGGAATATTGGGTCAAAGATGACAACAGGGTTGTAAAGTAGGTCATGTATAAATAAGAGAACTAGGTGTAGAGAGTTCTTTATATTTGAGAGGCCTAGGAAGCCTAGATGCGGTGATAGTTGTAAAAATATAATCTAGATTAGGTTTTGGAAATGGTGTGCATGGTGGAATGCCTTTGAGAGTGATATTTTTTTATTCTAAATGAACTTAAGAAAAAAATGATTCATGAAAGGGATGGCTTGTGTGGCACGGAGAAAAGAGAGACCTAAGAACATGTCACATCCTTTGATTGAAGATGTCACAAAAAATGGCACAAGCATGGTAAGATGGAAAAAAGTAACAGGAACCCTATTGTAGCCGAAAGAATTAGGAATCAGATATGTGATATCAGATAGTAGACATGTGATAGCCATGAGAAGTGCAATTGAGCATACACTGATATTAGGGGTTAAATTTGATGGCCAACCCTACCCATCAAGAAATTTTTTTGCGAGGGTTTTGTAAGTAACATCACCTTGCACATGGTGTTTATTTTTTACTTTTGACTTTCATTATTTATATTAAATATCAACATTTATATTTTCACATAATAACACTATATGAAATAGAGATATTGTAGAAAAAATTGAAATCCTATTCTATTTTAAATATATATTAAGTATCTATGAAACACTAATATGTCGTAATATTGTGGATGCATTTCATTAAAGCTCATAATAATCAAACAAAATAATCTAGATAAAATACATAGCCTAATTTAGTATTAAAAATTAAATTTTCAATATAATTGTTATAATAAAAATAGTATACATAAATCAAGAATTGAGTTTTAAAAAATTAAATGATACTTGATGAAAGATAATATATTCTTTTCTAATAGTGAAGTCAATTAACGCAACACATTTAAAAACACATAGATGGGCTTCACTATCATGTCATCCTCAATGCAGATTAATGTATATTCAAAATAATGAAATGTATAATATCATTTTTTAATTAAGAAAACATTTGTAAAAAGGTATTATAGAATCCTCAATACACACTAATATATATTTGAAAAATATATTATTTATATCATAGATATTTTCAAAAAAAAAATTATATCATGGATTCACCACTTTTTTCTTGAGAAAGTACCCTTGAACAATACACAAGTAGTGTAAAAAAATTTTCTAGTGTTCATTGGCTCATACAAAACACCCCATCATTACAAATATGTCAACATAAAACATTCTAATATACTTCAAATCCTTCTTTATTTTTCATCTTACACAATTTTATAAGCTCTATTCTAGTCCACCTTTGATACATGAAGTCCTATCAATGAAATTTGCATAAAGGCATCTAATGTTTCCAATAATATTTTTTTTCTTCTTATATATTTTATTATATTTTGTCTTGAAAATCCTCTCTCACATTCAACTATACTTTCTGGAATGGTAAGCATTACTTGCCATACTTTTGTCATGTTTGGAAATCTTGTATGCAAATTTGTGGCACGAAAAAACCCTCCAAGTCTCCTTCATATGGAATCCTTGAAAACGAAAGTGAATAATATCAACAAAAACTATACAACTCTTTTGAAAAACCTTCAAAATTAAAAAAGGATTTTCTTCCCCCTCACACAAAGTATGTTGCAAGTGTTCAAAATTTTTAAGAAGTCATTACTTTGAATTTTCTTCTCTAGTACATGTATCCTCTAAATAATGAAAAGTGATAAATAAATTTATAGAATTGAAAAATGAAAGATCTAGGAATATTTCATTTAAACAATATACAAGTTTTTGAACTTATTCTTTTGCAACTTTTTTACAAATCTCTAGTGATCCATCAATGCAAGGCTTCAATGTTTGATTTAGTGCATCAACATTATCATCACACACATTTGGAATTTCTACATGTCGCAGTTCATGCAAATGAATGTGTCTATCTTTATCATTAATATCTAAATACCCATATTTAGAGGTCTCTACAAATTTAGACAAGTAACGTGTGTCATTTGTAAAGTTTTTAATCCTTATAAACCACCTACTCAAAGTTTGTATGGTAGAATATATGGTTGCCCCTAAAGATTTAACATCCACATTATCCTATTGAAATTTTTTATTCAGCTTGTTTAGCTCACACAATACATTGTAAGCATATGTAAGAAAAATTGTACTGAGAAGATCCTAGCCTTATAATACCATAAGTCTCTCTTATCACTTTTCCACAAATTCAACAATGGAGGCATCATTGCAATAATACTTTCAATAACCTATCCTTATGAGATCCATCTAAACCCATGAATTTTAAGAGATTGAAGTGTTTCAAGTTGCACGAGTTCCTCAAGAGAAATCATTCCTTATGTATTTTAGTAGAATTTTGTACCTAACAATATACCTTATTTTCCAACTTCTCAACAAACAACAATTCAAGTTATTTTTTAGCAGCATCTGATACAACTAAAGCCTCATAATGATAAATGCAATGAATTCCTATAAGATTTTAAGAACATTTATGTAAAAGAGTAACAGTTCCATTTTCACTCCCCATCATTGATGAAGCAACATCTGTAGAAAGTAAAATCCATATTTTCTTTGAAATGACCCTTTCTTTTTTCAAAACATAGAATGCATCTATACAGTTTTACCTCCTCCATCACACACATTTATGAGCTTCAAGAATTTTGAAGTTGGTGGGCCCAACCCTTTTGATTCTAGAAAAGTAGCAAAAACCACAAGGTGTTTCTCCAAGCTTCGATCAATAATTTCATCCAACATTAAACAAAACAATGGACTATCTAACATTTTTGCACTTTGTCTCTCTTCAAGATACGTATATATGGAAAATAGGAAACCATTTGCAACCATATGATTTTTATATGATCTGTAATCCTTTTTTTGGTGTTTCTACGTACATTTCAAGAGAGAAACAGGACTCATATTTTGAGAGGGATAAGTCTTCTTGCACTACCTAATAAACTAATTTCATGGTTTTGATTATTATTTCCTTATTGGTGTTATCAATGTTTGCAATGTGTTCTAGAATTGTTTTTTCATTCCCTTCATTTCCACATATTCATTTTACTTGTGAATTTTTTTGGTTATTTTATTTATCATGAGTAACTATTGCATCATTTTGCAAAGTAGTACAACCAACTTTGATTCCCCATTGTCCAATATACTTGTGCTCTTCATAATATATACATTTCATGGTTGTTTTCCCTTTATGCATTGCAAAAATTAACCAGTTGAATTCACTTTTCATTCATCTCTATATCCTCTTATTACTCTACCCTTGTTTTATTTTGCATTGAAAATTGCTCTCCTTCAAATGCCTCATCATACTCATAATAATATCCTAATATATTTAAGTATTCATTTAAATCAAACTTATGATCATCTCTTGATGAATCTTGTGATGTGTTTGATCATGATTTTTTTTATTGAAGATTGATTATTTTTTCTTTGAGACATTTTAATATATACTGTACCTATAAAACCCCCCAAAAAAATAGATTTGTTAGATGGCTGTTGATTTCATATCGACTTCTTATTGATTCTGGACTGTAAGCTAGTTGACTTCTGTATGATTTTTCTTAGTTGTGGAGTTGTTGTCTTTGTGTTGATAGCTTGCCCTATTTTTGGTTATAGCTTACTATTTTTGTGTTGTTTTGGTTTGGTTTCTTTCCCCATATTTGTTTTTGTTCTGATCTTTGATTGTAAATATGGGCATTGGTCTCTTTGTACCTGTGTAGGATCCCAGTCAAAAAACCTTTACCCTTAATAAAAAATAATAATTAGATATAAACTTCGATAACTTAGGAAAAATAGTAATATAATAATATCAACAACAAAGTGATAGATTATTAATTGAACATATGACACAAATATGTAAATAGTACTACAAATTTGAGTATAGTAGAATATGTTGGATCACCAATTTTTTTTCAAAAAACTATGATGTAATGACATGACCTTTCAATGCTTTAAATCTTTAATGGAATATATGTTTAGCATCTTAAACTCAGGTAATACTAGTTAGGATTATATTCTCTTATACATACAATTTTTAAGTGTTCCTTCCGTGAAAAATTAGAAGCTACGAATTAATATTAGAATCATGGAAGAAATATTAATCTATAAAGGTATACTCACTATGTTTTTGTAATATATTAATTAGTGAAAGAGTTACGTAGGAACAAGGAAGTTATTAACTAGCTAAAACCCGCTTTCTTATTATTCATTCCAAATAAGGAAAAATCTAGTTACTTGAATACATATAGGTTTATATGTTTATGTAATGTACTATATAAAAATCTATATTCATGGCTAACTAGAAGAAAAAAAATATTAACTCACTTGAGATGGGTTTGTAGCTGTCAGGAAAATTTTAGATGTAATTATGATTTCACATGAATTTATCAGTTCATTTATTTCATAAAATCATAGTAGTATGTTAATCATTAATACTAGTGTCAGTTAAACAATTTCAGAGAACAAGTGAAGAAATCATGGACAATGTTGTATATTTCAAAGTTAAATGAAAAAGCAAAAATACATACATCATCTGGAATTTTGAAACTTTAACAAGAAGAAACTCAATTTCTACACGAAAAAATTATATATTTGAATACTTACCACATACACAACGATGTAAACTTTAGTAGGCGTTTAACAATCGTATCTACTGACTTAAAACAAAAAATGGAACATTTAAGTTAAATTCACATTAATTATTTAAAAAACCCTAACAAAAGCATGAATTGCATCAATGCCCTAAATAAATAAGAAAAAAACCACAAATTCATACACGTGAGGTCGATGTCTTCATTGTTTTCTTTTACAAATAAAAATTTAGGAAAATATTTGAAATGTTGCAGTAATAATATTTAACAAGAAACATTTGTAGACACTCAAATTACTACAACTTCACTCTATCACATACTTCAAAACCATCCAAACCAAATCACAAATATACTTCAAATAAATTACCAACCAAAAATTCATACAAAAATTGAAACCTAAAAAAACAATTCCATTTGTTCACGAAAATCATAGTAGTCGTGCTTTGGGGTGAATTTCCTATCAGTAGAGGCTTGGAAATTTAAATTAGAAAACACTTAAAAAATGTGTAAAAAAAAAATTACTTTTTCTTACACGGAATTATGTTGTTCAAAAAATTGATGTTTATCTCCCTGCTCATCTCTAACTTGGCGGTTGACACTTCATCTGATGAGGCTGCAAATTTAACCCCTACACGTCGTAATTTCCTTCACTTCAATATTCATCTTTGTGATGAACAATGAATTTAACTCCTATGGCTGCCTTTATAATATATATGATGTGGAAACATGCACAAAGTCTAAGCCCACTACCCATCTATTCAGTTGGTACTAATAGGTCAAAAATATTTTTGAATATTCAAAAAAGTGGAGTATTTAATATGATCCATTGATCACTGAATATGGCTATGGGTAAAGTGTATAAAATATTATATATGTTGGACAGTGGAAGTTGGAATTAGAAGTTTTGAAATTAAAATTCAAATCTGCGAGTCTCATTTCTAGATTTAATTCAACATCATTAATGTTGGTGTAAGATAAAAGTGAAGTTAGTCACCCCTTATAATTTGTAGGATTTGTTGAAGTGAAAGCCTACTAGTGCCTAGTCGGTCATTTATTGATAGTCTAGCAACTGCAATCCCAATCCCGCACACTATGCAATTTACAAATTACAAAAAAATATTATGTGTACAACAATAGACTGATAAATGTATCGATTTTCCATTCCCCGAAGCTCATTCCTACAACCCTATGACACATGCTATTAATACATATATAGTATAATCTATTATTCATAATATTAACAATGAAATATATTAAAAATATAAAAATGGTTGATTTTTAAATCCTAACATCAATATGAGAGGGTCTAAAAAAGAACTCCCATCCTTGGTGTAGTTCCCACCTCTTTCTGACATCATTTAATTTGCTGAATTATTTCATTTGCTATATTTGAGATATTGATTTAGCACCATTTTTATATTATGTGGTTCATTATGGAATTTTTGGTGACACATGTGATTGTTTAGGACACATGGTGCCTATTTGGTATTATGATCATCATTTTAGTTTACTTGCACCTATATGGTTATGGATACTAGTAGGACATGATGCAGTTAGTTTATCTAATATAGGATGGATGGATACTGATGTTGTTGTGTACATTGATATCATTGGTTGATAATGGTAAATTGGATTTTATCATGTGATAACCTAGATGGATCTTATATCTTAATTTACTATGGATGTATTTTGTTAGAGTATATTCATCTCATTCTGATATCGATTGTTGTATAGATTAGAATGAATATGCATGATTGGTTTAATTATCGATATATTGTTATTGTTCTCTAATTTATTGTATCGAGTAGGTATGTTGAATGTGTGAATTGAGTATGAAAATTTTAGGTCACACAGGAGAATGTGGTGTTTAGAGTTACATAAGCGGATGAGTGGGCCAAGTCCTTTAGCCATACAAGATCCATATGTAACATTGTCTGTATGTGGCGTATTCATGTTTGGACACCATTGGTGATTCTTAATTTATCTATGTTAATTTTAATTTGTTTAAGCCTTGAGATAAGTTAGATTAAGGATGTAATGGTCTTCACATGAATTAGTCATGTTATTATGTTAGTAATCATGTTGTTAGTGGTTTAGGACAACCTAATCATCATTTTTTTGGGCCCTACCACCTCTTCCTTTGATCCACTTTACCTAATATCGAATTTATGATAAATGTGGCATTTGTACGGGGCCCTTTTCACATGGGGGTCTCCTTTACACTAAAATGGACCTCTTTGACCCTACTTATGGGTAGGGGGGCCTATTTTCAAGGTCAAATGGGATTTTCCCTCACATATTACCCCTCTCTTGTCACCATCTTGTAATTATGTTTTACTTTGGAGCTTTCTCACAAGTTTAAGTAAGTTGGCTTGTTGTATTTTTGGGAAATTTCGTAGTTTTCTTCCTAAATGTGTTTCTTTTATGCTTATTGGGATTTTTGAATATTTTTGTTGGAGTATGAGATAGGTGACACATTTCACCCTCTCATTTGTGAGGATGGGAATTTTATTATTCTTTATTTACCTCCTCATGGAGAGGGGTATGGAATTTTTCTTCTGATTTTTACTACGAGAGTTGGAAAGAAAGTGGATCTAGGAGCTAGGTGCTTGAAGTGCATGGATTATTATTGAAGTTGGATAGCTTGATTTTTGATGTAGGTATTCATACCTATTGTTTTGGTTTCTATGGTATAATGTAAAAAAGAAAAATGGTTGTTTGAATATTATATGCTTGCATGTTGTTATGGGTTTCATTATAAATCTTGTTGGCTTACATTTTATCCATCCATCTTATTTGAGGTGGATTTTTGAATTGTAGGGG
Source organism: Taxus chinensis (assembly GCA_019776745.2). Lineage (NCBI taxonomy): Eukaryota > Viridiplantae > Streptophyta > Pinopsida > Cupressales > Taxaceae > Taxus > Taxus chinensis. The sequence goes on along the minus strand of CM034153.1, from coordinate 200,505,571 downwards.
AAGAGGAAGGAATACCCCCTCTTACACCACAGGGATTTATGGGTAATCCATGATGGTCTATTCTATTATTTCCTCCCCTCATATGGTTTGAACCTCATCTTCCATCCTTGTGAAGGAAACCATCTCATGGTTGAAAATGGTTTGAAAATCCTTACAAGGAGGAGGCTTAGAGTTTGGGATGGAGTGATAAGGTGGGATGTGTGATAATTTATGGAGATTATTTTAGTTTTCCTATGGTTGGATCACAATATGTCTTATAATGTGCTCCTTGCCACACTTCCCCATTTGAGGAAACATGGATTTATCCTCTTGTGATTTGGTTTTTGGTGGTGGTTTCTTTGTATTGGAGTATGTATGTGTGTGTTTGTCACCCATTTGTCTTCCCCATACTTGTGAAATTTTGAGGCATTCATTCTCCCTCACCCATCGGATTGGAGGGAGGCTAGCATGTCCTCGATTTGGTGGAGATGGCATGTGATGATGCCATTTAGTTGGGAGGAAACCGAGCCTCTTTCTCTTGTGCATTGAAGACTTTCATATGGATTGGAAGCTTGGAAAATTATTTGGATAATGAAGGAAAAATGCGCCAACGTGGTGTTACATTTGACACCCATTTAGACTTCTTTTATCAATATTATATAGGATTTGCTCCCCATAGCACCACATTGCTTCCGGTCCATTTCTTGATCGGGTGCCATGTTTTATTTGAAATGCTTACTGAGATGCTCGTTTCACCCCTTAAAAATATATAAGAAAGGGGATAATCCCATTCATTCGAACACATCCATAGCCTCAGATTTAACATCATTGATATCCCAAGGCTCAGTGCGAACCAAATCTTCCCCCATATTCTTATTAACAACCAGGCTATCATGAAGAAAAACTCTCTATTTTATGGTAAATAGAACTGACCAAACAACTGCAATACCAATACACCAACTATAAACATAAATGACAAATTCCTAGAGAGGAGTAAATGTGCATTAACACCCCCTTTGTAGTTATAAATGCCAACGATGCTTGAGTTACAAGAACATTAACATCCCCATAATAGTTATAAACCTAGATTCCAATAGAGGAATAAACCTGGATTGCAAGAACAACATCCCTTTAATAGTTATAGATTTATGATGAAATTCATCACTAACCCCATGCATCACCTTCTGCCATCCTTGCGTACCTTGAAATAAGGGACATGAAATCACTACAAATATTTTCCATGCACACTTAACACTTTAAATGAAAATTAAAATTCTCGTACTCCCCTTGTCAGAAGGATATATTTTTGTAATTAAATATAGATATGAAATAACTTAAAATTCCTTTTTTAAATGTAGAATTATGGTAAATCATTTTAAGAAGTATTTGAATTTCATTGTAATACTACTCGTCACGCTAGAATCCCAAATTTACATAATAATTCATTGTAAATTAAAATTGTTTTGACGATATCTATGAACATATTGATCATTGAATTACCTGACAATTTTCAATTCTTTATATACCTTAAACCAATGTGAACATTTTTTGCAGTGGACATTTTGAAGTCGAGAGGATAATATGAGCTTAAAAATAAACGTAAGAGAGTTAATACTTTTTTTATATATTAATATATCTATTATCATTTAAATTATTTACTGTATTATAAATTTCCTATAGGTAATCACACATATTATACATATAAACATTATTAAGATAGTTAGGAACATTATACAGTAACTTGTCAAATAAATTTAGGGACAAATTACATAATTTTATTTTTTAAATAGTTAAACACTTTTGACTGGAGCTATGAACTGGAGAGTTGATGGGTCCCCACCCTACAAGTATCCTACATTTTTATTAATGAAAGGATACAAAAAAAAATGAGTACGAAAGATAACGAGGCCAACATCTAACATGAATAATTAGGCATGCAAAAAGCATAGAGTTGTGAATAAAAAAAAAGTGGGAATGATAGAGAAACCCTAGTGTTCCACCCAGCAAAGCATTGCAATAATCTTGACAAAGGAAAAGTATGTTCCAGTTCAACAAACTTCAAGTACACCACATGATGGGGAAGGGGATGGGTAGACTTTGTAAGTGCGATCAGGTCTAGGGATGACACACAAAAGATAATCACCCCATTAGATCAACAGATGCTTTGAACAAAGTCAAAAAATTGATGTAGAACCTAAATTTTCAATTGTAGGGCATCAAAAATCCTACTGTCAACCCAAAATGGTGATGGAAAAGGATTCAAATTTATAAATATATAAAGAAGGCATACTTCTGCCAGAGCTTCAATCAAACCCACATGATGTTCTAGGTAAATTAAATAGGACGTGAATGCCATGACCACTGCTTTATCTGCACAAATCACCAAGAAATTAAACACGAATAATCTTGTAATCTCAGAGTTTAGATGATCTCTCCCCATGCTCTAGAGATAATCCACATTGAGGAAATTCAAAATTACAATCATAACATTTGTGGAGTATATGTATAAGACATTGCGAAGATGAATGTAAGACACAATAGAGAGGAAAAATGTTTTTGGATTCTTACTGTGCAAGAGGATGAAATGAACATACTTAGATTCCATGAAGGGTAAGGGTAAAAAAATAAACCAAAATGTGAGAAAACGAGAGAGGACATGCAAAAAAATAACCTAATTAAATAGTCCCTCAACTCATGGATGGCGTGATCAACATTTTCCCATGCATTAGATAGATTATTTGATGAAAAGGATCTTATATTATATTAAATACAACATGATATAGGATTTTCTCAACAAAATAAGTGGGTGATATGAGAGAAATTACCAAAGCCAGAAGAACACTAGGCCAAGCCTAATAAAACAACAAAGCAACAACTATAGGTAGGTATGAGGAACACCAAAAATAAAGTCTAGATTATGAATAAAATCTACCCCTAATTGATAAACACACAAATGTATATAAAATGACATTACTAGAGATAGCCACGCACATTATACAGAAATGTGTTATCAATTAAATGTACCACACCACCCTCGGAAGCCATCTAGGAAAGACAAAACATCTCCAAAAGATTTTCAATAATTGGCCTTGGATCCCGATAGACAGGGGTGCTCCACCAAGATTTCTTCTAAGGAGATACCTGTAAAGTTCATCGAGGGTTCTTAGTTGGAACAAATGCATAACTAGGAACCCACTCGTAGCACTAGAGAGTGTTCTCGTTAAGATGTGCTTTGGCCACTTTTCGGATGTTGGTGGTAGTGGTGTGAACCACCTTCTTGCAGTACTTGTTGAACTTGTATTCCACAATCTTCTTCACACCTTTTTTTTTGGCCCAATGATATTCGGCAGTAGTTGATGAAAATATAGGTCTTCATTATCTCCCTCTTTAAGTTTCCCCCATCACACACTTCCAAACGACATCATTGTTTCTGTTTTATACTAGCTAGTGGCAGCTAGGATCTATTTGTTGCTTTGGAATAACATTTTTAACAAATTTAAAATGTCATTAACATTATGTTTTAAAACATATAATATGTTCCTCTAAAGATTGCAATATGTTACACTTGTCTCATTCTCCTTAGTCACTCAAGTTGTTTTTTATCGCAGTAAAACCCTATAAATAAAAATAAGAATACTTATGCTCACGTAAACTTCTTATCAAGGTTTCCAAGTTAATATTTTTATTATTTGAGGTGAATGAGGGATCCATATTCTCTATTCCACAAATCTTGGACAATTTAGGGTTACAGTCCCGTCAACTCTTCATATTTTATTTAGATTCAAGTGAATTTAACTAGTAAATTACTATTACAAATAAAATTAAAAAATGTGTTCATTAAAGTGGATACCTGTTAAATGTAATCAATAGAGTATAATCTCTTTTTAGAGTGAAAATGTATGATATTGTAGGGGAATTCAATCTCTGCATGCATGTCAACATTTGAGACACTCTCTTATGAGAACATATTTCTTAGAAGAACAAAGAAATCAAATCAAATCCTTTGTATCATCATTTACATTAAAAATGGTGGAAGACATCAAACAATACATAACTTCAACATCTTGCATTGTCTTAAGGGGTAAAAAAAGTAGAATATAAATCTTCTAGAAAAATACCATAGGAGTGTCCCATTCAACTCTGGGAATAAAATTATCATAAGAATAATAATTGATAAAATTGATAGCTCTCTGTGCATCCTCCATGTTGAAAAAATTAACAAAACCAAACACCCTACTAACCCCCATCTTCTGATCCATTACCACATAGACACGCATGACGTGTCCAAATGAATTGAAAAGCTTGTGTAAATCATCATTCATTGTGTCCTCGGACACATTGGTAACTCGATTAGAAATTTCATCATTTTTGTGGCACATGGTGTCACCGGATTGGTCCACGACACCCCTACGACTGTCAGGTACGTAGGTTAAATAGTAGCAGAAGAAGTGACAGTACCACCATCATTGTTTCCACTTGTGGTGGGACCCTCAGCAGCCTTATTCATTGTTAAGGTGTCTGTGGCATTGATGGTGGCAAGATCCTTGTAATTCAATTTTGATGTTTAGTGATTTCCCTTCTTACTACAGATACGAAAAACCATGGGCAATGCACCATCTTTGGATCCAGCTAGGACGAACAACGCATCTCTACCATATTTTGAATCATGAACCTTGGATCCTGACGGGGATGGGTGCTCCAGTAGGATTTCTTCTAAGGAGATGCCTTTAAATTTTAGTGAGGGTTCTTAGTGGGAAGAAACACCAAACTTTTTCCACTCTCGACGCTAGAGAATGTGCTTGTTAAGGTGCACTTTGGCCACTTTGTGGATGCACGTCGTAGTGGTTTGAACCACCTTCTTTTTGTTCTCATTTAACTTTTATTCCATGATCTTCTTCACTCCATTTTTGTCTGGGCCAATGTTATTCGGTGGTGGCTGATGAAAATATTGGTCTTTGTTATCCTCCTATTTAAGCTCCCCCCATCACACACTATTGGATGTTATCACTATTTTTGTTTTATACTGGCTAGCATACGCTAGGCTTTATTTGTTGCTTTGGAATAATATTTTTAACAGTTTTAAAATGTCATTCCAAACCTTTCTAATATTTTTAAGAAATCTATTTTCATTCTTGGATCATCGATAAATGATTCGTTTTGTCACGATGCAATCTTCCTGTATGATATTGATGCAATATTCCACACAATATTAAACAAAAAATATTTAAAATAGTGATCTGTAAAATAATGAATTGAAAATGTTTAGTTTTATAGGTTGTAGTGGCCGCTAGGCTTTAGTTTTTCTTTGGAACGATGTTTTATCATTTTCAAATTGTCATTAATATTAACATATGAAGATCTATTAAAAATCATTTTATGATTTCAGGGAAGCCTCCATGAATTTACAAATCAATAAACAGAACATGTTTATGTTTTACACAATCTAGCAGTCGCTAGGATTATTTATTGCTCGCGAATAAGGTTCCTATGAATTTCAAAATGTCTTTAAGATTAAACCATGCATATCTGGGAAAAAAATTATTTTTTATTTCAAAGAAGCCAATATCAATTTGTGAAACAAAATTTTAAGCTATGTAGATTTGGGAAAAATCGTTCCTTTATTCATCCATGATCCATGATTGTCTCTTCCCCCAAGTTAGAAAGAAATGTTTTTCTTTCCCAAAAGATTATCGGGAAAAATGATTGTGCACTTCAAATCTTTAAGAACATTAAGGTAGTTATTTTATTCCATAAAAATGCATAATACATTATTAGATTTTTAAGCAAATTATATAATTCAAACCCCAATGGCGCGTTTGAACGTTTTCAATGATCTACACATGTGTTTGTGCTCTCCTGCATCTTTCAACCATGTACATAATTCACTATAGATTTTTGAATCAGTCTTATAGTTTCCATCAAATATCCATTATGTTGGGGTTTTGAGAGTAATTTCTTCTTTGACCTCGTGTGACAATAATATCACGTCATCGATCAAAAGTATATTTTTTCACCTTAGACAGTACCATAAATGTATACTATCTACTGTCTTGTATTTGTTTTGAACTTACATTCTTGGCATCCCCAAATGAACTTGAACTGGGTTTCTCACAACCAACTAATATTTTTGATGAACATGCATTTCACCGTTATTGAATCCATAAATGAAGACCATAAGGAAGTGTCAAAATATTTTGATACAATACTTATCAAGTCAACACTAAACTCTCATTCTAAGTATTCAGTATTCCTGGATCTAAAAATGGAACCATATTACAAGGTATTTTGTTGCCAATTCTAGAAATTCCAGACAACAAACCTTCAAATCCCAAAAATAGTAATTTCCTAGGATTATCAATAGGATCTATAAAAACAACATAGAGTTAATGTAAGCTTCCAAAAGTGATTAAAAACAAGGCAACAAAGTATTTAATTACAACTCAAAAAAACTTAAAAAACTATAATATCATCTAAATCACATTAAAGATATACATACTGCCAACTTTTCAGTTTGTAATCTCAACATATAAAATAAAGAGTGATCATATGACTGTACGAGTGAATATCATTGGATTTTTTTAAAAAATAATAAATAGTTATATATATATATATATATATATATATATATATATATATATATATATATATATTTGCAACCTTTAGATGCCCTCTACAACAATCAAAACTTGACACAGTATCTGTGTTATGTTTCTTTACAAATTGGTCATCAACCACTTATATTTGAAACAATTTTCTTCTTTGGATTTATTCCCCACCATAACATTTTCCAGAGGGTTTTCCTTTAGGTCCATTGTAATCCACACTGTGTCTCTAAGGGCAAAAAAAATACCATCCCTACACCAATTTTTTTAGAGATCTTATTTTCCAATTTCATCTTCTACAGAATAATGTTATTTACCCAAAATAATAAATGGTTTGAATTCAAACACTATTTTTTTTCAAATTCTTAATCATATTTTCAACTTTTATTGAAGAGAGATAGTTAGACCAAAATCCCACTTTCACATTTTGCTACAATTATCTTCAAAATTCCTTGAGTCCACCTCGCAAGTTGAGAGTCTTCTTACCAAACTTGATTTTCAACTCTTTGTAGGATAGATTTTTCTCATAGAGAAAACCCTCCAAATCTAAAATAATTAAATAATCCTTTTGGCCAACTACACAAAAGCAATTTTTTCTCAGTTGTCTGTAATTTAATATTAACCAATTCAAATAATCACAAATTCAGTATGTTAATACTTACTGATTGAGACTCTATCTTGGATTCCCTCACACTCCCCCTCTATAGGTTCTTGTGATGCTCATTCTATTTAAAAAATAGTAATCAATTCAAAATAAATTTTATACAACATGAAACAACTCACTTTTATACAATATTACATGGATGTAGTTGTATATTAGTGACCAGTAGGCATAAAAAATCAATTCTTGGACTATGTTTAGGTTGACAATCTATGATGGGATAAATGACCACTAATAGCCAACTGTATAGAAGTAAAAAAACTTCAATTGTACGCAATTTAAACTAACCAGTAAACCAAATATTTACTGAATTCAAAATAAATCTAATTAAAAGATGTATGTTAGCCACCGCTAGGGTAATACATATTACAAATAAACTATGCTTCTATAGGTTCCTTCAATTATGAGGGTCTTATAAATGGTTTTAGTTATAACTTAATATGACTATTATACCAATTTTCATCTATGAGTTTGTGCGTGATGTGCCAACAACCTCCCCATTTGGCATCAAATCTGAAATAATTGTTTTTTTATTAAAAATATGTACACAATGACAATCGAAAAACATCTTATAGTGATAAATTTATAAAATGAGTATTTCCCACTCACCTTTTATAGATTTATTGGATAGATGATCAGTGACATCTAGGGAAAGAAGTTGAATTTTTTGTGACATATTAAGATCGATGTCGGCTCCTTTGTTTGTATGTGGAGAGAAAGAGACCTTGTCTTCCTCTATTATTTGGTTGCCTGCATAAATATTGTATGTATCAGTTCAATCACATTAAACTAATAGAATGGTTTAAAGTGATCTTAATCAACGTACCTTTTCTCAAATGAAAATAGTAATGCTGTAAAAAATATTCTTGATAATGTGATTCAACAATAAAAAACCGCAAATAGATTTGAGTCAACAAAAGCATCCATTACAACAATTGTATCATACGACACTCTAACCGGAGAAATATCGGAACCAATTGGACTGAACATATGAGACCAAAACCCATAAGATCTCTCGTAAAGAAAAGGATGTGGCTTCCCTCAGAGGCCAATTTTTCTTACAAACACAATTTGCTATGGAAGTTGATGCATCCAATTCAAGGTGATTTCTACTATATCCCCATCATCAACATCACAATCGTGCACATCATTTATTGTGTAGATAAGACACAAGCTCTTAAATTTTCCAATACTGTCATAAAATATATAATTTATTGTGTAGATAAGACACAAGCTCTTTAAATTTTTGCATGTATTTTTTTACAATCTCTCTTAACATTTTCAAAGAATAAATAAGTAAGAGCATAATAACTACACAATTTAGTAGACTAGAGTTGACAACTGTAAGTAGGTCCATTATTGCATTGGAAGTGAGTACACTAGACAAATTATAAAAATCTGCGATCACACATTCAGGATTGAATGGATTAGTTGATTGAATAGAACATAATGTTGCATAGAGTTGGAAGGGATATGCACATTGACAAGTAAAGTCTTCAGTGTCTTCCATCCTTGTTGGAATATTTTCTTCCATTGCAATCATGTATTAGTCTATAATTGTTTTAGATGTCACTGGGAGAAGCTCTGCCACTCCAACATTAATTTTTCTTTTTGCCAGTTTTTCACTTCCTCCAAAATCAAATTTTATTTTTCCTTTATTCTCTTCTCCCAAGAGTACACACAACTGGAGGTAGTGAGAATCATGCAAACAATATTTTTCAAAAATAATTTTTTCATTGAATCCTTGAAATACACGATTACCTGGATATTTAATTTTCATATATTTTAGAAATTTTTCTCTCATCCTTCTATCATCTTTTAATCTTTTGCAGTATCTAAAGTCTCTGCTATGATGCCTACTTCAATAGAGTGAGTTGGCCACAATTTCCCTAATTTCACTTTATCTAGTAGAACTAATATCTCCTCATCTGTCATTCCTCTTACAGGTTTGAAGAAATTCAATGTGAACCTTGTTAATGAATTTGGTTGAAAATTAGTCTTGTTATCCTTTAAAGGAGAACAAGCCAACCCACCAGATTTAAATACCTCAATGTTTGTTGTAAATTTTGTCCATATGTCCTCAGGTAAATATAGAAATGTAATTTTTCAAGAAGGCTCTCTATCTTAGCCACTTTGAAAATAGCAAGATATTGCATCTCGAAACATTGCATTGAAAAAGGAAATAATATATTTACTTTCTGCATATTACAAAATTAATTTTTAAGAACAAACGAGTTAAAATTAAGTTTTGTTACCTTCAAATCATCTAAATTGTAGTTTCCTACTCCAGGCCTCCGAGGATATGTTAGGGATCTCTAAATCATTTGATCCTTACAGAGTACATTAATGAAATTGGTATTAGTCCAATTTTTGTTTAAATCATTTTTCTACTAGAAAATTTCAACAATGACTCTATAATGAGCATGTGAAGACATAATGTGAGCCTTTCTAAACAACATCTTAGTATTTAATATCTTGTATTTACTTTCATCCAAATTATTTTTTGGGCACAAATGGTATGTTGGCCATCAAGAATGTATAATTGCACTTCATCCCTTTTCAAGTCATATGGATCCTTGAGTTGCACAATTTCCTTTGTAGAAGGTAAAAAGGGATGACGCAGTGCATCCCTCAGTGTAGGAATAACATTAATCAACATTGATTAGGTAAGAAGGTCAACATTCTCATCATACACAGGACATAATTGATATTCTAGAGGTGTCAAATGACACCTAGAAACTTCAATTAGAAAAGCATCACCATTGAAAAACAATAATTATTTAGCATTTGAAGTTTCTATTTGCTCAAATATATTGGTCACTTTCTTCAACAACACAGTCGATTTGATATTATTTTTAAGCCCTTGCAACTTTGACTTAGATGGATCTATCTCTAATTTAGAAAAATAATTTCTCTTCAATGTTGTAAATAGCTTTGCTTGTTTCGGTGGAGAAAGAAAATGTTTTCTATTCAAATAATGACAAATAGAAGAGGTATCCTCAGTTCCATACAATTTTTTGAATACCAAATTCATGTTATTATGAAATTCAAGGGCATTTCCAGATCCTATTTTGTTTGACTATATGAACATCACCAAATTCCAACCATATTGAAGACAAGAACATACCTTATTTTCTATAGAATCCTTCATTTCTAGTTTCTTGAACAATGAAACTTTCAAATCCATGTCAAGAATAAGGTACTTATTCACTACGACGTCAATGCATTCAACCCAAATATACAATGTTTGTGTGGAATTTTTTTTGCACCTCATGTAAAAAATGTCAACTCGAAACTTTTAAGTTTATCAGATTGGTCAGGATACAAGTTTGGCTATGTTTGTGTCAACCACCTCGAAAGAAATTATAGATTTTAATTGTTTGGTTTTGTATAGTCTTTGAAGTTGCATTCGGATCAAAACTACAACTTTGTTACAGTTACAGAATGACATGTTGTTGTCCTCTCATAATTTTCCCTCTTTTAAAAGACAAAAAATTGAAAATTTTGAGTTGACACCCTTTAGTAATGTTCTAGTGAAGTGAAAAGTTGAGGAGTTAGTAAAAATTCGTGTTTTTGGGAGTCATTTTAGTGATTTACGGGTCTGTTAGACATTTTTTTCCCTCATGTCCCAAGTCTGTCGGGCTTTCTGTTTCCCGATTAGCTGCATTCCTAGAAAATCCTTTAACTTTTGGTTATGTCAGAACTTTTCGGTCCATATGTTCCAAGTTTGTTGGGGCTTTCTGTTCCCTGATCACCTGTATCAGCTAGATTGGGTCCTTCACGTACTTTTGTCCCATTTTTCCTGAACGCATATGTACCTTCTGTCCCCAATTTCCCCGCATCACATGTATTGGCCAGATCATGTCTTCGCGTCCCTCACATTTCCAAGTTTCTAGACCACTTGTGCTCATTTGGCCTGCTTGACCCGCATCGCCCGTGTCAGCCGGATCACGTCTTCACGTCCCTCATGTCCCAAATGTACCAAAGACCATCCGGGCTAGTTTTTTCCACTCTTCCCAATTCTTATCTTTTTGAGTCAGTGCAATATGAATTTAATGTGCATTTATGACCTTCTCTCTCGTAAATGAATAATTAATGAGACTATCCTCTATGCATTTGACACACTACTCGTTTGCCATCATTTTCTCAAATCCCTGCAATTAAGATCATTTGTTCATGCTCCCATTCCCTTTGCATTTTTTATTGCAAATTTGATCTTTGAAGGCTATTTCTCTATACACTACAAACATGAATATTGAATTCCAGGGTCAAGAATAGGTTTCACCTCTTGAGTCCTCTGTTCCTGAGATCAGGGATAGTGTGTTTCAGCACCTAGATTTTGGGTATTTTTGGAACACATTGACTAGCCCTAATCCTTCCACCATGGCACAAATGATCAATGACAATGGTATTGTAGTATGGGGTGGGCTTCCCTATCTCTATACAATGTGTCGACACCGTGTTCGCATGTAGGGCTCATTTTAACCAGGCACCAAAGAATTGTCTGATGTGTATGGGGAGTTGATTGCCAAATTGGATGCTACTACCATTTATGCTACTGTATGGATTCCAGAAGTTGAAGACTCTATCATTATCACTTAGGCTCAAGCTCAGACTCTATTCAAGCAGGACTGTGATAAATATAAGGCAAGGATAGCAAAATCATGGTTGAAGAACCATAAGAAGGGAGCGTCTCGACTTTCCAAGGTAATATTTAGGGCTGATTTCAATGAAGAGTTATGATTTCATCATTTTTCTAGCTCATGTCATGAGATTACCCTCTACCAATGAATTTCACTTCTAGGATGTACCCTCTCATAAACATTGTCTGCGAAGGTAGTCATAGCATAAATTGGGTAGAAATCATTTGTATAAATTTGACAGAGCAATTGTCTAATGTAAAACAGACTAAGAAGTTCTATATGACTTCTTATCTCATGTATTCCCTAGTAGCATCCCGACAGTGGTTTGGATTCACATATATGGAGGGCTAGAAGGATGAACCCATTTATGCATACTGCCCTCAATTCACCCTTGAAACTAGCAACCACAACTTCAAGAGGGTTAATGATGCCTTTACCATGTATATTGTGAGGCTCTTAAAAGGTGATACTGCTAGGAGATTTTCTGATGAGGCCATGAACCTGATAGCAAAGTATGGAGCTTTCTTCATTCATTTCAGGAGGTTTTCATATATCAGGTTGGCTGGTTATGAAAACACACCTCTCAAGCTCCCCATGTTTTGTAATGACAAGATGGCTCTGATTGAAGTATGCAGGCAATTGGATAAATTAAATAGAACCTACAAGGACAAGAAAATCTCTGGTCTACATTTCCCTATTTCCTTTGGTAACCTACACATGTAAAACAACCTTGGATGCTCAAAATATAGAAAGGGCCCTTTCTCCCATCATTGTTCACTTTTTTAGGCCTAAGACAGGTTTTGATTTGAAGAGGTTCATTGAGAAAAACCTCATAATTAATTATCATCGCAGGTCAGATAGTAAGGACTAATAGGCCGATTGTGTAGATGATTTTGAAGCAAGGTAGAGGCACTATGGTAGATTCTCTTTGCCACTGATAAAGGAGCTCAATCTTCACCAAATTACTAAAGGGTTTTAAGATGATAACGAAGACTTGTTTTCTTATGAATATGAGACATTAATCAAGCATACTCCTTTGGAAGATTTGGATTGGTACAAAAAGGAGAAGGATGACTTGGTTGATATTATGGCCCATATCATTGTAAGAACCAAGGTTTACTTTGATAGAAAGGTTCAAGAGCTTAGGAAGAATCAAAGTGAATCTTCTTATAGAGATACTTCAACACCTAGGAAGGAATCACATACACCCAACATGGAGGTACCTGCATAAACCCCTCCTCCTTCCTCAAATAAAGAACCTGAATCATCTACTCCCTCTTCTTCCACTCAAGTGTACCAAAAGAAGACAAAATAGGTTAAGCAAGAGCCAATTGAGGAGGAACCCCTTTCAGGGAATTCAGAACTACCTTCAGGGCCAGAGAACATTATTGTTCTCAGTGACAGTGGTTACGGTGAAGTACCAGACCCTACAGGAACTTTAAAAGTTACCATAGAAAAAGAGAAGGAAGTGCCTAGCACTGAACCTCCAATTACCACTAATTCCTCTCCTCAAGAAGCTCTAGATGCCTCACTCACATCTCTTCTAGAAGCAAAAATGGTGAATACTTTAAGTGCCATGAGCTCACTTGCTCTTGAACCTCTTGTTCCTTCTTCTTCATCCTCTACTTTTTCATGGGTGCAACCCCTAGTTGATATCAGGAAGAGAAAACCCTCTTCCTGTTTGGTAGGACCAAATTGATGCTGTGATAGCCTTGTTAGGCACTACTCCTCCTCCTCTAGCAAAGAGAGCTAAACCAACTTCAAGAATAGTGACAAATGCTCAAGGCCAATAGTTTTTAGAGGTTGCAAAGCCTAGAGTTGATAAGGTAGAGAAAGATTTATTAGCCTCTGACCTAGAGCTTTCTAGGATTCCAATGGGAGAATCTACTCCTGAGAGTGAGGTACATAACCTCCAGGAAATAGTAACCAAGGTTATTGAGAGAGTGGAGAAGGGGAAATAGACTATAAAACAAGTTGGAAGAACAAAATCAAGTTCTTTCTAGCTTCATCAAGTCATTATTGACTAAAGATAAGGTTTTGGATCCTACTCCACTAGCCACCCTTCTACCCCCTATGATTCTCAGTCAGGATGAACTTTAGAGTATCAAATATATACACATATATTTTACTTATGGAAGGGATATAGAAGCCATGGTCAATGACATGATCATTGCAGGCTTGAACTTTATTGTAGAGGCCTTCAAACTCAATGAGAAGGTGGCCAACTTGCAACAAAAAATCTCCTCCTCTATTGGAACTATGGATAAAGAACTAAAGCTTTGGAGTAGTTACATCATAGATCTTCACCTAATGGAATAGGCTGTTGAAAATATATTGATGGCCAATAAATTTCTTGATGATGTCAAAGATAACTTGTTAAGGTCATGGGTTTTCAGTGTTGAATGGAAAATAAAACTTCTGGAAGAAGCCTTGGGAGAATTGAGAAATAGTTCGCAGAAGGGAGAATCTTTCAAGACTTGTGTTATATCTACCTTTAAGGATATTCACTGTCATATTCATGATGAAACTTTAGGTGTTCCTTTCTCTCTTCAAGAGATTAAAAATTAGTTTAGGGAATTTGTTACAGAAAACTGTTCAAGAAGGAATTAATTACCAAAGAGAAGATAAAGCATATTTTTTCTGTTCAATCTACTATTAAAGAGGCTAATAAAGAATACCTTAAACATACTGAGTTTGATAAGGACATGGAGAAATTTCTAGGTGCTTGGTCTCAAGCCACTGCTAACACATCAGTCCTACGAGGCAAAGAGATAGTTGAAGCATTGAAAAGATTTAGACAATGGATTCTCAAATCAGTGGGCCCTCCTCAGCAATAAGTAGATGTTTTCTCTTCTAGCTTATCCTCTCCTCCTTCTTTTTCTAAAATTGAGCTCATTGTAAACTAATTAAGGATCTTTTGTCAAGCACTTCTTTAATTAACATTTTAGTTAAAAGAAATGGTTATCTAGTGTAACTAATTTGTAAGCTATATAATGAGCTCTCTACACCATTTTCAAGGGCTAGAACTCTGTTTATTTTGAAAGTGTTAAAGAGTAAAAAATCTATCAATACAAGAAGATCTCTCTTTCTATTTCATCTTCTCTTGTTCTTTCATTGCTATTTGTTAAAAGTTATTGGATCATTGGTCTACTTTACTTCAAGAAGCTTTGTATTCTTGTGGATGTCATCTCTAGAAATTTTTGTCTATGAAATAACATCTTGTGGTTTCAAATGCAAATGATTCTGTTCTATATGATTCCCTTATGGCATGAGTAAGGAATTATTTTGTTATCTATATTTCCTGAGAGTGCTATTATGCCCCTTCCTATTCCTTAATTCTTTTATCTTTTTGTATTTGATGATCTGTTTTATCAAACACTTTCATGATATCAGAGTTCCTCACTAAAACTACACATTGTACATTTATAAATAGGTTTTTACCTTTAATAAGGGAACCTCCCCCATTAAAGAGGAGGGACTTTCTATCCCCTGATTGTTTCTTTCAATAAAGTCCTTATTTGACAACCAACACATGCCTCATAGATGCAGCCATTCCATTTTGTTACCCTCGTCAGAACTATACAACAACCATAATTGACCATTGCAATGCCCTAAAGAAGACAGGAAGGGCAACATGTATCAGACATGATGTTCTAAAGTTACAGATAGGTGGTAAGTTTGAAGGACAAGGTACAATTTTACAAGTAGTTTTAATTTACAATAAGTGTCAATAACGTACACTTGATTTTAATTTATTCTATGATTAAGTGAATTATTTAAGTTTTTTGAGTTGTATATGTTCATTCATTATCCATACAAATGAAGAAAATATAAAAATAAAAACATACATCTCATTACATGATAGTAGTTCATTTATTCATGAGGAATAAAAGTACAATGAACCCACATAAGCCGTGGGATGTAAATTATATGAATGTGAAATAAAATAAGAATATACTGAAAATTATAAGAAAATGGAGAGAGAATAAACCCATCATTGCCTGATAGAGTTGGTTCTCTCGTGCTTCTCGTATTGCTTCACTTTTAGCCAATCCATTCTCATCGAAGTTCCCAACAACAAGTGCCTTTGGACATACAATACATAATGTAAGAGCTCCAGGTTTGGTCTATATCCACGTGTTTACAATTTCAAGTAACTAAGTCTTATAAGGAAGGTACATATAAGATACATAAAGGACATATTTAGAGATAAGATTTCTTAGTATAGTTGAATTAGAACAAGGATAGTAAAATGTATAAGAGAATTCCATTTTTAGAAATCTTGACACTAGAGTATTAAATAGATGATTGAAGTACAAATCAATAACATAGTGTAGAGAAATGAATCCAATCATGAAAATCAAAGTAGTTAAAGGATGGTCTCACTGGAGAATCATGTTGCAACAATAGAAATGATAGACATGTTGCAGGTTGATTTGTTCCAATCACAAAGAAGTCAAGGGATGGTCTTACAGGGAGGAGGTTCCTATCAAAAATAGCAAGTCCATATTTTGAAGCCATGAAGGGAACATCAACTTCTTGCATCATAATTGTCAGCACAAGTTGTAGAAGTATAGTTTCTTTTCATATACAGGTCAATTTTCAAGAAAATAAAACATGTTTTCATTTTCATAAATGGTTTTCAACATAATTTTCAGACTATATATGTTACAAAGTTTCCATTAACTACGAGGAATCTCAAATGACAAAAAAAATTGGTATTGATACTACAAACTGTCAAATCGAAAAGGTATATGTTGCTGAATAAAATCATCAAGTACATATTTCAAGTCAAAACAAGTACATCTAGACATGAACAACAACACAGTGAACTTAAAGCAAAGGAATATTCATTACAATATTCAAGGAATAACAACTTGTTCTAGGAATCGAAAGATAGGTATAGCTTCCTGTGATCATTTATCAATCAAGGAAGTACCCTACTATACGTTTTTCAAAGCTTCAAGTCACATAAATCTTACAATGTTTGTTTAGAACAAAATACATGTTGTTACAAATTCCCACAGAGATACATCATTCTTAGCAAAGATGATGCAGTGGCCCTTTAAATCAGTATCTCTAAATACAAAAGATTTAGAACCTATAATAACCATTAGTAGGAATTATTAAACACAAACAAGTGAACAAGAAGAATAGCCCATGAAGCATTGTTCAAATATTCCACAAACATGAAAGAAACTAGAAGTTGAGCAACAAAGAAAAATTATAATATCAACAAATTTTAACAAACTGTTAACCATATTTGGAGCCAAGTATTTCAAAATAGAACTCAGTTAACAGAGAAAAAAATCAAGAGGAAGTTATCAGATCAAATCAAGAAGATACTTTCCAAATCATTTTTTTTAGTATTATGACCATCAAGGAAGCATAATTAAGTAGTCAAATAGTCCATAGAGGTCAAGCCATTCAAGAGAAAAGTTTTAGTGATGGTTACGCAATCAGGTATGTTCCTTTTAAGTATACGCAATAGCCATCAATGGGAATCAATCAACCCTTAAGAGTAAGAACAGAGAAGGTGAGATTTAGACAAAACATTGAAACTCGAAATGGATATAAAAATTTTGAGCCCCCACAAAGAATACCCACATTAGAAAACCATTGAATAATGAAGAATGTAAGAAGATCTTGGCTTATGAATAATTAAAATATGGGTTTTGAAATTTTAGGCCTTACTGAGCTCTGAAACAAAAGGCTCTACTTTCACAAAAAAAAAAAAAAAAAACATTACTACCCAAAAGGAATCTAAAAAAGAGAAATTCATCTCCATTAAAGTAGAATCAAGGCTTAAAACTTCTAGGCCAATATTTTAGATCAAATCTGAAGGGAAAAAAATCACACCCATCTGAGAAAATGAACCATAGCTAAAGCTTGAGAATGATCAAGAATGGTGACCACCCCAGTTTTAATTTTAGGATATTTTAATATAGAATAGACCCAACAAGAAGATGAGGAAACACATCAAAAGAAACAACAATATTTTTAAACTCCATAAAAAATGGTTTGAACTGAAAGATCTAATCTTCAAATAACAGAACCATTTCTTCAAACTAGCTCAGAGTTCAATAGATTATCTAAATAGAGCCAACAGAGAAAAAATGACGGTGAGTTCGCAAGACAACTATTCAATTAACAATACAACTCACAAGATTTCAGAGAATTCTGAGCAGAAAATGAGGGTTTTCTTTCTAAATGGTGTTATAGGGATTTTTTAAATTAAAGAAACCTAGATAATAATGGGTAAAACAAATAAAAAAGATTAAAGTAAAAATCATGCCCAACAAAAATAAGGATGATAGATCTGGATTTATATTGCAATAAGCTCAAAATTTCAAAGTAAAATATGATTACCCACAATACAAAAATGCCGAATCTAGAAATACAAGTCATAAGTGACGGTCGTTCAGGGAACAAAGTAGTGAATCCACCAATATAAAATCCTGGTAATACAAAATCATGTCAAGCATGAACAAAGAACTAAATGGAAAACTTTGAGTTACCATCTTCAACCATAAACATTACAACCAGATCTTAGAGGCAAACAAAGTTGATAATCTCATTGTTTTTAGTCTATCGCCATTAAATAGAGAAAATAATACAAAATATCATACTGTGATTCAGGTAAAAGCACATGCCAAGTCAAATAATCACAAACCCATTAATGGGTATTATTAGATCTAAGTGTTACAACCACTTACCTGATAACAAAAGGTAAACAAATTCACAAATACAAGCCCAAGCTCACAGAACCAATCGAGAAATGCAGGGTCACCTTCCAAAAGGTGTCAACATTTTTCACCTCTCCAAAGAATGAAATCTCTGTGAGCTTATTCTCAAGAAAAATCACAGGCGAAGAAAACATGAATAGAGAACAAGAAGTAGAAAGAGATCCATATTCACCTAGAAAATTGAGCTCAAAAGCTTCATTAATGGCAGCAGATCCAAATTTTAACAGAGTTCATTTAGCTCGAGTGGAGCTCTAAAGTGAAATACCAAATGATAGGGTTTCGACCCTTTTTTCCTCCTTAACCAATTCAATGATTTAATCAACTCGATATGAGTTAAAGTACAATATGTTTCACTTCTCAAATACAGGTCCAAAAACCCTATCTCTATTCAAGTTAAGCCATCACCAAAAAATAAATAAAGGGTTAAGGCCTCATGGGAGTGGACTTTTCCCTTTTCAAATTAATCATTGTGTTTTGACTATAGACCATGTAATAATCAAAGGAGACCAGCCATATGCAAAGGGAGGGGTCAAAGTGTATGGTCAAAGATGTCAAGACTAAGGTTGAAACCTCAAATATTTGCAAGAAGGGGAGACCATATCATATGCCATCAAACAAAGGGCCACTGGAGGGTTAATTTAAATCCAGCTCATGATCACTTTAACCTTTTCAAAAGAGATCGTTAATATAACATGTGGTCCCCACTTTGGGGTGATTTTTTACTTTACTAAGTTTTGAAAACAAAAGCATTATTTTCTTACACAGGATTATCCTTTCATGTGACCATAAGAGGATAGAGGAGATGTTAACATCAGAACTAAAAGGTGGTCCCCATCAAGATGGATACATGGGTGAATATTTTTCCAAGTATTGCTAATAAAGGATTTTTTTTTCCTCACACACAAGGACATACTATTTTGCATGTGCATCCAAGGGGGCAAGTGGATCAAAATTGCAAATGTCACATCAAGCACTAGAATATAGAGATTGCATGCATTGAAGAATACTTGCTCATCAAGCAAAGTTTATTAATAACTAATTATTCACCCAAATTTATTAAAAATAGAATAGTCAACAATAGTTTGACTGAGTTGTATTTTTGTAAACAAGGCTATTAGCATGCTTATTTTTATTCCTTTATTTATTCATGATAAAGGATAAAAATAGGATGCATAGGTGGGTACAATTTTTATTCTATTTAAAGGAAGGGTGGGTTGAATAAGTTTTTTATATATTGTGTGCATTGGCAAAGCACAAAAGGGGTGGGGGGACTTTTTGGACACAAGAGTGCTAAAGTAGTTTTTTCCAATTTTTCCCTTTGAATGAGAATTATATTCTTCCTTTCCAAAAACTTTGTAGGCTTATGTAAGTCTTATTAATCCTTGTGAATGTAGAACTCCCTTGTTAATCATCCTACCCTGTTGCAAATTTAGTATTTTTTGCACGATATTAGTGTGCATGTGTATCTTAACAGTATTGTTTTGAATTTTCCCTCAATACATCAAGTGTCTGCCTTAATATTATGGTGAAAACTATTGGTTCGTGCATCTAGAATTCATTCTCATATATTTTTGCATGTACTCAATCAAAGCCCTCAACAATTTTGGTGTATCATTGTAGTTCTCAATTCATTTATAGTCATCTTATTACCCTCAAAAGCCCAAAAATATTTTAGGATACATCAAGAAGGAACTCGCCTTGATACCGAAGACTCAGCTCAACAATAGGTATACCCACATACCTGAGGTGTTTCCATTATATCTATGAAAGAGAGAGATCTAGAGGAAACTTAGAACACTTACAACCATCTCTCTATAGGGTGCACTTCGAGAGATAAAAATTTGGTCATCAATAACTATTGAATTTAGTACCATACCAAATTCACTAACAATGTCCTCATCAACAAAAAATAACCACATATCACCATGGTAATTTTCAGGGGAATGAATTTTTACAAACTAGTCATTGTCTTTCTTTTTCCATTCCTCTGTTCTTTCAATCAAAGGAATTTTCATGAACAAAGTGCTAGCAATGGAAAACATTATCTAAAAAAAGGAATTAAACAAATTAATATTTCATAAGTAATTGGAAAGAACAAGTCCTTTTTCTCAATAGTGTAATAACAATGAGTTGTTGTATCTTAATTTCATTATTTTCATTGAGAAAAATTCAATAGGAATAAGCATTTATATCATAGCAGTCTCTATCCATACTTCAACCCTCCTTTAGTTATAAAAATAAAGAAAAAAATAATATAAAAAAATTATGTGTTGCACTAAGCAATTTAAACAATTAGTCTCTATTAAATTTGGTTTGTTTCAAGTATTGAATTTATAGCTAGAAGTGAATCCTAATGGCCTCTAGCATCTATATATTCACATCACTATAAAAAATATATTTGAGTTACACTACATCATTGTGAAAACCTGGAATCCAACATGGGTGATAAAGGTTGAGAATTGAAAATTTAATAATAACAAATCTTACATGTTGTGATGTGTTTGGATGTTGTAATTAGGTTCCTTGTATAGTTCTTATAAGATATATTTTGTATATCACATAATTTAAATCAACTAGTATAAAGGAAAATTCCCTAAGGTAGTTTCATCTACATTCACTTCCTTTAGGATAAGGCATTATGTATTACTAGTTCGTATCAATGAAAAAGTTTAACAATCACTAAGCCACATCAATGAACATTCAGTGTCTACATTATTGACAAATATAAGTGTTAGAGCATAATAATAGAAGTACTTATTTTAAACTTGAAGACATATCCTATTCATCTTGGCCTTGCATGTTTTAAGAAATTACCTGTTAAACAAAATAGTCCATATATATTTACTAAACATCGAGGGAAAAGATGTACATGAACCTTGCTCAAGAATAAAGGATCAGAGGTCATGAAGAGCAACGTTTGTTTTATATTTACTAATTATCTGTTGATGAGAATGCTAGTGACCACTATCCTCTACAATGTCAGGGAATTCATTTTAACGACGCAAAAAACAATCTCAACAACTTTGTTGTCATTGTTTTTAATTATTTTATATTAGTTTGACTATTCCTAGAAGAGCCAAGTCCTTAACTATATACCTTTGAGAAGGATGACACCTTATGTAGTTCTCAATTGATATTTTGTGCATAAAACATAATCCATATATTTCCATATAAATAAAAATGATTAACCGGTAAGCACCATTAGTTAAGGCTGGTAATAAAGATAGACACATAGTTAGCCAAGGTTAGATCATAGTAGAAGAAGTGAGCTAGTTATCGTGAATCCTAATGTAAGAGGTTGCTAGAGACACTTAACAATCATAAAAATAAAATTAAAAAAAAACATTTAATAAAGCATGATTTTTTTAATATGTAGATTTTCTTTTAGAAATTTAAATTATGTGCACAACATATTTTTATGGGATTTAAAATAAGTAATTTTGAATACAAAGGAATTTAAGGCAACTCATTACTTGAGAATAAAATCACCTTTAATGGGTTGTTTGTGTTTCACCATTCCATTTGATAATTTATTGATGAGACTTGATATGACTTACTTTAATGGGTAGTTTTTATTTATTTTTTAACTTGAATTGAAACAACTAATGGTATTTTATTTCGCATGTACCCACTCACGCTCATTAACCCATGCCCAATCATCGGTTCCTTTCCATTAATACAAGTAAATCATAGTAAAAGAGGTGTCCTCAAAGGTTGTATGGTGTGGTAGCTGTGAAAAAATAATGGGTGACTAATGAAAAGAAATTTATTGAAGTATTAAATGTATAAATCAGTAAGTTTAAGCACTAGAACGTTATTTGTCCCTAGCTAATGAATCAAACAGTAATGTATTAATTATTTTAGGTAACTCCCATATTATTTCCAATGACGTCATTAAAATCAAACCTTGTTAGGTAAATTCAATCTTTTGTGATTAAAATTACCTTTGTATGCTCTCATTAACTCTAGATTAGACCTTAAATCTTATCTATTAAGGTAGCTACTAAATAGGTAAATTTTGTGATAAGATTTGTAATAAATATGTTGATTGGCTAGACTAATCACCTTTTCTAATAAAGTTTGATATTAATGCCATTGAAAAGCTTATATTAATTTCAAGCATGTGATGGCATATTTACTCCGTATATTTATCTAATCACTCCCCCTTATTTTAACACCTTTCAGGTTTCTTTCACGATATTTCATTTATTCTGTGATGGTCGGCCCAATGTTACCTTTCATGTAATTTTTTGTGTTTGTGGGTGAAATAGGATTTTATACCAAAATTTCACCTCACTATTTAAAATCCTGTTTTTGGTTTGAATCAGAGAAAGACCTGGTAGAAATTGAGGGAGTTCTTGGAGATTATTATCTTTCTCTAGAGGGGTGTTCAAGGGTAAATGTGGAAGTTGATTTGATGTTCATTTTCCATATTATTATTATACATTTGGAAAATTATTGGGATTTGGAGATGGGTCATTAATGGATCAAGCCAACATATAGGGTTGGCATAAAAGTGGAAATAGACAAAACCTTGAGTGCATCGTGTCACTTTCTTTCTAATGTTCTCTATAAATAGGAAGGTTTGGTGGATGTGGATGTTTTTTATGAGTTGCACAAATAGTTTGACATCCTAAATCATTTATTGTATGAAGTAGAAAAATGGGGCGAGAAATTGTCTACTGGAGGTAGGTCACTCCACTTTCTTAACTTGGATGTTATGTCTACCCCACTGCAATAGTAACTGACATGTTGGGATTATCTTCGAAGGCAAGGTCATGAGGCATATGATTGGCTAAAGAGTGAGGTTACTACTGGAAAAGAGCATATTTTTCTGGAACCACCAACGTAAACTATTTTCATGCCCGTTAAGGTGGAGGTTATGAAGATGTCATCTGATTCAGATAAATAAATGGTTCTAAAATCCATTAGGATGTATCTTTATTTTGGTTGTTATATAGCGTTACTAGTTTCATTGTTATCGATTCATACTATTTATCTTACAAATCTAGGGTATTTTGTATTCCCAACCACTTATGTTTTTTGGAATTTTCCCTTGCGTTTTTTACCAAAGTATTACATCTCATTATATCTATAATGTAAAGGGAAAGGGAACCTTCAACCGTCCTTTAATTATAAAATACAATAAATCATTAGTAGAATTTTATGTTATGTGTTGCACTAAGCACTTTAAATAATTAATCACTAGTAAATTTAGTTTGTTTCATGTTGTCAATTTTTTGGTAGAAGTGTTGACTAGCGGCCGCTAGCTTTTATATTTTCTAGGATATCTTTCTGTCAATATAAAAAACCAATCTTTATAGCTTTAGGTTAAAGGGGCTTGAATGTAAGACAATAATTATCCTATCAAACACTAATATCAAAATTTTGTTATGTTACACCAATGCCACGAAATAATCTATGAATTTAGCACCTGCTATCATTTGAATATAAAGTGTTAGACTTCGAATAACAAATTGAACTCAACGACTGGTAGGCTGAAAATTTCTTTTTGGAATTTGTCTAGTCACCAAATTTATTAAAATTTGTTATTTTACATGATGGGAGTATAGTAAGATTTGATTATAGGGGCTATGTGTATTGTCGTGTATTTGAATACCAAGAAATGATGTAAACATCCTCCCTAGTGGTCACTAGTATTTTTAACAACATTTTCTAAATTCTAAATATAATAATGGAGCTTAGTACATTTTCCTGTCAAGTCATTACTAAATGTCTTGTATTGAAGAAAACAACTATCCTAGTGACAAATAACCTCAAGCCTTTGTGATGTTGCAACAATTCTAATTTGAATAACATATTGAACCCAATGGTTGCTAGGTCTAAAATTGAACACACCAACCACTAGGCTTAAAATTTTGTTTCAAATTCATGTAGTAGACTTCAAATATCCTATTCAACTCAATGGTCATTAGCCTTAAATTTTCATTTGGAATCACATGTATTCAAGAATGAAATTTAGTGAGTAACCACCCTAGTGGTCACAAGTCATTAAAAAAAGTATTTTAAAATTAAAATATAATTGCGAGGAGCATTGATATATTTTCAGTTGAGTCGTTACAACTTGTCCTGAATGCAAGAAAACAAATATACTAGTGGCCACTAACCTCAAGTCTATGTGTTTTCATCCATAGCTATGTAATTATTTGTCATTACAACTTGTTCTGAATAACATGTTTTACTCAGAGCCTGCGTAGCTAAACAATTAGTGTTGGAGCTTAGTTCAGTTTCAAGTTTTTAGTCGGGTTATTAATCAATATCTTGAATGGAAGACAAGAGTTATCGTAGCAACCACTAATCTTAAGTCTTTATTATGTTACACTAACACAGTGGAATAGTTTACAACCTTAACAACCATTAGGATTTGAATATCGTGTGATAGAATTCCAATAAAATATTGAACACAGCGGCCACAATGCAGAAAATCGTTTAAATTAATCTTGGCTTGGAATATTTTTTTTCTTGGAACACTAAACAAAAAATTAAACATCCACCCTAGCGGTTGCTAGTCTTAGAAGGTAGTACTGTAGCATCTAATTATAATAAAGGAGCTTAGTTATTTTTTTAGTCTGGTTATTAGAAATTATCCTATATGAGAGGCAACAAATATCCTAGTGGCCGCTAATCTCAAGTCTTTGTTATGTTGCACTTTCACTATTTTACAATATTTGACATTAGCGGCCACTAGGATTCACATATCATGGTAGGATTTTGATAAATTAATACGGAAATCTCAATATAATAATGGTGCTTAGCTCATTTTGTAGGTGAGCCATCCTTGTTGTATCTTATGCGAGTTAACTAGAATCTTAGCAGCCGCTAGTCTCCATTCTTGTTTGAAAAATGTATCCAATAAACACTTTAATATTTTTCTTGTCTTCTAATATTTGTTTCCTTGTGTTATCTTTTAATAGCTAGGCAATGTCGTAAACATCCATCTTAACAGCCTCTATTCTTGGAATATGCTATTTTAGAACTTGGAAAATGTTACTTTATATTGGCTCATTTATCAAGTAAGTCGTTACTAACTATAAATGAAATATATGTTTCTAAATAGAATGATTCACATTTATATTTAATGATATTTACGAGTGCATATAATATTCTTACCTTTTTGTAAACATAAAAAAATTGTAAAGAAATTACATTTAATTATTTCCATGTGGGAAAACAAATATAAAAGCTATTTATATCAACGCGGAAATCAAGTGAGAATCGAATATTGAATAATTAGTCACGACTATTTATTTCATATTTAAAAAAATCATTAAAGGAAATTAAAATGATTACCTAAACTATAGAAAATCAACCCATTCCAATTTATATAAAAAACAATATGCGACTCATGTTTTGTTGTTAGAGATATATGTCATTGTTTACGGGAAAAAATAAACAGATGAAGAAGAACGAAAAATAAACAAAAAATTAACTAGAGAGACAAATAGAAGGGCTATAAAGGGAACTTGTTTAACAAACATGAATACTTGAGCCACGTGAACATAAAAATGGGTTTTTTGTAGGAATAAATATTTTAAAAGGGATTACAAAATATTTGGTCATGGGTAGACAAAAATGTGGTATCAGAAAAAGAAACATGTTTTGACAAGAAGATGAAATGAAATTGAAAAGGCACCAAAGGGAAAGGTAGGGACGAATTATGGCGCAAAACATAAGAACTAGGGGAATACAGAGGGACTGCAAGTGCCGCCATCAACTAAGGAAGACATAAAATAACATAGATGTTTTGATAAATACATGTTTTAGTTGCATATGATATTTTGGCATGCTTGATAATGTATGTTAAAGCTCAGTATTCTCTCTAAAACACAATAACAACGAGATTCTATCTACAACCTATTTTTCTTGTCTCTCTCGATTTTATCCTTTGTAGGCCTCCTAATTTGCAATCACACCCATTATCTATCCACAATCAGTTTTTTGTTTTGTTTGTGTGCCTCTAAATGTGATTGTGATTACTTCCTCAACTTACCATTCAAAAACACGTTTAGGAAACAAGCACTTGGACCAATAAATTAGTGCATGCACGTGTTGTATTCTGATTTCAAGAGCTCCATTTCTGCAACTACAAAATAAAAAAGAAACCCTAATATATATTTCTTCTGTTTATTTAGTTTTTTCCATATGCATTTAATGAAAGAAATTCTAAAAACTGAAAAAAAAAAGTGGGAATAGGAAATTTCTAAATATGAATTTGCCCTTCTTAAAGTGGAAGTTTGGGATTTTGATATTTCAAAGATTGGCATTTAATACAGGGAATTTTTTATATCATACTTTGAATTCACCCGTCATTAATATTTGCATTTAATTCAAGGCATATCATGGGATACGAGGAAACCAAATTGATTAATATTACCTACTTTATAAACAAGTGGGAAAATGACAAAAGCTTATTTGTGAACATTTAGGAAAATGAAAAATATTAATTTAAGCACAATAAAAAACCATTTAGAAAATAGAAGTGAACATTAGGAAACAATTTTTAAAAATTTTAATAGAGCGATATACGCGCATTTATTATCACTTTTAATTGAAATCAAATTCGATATTTTAAAAATATAATGCCAGTTACTTCGACGGATAGCGTGGGATACAAGGAAATGAAATTTATTAATTTTACCTACTTTAGAAACAAATGGGACTGCAACAAAATTTTCTTTGTGGATTTGCGGGAAAATGATAATTATTAATTTCAAAATATTAAAAAACCATTTAGAAAACAGAAGTGAATAGAAGTGGATTTTAAGAGAGCAATATACTCCTCGTTAATTATTAAATTTTATCTACTAAAAATTTGATATTTTATAAATATAATTCGCGTTAATTTGGAGGATAGCATGGGATACGTGGAAATTAAAATTATTAATACTACCTACTTTATAAACTGGTAGGACAACATCAAAAGTTTCTTTGTGAGCTTGCAGGAAAACGACAAATATTAATTTTAGCATGATAAAAAACCATTTAGAAAATTGAAGTGAACATTAGGAAACAAAAAATGTAAATTTTAAGAAAGCGATATACACCTCGTTTATTGTTAATTTCTATCGAGTGTGAATTTGACATTTTTTAGCTATCGTCCATGTTAATTGAAAAAAAAATCCAATAAAATGTGGCATCTTACAAGTTTGACCTAGTTAGTTACACAATTATATAATTGACACATTTATTAAGAAATTTTTAATTAGCGATAGAATTAACAAATCTTTTTTACCTGTAAAAATCCACACTATTAAGTTGTAATGGTAATCCATTAAATGTTGACACGTGGCACAAAATTTCTAATATATCTTGTGATTATCTATATTTTGGAATTATTTATGCTTTACTATAGAAAAACTAAAATATAATTTTACACTTCAACATATTTTGAGCGTATGTTATAGATAAGAAAGAAATTAGTGACCTCTAAGCTCCATTAGAATGTTATTTTTGCAACACCGAATTCAAAATAATAAATACTTAGATTTTATAAGGGATCAAGATTATCTCTTTAGCATGTGTTAATGAACAACTCAACCTGTCATATGTTGTACGTCTGTTTGTTGAGAACAAGCCTAGTGGTCATTACCCTCTGCAACTCCTAGGTTTCATTTACAGTTTTCTCTATAGGATCACTAGTATTTTCATTAACTATAATCTTATCTTATTGATTATATAATTAAGCAGAGAAGTATTTAAAACATTTCATTTCCCCAGGGAAATTCAAATCATTATCAAGCTTGCAATATTTGATTGAGACAAGGATTTTATCAAACAAAAATCTATTTATTCTTTCTATATTTGCATATCCAATACTTAGCGATAAAATTGACTTGTATAAGTCAAACTTATGGAACTATATGAATAGTTATGGTGGGGTTAATTAGGAATCAAATTATTATATTCAGTATGACTAAGAGAACATAATATGTTATACTATCTAATTTTTATTGAAGAAAAAATACAAAGGCCATTAGATTTTGTTGCTCAGATTGATCCTATTGATGGAATCCAATACTCTAGGGATTCTATCCTCTTTTTGGGTTTTGGGACTATACATTGCTTCCACAACCAAGTGTGGTACTACATACCATTGACATATATCTCAACTTATATATTATTCATAAGTTTTTTTGTGTATAACAAATAATTTATACTAGTTCTTATCAAGTAAAATACTTAGTGACAGCTAAGCTCCATTACATGAAAAAGATCAATCAGATAGTACTTGTGAAATAAAATTCTTATCAATTGCTAAACTCAAATACTTATCGAAATGAATGATTATACGGAAAATAGTCTAAACAATTTCTTGATAACATAGATTCTTTATGAATAAATCATAGTAATAAATACTAGCGGTTGCTAGACATTTTCCATAATATATTTTTATGACAAATAAGTGAGATATGGAAAAATTTTATTCTTGAAAACTTTAAAGGTATTTGCATATTCGGGAAGAAAGGTGATTACGAAATTTTTTTTTAGGGTGCACATATAACATCATAGGAACTACTTGGAACACACCTTTGCATCTTTTCTTTTTTTACACATCGGTGTGCATCCATAAAAATGATTAGCGACCACTAAGTTCCGCTACTTAGGACGAGTAGATTAGCGGCCATTAGGCTAAACTATTTTTTTATTTTGAATATATAGATCAAACAACATTTCAAATTAAAGAAAATGATTACTGACTGCTAAGCTCAAATACTTACAAGAAGGAATGATTTTGCGGTAAATAGGCTAAAGAATATCTTATTTTGAACATAGTGCTCTAATAATAGATATTATTGAGCACTAGGATTTTTTCGTGAAAATTTTAGATGCAAAATATATTAAAAAGAAAATAATGCCGAAAGATATAGAGGTCTTTGAGAAAGTAATAGATTAGTAGCCTCAAGGCTAAAATGTTTATTAATTTTGAAAATAGAGATAAAAAATAGTTTGTATAAATGAAATTCCTAATGACCATTAAGCTCAAATACTTACAAAACATAATGCTTGACGATTATTTTTTATTGTGAAATGAGAAAGGAATAGATCAAAAACCTCTAGGAAAAAGTGTTTCTTAATTATGAAAATAAAGATCGAAAAAAGTTTATATTATAGAAAATGCTTAGCGACCGCTAAGCTACGATAGTTATTAAACATAGCAGTCAGATAACAGATCATATGAATGGATGAAATGGCATTTCAAGGCATTTTTCATGTTTGTTTGTATCATAGAAAATTCATAGAGACCGCTAAGCAACATTACTTACTGAAAGGAGTGACTTAGCACTCACTAGGCTTTACTGTTTCTATTTTCTTTTAAATGTCAGCCTAATTAAAATATTTTTTTGTCTTAGTGAAAAAGATAAGAGTTAGAGCATAATAATTGAAGTACATATTTTAAACTTGAAGACGTATCTTCATCCTCTTGGCCGTGTATATTTCCAAAAATAACCCGTTAAAAAAATAGTCGTAAACTTTTTACTTAAAATTGAGGGCAAAGATGAACACGGGTTTCTCTTTGAGAATGAATGATCTAAGTCCATGAAGAGAAATGCATGTTTTATGTTTACCAATTATTCATTTATGAAAAGGCTATCACCTGTTATCCTCTATAATGTTGACGAATCTATTTTAACAATACAAAAAACAATCTCAACAAGTTTGAAATCATTATTTGTAATTATATTATATTCAATGGACTATCCTTGGCAGAGCCAAGTCTTTAAATACAAACCTTCAAGAAGGATGACTAATGAATAAAATTTTTGCAACCAATAAATTTTGTTAGTTAGTGAAACGGAAGGCTTCGCTATTGCTACGATTGAATGTTTCTTGTAGTTATCCTAGCCACATAGTATGACAATGTTAGATCATCGTGATAGATGTACATCATTTAAACCTGAAGACGTGTTCTATTTATATTGGCATTGCATATTTTCTTAAAATCATCCTTCAAAGAAAATATACCTAAACAATTAACCACAAACAAATGGTGAAGGTGAACAAGATTCTTGTGTAGTATTAAATGGCAAACTTCTATTGCATTGATGAAATCTTTTTGATATAGTATACCTAATCCTTGAAGCTAGTTTGACAAGATAGCCATGAAAAAAGGGTGACCTTCTTCCAGATACTAATCTCATTATTAGTAACATGATTAAGGATTAGAATTTTTTTTGGAATGTGTTTGTTGGATTGATAGAAGTTGATAATGTTGATTGATGTAAGAGAAGTGTGGTTGTGCAAATATGTAGTAAATTTTGAGAAGTTGTTTAACAAATTATGAAGGTGTTATTATAGAGAATGCTAAAGAGGGTATTTAGAAAAGAATGATAGTGGAAAGCATGTTGTGTATAATTCGTCTAGAAGGAATTTTCTATAACCAACCATGTTGATACAATATTGTATCTTTTGGTGCTAAATTTAATCTCACCCTGTTTGTTTAAAAACGTCTCAGTCCACATGGTTTGAAGTTTTCTCTGTCTCCCTGTATCGATACATGAATTTTTTTTCCTTCATTTGGTTTCCATGGTAAGTCCTTTCCTTTGGTCGAAGATCACTTTGAGTCCAGATATTGTTTTCTGTTTCTCTTTCCATGAGGAAGAAGTTGTAATTTTGGGCGTAAATTCGGGATTTTCCCATCCTTCTATTTTTCCATAGTCATGTTTTCCTTGTCAATTTTTGTCCCAATATCTGTGGAAATGTGGTCATTTCTGATTGGCTGCAAATCGACAGGTCTTTTTGGTGAAACTTTCCACTTTTGTCATATTTGTAAAAAATACCAAATTGGCCCCACGACCCCGATGGCATCTAATAGGTAAATATACAAACATGAAGCGGCAGGGAAAAAGTCTTACTTTGACCCCGAAGGAGGAAAGGTGGAATTTTTCAAGTTACAAGAGGGGAAGCGGGTCGGTGGAACATTTTGAAGTTTTTTCCTCTTTGTACAAGGGAGCAAACTTATGAAATAACCCGCAACTCTGTTGGGGCCCACATAAAAAGTTAGAAGTAGAAAGGCAGGTCATTGGGGCCTTTTGAAAGTCTAAGGCCTGCTTCAACTCAAAGCTTGAACACATGGAGGGTGGCACTCATTTAAGGATCCACCTCTGGGTCATACCGTAGCAGTTGCACCAAGCAGACATGTGAAGGCTTACACTAGCTCCTCTATATACTTAAACTTTTCAAGTAACTTTCTAAGGCATGAGAAATGTGGAGGGCTCGAGCTTGTTTTGGGACTTGCCCCTGTACTTTACTTTTGAAGAAGTGCCAAAGGGACACATGGAGGTTTCCGCTAGATCCTACCCATACTTAGACTTTTGAACGGCTGAAGAAACTTTCTCGTGGTGCCTTCTACTAGTCCTTAAACTATTTCAACAAATTTGTCAAGCTGAGACATGTGGTGAGAATGTGCTTGTTTAGGGTCTCTCCTTTTGGGAAGCATATCAAAAGTGGCAAAGAGACACGTGGAGGATTCCGCTGGCTCCTTTTTATACTGATAATTTTTTAAAGGCCAAAAGGAAATTTTATTGGACCCAGGGAATGTGGAAGGCCCGCGCTTGTTTGGGAACTTGCCTCTGTACTTCACCTTTGAAGTTGTGCTAATGAAACACGTGGAGGCTTCCATTGATTCCTCTTTGCACTTGGCCAACTTGGACTTGCAACACAAGTATGTTGAATAATACGTGTGTAGATATTCATTTCTGAGAGGCATGAATGCAAGCATCCATGTGAGGAAACTCATTTCTCAAGGTGTTTCCTCGAGGGCAAAAATGATTGCTTATCAAATCCAGCTATACAGAGCCACCTGAAAATGATTGAAACAAGGATTTCTCACATGAAAAAATAAAAAAAATATTAGAAAGGCTATCAAAAATCTATGATGTGGCATCCTAGTCATGGTTGAAGGTCTGAGAAATGTGATCAATTCATAATTTTTGTCCACCTCATAGCTTTGGCTGTAAATTTGTTAAACATTACTTTCTGAGAAAATTTGGTAACAAGCAAAGGATTCCTTGAATATTCTTCTTTTTGGGGGGGAAATTTGGGATGATTGAGTGAGTGAAATATATAAATACAATGAGAACACTCTTCCAATGGTCAGGGTTTAATTCTTACGAGAAAATTTGAGAAAGCCCATGTTCCTGAGAGACCATTTGAGAAACATATTAATCTCTTATGTTTCAGATTTGACTGTGTCAAGATGGTTGTGAGTATACAACCATTGACAAGCTCTGAGATTGTTCGAGGAAACTTTCCCCTGCTGAATGAATCTAATGAACCTTGAATTAATTTGTGTTGATCTTGGGAAAATTTGTGTTTTCTTTTATTTCAAAATGTTTTCCAATGGTTTTGATGTTTCTGTTGCAATCTTATGTTAAAATACCTCTGAATCAAACATGATCTCATCCCTGTGATAGTTTAGTGGCATTTGCAATTTTACTACGAGAAGAGCCTTCATCCTCTAATGAGATAAACAATTTAAAATCACTTTACAGTCATTTTGTTGATAAAGATTGTTTGTAAGCCTTTGATTGTATGTTAGGCGTGAGGAACCAAGGGTTGTTAATGTTTACTTGAGTCTTTACCTCAATCATTCATGTTTAATTCTCAAATATTGTGTGAAATCGTGTAGATCTAGAGCTCCATTGATGCACAACTTCTAGTTGAAGGAATATTTTGGCTATTTTGAAGCTTTCTGTTGTTACATTGTCTAATTGTTTTAAAGGTTCTCAAAGATCTAGTGAAATCAACTTCATCTTTCTTAATCCCAACCAAATTTTTCAAATAACCATAAATCCTACCCAAAGTACCCTTGTTTGTGTTGTGTATCCACAAATGAACTAATTATACTGCCAAAAATATACAGAAGCATGCAAGTTTTAACTGTCTTTAGTAACCTAAACCGTTCAAAAAATATCTCCACTCTTTAGACATGACAACTTGTGAGAGTTAAATTGTGGTGCATTGATCATATTTTCTCAAGCTTCCCATGTAAATTGTGCAAAGAAGGATCTCTTTATGTCCTTCACTAACAGAGGTTACAAAAACAGGTCCTCTCACCTTGGTCGAAAATCACGACCTAAAGTAGTGAGGATAGATCAAATCCTCTTATATGGTGTTATCCATTTCTACACTATGCGAGTGACAAAGAGCCAGCTAAATCCCTTCCCCGGCTACAAAATGACTTATGATTAAAATGTCTTTGATTATCTTGTTAAATCTATGATGTCACTCAACTTCTAAGGGAGAATCAATTTGGATACCAACAGTATCGATCAATTTTTTTCTAATATAGTCATTTGTAGTGCCAAACTATATGATTTGTATCATGAAACAAGATACAATATGGAATTTTTATACTATTTTCATTAAATTTTAAGTAACATTTTTCTTTGCTCAAGACCAAAACAATATTTTTATTTCTTAGGAAAGAAACAGAAGGGAATTTTCTATCATTAAGACTTGCATGATCGAGATATGTGCCTTGTTGCTCAGTAATTAATAGTGATGGCTTAATTTTGTTGCTTTTTTGTCTTGTGATGTTTTGTAATCAGATGTACTCCTAGGCTTTTTTTCTACCTAGTTTTAAGACGTGGCTTTGGGATGTGCTTCCATACCACCCAATGTTTTCGTAAATATTCTTATATCATTTTACTTGTTAATATAATATTAGATGTTATTCATAAATAAAACACACCATCAATCTCAAATTTGTAAATTAAAAGTATATGTAATAGTTATTGACATTACTCCAAGTACAAAATATAGAATTTTTATTTTTTAATGATTATTAATAGTTTCAAGATTAAATTATGCATTATCATGATATTGATTACCGAAGTTGTCATGACTATAGATTACAAACCATGTTCCCACCCAATGCAAATTAATAAATGTATGAATCAATAAATTAAAGTGTTGGAACATTGTTTTTCCATTGCTAATGACTTGAATAAAAATGTATTAATTATTGGATTCGACTTTCATTTTATTTGGTAATGCCACCATAAAAAATCTTGTGTGAATAAAATTCCCTTTTTATGTTTTCATTAATTTTGGATTGGACCTTAATATTATATATTGGGAGGCTACTAAATAGGCATATTTTATAGAAAATCATGGGTTTGTCAAAGTTTTTTTTGATAAGATTTGAAATAAATATATTGATCACCCGGACTCATAACATTTTCCAGTAAAAGTCAATATTAAATCCCCTAGCAAGCTTGTATTAATTACAAGCATGTGATGGCATAGTCACTCCATATATTTACTTATATGATATTCCTTATTTTTAAACCTTTCGGGTTTATTTCATTGGCTTTCATTTCGTCTATCACGGCCTTTCAAATTTTTCCTTTCATACAATTTCCGCGTCAGTGCGTGAAATGTAATTTTATACCAAAATTTTGGAATGCCATTTAAAATCCAATTTTCAAATTGAAACAAAGTAAGTCCTTGTTTCCATTGAGGGAGTTCTTAGATATGATTATATTTCTCTAGAGGAATGTTCGAGGGTAAATGTGGAAGTTTATTTGACATTCATTTGTCATCTTCTTATCATGCACCCATCAAACGATTAGGATTTGGAGATGGGATGTCACTAGATCAAGCCAATGTATAGGGGTTACATGTTGGATGAGTGTGTCTGGCCCGATATCTTAGTCTAGATATAAACAATAAGGTTTGGTGGATGTGGCTAATTTTTAGAGTTGTACAAATGGTTTGACATCTTAATGTGATTCATGTTTGGTTTTTATAAATTGGGTGAGAGACCGAGGGCATGGCATATCTCGTTCCCCTTGCAAGACCTGGAAGATGTGTTTTCTCCACAACAATAGGAACTGAAAAATTGGTATCTTCTTTGCCAGGAATGTCGCAAGGCATACGATTGGTTAAAGAGTGAGGTTGCTACTGGAAAAGAGCATATTTTTCCTGAACCGCTTGTGGAAACCATTTTCATCCCCATTAAAGCAGAGGTTATAGAGGTTTCATCTAATTCAAATAAGTAAGTGCTTCTAAAATCTATCAGGATGTAACTTTGTTTTGGTTGTTATATAGCCTTGCCAATTCCATTGTTACCAAATCATCCTATCTTTTTTATTGGTCTGGGTTTTTTTTTGCACTCCTAACCACTTTTGTTTTTGGCATAGCCCTTAAGAATTTTTCACCAAAGTATTGTTGGATCATTTGGTCTTTTTATACTGATCCTCCCATTGTATTTGTATTGTAAAGGGAAAGGGAGCCTTCAACCCTCCTTTAGTTGTGAAAATAAAGAAATCATTAATGAAATTATTTTTTGTGCGTTTCACTTTGCAATTTCAACAATTAATTGCTATTAAATTTGGTTTGTTTTAAGATGTAAATTTATTTCTAGAAGTGAAGAATAATATCCACTATCATTAATATATTATAGAATATCCTTCCATCAATGTAAAAAACAATCAGTACAATTTTAAGATAGTAGAGCTAATAGTGGATTGATGGCTATCTTCCCATCGCTTAAAAAATAATTGAGTTACACTACATCATTGTGGAAACCTAGAGGTCTTCGGTTTCAAAAGATATGGAGGTCTTTTTGAAAGGATTAAATTTAATTAACTTTCCCTAATAATAAAACATACTATAAATGTCTCTATTTGTTATTCTTAAACCTCTTTTACAACAATATGTCTGGGGAAATTCCAGTCATTAATTTTTTTTCATGTTTTCCTCCATACAATTGTAGATATAAACACAAATTTTCTCTGTGTACCAATTTAATTTGTTTCTTATGGTTTTTGAGTATCACCAATTAACTGATGCAAGAAATATTAGTTGTCTTTTAAATAGATCTGGTTCTAGAGACATTCTTCTATTGTTATAAAAAATTTGGAGAAGTTGGATATTATGATGTAGTCTAACAAAATTGTGGCCGAATGTAATAAAAAACATCCACCTCAAAACTAGCAATTGTTTGCATCTGTTAGGGTTCAATACTACTATTGTGTATAATTATAGACTTGTACCATTAAAATAATCCAAAGGTACTTACAAAAGGCTCTGTAAAAAATATGGAGCAAGGTGTTAAAACTCACATGACAAGACATTATTTCATATTGTATAGATTATCAAACAAAAAATTAGAAAACAATATCGTATTATAACTTATTTATTGACACATCTATTTGTTACATTTAGGTTATCCAAGGTTGGTCATACTACACACGAAAATGGCTCTTTACATGTACAATGACATAATGACAATCACAATAAATCTAAAAGAGAAATATGTAGTTGGTTAAGGTAAGACAAGCAATATTTATAAATGTGATCTAAAGAATTCTAAGCCAATTTCGATAAAGAGAATGTACATTCACTACCCACTAAGCTTTCTTGTATTTGAAATTGATGTAGAAATAATTAGAAGCATCAAACATCAAAATCTTGAGAGTATGCATGGATGTTCACTTTCTCCACTTGGAAATCTGATGTTTTATGATTACATGGTAAATGGAAATCTATGAGAAATCCTACATGGTGGGTAAAATGATTATGTTATGAAAAAAATGGATATGTATATTATAGATTCAATTTTTGAAATAGAAGTTTCCAATCAACCTCTAACCTTCATATTAAAATGGATATTTGGAAAATCTAACAAGTGTTTTATTACTTTTTATTTGTGTATACGATCATCAAAGAAGATTAAGCTAGATTGGAACAATTGGCTAAAGATTTCTCATGGTGCTGAAGAAGGATGGCCATATATTCATTATGAATGTAACCCACGCATTGTTTACATGGATGTGAAGAATTATAACATTATTTTGCATTATAATTTAGACACAAATTTGTCATAATTTGGCATTTCCAAGTGCATTTCCTTGGCCAAACGCCACACCACTACCTACGTTATCGGTAGCATTTGTTACATTGACCCAAAATATGCATGAACATCAAGGATGAATAAGAAATCTGATGTATATAGTTATGGGATTGCTCTTCTAGTGTTGTTGATGGCAAGGAAGTTGTGGCCAGTAACTCAAATCTGCCAAATTTGGTAAGGATTTCTACTTGTTAATTTTCATTTGGAGCTTAGACTATATGTTGTTTAAGTATTTTTAAGGTTTCTTGTTAGGAAAAATCAAATGTGGATGGAATTGTCTTTGACATTGGCAAGTGAACTTAGATTCTATCAAACAAAAACTACAAGGAAATCATGGAAATTGTTGATACCGAAGTTGTAGAAACCTATAAGGATCTTGGGATTGTAAGAAAAAAACTTCCAATTGACCTTGCTTTATATTGAGAAATGACTATATGTTCAACACCATGCAAATGTATTCATGTTTTGTGAAAATAAAATTGTCCACAAAAGGCAATGACTCCTCATATAATATTTACAAACATATATGTATGAATTTGTATCAAATTTAAAATGTACAGATAGAACCTGTCAATGTAAAGATGATGAAAGACCAGTTTTGTTATTTCTCAACAAAAAAAGAATACAATTTTGGTGCAATGAGTGTTTTGAATGATGTAAACTATAAAATAATAGTTCAATGTATCTCTGGGGGCATAAGACAACATTTATCATAAAAAAATTTCTTGCATTGTGTTAAGGATTATTTCATTTTATTGCTCATCGTAGCA
Source organism: Taxus chinensis (assembly GCA_019776745.2). Taxonomy (NCBI): domain Eukaryota; kingdom Viridiplantae; phylum Streptophyta; class Pinopsida; order Cupressales; family Taxaceae; genus Taxus; species Taxus chinensis. The sequence goes on along the minus strand of CM034153.1, from coordinate 200,467,287 downwards.
ACTCATTGTTTGTATGGAGAATAGAACAATTTACAAGCATAAATTCTACTATATTTCAGATTTATAGAATTTGAGATATACATAAACTCCCAAATATGTTGTTTTATTTTAATGATTACTCGAAGATATAGTTTATAATAATAAACATTATTGAACTTGTACAGTCTAAAAAACAATAATTGAGTTGTTACAAGGTATATTTCAGGGTGAAAACATAATTTTATCATGAGTTCCACCATAAGTCAAAATAACACCAATAAAATTTAAGTCCAGTGTCAAATGTAAAGATATGTGCAATTTTAAACATTGAAAGAGTGTGCCTCACACTTTTAAAGTTTGAAATTCACACTCTGAAAATGCAAGTGTGAGACTTTCCACTTTTAAAGAACTAATCTCAAACATTGAAAGTGTGGGGATCACATTTTTAGTGTGCGAGACTTAGATTATTTAAAGTGTAGGGATATCACTTTGAAAGTGTGAGGCTCATACTTTTCATAGTGTGGGACTGACACTTAGAAAGTTCAGGGCTCTCATAATTTCAAGAGTGTGGGGCTCACACGTCGAAACTACGAGGCTCTCATAATTTAAAAGTTTGAGCCTTGTATTTCAGCCTACGGAGGTCGCGCTTAAATATAATGGGATCATGGCTTATAATAGTTATCGGTATATAACCTTACATCAAGGAGTTTTCACTTTTATTTAATACAATGAGCTCATGACTTATAATAGTTAGCAACCTCTCACCTTACATCGAGGCTCATGAGTTATAATAGTTAGTAACCGCTGATCTTAGATCTAGGTTCAAGACTTACAATAGTTAGCAACTTCTCACCTTACATCAAGGCTCAAGACCTATAATATTTAGCGACCACTCACCTTAATACAATGGACTCAACAAAAAATAGTTAGCGACTGCTCATGAATTTGAATTGTCTTTTCCAAGAAGTTATTGTTATTTTTTTAAATTAACAATGGGCTCATGCCTTATAATAGTTAGCAATTTCTAGCCTTACAAACTCTCAACATTGACAATCTAAAAAATGATGAAATTGGAATCCAATAATAGTGATATTGGAATTCAATAATAGTGAAATTGGAACTAGAATAATTCCAATAACGACAATATTGGAATCCAATATTGCTACTAATGGATTCTAATTATAGTAATAATGGAATCCAATATACCCAAAAACTGAGATAGATTTCTTCCAATACTTGAAATACTGGAGTCTAGATTTACTTGAATATGTCTAGATTTAGTGAAATAAGTGTTATATTGGCTTTTGTTAATCATATTTAAGTGGGATGGTGTCAATTATTTAAATTTATAAATATGGAGGTTAGACATACATGATAATGTATGAAATGAAATAGTGTTAAATCTAAGTTAAAACATGTCATTATAAATTTGGGTGTGTGTGTGTGTGTATACTTAGGTATGCAGAAAATAAAAATATTTAATCAGGAAACTATTAAAATAGTGGGTACCTTATTATAACCCTTGTATGTATGTGTGTGTGTGTATACACAGAGAGAGAGAGAGAGAGAGAGAGAGAGAGAGAGAGAGAGAGAGAGAGAGAGAGAGATGTGCGCGTGCGCACGCACACACACATATCTATATGTATATACTTTCAAAGATGAGATTATAAATAAACCAAACCAAAGGATAGGGAATCGATTCTTGTTTAAATTAATGAAATAATAAAAAATAAGCTGGGGGTGACAGGTCGCAACCTTCCCCCCTTCCTTGCACATTGGTTGTGCTCTGTGGCCGTGGCCACATGAAACCCCCAAAAATTTGTTCCTCTTTACCCTGTGCGACCATGCCACCCTAAAAACTATAACCCCTACATAATATCCTCACACAACCCCCTCTATGGGCATAGGGTTTTTATCCACCGTATTCTCACACACAAAAAAAAAACATAAATCCTAGTGTATGGAAAAGAAAGAAATAATAATAATAAAAACCTTGTATCCCTAGTGAAGAAGAACCTGAAAATAAAAAGGGGAAATTTCTTCCCTTATTGGAAAATTTAGAGCAAGAATTGAAAAAATATTCAAAGAAAATACAAACATAGATCTAAGGATTGGTGGAAAGACTCAAAAATGGTCTTGATGGTCTCCTTCCTCCTCCATCTTTCTCCCTGCAACACATGTGCAAATGGAGGAGATAAAAAAGAAAAGAAAAGATATAAATCAAACATAATGGAAGATTAGGGTTTTAGGAAACACCTAAGATTTAGGGTAGAGAATAAAATAATCATATGGCTCAAAATATTTAAGATTTATGAATAAAAGATTTAACCCTCACAATTTAGGAGGGTGGGGAAAAATGTTGAATGGGATGGGTGAAAATTAATAAGTTGGGGTAATTTAATCAAATGGGAACGTAGGGGATTTTCTTAAAAGCCATGAACGATATATATATATATATATATATATATATATATATATATATATATATATATATATATATTAAGAACATGGCTTTTAAGAAATTGTTTTAACAAATCAATATGTAGCATGGGCTTATTTGATTTATAATGGGTTATAGAGAGTGTCAAAATATTAAACTAGGACTTACAAAAATAATTAAATAAATAAGCATTTGACACAAGTTAGTATAGTAGAAGAATGGACCTTTCTGAATTTAAATTTAATTTAGATAAGGAGGTAGCTAACCCTGAAGAAAGTATGGAAAATAAAATTGCTTTAATTAACTATTAGCTATAGTTCTGGCCATAAAAAATGATAGTAATAAATGTGTTTCAAAAGAAAAATGGATGAGATTTTTTAAAGTTTGTGTTGGCTTTGGTCATGCCAAATTTGGGGCACTATATCTGGTATCAGAGTGCGGGTTACAACACTAGGTATATTGGGATTGATTGAGTGTTTAACACTAAAGCTTTCCCATCTAACAATAGTGTTTCCACTAAACCGTTTCATTCGCTCCTACATCGGTCAAACACCATAATAAGGTATGAACCACAACACCTCTAGGACAATAGGGTTTGAGCAATGCTTATACTAACAGGACATGTGGAGAAGGATTTCAAGATTGGATGAGTAAATTTATGAAATAAAACCACTAGTGGTGATTGGAACAAAAATATTGATTTGCTTTATTTGTTTAAAAACAATTGGTGAAATTTAAGAAAAGTCACTCCTAAAATAACATACAAAATGGCTTTGTGACTTCTATAGTAGAGATCATTTAGGATAATCATGCTCTCTAGTGACATGAAATGTCACAACAACAATTAAATTCCAATTTATATGATCATTTAGTTGAAGTCATTTTTAGCCCTGTTGATCACATTGCTACATGGGACTACAACTGAAAATGTAAGAAATTTGTTTCGATATTGACCCATGGTTTAAGGAGATTTAGTAGGAAACTGAGATCTACCACTTTAAACCTTTAGTAAATTTCCATCTCAATTGTTTTCAGCAATTGGATTTGAGAAAATGGATTTGGGAAGTAGTTTTGCAAGTATGTTTTGGAGGCCTCTAGTTTTTCTATCACCAAAACAAACTAGCCAATCAAATAAATTAGCTCCAAAAAAGAGGTCACAACTAGAGTCCTGGGTATCATAATTATATTCTGAAAGCTACATTGGAATTTTTATATATAGGAGAATAGATGAGATTTGACAGAACAATATTTTGAAACTAAGTTATTTTCTCTCTCTATTAGAGAAAATAACTTAGTTTCAATTTCCCTTTTGGTGGGGATGAGATGGTTTGGCAACGTTAGTGTTGACTGTGGAATTACAAGTAAAATGGCACAAGTATGGTGAATACAATGTTTCGTAACCCACACACAGATACACACACACACACACACATAGACATATATATATAATTACAACTTTGTACTTATGCCTTATAAACAAGAATAAACTCATGTAATTATATGTAAATGGAAAAAATCATAGAATATATATCTTTTAACAGCCTTTGTTGAAAAACAATGTTATAGATTGTTATCCCTTTTTGATCTAAAATTGAGGTGATTATAAATTATAGTTTTAAATGAAATAAGTGATTTTTATTATTCTTTGTCGTACAACATTCATCTAATCTGGATTACACACTAATTTTTTTGTCTTATGTAAGTAACTTAGTCATTGTGTTTTCATTCCTAAGTTCTAGATGGGAAACTAATGCTAATAATCTAAGGTTACAATGGTCTCAGAAATTGGATATTCCTTTGGCTACTTGAATCTTAGGAGAATCTTGCGTAGTATTTATTTCACATTAGAGAACTCTCAGTAACTTCGTAATAGATAAAGGATTTAACCCTTTTATGAAGACTAAAGAACGAATATTATCCACTTACCTGGGGTGAAGATGTCCTTTATTATCGGTGTAATCCATAATCAATTAGAGTGAATTTCGGGATGTGTCAAGAGCTATGTTGTTTTCAGGGGACTCTTGAAAACATGACCCCATTGTTTCACCATTCAATAGGTTGTCATAATTTAAGTTACTTGTGTGAAATGGATTCACCCTCTAGTTAAGAAGTACATTTATATACATCACCTTCGAGCTAAAGTGAGTTAAATGTAAACTTAAATTTAGCACAGGTTATGGATTTTAAGAAGTGTTATGTTATACCTTCCCTTAAAGGAAAATGTGTATTGATCGCTTGAACCCTTGAAGAAGGTATAAACAGAAAAGTTTTTGTATCCCATCCAAGTTATAATTTTGTAATAGTATCTAGATATATTTTGAAAACACCATTTTTGAATGAATTTTGTTTCGCCTAACTCATTCATGTATTCTCTTGGTTATAGTGATAAAGAAACGGTAAATTTAAGTAAACTTCTCATATGTCTTGTTGAATTGAAAAAAAATTGTTTGTTGTTTCATTAAGGAATTATGGCTTGTTTGGAGTGTATAAATTTTGAAAATTGATCTTTCACGATGAAAAATTAGGAAAGCTTTTAAACAATACCGAATAAAACTATCCTTTATGGGTTTTTTCTAAAGAAAATTTTGAATTGGAATTGAGATGTTCTAGAAAATGGTTCATGTTATGGAACCCTAAAACAAAACTACCAAATAAATCCTAACTTGATGGTTGGATATATATTTCACCCACAAGTTATTGATATTATCACTATGTGAATGTAAAAAAACTGCCAAATAAAGTCACCACCCCTTTATTATGATTTGTGTTATGTGGATCTTCATCTTTGACCCCTTGATGAATAATTCAAATGTTAGGACCAATTTGGAGAGTATTGTAAACCATTTTTGAAATTTTAAAGTTAATTTTGAGCTAGAAGGTGAAACCACACATAAAATTGGAAAAATAATCTCTCTTCTTGTGTGGTATTTGTGGCACCTTGGATGCTTTTCAAGAGTGGGCTTGTAAACATCAAGTATGCATAACTTGTTAACCCTTTTTGAAACAACAATTATGATCCCTTTGCTCAACCATCAATAGTTTATTTTAAATGTTGACCTTAAGTTGTACATCCACTTATGTGGAACCTTGTCAGGAAGTTAGATGATGATGCAAATCAATATTTTGGAAGCTACAATTTTCCTTAATTAATATTCTCCTATTCGAGATATATTTGATTTTGAAATATGTTACAGTTGGTGAGGTGTGTTTTTTGAGATAAAATAAATAGCTCCCTTAAACTTACCTTAATGTTGAACATCTACTTACATGTGACCATATAAAGGTTGTAGACAATGATGTTACTAAAAAAAATCCTTGGAAGTTATAAATTTCTTTAATTAAATTTTTCTAAATGAGAGAAACACTTAGTATAAGACTAGGTGTGAATCATTGGGTGCTTGTTGTGAATAACAACCACATGATACGACATGACACCTTGTGAGGTCATATCCATATCTCTTCTATTGGCTTCTAGAAGGAAGTATAATCTTATGAGAGGAGGGTGTAATGCCCACCTCTTTCTGGCATCGATTCATTTGCTGACTTATTTCATTTACTAGATTTTAGATATTGATTTAGCACCATTTTGATATAATGTGGTTCATTATGGAATTTTTGGTTACACATGTTATTATTTAGGACACGTGGTGCCAATATGGTATTATGATCATCATCTTAGTTTTGTTGCACCTATATGGTTATGGATACCAGCATTACGTGATGTAGTTATTTTATCTGATATATGATCGATAGATACTGATCATGTTGTATACTTTGATATCAATGGTTGATAATGGTAAATTGGATGTTATCATGTAATTGTTATCCCAATTTCCCCCCCAAAAAAATGACCAAACCCGACCCTGTGTAGGAAGAAATCTAAGGGTCGGTTCCATCGTATGAGCCCTAGCTTCAAATTCAATAGTCAGGTTGTGGGCGGACTCAAAAATGGAGGAGCAGGGTCATCAAAGGAGGAAAGCAGTGTCAAAGAAGCCGGAGGCTCAAAAGAGGAAAATAAGGAAATTCTCAAAGTTTTCAAACTTAGCCACATACGAATCGACTTGGGGCCAAATAACAAACTCACGGAAGGTTCCACGTGTCACCTTGGCATAATTCCAAAAGGGCACATAAAAATGGAGACCCCAAACATGTGAAAACCTTCCATGTATCCCAGGTCTGAAAAGGGACAGATTATGTCATTGAAAAGTCCAAACATGCGGAAAGAACTGTTATGTTTGTGGAGCTTGTTTTCATGTTAGAGTGTGGTACACCTTCTATGTGTTACACCCAGGTATTTTTACGGCAGTCCCACTCGCCAGTGAGCAGATCAATGGGGTTCGAGTGGGTGAAGCCCCCCCGATCGATAGGGGCTTGGGGGCAAAGCCCTCGAAGCAAATTTTCATGGGTGGTTTATTAACCCATGGGTAATTGGTAACCGTTATGGGATATTTTTGGGCCCATGGTTTTTCGGTACCCATTGTTTTGATACTCACGGTTTTTTGCCCATGGTTTTGATACCCACAGTTTCGTATCGAACTACTTAAGCAATTGTCTATTTATATGGTCTTATGCATATGATAGATAGACAAGTAAATGTATTGTAGATGTTCTTTGAATTCATGTGTGAATTCTATAGAGTTTGTTGAGCATAGCTCCAAATGGATCTAGGTATCATATTGAGAGAGTGGAGGCTTGTAATAAAATCTGAGGAAGTGATTCTTGGTGGACGTAGCCCAAATTGGGTGAACCACGTTAAATCTTGTCTCTCTGTGTTATGTTATTTATTCTGCAATTTTATTTGAGATCTGTAATATTTTCTGCATATTAGTTTCTATTGTTGCGATTCTGTAAGGGATTATTCCACATATTTTATCTCTTATTACCTAACAAGAACCACATGCCATCTCAACGCAATTTTAAAAGTTATATCCCAAGGTAGAGACTCAAACTAGTGCCAGCTCTCCACATGGTCAGGGTTGAATAGAAGTCAAATGGGTAGCGGGCCCAAATCGGTTAAGTATAAGAGTGTCGGTAGGAGGTGCCAAGTGTCTCAATGACGCACCTTCAAGGGTCAAAGACAAAGTTGGAATCTCAAGCAAGGACGGAGCTTCCATGTATCCCAAGTCTGAAAAAGGGACAGATTTGGCCCTTAAATTGACTAAGTATAAATAACCGGTGGAAAGAACCACGTGTCTCATCAGCATAAATTCAAAGGTGTGACCCAAAGCGGAGACTCAAATGAGTGTGAGGCTTCCACGTATCTATGGTTTGAGAAAGGCATTGACCGGAATTAGCTAAGTATCATAGACACGTAGCAGGTGCGACATGTCAGCTCGGTGTAATATCAAAAGTGAGAGCCCAAGGTGGAGACTAAAACTAGTGCCAACTCTCCACGTGGTCAAGGTCCAAAAAAAGTCAAATGGGGGACAAAATCAGCATCTTAAATCAACTAAGTATGGAAGGGATGGTGTAGGCCTCCAGGTGTCATCTCCACGCAAATTTAAAAAGTAAAATATGGAAAAAAGGTCCCACATGCACGCTAACCCTCCACGTGTCCCGTGTCAGACATATGCCCCCGCCAAACAAAAGGGACTTAGCCAAAATAAGAAATAAAGAAAAGCCACAGAAGGAGCCATGTGTCTCTTCAATGCAACTTCAAAAGAAAAATCTCAAAGTGGTCACCAAACGAGTGCCAGCGCTACACGTGGCCATGTTCCAAGTCAAAGTGGGAAGGTGGTAAGGTGGGTCATCAGAGGAAATTTGAATATTTTGGATTTTGTTTTGAAATGGCGTAAAGTATAAAAATAAGCCAAATGGATTTTGTTGACACCCAGATAAAATGCATGTCAGGCCTAAATTACATGTGGGAAGGCAAGCCTTGGAGAGATGTTTTTCCAGGAGTGGGCCGTCAGGCCTGGGGAGGACTGTTTGCTTAAGTGGAAAATATGGACCGGCATGCCTGAAGATGGTTTTTTCGGCAAAAGTGAATTGCGGCCTTACAAGGCTATAGGCCGTTTTTGCATTTTTGTAATTTTTTTGCTAAATCTGCAAAGTGAATTTTGGGCCCATGGACCTATTCTGCTAAATTTTTTTTGCCATTTTTGTACGGATCTAACTCAAACATTCAAATGGGAATATCTTTCTATCCAATGCCCAAAATTCAAAAAAAATTGTACCATTGGAAAGGTCTTGACCTCATCTATGCCATGGAAACCTAAAAATTTATTTTTTACGAGGTTAGGGGGTGAAAATGGGAAAAATGTCTTCATACCATTAATATGTGATTTGATTACTTCAACAACCAGATCAGATTTGATTTGATCCCCCGTTTTGCCTTCTTTGACATGCCAAACAGACATAGAGAGGTAGACTTAACAGATTGTGGGTAGATTTGTAGGGGCATTGATGGCTAGTAGCTGAGCTCCAAATTAGGTTTCCTGCCTCTTGTCTTCTCCTATCTTCGCTACATCTATAAAGGTAAGAGTTTGATTCATTGTAAAGGGTTGGAAATTTTTGCTTTGCGCCCTCCCTTCTTCTCTGGTCTACAGGTGAATTTGTGGAGTCTGAACCTTCTATTAAGACTGTAATGCAAGTTTTTTGCCTTTTGGCCATTGTTATGTTCTGTATCAGTTTTTGAAGAAATAATACATGTATTTGGATTATTTCACCCCTCTATTGTGTTCATTTCCTTTATTTGATCTTTCATTACAATATTGGTTATCTGTGCATGGTGGTTGTATTACATTTTAATGGTTTGTGTTTGATATCAAAGCTAGTGTTCAAAAATCCTTTGGTACATCACCTTTGTTAGTTTAGGTTTAATTTCTTGCATCTTCTTAACCCTGTCCCCTTAACAAGTTAGATTACATTTTAGAGTAGATCCTCTAAAAAATTTATGTGTGCACCTTAACATAGGAATAGGAACTAGCCTTCATCCAGAGAGCTCTCTCGATTTCAGATTCCCACATATTTAGAGATGCTCCATGTTGTGCAATCACACTGAGAGTCTCAACCCATCAAGTTGTAGACATTCAGGGGTGTTGTGATGTTTCACTAAAATTTTTGGCATGCCTAGTGGGAGCAAGAGGTCTCCATTTTTATTTCAGTAAGATTGATGTGCACTTGTAAGTTTTCAGCTATTAAGAAGCTCTAAAATTACACATCTGATGACTCCAAAAGAGGTAGATTCCACTAGTTTCAGCAGCCTAGGATTGGCATATTCATGAGAAGAATCCATACTAGATTAAGAACTAGAGAAGAAGGATTGTTCGTCTATCCGCACTTGTCACTAGATAAAGGGGGAAGGGGAAGAAGAACTCAAAAGGTCTCCATCTCCACCAAATAGAACCTTGTCAACACCTTCCCTTGGTAGGTCATTCATTCAATCGACAAGGGTTCTTTGGCCAATCATAATGGCCCATCCACCACCTAACACCTATGTCAACTTCAATAGCAGCAGCCCACTCTCTCTCAATTCACAAAACCCATTCCCAGTTGCATCATTAAAGAGCATTCCATATTTCACTGGAGAGAACCAGACTACTCCTAGTGACCACACTCAAGACATTACAAATGTCTACACAATTCATGAAAACACTGAGATGGACATTGCAGTCAAATTGTTAGCCTCTTAATTCAAGGGTAAATCTTTACAATGGTTCAGGAGTCTAATAGCATGCTCTATTAAGAATTGGGACCATCTGTGCAGAGCTCTTTGTTTTTATCCAAATTGATTCTCCCTTAGAAGTTGAGCAGCCTCACAGATTTAACAAGACACTTAGACATAGACAAATCATAAGTCATTTTGTAGCTGGGGAAGGGATTCAGCAGGCTCTTTGTCACTCGGGTGGTGGATAAATGGATAGCACCATATAATAAGATTTGATCTATCGTCACTACTTTAGGTTGTGCCTTTTGACCAGGGTGAGAGGACTCATTTTGTAACCTCTGTCAGTGAAGGATATGAAGAGATCCTTCTTTGCATAATTCACAGGGGAACCTTGAGAAAAAAAGATCAATACGCCACAATTTAACTCTCACAAATGGTCACTTCAAAAGAGTGGAGATATTTTCTGAAAACGATTTAGGTTACTAAAGACATTTAAAACCTACTTGCTTCTGTATGTTTTAGCAGTAGAATTTTCTCATTTGTGGATACAAAGCACAAACAGGGGTACTTTGGGTAGGATTGATGGTTATTTGAAAATTTTTGTGGGGATTAAGCGAGATGAAGTTTATTTCACCAGATCTTTGAGAAGCTTTACAACAATTGTAAGACTAACAAACAAAATGCTTCAAAATAGCCAAAATTTTCCTTCAACTAGAAGGTGTGCATCAATGGAGCTCCAAATCTACACAGTTTGACACAAAATTTGAGAATTCAACTTTTAAACATTAATAACTGCTCAAGATAAAGACTCGATTAAACATTAATAACCCCTAGATCCTCATGCCTAAGAGACACTCAAAGGCTTATAGATAATCTTTATCAACAAAATGATAGTAAAGTGATTTTAAATTGTTTAGCTCATTATAGAATGAAGGATCTTATCGTAATGAAAGTGTAAATGCCAATAAACTACTATAGGGATGATATCCTGTGTGATTCAAAGGAATTTTAACATAAGATTGCAACAGAAACATCAAAACCATTTGAAAACATTTTGAAATAAAAGTAGACACAATTTTGCCCAAGATCAACACAGATAAATTCAAGATCTATTAGATTTATTAGCAGGAGAAAGTTTCTTGAATAGTCTTAGAGCTTGTTAATGGCTGTACACTCACAACCACCTTGACACGATCAAATCTAAATCACAAGAGATTAACAGGTTTCTCTGATGGTCTCTTAGGAAGATGGGATTTCTCAAATTTTCTCGTAAGAATTAAATCCCTAACCATTTGCAAGGTTATCCTTATTGCATTTATATAATTCACTCACTCACTCATTTCACATTTTGCCCCCAAAAAGAAGAATATTCAAGGAATCCTTTTCTTGTTACCAATTTGTCTTAGAAAGTGATGTTTAACAAATTTTCTCCTAAAGCTGCTAGGTGGACGAATCATGAACTGATCATGTTTCTCAGACCTTTGACCATGACTGGGATGCCATGCCATAGCCTTTTGATAGTCCTTCTAATCATTATTTTATTCTACCATATGAGAAATCCCTATTTAAATCATTTTTAGGTGGCTCTATATAGCTGGATCTGACAAGCAATACTTTTCTCCCTCGAGGAAACACCTTGAGAAATGAGTGCCCTCGCATGGATTCCTATATTCGTCCCTCTCATAAATGAATGTATGTTCATGAATTATTCCACATACATGTGCTATGAGTCCAAGTTTCCAAGTGTAAAGAGGAATCAATGGAAGCCTCCACATGTTTCCTTGGCACAACTACAAAGGTGATGTATAGAAACAAGTTCCCAAACAAGCGCGGGCCTTCCACGTGCCCTAGGCCCAAGAAAATTGCCTTTCGTCCTTTGAAAAATTCTCAGTATAAAATGGAGCTAGCAAAGGCCTCCATGTGTCCCTTTGGCACTTCTTCAAAAGTAAAGTACAGGAGTAAGTCCCCTAATAGGTGCGGGCCCTCAAGGTTTCCCAGGCCTTAGAAAGTTACTTGAGAAGTTTAATTATAGAGAGGATCTAATGGAAGCCTCCACATGTCTCCTTGGCGCAACTACTAAGGTAAGACCTAGAGGGAGATCCTCAAATGAGTGTTGGCCCTCCACGTGTCCATCCTTTGAGTTGAAGCTGGCCTTAGAGTTTCAAAATTCCCTAGTGACCCACCTTTCCACTTATAACTTTTGATATGGGCCCTAGCGGAGTTTTGGGTTATTTCATAACTTTTCTCCCTCATACGAAGAGGGAAAAAAACTTCAAAACGTTTCACCAACCCACTTCCCCGCTTGTAACTTAAAAAACTGCCACGTGTCCTCCTTCAGGGTCAATGTACGACTTTATCCCTGCCGCTTCATGTTTGTTGATTAACCAATTAGATGTTATGGGGGCCGTGGGGCCAATTTGGTATTTTTTACAAATATGACAATAGTGGCAAGTTTCACCAAAAGACCCGTTGGGATGCATCCAATCAGAAAGGACCACGATTCCATGGATATTGGGACAAAAATTGAGAGGGAAAACATGAATGTGGAAAACTAGAAGGAAGGGGAAAACCTGAATTTATGCCCAAATTACAACTTCTTCCTCATGGACAGAGAAACAAAAAACAATATCTGGACTTAGTGTGATCCTCGACCAAAGGAAAGGATTGATCATGGCAACCAAATGAATGAATAGGCCTTCATGCATAAATACAGGGAGACAGAGAAAACTTCAAACCATGCAAACTGAGACGTTTTGAACGAACAGGGTGAGATTAAATAGAGCACCAACACTCTTTATAATCAATTTGGAGACAAGGGGGATAGCCTATCTCTATTGGACTAATTGACAACCATTAAGAGGGCTCCTAATGAATAATTGACAAATTTCAACTTTAGATTTCAAAAGACGTGGGATAGGATACTGGAGGCTGTAAGACCAACAGATGAAGGTGTTTTTCTATACTTCCTTATAGCTTTAAATTATGATATTGCCTTAATGATTCAATCCATGGGAGGTGTAACCTTACCTGCAGTCTATAACATTTCCATTAGAGCTGAAAATTGTTTAACTCAAGTTGGTAAACTTGCACCTAGGCCACCTACGCCTCTTTATCAAGAACTAGGAGCTCCAAGCACTAGTCAAACACCTGCAATAGCTCTCATACCTACTCCAAGGAATAAGAGTTTAGCTTAAGCTTCCACCTCATCTTCTATCACTTCAAAAGATCTACAAGAGGTTATGAAACAATAGCAGAACCTTGGAAATGAGCTAGTGACTATCAAAAGGTAGCAAACTCATATTTATAGGCCATACCAACCTCAAACTCAATATCATGCTAGAACCCTATATCAACAAAATAGAAAACCATCTCAGGTTGCAAACCAAAACCAAAACCAAGAGAAACCTCAAGCTGCTAGGCCTTTTTGACAATATGATCCAAACACAACTTCAACATCAAGGGCCATGGTTTTAACACAAAATAACATGGCACAAGAATATGATTGGTGTTTCCCATGACTGTCATCCCAATAACCAGACAATGTGTTTCAATGGTGCACTAAACCAGGCCTTTATGGTATAGACCATTGGTGTGTCCCAAGAGCCCACTCAAGAAGAAAATCAGCACCAAGAAGCTCATCAAGAGACACCTCTAAGTGAGACCATGATTTTTAATTGGTAGGCTAAAGATTTATATGGTATGAATTAGGCACCTCCTCATAGTGTGACCGCAAATATAGGTTCCAAAAAGAGGAATATTGGAGAGGGGAAATCCTTTAATTCAAACGGTCCACAACCCTTTGTTACCCCACAAAGTGTAATTCCTAATGTGTAGAGCCAGCCCAAGCCACCTTTCAGACCCACTCAGGCACCGATTGTAATGACCCATGTGCAAGAGAATAATGTGCTAGGAAAGGGGAAGCAAAAAGATAATCTCATCCCATTTAACATCATTAAACAGATGAAGAAAACAAATGTAAACATCTCAATGTGGCAGTCGTTGGCTATCCCAGGATATAGAGACCTGTTGTAGGATGCTATGGCCAATTGGTCAACCTCAAATTAACCCCCCAACCAATAAGAGAAAGTTCTTACCAATGCGTCTCAGCCCGAAGAAAACCATCGAAGACAACAAGGTAAGAATCTAAAGCCCCCTCTGTTGTATGTTTCATTGTTTATTGGGAAAAAATTGGTACATAATTGCATGATTGATTCGGGAGTGAATAGATCATTTATGCCAAAGAAAATAGCGGATCAGCTGGGTCTTCAATACAAAGTTGTCTCCAAAGGTGTAGTGAAATTGGATGGGACATCAGTAACAACAATTGAAATCATCAAGGATTTGAGCCTCATATTACACACATGCCCCAATGTGACCGTATTACAAAACGTATCGGTCATAGACTTGCCACCACACTTTGCATTGTGTTTTTCAAGAGACTTGACCACTAAAATTGGAGGCTATTTATATGTTGATTGGAGGATTTTTAGAACAAGGTATGAAGCTAAGTATCTGAGCCCATTTTGGATTTCCATATTGAGCCTCATGTACCCAGCCCAATCAATGTAAATTTTTTGGCCTTTGATCAGGAAGACCTCCCAAGCACTTATGAGGAAGATACAAAGGGTGGGTGTATTCAAGACTTGACTCTCTACCAATGGGTGAACAAAAAACATGCTTTAATACCCTTACAAAGAAATGGAGGAATCTCAACTGGGAGTTTATTTTTTGCATGATGAGAATCATCATCTTCTTGACATCACTAAGCTAGACCACAAGGATAATAATGAGGTATGACAGTTATTCTTCAATGGCTAAAGAAGTAGATAAGGATCCAGAGGAGGAGCTATGCTTGTTTCACATAAAGGTATGAAATATTACTCAGCCTTCTATTTCAAATTTGTTTGCTTGAAAAACACAAAAAAGTATGAAGCCTTTATCCATGAACTACATTGGGAAAGAAAGAGAGGGATCAAGAATCTACAAATATTTGGTGATAGTGAGATGATTGTGAACCAAGTCAGAGGAAAACATGCTACAATAAATGACCTACTCAGGAGCTATACAAACCAGATATGGGAGATCATCAAGGACTTTGAAGCTTTTAACATCAATTCCATCCCAAGGAAGAAGAATGAAACAGCAGACCAACTGACAACAGTGGGGGTGACATTTCATGTAGTAGAGAGTATGAAAAGTGATGAGTCTCATCCCCATATCAAGGTGGTTGTAAGACCATTTGTCCTAGATAAAAATACAATTTGGCAAGTCTTTGAGAATGATCAAAAAATTGTCAAATTTCTACAGGAAGAAGTTGATTTCTCCACTAGAAACCAAGACAAATTAGAACAACAATATGGTGAACAAGTGGTGCAGCTGAAAACTAACAAATTACCAAATGCTATTCTAACTTTGGAGTCAATCTTCAACCCAAATGACCAATTCCAGAAGGAGAAATAAAATATTCAGGTAAAGGGTGAAGATTTAGAGCCCATTTCCATAGAAGGAAAAATGTTGCAAATTAGAAAGGTAAGTACTCAATAAGAAAAATATGAGTTTGTTTGACTTTGTCAAGAATTCCCAGATGTCTTTGCTTGGAATTACAAATATTTAAGAGGTTTCAACCCAAGGTTGGCACAACACACTATCGAGTTGGATCCAGGATCTAAGCCTTTCAGATAGAATCAAAGGCCAGTAAACCCTCACATTGAACCTCTCATGAGAAAATAGTTGAACAAGATGATTGAGGCCAGCATCATCTTCCCTATCAAGCATTAAAGTTGGGTTGTAAACATGGTTTCTATGAGGAAAATAAATAGAGAAATCATATTGTGTGTGGACTTTCATGATCTGAACAGAGAATCACTCAAAGATCACTACCCACTTCCATCGATGGAATAGATCTTGTAGGTTGTAGCTAGATCCGAAAGGTTTTCATTGCTAGATGGATACTCAAGCTATAATTAGATAATGGTGGAGGAAGATCAGTTCAAGAAAACCTTCACCACTAAATGGGCCATAAATGCTTACAAGAAGATTCCTTTTGGATTGTCCAATGCTAGAGAAAAATTTCCACGAGATATGGACAAGGAATTCAAAGGCTTGATCAACAAGATAGTTTTGGTGTATCTAGATGATATCATTGTCTTCTCAAAGAATGCAATAGACCATCTCTTCCACCTTATACAGGTATTTCAAAGATGTATAAGGTTCAGAGTGTCATTGAATCCAAAGAAGTGTGTATTTTTGGCACACAAGGGAAAATTTTTGGGACACATTGTCTCAAGGGAAGGGTTAACAATTGACCCTGAAAGAGTTGAAGCCATTAGAACACTACCATTGCCACATCACAAGAAATTCCTCCAAAGCTTCTTAGGAAGGATAAAATTTTCCTGTGGGTTTGTGCCTAATTTTTCCACTCTTACAAAGACTTTAACAAGAATGTTGAAGAAGAGTCTTGAATTTAAATGGACAATAGAACGTAAAGAGAGTTTTGAGGCCATCAATATCATAATATCATAGGCCCCAACCCTTATTAACACAGAATTTTCAAATGAATTCATATTGTATGCTTTTGGATGGTCAAACACAACCTCAACTATCTTGGTTCAACCTAACAAGGAATGTTCAGAACATCTCATAGCCTTCTTCAGTCAAAGCTTGGAGGATTATGAGGTAAAGTATTCTTTCATTGAAAATCATTTCCTTTCTATCATTAGGAGTCTGAAGAATTTTAGACACTTGGTCTCGAACAACAAGATTAATTGCTAGTGCCTCATGCTAGTGTCAAAGATTTTCTCCTAAACAAGGACTTGAATAAGAAGAGAGCGGGTTGGATCACTCCTATAAAGGAGTATGATATTGAAATTAAAGTGAACAAGATATTTCATGACAAGGGTATGTGTGAGAAGCTCACTTCCAAGCAATAAGTTGAGTCGGCGGATGAAGAAGAGGTTGTCCTATTACTACAGAATGATCAAGTGTAGCCAGTTAATGATGCACCTATTCCATGTTGGACTCAAGCCTTGGTGCATTATCTCCAAATAGGTTTGTGCCCTATAGAATGGATCAAAGAAAAGAGGAGATACTTCATGTTACAAGACATCCCATATGTGCTTATTGGTGGTGTCTTGTTCAAGAAGGACATCAATGGTGTTCTATTAAGGTGCATTGAGACAGGGCAAATTGAGATGGTGTTGCATGGGTTCCATGATGGAGAAGTAGGAGGCCACTTTTCTCATCGAGTAACAACCAGAAAAATCATGAAAGCTGGTTATTATTGGCTCATGGTGTTTAGTGATTGATACTCATGGATAAATAAGTGCAAGAAGTGTTCATTCTTCACAGAGAAGGAGAAGTTAGAAGCCCTGCCCCTTCGTCCAATTTTAGTGGATTAGCCATTCATGCAATGGGGAATAGACTTCATTGGAGTAATCAACCCAAATTCGAGTTAGGGCCACAAGTGGATACTTACAACAATAGACTATTTCACCAAGTGGATTGAATCAATTGCACTTAAGGAGGTAAAATGAATCCAACATCTTCGATTTCTATGAAGGGATAGCCACTAGGTTTGGGTTCCCTACCACTATCATATCAGATAATGCATCGGTATTCCTTGGTACAAGGATCACTGAATGGGCTGTTAAGAATGGTGTATACCTTAGCACTTCATCAAAATATTACCCTCAAGGTAATGGCCAAGTAGAGTCCACAAACAAGAGCCTACTAAGAATTATCAAAAGGACTTTTGATGAAAATTAGAGAACTTGGCACACAAATCTCAAATAGGCTCTATGGGCTGATAGGATCACATCCAAAAGGGCCAAAAGTAGCTCCCCATACAAGCTTGTACATGAAAAAGAGGTATTATTGCCCATATCATTGGATTTTCCCACTTTGGAGCTCAAGAAATAGTTGTAACTAGCCGAGTTTAAACCTATGGAAATAAGATATGTAGAGCTAATGGAAGTAGGAGAGGAAAGAGAACATGAAATGCAGATCATGGAGAGAGATCAAGCATCAATCAAGAAGAGATTCAATAAGAAAGAAAGAACAAGGACCTGTCAAGAGGGGGTCTTAGTTCTAAAGTGGGATGTAAATCAAGGAAAACCAGGAAGGCACTGGAAGTTTGATGCCATTTGGAGTGGCCCCTACATGGTCATAAAATGTAAGAGTAGTAATGCCTTCTGGCTGGCCAAGTTGGATGAAAAATACTTATAGATTCCAGTCAATGAGATCTACCTCAAACATTGCTACTAAAAGGGAAAATTTCTCACCCTTATAAATATCATCCTAGGTTTTCAATTTCTCCAAGTGCGTATGCACATTGTCTTATTGTAGTATAGGTTTTTTTTTCCCTAAGTGCTCTGGAATAGGTTTTATTACTCTAGGTTTGTGTCATTATATAGTTCGATGCACCTCCAGGTGAATGCACTAGGCCCTTCAACATTTACAATAGGGAGACCCATAGTTTCCATAATAATTGCTAATTTTAAAATAGAACAAATACAGAGAAACTAGAATCGCGTCTTGAGGGGTCCATTTCCAGAACAACCTGGGGAAGGTTCAAGGTTGTCAAGTGCAGACGTCAGATTCAAGCTTCAAAGAATATGACCAGTATTAAGCCATCACCTAGGTAGACTCCATGCCCAATTGATACTTTCAAGGTTACTAGTCTCTTCATCTAACAGGCAGATGTCCCCATGAGTCGTCAATTTTTTATCCCAATTTTTCTCCCACCTAAAAAATTGACCAAACCTAACCCTACGTAGCAAGAAAACAAAGGGTTGGTTCCATCATATGAGCCCATGCCTCAAACCCAAAAGTTAGGTTGCAGGAGGACTCGAAAATGGAGGAGCAGGGTCAGAAAAGGAGGCAAGAAGTGTCAAAGAAGCCATAGGATCAAAAGAGAGAAATAGGTAAAGGCTCAAAGTTTTTTGACTTAGCTACATATGATTAGACTTGGGGCTGAACACCAAACTTGCATAAGGTGCCACACATCAACTTGGCACAATTCTGAAAGGGCACATCAAATTGGAGACCCAAAATATGCATGAAGCTTCCACGTGGCCCACATCTAAAAAGGGATAGTGTTGGCCATTGAAATTTCCAAACAAGTGGAAAGAACCACATGTCAGCTCAGTGTAATTTTCCAAAGTGAGAGCCCCAAGGTAGAGACTCAAACTAACGCTAGCTCTCCATGTGGTTAGGGTCCAACAGAAGTAAAATGGCAGTGGGCTCAAATCGGTTAAGCGTAAGAGTGTTGGTGGAAGACGCCAAGTGTCTCAATGGTGCACCTTCAAGGGTCAAAGACAAAGGTAGAATCTCAAGTGAGCACGGAGATTCCATGTGTCACAGGTCCTAAAAAGGGATAGAGCCAACCCTTAAATCAACTAAGTATAAAGAACCGGTGGAAAGAATCACTTGTCTCATTAGCAAAAATTTAAAGGTGCAACCCAAAGTAGAGACTCAAATTAGCGTGAGGCTTCTACATATCTAGGGTTCAAGAAAGGCATCGGCTCAAATTGGCTAAGTATCACAAACTCCCAAAAGACATCACATGTCTCTTGACACATCTTCAAAGGTAAATCTAAAAGTGGGGTCTCCCAAAACTAGTGTTGGCCTTCCATGTGTCCCAAGGTCTGAAAAGGGACAGATTCGATAGTTGAAAAGTCAAGATGGGATAGAGTCAACGGAGGATGCCATGTGCCTCAATGGCACAAATTCAAAAGGGGCGGCCCAAGGGCCAGTCTCAAGTGAGCGCGGAGCTTCCAATTGTTAAAAATTTAAAAATGGGATAGAACTGGCCTTTTAAATCAAGTATGGAAGGGACGACGGAGGCCTCCATGTGTCATCTCTACATAAATTCAAAAGGTAAAATCTGGAGGTAGGTCCCAAATACATGTCAGCCCTCCACGTGTCCTGGGTCAGACATGTGCCCCCGCCAAATAAAAGGGACATAGCCAAAACTCAAAGAAATCTAGAAAATATATGAAAGGAGCCACGTGTCTCTTTGGCACAACTTCAAAAGAAAAATCCAAAAGCAGTCCCCAAATGTGCACCAACTCTACACGTGGCCATGTTCCAAGTCAAAGTGGGAAGGCGGGTCATCGGAGGCAATTTGAATATATTGGCTTTTGTTTCAAAATGGCGTAAAGTATAAAAATAAACTGCACCTCCACCGATTCCCAGAGAAGCCAAGTCGCAGGCCTAAATTACATGTGGGAAGGCATGCCTTGCAGTGATTTTTTGCCAGGAGCAGGCAGGCGGGCCTGGGGAGGAATTTTCGCCCAAGTGGAAAATTAGGACCGGCGGCCCCGAAGATGGTTTTTTGGCAAAAGTGAATTGTGGCCTTGTGGGGCTTTTTTTTCATTTTTGTAATTTTTGTACATAAGGCACAAAGTGAATTTTGGGCCCGTGGACCCATTTTGCTAGACTGGTTTTTGCCATTTTTGTACAGATCTGACTCAAACATTCAAATAGGCATATCTTTCAATCCAGTGCCTGAAATTCAACAAATGTGGTACCATTGGAAAGGTCTCGACCTCATCTACGCCATGAAAACCAAAAAACTTCAATTTTGATGAGGTTAGGTGGGTGAAAATGGGAAAATTTCTTCATGCCATTAATATGTGATCCGATTACTTCAACAACCAGATCTGATTTGATTTGATCTGTTGTTCTTCCTTCTTCAACACACCAAATAGACATAGAGTGGTGGACTTGATAGATTGTGGGCAGATTTTTTAATATACTAACATAGGTGATACACCAAAGGATAGAAAATTTGATGTTCAGCATTCCTTTGGTGCATCACCTATGTTAGTTTAGGTTTAATTTCTTTCATCTTCTTAACCATGTCCCCTTGATAATTTAGATTAGATTTGAGAATAGATCCTCTATAAATTTTATGTGTGCACCAGAATAGAGGAATAGGAACCAACCTTCATCTGGAGAGCTTTCTCAATTTCAAAGTCCCACACTTTGAGATATGCTCCATATTGTGCAATCACACTGAGAGTCTCAACCCACCTAGTTGCAGACATTCAAGGGTGTTGTGTTTTTGTACTATCAGTAATAACCTAAATGGATATTATATATATATATATATATAGATATATATGTATATGTATATGTATATGTACATGTATATATATATATATATATATATATATATATGGTGGATGCATGTTGTTAGAGTATATTTATTTCATTTTGATATCAATTTTTTTATATATTAGAATTAATATGCATGATTTGTTTAATTATCGATATATTGTTATTATTCTCTAATTTATTGTATCAAGAAGGTATGTTTAATGTATGAATTGAGTGTGCATATTTTAGATCACATAAGATAACGTGGTTTTAGAGTTTTACCTCAAGTTGCACAAGCTATTGTTTGGGCTGAGTCCTTTAGCCGTGCATATTCCTTGTGTAACCTTGTGTATGTGGCGTATTCATGCTTGGACACCATTGGTGATTCCTGATGTATCTATGTTAATTTTAATTTATTTAATCCCTATGATAAGCTAGTGTAAGGACCTAGTGGTCCCCACATGCACTAGTGATGTGATTATGTTATTAATCTTGTTGTTAGTGGTTTGGAACCACCTATTCATCATTTGGGTGGGCCCCACTACCTATTCCTTTGAGCTACTTTACCCAATTTGGAATTTAGGCTAAATGTGGCATTGGTAAGGGTCCCATTTTATATTCGGGGTCTCCCTTAGACTATAATGGACCCCTTGAACCCTATGTTAATGGGGCCTCTTTTCAAGGTCAAATGGGATTTTCCCTCCCATTTTAACCCTCTCTTGTCACCATCTTGTAAGTATGTTTGATTTGAGAGATTTCTCAAAATTTGAAGTAAGTTGGCTGATTGTCTGTTTGGGAAATTTGGGAGTTTTCTTCCTAAATGTGTTTTTTTTATGCTCATTGGAATTTTAGAATATTTTGGTTGGAGAATGAGTTGGGTGACACATGTCACCCTCTCATTTTTAAGGATGGAATTTTATTTTTATTTATCTATCTCTTCATGGAGAGGGGTATCGACTTTTTCTTCTCATTTTTACTATGATAGTTAGAAAGATCTTAGAGCTAGGAGCTTGGAGTTTGAAGTGCATGGATTGTTCTTGAAGTTGGATGGCTTGATTTTTAAGGTAGGCATTCATACCCCTTATTTTGGTTTCTATGGTATAATTTTTTTTTAGAAAAATGGGTTGTTTGATTATTTTATGTCTTACATGTTGTTTTTGGTGTCAATGTAAATCTTGTTGGATTGCATTTCTCTCCATCCATCCTATTTGAGGTGGATTTTTGAAGTTGTAGGGGAATAAGGAGGAATACTCCTCTCTTACAACACATGGCTTTATGGGAAAGCCATGATGTTCATATTCTTTTATTTAGTCCATTCATATGGTTTGATGTGGAAGATGACTATTCATATATTTTAAACCTCATCTTCCATCCTTGTGAAGGAAAGCATCTCATGGTTGAAAATGGTTTAAAAATACTTACATATGAAGGAGGCTTGGAGTTTGGGATGGAGTAATAAGGTGGGATGTATGATGATGTATGAATATTATTTTTAGTGTTCCTATAAATGGATCTCAATATGGTTTATATTGGGCTCCTTGCCACTCTTCCTTATTTCAAGAAACATGGAGTTATCCTCTTGCGCTTTGGTGTTTAGTTTTGGTTGATTTATATTCGAGTATGTATGTGTTTTTTTTTCACCCCTTTGTCTTCCCCAAACTTTTGTCAACTTTGAGGCACAAATTCTCTCTCCCCCATGGGCTTAGAGAGGAGGCTAGCTTGTCCTCCATTTAGTGGAGATGGCATGTGATGATGCCATTTGGTTGGGTGGAAATCAGGCCTTTTTCTCTTGTGCATTGAAGAATTTCATATGGATTGGAATCTTGGAAAATTATTTGGAGCATGAAGGGAAAAAGTTCAAAATTTTGGGCATGTTGTTCCCCATTTTGGGGAGGCTTGTACTCTTTCATTTTAAGAATTTATTTTGTAATGGATATGGTTATCCAAGTTATGTTATTCCCTCTCTTAAGGGAAATATTTTTAACTTTGTATTGAAATATTCATGGAATCCTTGATATCGATGAAGCCTTGAAAAATAATAATCTCTGGAAGATTGTTGCTCTTATTTTCCTATAAGTTTTGTCTAAGTTTTCTCTCCATTTTTGAGTATGTCAAAGTTGAAAAAGAGATTTTTTGTGTTAAATAATTCTATTCTTATATTTTGATACTTGTTATATACAAATAAATCTTGTAAAATAGTTGTTTTGGGAAGCATTCTTTCCCCCTTTATTGTATAAAAACATTATGATAATGTAAGTATATGTTCATATAATCTATTTAAGAATGTGACTTCTTTTGAGTCTTGGAAGAAAATATAAATGGATAGTCTATATTTGATACATGATATGTCATTAATCCTTGTTTATTAATTTAGCATTTGTATATTTAAAATCAATAAAAACAATGTTACTTACTCTCTCTCTCTCCTCTTTGTGTTATAATAAATTATTTATATTTTGATTTTAGGGAATATAATGGAGATATATTTCCATATTGTAGCATATTATGACTTGTTATCAAATCTGAAAATGTCCTAAAGAAAAATTATTTTGAATGTGTTATATTGGTTTTTGTAAATTGTATTTTTCCTTTTGTTAAGCATTATTTAAGTGGGATGGTGCCATTGATATAAATTTATAAACATGGAGGTAAGATATACAATATAAGGTATGAAATGAAATAGTGTTAAATATGAGTTAAAACATGTCATTATGTGTGTGTGTTAGGAAAATAAAACGATATAATCAAGAAAATATTAAAATAGTGGGTACCTTATTATAACCATTGTATGTTTATTCTTGTATGTTTATTATTACAGTGAAATTTTATATAAATGATATTATACACACACACACACACATATATAAATGTATGTATATAATTTCAATGAATAGATTCTAAATAAACAAAGCCAAAGGGTAGGAAATCGGTTATTGTTTAAAGTAGTGAAATAATAAAAAAATAAGATGAGGGGAGACAGGCCGCGGCATGTTATCCCCCCCCTTCGTTGCATATTGGTTGTGTGGTGTGGCCGCGACCACACCACAACCCCTCAACCTTGTTGCCCTTTACCCTTTACGGCCATGCTACCCCGAAACCCGTAACGCTTACACCATATGCTCACATAGCCGCCTCCCTATGCATAATGTATTCATCTACACACACACACACACACACACACACACACACACACACACACAAAAAAAAAACCAAAAATATTGGTTTATGGAAAAGAAAGAAAAATAATAAATAAAACCTTATAATCCTAGTGAATAAGAACTTGAAAATAAAAAGGGGGAATTTCTTTCCTTATTGGAAAATATAGAACAAGAATTGAAAATGGCTTCAAAGAAAATAAAAACATAGATTTGGGGATTAGTGGAAAGACTCAAAAATGGCTTCCATGGTCTCCTTCCTCCTCCATCTTCCTACTTGCAAAACCCATGCAAATGGAGGAGACAAAAAAGAAAAGAAAAGATATAAAGTAAACATAATGGAGGATTAGGGTTTTTAGGAAACACATAAGATCTAGGGTAGAGAATAAAAGAATCATATGGCTCATATTTAACCATCATAAATTAGGAGGGTGGGGAAAAATGTTGAATGGGTTGGGTGAAAATTAATAAGTTGGTGTAATTTAATCAAATGGGAACCTAGGGGATTTTATTAGAGGCCACAATGGATAAATATATTAACATTCTGGCTTGTAAAAATTGTTTTAATAAATCAATATGTAAGATGGGATTATTTGATTTATAATGGGTCATGGAGAGTGTTAAAATATTAAACCAAGACTTACAAAAATAAGTAAATAAATAATCAGTCAACATAAATTAGTATCGTAGGTGAATGGGCCTTTCCAGATTTAAATTTAATTTAGATAAGGAGGTAGCTAACCCGGAAGTAATCATGGAAAATAAAATAGATTTAATTAAATGTTGGCTATAGTTTAGGACATACAAAACTGATAGTAATAAATGTATTTTTTAAAAATATGGGATTTTATAATGTTTTTGTTTGCTTGGGTCATGCCAAATGTAGGGAACTACACTTGAATACAGTCTAAAATTAAACCTAATTGTATTTTAAGGCTAAAAACACAAAAAAAAAGTCTAAACATCTGAAAAAATTAACTCCTGACTGATAGGAATCATTGGATTGATCATGGTTTTATTGATGGTATACGAACTAACCGAAGCATTTATGCATAAGGAATCATAAGTAAATCTATCATGATAATCTTGATCTAAAAATGTAATGACCGCTGGTGATGCATCAGTAGAAGAAACAAGGAAGATAAGGGGCCCTGATGAAGGAGGGGGCACATCTAAATATGTATGATTAGCAAAATAATTAGGAGCTTGCTTGTCACACTTGGGGAAAGGGTCATTAAATATTTTTATCTTTATATTATCATTGACTGACGTAGAGGTGGATGTCGGGAGCTCAAGTGCATTGTTATCGATAATATCTTGAATGATATGTTTGCATTTGAAACAACGATATGTGGAGTTCCCAACATATTGGTGATAGTCACATTTAGCATTTTTGTTATAATTACGGCCACGGAGGTGAGAGGAGCCGAGATTGAGCGGTAGTGGGAGAGTGATAAGATTTATTTTGATAATTTGAGGTAATCGAAACCAGGGTGTATAGGGTAATTTGGTAAAAGTATTCTTTGGAGGTTGCAATTGCATATTTTTAAGTGGAAAAATGACATTAATAGCTACCTTTGCTTTGGTGGGATTAAGATATGGCTTGAATGCATACTTAGCTTGAAACATATTAGAAGGAAACAATGAAGCATCATAATATTTTAATTTTCCCATAGATAGGAGTTTGACTTCACACATTTTGAGTGTATGGCACAATTGATCGATAGAAGGAGAAGTATCAAAGGTAACACTCTCTTATAGTGGAGGTAAAAGACTTTGAACAATAAAATGTTGCAATTTTGATTCAATGAGTACATTGGTCATCTTAGCTAGATTATTTTTATAACGCAATACATAGTTAGCTAGATTTTCATTAGCTCCATTTTTTCTATTTGAGAAAGTTGTTCATAGGATATCTTGGTGCCGATATTGATTGAAAAGTGATAATTAACATCATTGGCTAAATGTGTGAAATTTTCCAAATGAACAAGTAGATCATAAAACCAACATATTGCGTAATCTTATAGACTTCTAGGAAGTAGATTAGCTAGCAATGTATGACAATATGCATAGTCAAGACATGCCAAAAGAAAATATTGAATATTCTCTTGAGGTTAACCGTCTCCATTAAAGGTGGGAAAATTTGGGGTGATGAAGTTAGGAGGAAGTGGATAAGCAAAAATGGCAGGTGCATAAGGGTATGAAGGAGTAGTTAGGAATTAAGATATGGAAAAGAGCATGAAGTATCTTGTTGTAGTTAACGAATTTGAATTTGTAGATCATGATATAAAGAAGCTAAGTCATAAGTGCCTAAAGAGGAACTAGGTTGTGTATTCAACGTATTGGGAGTAATGAGAGGGGTGGTAGTGTTAGAAATGGAAGTAGGAATGTTGAGGGGTTAGGTACCGGAGGCCATGAAAAATGAGGAGGATCCTATAAGAGGAGTAGAAGTAGTAACTCAAGAATTTTTAATAACAAGGCATTGAGAACATGCAAAATACGCAAAGGGTTGGTGCGTAAATTTTGATGGAAATTAGTAAGGTTGTCTAGTTGTTCTTGATCGACATTAGTGTCCTCATCGTATGATTGCTCAGCTTAGAAACCCTAGGAATAGATGGAGGAAGCTTGGTGTGATCAAAATATCCAAATCGACCATTGCGGGTAACTAATATAAGAAGGAAGGGGTTGAGAGGAAGAGTTCACCAAACAATTTAAATTTAATTTGTATTAATCAGATCTAAGTATTACAGAGTAACTATTGAAATAAATAATATATAAATATTATAATACACTGTGACACAAGAAAACAATGATCTAAAGTATGAAACCCTAAGAAAGGAAAAGAGATAAAGGACTTAGCTAATTTCCGAATGGACAAGAAGTGATTTGCACAAGTACGAATGATGAAGAAATTGCAAATGATGTTGTAAATGATAAATATAAAATCTAGAAACTGAGAATAATGCTATATAGGGGCACTCATTGTTGGATAAAGGCGTTTGGGAACTATTAACTAATTTTGAATGCTAGTGACTCCATAGGATCTCAGAATCTAGTTTTTGTTATGTCGCTAGGGTTTTATCATTGCTCTCTATTGATCACCTTATAATTGTATTATGATCATCGATGATACCTATAACCGACAAAGATAAGTTCACCTAAAAAGGTACACAATCCACATCAAAGCTAAAATGGAAAATGTAGAATGAGGAGTTGGATTGACCCCAACTGTCACCCTGAAAGTGAACTTACGACCAAGTGTTGCACTACATCTCAGACTACATGTAGTTTTGGTGTGTGTGTAGAAATGATTCTCTATGATGCCCTTGTGAAAGTTACACTTGATAGTGAGCTTTATCTAGAATATACAAATTTAGTAGAATATGTAAATGGAATAGAATGAAATTCCCCTTTCTACGTAGTGTATATAGAGTTGATAAAGCCTTTGTCCCTTGAATGTATTTTTTTTGAGTACATTAGTGCCTTTGGATGCAAGCTTCAGTGATGATAGTAATTCATAGTGTTTTCTCCTTTATCTTGAACACATAACTATGAATTTATATGATGACAACTGGAAGGCCAAGCCATAAGTGAAAAAGATGCCCAAAAGAAAAAAGAGACCTAAAAAGAGTGAATGATGAAGAAAAGGGCCAGGGGCGACATGAGTCCTGGGTGCTGCTATCCTTGATGGGCACTAACATATGAAGCTATGAAAGAAATTTAAAAACTTTTTTACTGGCTTGTAGGGTGTGTAAAAAAAAATAAAAAACAAGATACAAAGAAAATAGGCCAAAGATAGTTGTCAACCACTAGTTTTCTTTCTTAGTAATTATGTAAATGATAGCATGATTTTAAGACCCATAGTACCCAAGTGCATGATTTTGTGTCTACCTACAATAGTGTTAAATTTCTAACATTTTCATAAATGATAACACATCCATTGTTTGATTTTTTCCAACTTTTTGAGAGGAAAGGTTAAGATGTATAAAAAGAGCTAATTTGAATTAAAAGGGACAGATCTCAATTCAAATTATCTTCTTTAACGAATCTCCATTACCTTACATATTAAAACATATTTGTATGTCTCTTTTAATAAGTTTTCCATACTTCACCTACACTATCAAATATTGTGTTATATCAATTCAAAAAAAAATATATCTAATTAAACATAAACAAAATAGAGTTCAAGACATTGACATGTGACCATATCTTATTTAATGAAAGGGTGTATATATCGAAGCTCTTGTTTGTTTGTCTATTCAGTCAAACCTTGGATATGTATAAAATTTGTTATTTTACACTGACAAATGACTCTACCTTTTCCCAACCTAGCAACTTTTCAAGTGTTGTTGCTCACATCTCTAGCTCTATAAAGTCACCTTTAATATTTATATGATTTTCCTTTGTCCTCTTTTTGTAGGTTCCTCTTTCTCTTATCGATTCAAACCTTGGATATGGATAAGAGATGTTATTTTACACCGCCAAATAGATACAGGATGTTACAGTGATTTGAAAATAATATGAATCCTATATTTTCTTCCTCCTTCCCTTACTCTTCTCTCTCTCTCTCTCTCTCTCTCTCTCTCTCTCTCTCTCTCTCTCTCCCTATCTCTATCTCTCTCTATTATTTGTTCTTGATTTTTTGAAATGATGGATGCGTGGAAATTTTGAAAGAGAGTAGGGCATTTCCATACTTATTCCTAGGACTGACACAACGTTGGTTACAGGTACTCCTAACAAGAGGAATTTTTCTAGATGTGATATGTTGTAATTAACGAGTCATCATTGTAAAGTTATATTCATCTTGCAATTCATGTATTACCATGGAATAATGGTATGTATCTTTGTTTGAAGAATTGTTCTTGGTATATTTTGAAAAGAGAATACCAATGTGGTTATATTTTATAGTGTCAAAATAGATGTGAAGTTGTATTCAATGTTGCACTTATGTTATAAAAATAATAAACTAATCTTTTGCTATGTTAATTATTGGTATATTTCCTCAACAACAACAATGCTAGGTAGAATCTCCTCTCATCAAAAATAACAAAAATAAAAGAACAAGTTATAATTCCTATTATACTTCCTCCCCCAATAGATCCTTTTTCCAGGGTATAAAACATTAATTGTGTTAATAATATACTCTGATATCATTAATCATCTTCAAGATTTGCACCTAAGACATCTTATTAAGGACCATAACCTTCATATTTTAGGATGTGGTGCATATATGTTGTGAAACCTATCATATTGGAACAAATGAATTGATCATGTCTAGGTGGTATAGGTCTGACCATATCATGAATAAGCTAACCCCCGTGCGTATAATTTCCCTTTGTATCCTAAGGGGTGGAAAAATGCTTGGAAGAGAGTTGGTGATTGTACTTACGATTGATATCTTATGAGATCTAAATTATGTGAGTGGAGAATATGTTTCAAATTACTTGCGTATTTACCCAACCATTGAAATAGGTCCTTAGGAGTCATTAATAATGCATATGATTATTTGGGATATCTCTCTTGCAATATACACTTAAAACTTGTGTTTCTAAGAGCATTGAAATGAACTGTATTATGCGATTTTGTAATCCTTATACTCTTAAATCCCTAAGTGTCAATTAAGTGTTATTTAAATTATAATTGTTCTAAAACAATGCCCATAAGAGTCCAAATTAATCATGTAAGAGTAATAGAAAACAAGAATAAATAAGATATTGTTTAGGAATAAAGTTATGCTTGAAGTATTCATAATTAATATAGGCATTCTCTTACTATTAAGAAAATAAATAAATATGAATTATTCTTGGAGAAATAAAGCATTTGAGCCAACACAAAATCTTATGTAAAAAATAAATAAATTATTATGACATGTAAATGTTAAATCTACTTAAACTAATTATTGAATTATAACAAAATGTAACGGGAAAAATAGGGTACTATGATGGAAGGATTTTATGAGAAGAGGTATCTTGAGTCTAAATCACCTGTAAATCTGAATAATTCCTTCTTTGATGTCATGATGGTTCCCCTTGTCTAGCAATGGTAAAATTTTAAACATCGAATATACGTAAGAATTATATGAATTACATTTTTTTCAAAATGATGTTAAATACATGACCAAAGTAACCAAGTAAATGTAGTTAGTAAAAGGGTAAATAATATTAAACTAAGGAATGAATGCTACGAAAAATGGAATGTTATTGAGTGATATCAAAACCAACTAAAACGTCAAATGTGATCATAAAATGAATGTAATAAAGTAGAGCTCCACGACTAATATGACAACCTAATAAATTGAAAAATCAAATATGATACATGATCACATGCTTTGTTTGCATAAATATGAATCAAACAACGATGCGAATGAAATAATAATATGTAACCTTGAAAATGGGATATCTGCAACTGTAGCCAAGGTCTTGTGAGATAATGAGATTGCGCTCTAGTTGGAATTGTAAACGTTAGTAGAACCCTTGGCATAGATAGTAATATATCTAACCTAGGATCACTTAAGAAGTAAAATTTATGGTCGAAACATGTAATCAACCCATTTATATTAAAATTAAATCCTTAATATGATGAAATAGAAGTAGACGGAAAGGTGAAATTCATCACTTAAATTCAAATAAAAATATCTATAATGGGAACATTGGTGTAACATACCCTTCCTTGAACAATATGATTGTGAAAATATGAATTTCTAAATGGAGCAATAGATAGTGAATCAAGAATGATAAAACACAATTAGTAAACCTACATAGTTTGTTCTAATAACTTAAAGATTAAAATAAAGTATTGTTAGTATTAAAAAATGCTATGAAATGAATTCGAGATAGGTTTTCTATTCTTCTAGTAACCTTCCTTTTTCTTCTTGTGAATTTTCCTTCTTGTAACGAAAATATTTTTCCAAACCAAGTAAACATGGATCTCTCAAAAAAAAATACTTAAGTCAAATATTAGAGGATACATGTGTGTAAATACGTTCCTAATCTCAATCATTCTATATAAAGTTATTTCCACAAGAGAAACAAGTGAATTCCAAAGGAATCACTATAGGTGAAATGTTAAAGAAAAACATGCAGCCTAGTTGTAAAGGAATGAAGGATACTGTGTTATGTGTTTGTCAGAGAATTATAGTCAACTAAAATATTTTTTAGAAACAAACCTTTAGTATAGGAATTGAATATTAGGAGACTCATAGTTGTTTAAAATGAATTTATTTAACAAATGAGATATGGATAACTAATAAAATTGGAGAAAGAAACCAACCACACATTTTCTCTTAAATACTAATGCTCTGTAAAATAAACTAATCGATGTTTTAAAAATAAGAAATTATAAACCTTATATGTTTGATTTTGCTAAAAACTATAAGGTCTTACAATGTAAACCTAAATGTAATGAATATTTAAACTATGAAAAGGCATGTCGCAAAGTATGCCTATCATTTTCTTCTTATTGTAATTGGGTCATTGTCCTAGTTTATATCGTTTGAGTAAGACATTGATGTGTACCCTATTTTATTCTATTGTATGAGTTAGTTCATGTTTACGTAAGTGTCCTACATGATGTAAAGTTGCTTTATTTGGACGTCATGTGGTGTATTGTAGCGTGTAATTAAAGTCAAAATAAAATTATTTCAATAATTTTATTGTGGTATTTTGGAGTTGAAAATGTTGGCATTACAAATGGTATGAGAGAAGAGGTTCATACTCTCGAATCTCTAGGATATATTGGCGTTTTTATGATCTTGCATGGTGGTGGTGGAGATGGGAAGAGTAACATGAATTATGTTGCAATGTGAACAATGTTGTAATTGTGATATTATGAACGCACGTGTTGTGTATGTCACTTAGTGTGTATTTGTTATCATATTGATGTTGTTGTGATTAGAGTATTCACTCTCCTTTTCTGTGGACTCAATCAAGAGTTCACGTGTTATGTGTTGCCTTGTTGTGTGTGAAAATAATGTTATTGTGGATTACGGAGTGTTGGAGTGTTTTGTTATTATGTGATATGAAGGTATGTTGATGTGTTACATGACAAAATTGGTCTATAGGGAATTGGAATTTATCATGATGTTTCCACCATGTTGTGATGAATCGTGTGTGTCACCATGTTGTATTGTGATTGATTGTATGTTCTAATGTTAGTTAGTGTTTTCATTATACCTATAATTTGTGTAATATGTGATGGTTCATGTCGTGAATTAGAGGCATATACTGTTCGTATGACCCCTATTATGCAATACTTGAACCTTAGGTGCATTATGTGGAAAAGTTATGTATCATAACTTGTGAAAGTAATGATTTTTTTATACCCTATATATAAACCATGCTCAAGATGCCATGGTTAATTTGCGTGAATCAAATTGTGTTAATGATATAGTTATGTGTTATGTTGTGAACCTTGCACTAGATGACCCTAAGGGAAACAACTGTCAAGAGTGTATTTGTGGAAGAGAAGAGGCGCAGACCAGCTGTTATCATATCTGATCCAAGTATGAGTGAGGAATTGGAGTCTTATATAGACTAAAAACCCACTTCTATCTATTTAGTATACCTTGAGCTTATTCAGTATATTGTGGGTGCAAACCACCTTAGGCTCAACTTATATAAATTAGTGTCCCTTGCTCTTTCTTGTTGGGTTTTCCATTGAAACATCCTATGCAATGTTCACTATGTTGAGCCTTGTGGGAGTATGGAGGGATGATTCAGGAAGACATGGTGACACTTGCGTTATTTGATTTACCATTTCATTGACATGTATATTTGCGAGCTGAGTCATAAAGTGCCTAAAGAGGAACTAGGTTGTGTATTCAACATATTGGGAGTAATGAGAGGGGTGGTAGCATTAAAAATAGAAGTAGGAATGTTGAGGGGTTAGGTGGAGGCCATGAAAAATGAGAAGGATCCTACAAGAGGAGTAGAAGTAGTATCTCAAGAATTTTTAATAACAAGTAAAGCATTGAGAAGATGCAGAATATGTAAAGGGTTGGTGCGTAATTTTTGACGGAAATTAGTAAGGTTGTCTAGTTGTTCTTGATCGACATTAGTGTCCTCATCGTATGATTGCTCAGCTTAGAAACCCTAGGAATAGATGGAGGAAGCTTGGTGTGATCAAAATATCCAAATCGACCATTGCGGGTAACTAATATAAGAAGGAAGGGGTTGAGAGGAAGAGTTCACCAAACAATTTAAATTTAATTTGTATTAATCAGATCTAAGTATTACAGAGTAACTATTGAAATAAATAATATATAAATATTATAATACACTGTGACACAAGGAAAACAATGATCTAAAGTATGAAACCCTAAGAAAGGAAAAGAGATAAAGGACTTAGCTAATTTCCGAATGGACAAGAAGTGATTTGCACAAGTACGAATGATGAAGAAATTGCAAATGATGTTGTAAATGATAAATATAAAATCTAGAAACTGAGAATAATGCTATATAGGGGCACTCATTGTTGGATAAAGGCGTTTGGGAACTATTAACTAATTTTGAATGCTAGTGACTCCATAGGATCTCAGAATCTAGTTTTTGTTATGTCGCTAGGGTTTTATCATTGCTCTCTATTGATCACCTTATAATTGTATTATGATCATCGATGATACCTATAACCGACAAAGATAAGTTCACCTAAAAAGGTACACAATCCACATCAAAGCTAAAATGGAAATGTAGAATGAGGAGTTGGATTGACCCCAACTGTCACCCTGAAAGTGAACTTACGACCAAGTGTTGCACTACATCTCAGACTACATGTAGTTTTGGTGTGTGTGTAGAAATGATTCTCTATGATGCCCTTGTGAAAGTTACACTTGATAGTGAGCTTTATCTAGAATATACAAATTTAGTAGAATATGTAAATGGAATAGAATGAAATTCCCCTTTCTACGTAGTGTATATAGAGTTGATAAAGCCTTTGTCCCTTGAATGTATTTTTTTTGAGTACATTAGTGCCTTTGGATGCAAGCTTCAGTGATGATAGTAATTCATAGTGTTTTCTCCTTTATCTTGAACACATAACTATGAATTTATATGATGACAACTGGAAGGCCAAGCCATAAGTGAAAAAGATGCCCAAAAGAAAAAAGAGACCTAAAAAGAGTGAATGATGAAGAAAAGGGCCAGGGGCGACATGAGTCCTGGGTGCTGCTATCCTTGATGGGCACTAACATATGAAGCTATGAAAGAAATTTAAAAACTTTTTTACTGGCTTGTAGGGTGTGTAAAAAAAAATAAAAAACAAGATACAAAGAAAATAGGCCAAAGATAGTTGTCAACCACTAGTTTTCTTTCTTAGTAATTATGTAAATGATAGCATGATTTTAAGACCCATAGTACCCAAGTGCATGATTTTGTGTCTACCTACAATAGTGTTAAATTTCTAACATTTTCATAAATGATAACACATCCATTGTTTGATTTTTTCCAACTTTTTGAGAGGAAAGGTTAAGATGTATAAAAGAGCTAATTTGAATTAAAAGGGACAGATCTCAATTCAAATTATCTTCTTTAACGAATCTCCATTACCTTACATATTAAAACATATTTGTATGTCTCTTTTAATAAGTTTTCCATACTTCACCTACACTATCAAATATTGTGTTATATCAATTCAAAAAAAAATATATCTAATTAAACATAAACAAAATAGAGTTCAAGACATTGACATGTGACCATATCTTATTTAATGAAAGGGTGTATATATCGAAGCTCTTGTTTGTTTGTCTATTCAGTCAAACCTTGGATATGTATAAAATTTGTTATTTTACACTGACAAATGACTCTACCTTTTCCCAACCTAGCAACTTTTCAAGTGTTGTTGCTCACATCTCTAGCTCTATAAAGTCACCTTTAATATTTATATGATTTTCCTTTGTCCTCTTTTTGTAGGTTCCTCTTTCTCTTATCGATTCAAACCTTGGATATGGATAAGAGATGTTATTTTACACCGCCAAATAGATACAGGATGTTACAGTGATTTGAAAATAATATGAATCCTATATTTTCTTCCTCCTTCCCTTACTCTTCTCTCTCTCTCTCTCTCTCTCTCTCTCTCTCTCTCTCTCTCTCTCTCTCCCTATCTCTATCTCTCTCTATTATTTGTTCTTGATTTTTTGAAATGATGGATGCGTGGAAATTTTGAAAGAGAGTAGGGCATTTCCATACTTATTCCTAGGACTGACACAACGTTGGTTACAGGTACTCCTAACAAGAGGAATTTTTCTAGATGTGATATGTTGTAATTAACGAGTCATCATTGTAAAGTTATATTCATCTTGCAATTCATGTATTACCATGGAATAATGGTATGTATCTTTGTTTGAAGAATTGTTCTTGGTATATTTTGAAAAGAGAATACCAATGTGGTTATATTTTTATAGTGTCAAAATAGATGTGAAGTTGTATTCAATGTTGCACTTATGTTATAAAAATAATAAACTAATCTTTTGCTATGTTAATTATTGGTATATTTCCTCAACAACAACAATGCTAGGTAGAATCTCCTCTCATCAAAAATAACAAAAATAAAAGAACAAGTTATAATTCCTATTATACTTCCTCCCCCAATAGATCCTTTTTCCAGGGTATAAAACATTAATTGTGTTAATAATATACTCTGATATCATTAATCATCTTCAAGATTTGCACCTAAGACATCTTATTAAGGACCATAACCTTCATATTTTAGGATGTGGTGCATATATGTTGTGAAACCTATCATATTGGAACAAATGAATTGATCATGTCTAGGTGGTATAGGTCTGACCATATCATGAATAAGCTAACCCCCGTGCGTATAATTTCCCTTTGTATCCTAAGGGGTGGAAAAATGCTTGGAAGAGAGTTGGTGATTGTACTTACGATTGATATCTTATGAGATCTAAATTATGTGAGTGGAGAATATGTTTCAAATTACTTGCGTATTTACCCAACCATTGAAATAGGTCCTTAGGAGTCATTAATAATGCATATGATTATTTGGGATATCTCTCTTGCAATATACACTTAAACTTGTGTTTCTAAGAGCATTGAAATGAACTGTATTATGCGATTTTGTAATCCTTATACTCTTAAATCCCTAAGTGTCAATTAAGTGTTATTTAAATTATAATTGTTCTAAAACAATGCCCATAAGAGTCCAAATTAATCATGTAAGAGTAATAGAAAACAAGAATAAATAAGATATTGTTTAGGAATAAAGTTATGCTTGAAGTATTCATAATTAATATAGGCATTCTCTTACTATTAAGAAAATAAATAAATATGAATTATTCTTGGAGAAATAAAGCATTTGAGCCAACACAAAATCTTATGTAAAAAATAAATAAATTATTATGACATGTAAATGTTAAATCTACTTAAACTAATTATTGAATTATAACAAAATGTAACGGGAAAAATAGGGTACTATGATGGAAGGATTTTATGAGAAGAGGTATCTTGAGTCTAAATCACCTGTAAATCTGAATAATTCCTTCTTTGATGTCATGATGGTTCCCCTTGTCTAGCAATGGTAAAATTTTAAACATCGAATATACGTAAGAATTATATGAATTACATTTTTTTCAAAATGATGTTAAATACATGACCAAAGTAACCAAGTAAATGTAGTTAGTAAAAGGGTAAATAATATTAAACTAAGGAATGAATGCTACGAAAAATGGAATGTTATTGAGTGATATCAAAACCAACTAAAACGTCAAATGTGATCATAAAATGAATGTAATAAAGTAGAGCTCCACGACTAATATGACAACCTAATAAATTGAAAAATCAAATATGATACATGATCACATGCTTTGTTTGCATAAATATGAATCAAACAACGATGCGAATGAAATAATAATATGTAACCTTGAAAATGGGATATCTGCAACTGTAGCCAAGGTCTTGTGAGATAATGAGATTGCGCTCTAGTTGGAATTGTAAACGTTAGTAGAACCCTTGGCATAGATAGTAATATATCTAACCTAGGATCACTTAAGAAGTAAAATTTATGGTCGAAACATGTAATCAACCCATTTATATTAAAATTAAATCCTTAATATGATGAAATAGAAGTAGACGGAAAGGTGAAATTCATCACTTAAATTCAAATAAAAATATCTATAATGGGAACATTGGTGTAACATACCCTTCCTTGAACAATATGATTGTGAAAATATGAATTTCTAAATGGAGCAATAGATAGTGAATCAAGAATGATAAAACACAATTAGTAAACCTACATAGTTTGTTCTAATAACTTAAAGATTAAAATAAAGTATTGTTAGTATTAAAAAATGCTATGAAATGAATTCGAGATAGGTTTTCTATTCTTCTAGTAACCTTCCTTTTTCTTCTTGTGAATTTTCCTTCTTGTAACGAAAATATTTTTCCAA
Organism: Taxus chinensis; assembly: GCA_019776745.2. Taxonomy (NCBI): domain Eukaryota; kingdom Viridiplantae; phylum Streptophyta; class Pinopsida; order Cupressales; family Taxaceae; genus Taxus; species Taxus chinensis. Next base: position 200,429,608 of record CM034153.1, on the reverse strand, counting down.
ACCAAGTAAACATGGATCTCTCAAAAAAAAATACTTAAGTCAAATATTAGAGGATACATGTGTGTAAATACGTTCCTAATCTCAATCATTCTATATAAAGTTATTTCCACAAGAGAAACAAGTGAATTCCAAAGGAATCACTATAGGTGAAATGTTAAAGAAAAACATGCAGCCTAGTTGTAAAGGAATGAAGGATACTGTGTTATGTGTTTGTCAGAGAATTATAGTCAACTAAAATATTTTTTAGAAACAAACCTTTAGTATAGGAATTGAATATTAGGAGACTCATAGTTGTTTAAAATGAATTTATTTAACAAATGAGATATGGATAACTAATAAAATTGGAGAAAGAAACCAACCACACATTTTCTCTTAAATACTAATGCTCTGTAAAATAAACTAATCGATGTTTTAAAAATAAGAAATTATAAACCTTATATGTTTGATTTTGCTAAAAACTATAAGGTCTTACAATGTAAACCTAAATGTAATGAATATTTAAACTATGAAAAGGCATGTCGCAAAGTATGCCTATCATTTTCTTCTTATTGTAATTGGGTCATTGTCCTAGTTTATATCGTTTGAGTAAGACATTGATGTGTACCCTATTTTATTCTATTGTATGAGTTAGTTCATGTTTACGTAAGTGTCCTACATGATGTAAAGTTGCTTTATTTGGACGTCATGTGGTGTATTGTAGCGTGTAATTAAAGTCAAAATAAAATTATTTCAATAATTTTATTGTGGTATTTTGGAGTTGAAAATGTTGGCATTACAAATGGTATGAGAGAAGAGGTTCATACTCTCGAATCTCTAGGATATATTGGCGTTTTTATGATCTTGCATGGTGGTGGTGGAGATGGGAAGAGTAACATGAATTATGTTGCAATGTGAACAATGTTGTAATTGTGATATTATGAACGCACGTGTTGTGTATGTCACTTAGTGTGTATTTGTTATCATATTGATGTTGTTGTGATTAGAGTATTCACTCTCCTTTTCTGTGGACTCAATCAAGAGTTCACGTGTTATGTGTTGCCTTGTTGTGTGTGAAAATAATGTTATTGTGGATTACGGAGTGTTGGAGTGTTTTGTTATTATGTGATATGAAGGTATGTTGATGTGTTACATGACAAAATTGGTCTATAGGGAATTGGAATTTATCATGATGTTTCCACCATGTTGTGATGAATCGTGTGTGTCACCATGTTGTATTGTGATTGATTGTATGTTCTAATGTTAGTTAGTGTTTTCATTATACCTATAATTTGTGTAATATGTGATGGTTCATGTCGTGAATTAGAGGCATATACTGTTCGTATGACCCCTATTATGCAATACTTGAACCTTAGGTGCATTATGTGGAAAAGTTATGTATCATAACTTGTGAAAGTAATGATTTTTTTATACCCTATATATAAACCATGCTCAAGATGCCATGGTTAATTTGCGTGAATCAAAATTGTGTTAATGATATAGTTATGTGTTATGTTGTGAACCTTGCACTAGATGACCCTAAGGGAAACAACTGTCAAGAGTGTATTTGTGGAGAGAAGAGGCGCAGACCAGCTGTTCATAATCTTGATCCAAGTATGAGTGAGGAAATGGAGTCTTATATAGACTAAAAACCCACTTCTATCTATTTATTATACCTCGAGTTTACTCAGTATATTGTGGGTGCACACCACCTTAGGCTCAACTTATACAAATTAGTGTCCCTTCCTCTTTCCTGTTGGGTTTTCCATCGAACAATCCCATGCAATTTTCACTATGTTGAGCCTTGTGGGAGTATGGAGGGATGATTCAGGAAGACATGGTGACAATTACGTTATTTGATTTACTCATTTTCAGTTACATGTATATTTTTGCGAGCTGAGGCTCGATATATGAGTGCTAACAACTCAATAAGTTTCCCTTTAGTGGGTGCATGAGGCCACATAGTGATTGTAATGTTCTATTTCACAATACGTATTTTATTTGTAAATTTAGCAGTATCTCTTTTCTTACAAGAGCCAACAGTTTTCTAGATTGATGTGTTCTTATATTTTGGGAATTTTATTTGTTTGTTGCAATAACATGCAGATCTTTGCACTAACTATGGCTAATTAGCCATTTTTTTTCTTAGTTTTAAACTATCTTTTCATGTTTAAAATTATTATATCTTTGCCCAAGGTTTTGGAATTTTGCCACTTGGCATTTTAGATAGTTTTTTATGTTGGTTCTAATGCTGTAATGTGTTGGAATAGGGTCATGGGATTCACCATGGAGTGGTGGAGCCTACGGACCCACTTTTTTATTTGGGGTTCATCCCAAAGAGTTACAGATAACTAGTGGGTTGTTGAACCATGAGTTATTATGTATCTTGGGTTAGGGATGACGGGGCTTTATGTTCCCGGGGTCATAGGGTGAACCGACCTCATTATAAGGAGAAAGGAGATGGGGCTCTATGGTTGAGTGACATGATGTTCTCGATGGATCTCTATGGTTGAGTGACCTGAAATTCTAGATGGCACTCTATGGTTAAGTGACCTGATATTCTTGATGGGGATCTATGGTTGAGAAACCTGACTTGGTTTTGGCACTATGATTCTTTCTCTTGGCAAGTATATGGAGTTTTTTTGGTTGCTTTTGGAGATATTTGAAGTTTTTTTGTGATTTTTTGTGATGTTTAGAGTTGGTGTTATGAGTTATGTGTACTCTTGTGAGTCTTTTTAGACATTGTTATGATTCAGGTTTGACGCTCCTCCTGGTTACTATTTACTATTGGATATTGACTTGGCACTATTTTGATATGGTCATGGCATTTGGGTCATGTCATACTAGTGACATATGTATCAACATGATGATTTTATTTTTAAGTCATATGTGTGTGTTGGAATTATGCCTATGTCATGAATTTTGGAAATGTTTTGTTATGTGGACTACTTCTTGTCTAACCATGGTGGAGTTAAAGTTCTTGTGATGTGATATAATCATGAAGGTATGTTCTTAAGGTGTCTTATGGAAAATTTGTGTTGTGTTGAGTTTTGTGTGACATCTTGAGGCCAATTTTTATTGGGCACCACAAACATAAGACAATTGAAATTAAATTTATATATTAAAGAAAAGGAATATGAAGAGTTTTAGATTAAGAAATAATATAAAGAAAAAGAATAACTAAGTAATAAAATAAAATATGAACTAGGTAATGATGAAAAATAAAATTATCGATATTCACATAGAATGAAATTTTTAAAAAATTGTTAAACTTTCTTGACTTCATTATTGTCGTGTTCTAACGCAAAATATATTATCCCTCGACAAAACTTGTCATCATTATATTTACTTAATTTATTATTCATTTTTCTACCCTTGGAATTAATTTACATCGAGGATGATGTTCTTATAAGGGGAGGGAGATTTAGTGCCCTACCTGATAGCACATTCTTGTAGGGGTGTACTTGGTAATGTATAATCATATTTCAAATAGGACAACGAGATCAGAAAATCCTAGAAACGTGTTTCAGGCCTGTCATTTACTTTCATCATAATTCAAGTACTTTATTTGGGATCCAAGGAAAAATACCATGTTGGACACTAGGTTAATGTTGTAGTTTAACAATAATTAAATAGAGATAAGGAATGTAGATTCGTAGCTCTACTTTACTGACAATGGTAATGTAGAGTTTTGTACTTGCATAATTAAATAAAAAGAATTACAGGGAACTATGTTAGTGGAGCTTTGTTGTAGCCACCCCAAACCATTATCATTTTTTTTTCATTCATCCCTGTACGTGGAGGAAAATATGTAACACAAAAAAATCCTCATTTTATCATATATAAAGTTATTGATCTAGATCAATTTCTATATCTGTATCTGGAGCATCTTTCATGTCTCTGTGAAGCAAGGAAACTATTGCATGTCATTGTTTTTCTGTTGTATGTTGAAGAAGAAGGAGATTGAGGTTGAGGAGGTGTTTATTCTAGTTCAATGTACAACGATATTGTTTTAGTCTCTCATGTTGTTGAGCACAGATGCTATGTGTCAGTTACAATTTCAACATGTTTTCCTACTTTTCATAATTTATTTATGTGGAGTTTTATTGTTAAGAAATTAAATGTTCCTTTCTTGTTATCCCACTTATGTCTTTGCAATATCAGTCTCTTCCTTTCCTCTGCATGAATGCCTCTTTTTTCTCGGTCCCAACCACTCTTAGCTAGACGTCCTATTATGGTCTACCATGATTTTCACTTTATACATAATGGGTTTCATTAAAAATAGCTTTGGAACATGGTTTAAATAATATTATAACATAATGGAAAGGGGTTTTTTTTGTCTGACGTTTCAATTGCAAGTGACCAGGTTGACATGTACGCAAATTTAGGAGCATACACATAGCATATAAATTGTTTGACAAAATTCCTCAAAGAAATATGGATCACGGAATGCCAGACTTGAAGAAGATATAAAAAATGAGTTTATTGGAAAAGCCCTAGAAATTTTAATGCAAGGATTTTGGAATATGTAAAGACAAATATTTCAACACATTACTAACACCCTCCCTTTATGTGTTAGATGGGGAAGAGTTTGCAAGACACGGGCACCCTCATGAAACATGGCCACCGTAGAATAGATTATGGGGAGTCCACATAACACAAAGAAAAAGAATGATCTCCATGATGTTATATTTGTAAATGTGTTATTTTTTTCTGTGTTTAAAGCGAGGAAGTATAAACAAGCCCATAAATTATTTCCTGAATGCTTAAAGTTGATGCGGTCTCGTCAAATGTGGGGATCAAAAGTCTAGCATAAATAGTATGGACTTTCCCTTTTCTCTGTATTAAATTCCACTTTTATTATTTCTTGCATTTGGAAATTAAATTTTAATTATTAAGAAATGTAACTCCAACCAATGATAAAAACTTATTTCATTTGGTACTGTCAAATAATAAAAAATTATGTACCCCGAAAGTATGCACATGGAACACCACACCAAAATATACCGCAAACCTGAAACTCCTTGCATGACCCCTGGTAACATGAGACACTATGGGGAAACTTAACCAAGTTGTTTGAAATTAATTAACACAATTGCATCTCGAATTCCTAAGCCCACTTAGCTTATCAGTCACTTGTAGTGACACACTCTTTTTAGTAAAACGTGATCGGTTTCAACCTATAGTTACTGCTTAGTTTGAGAAAAAGTGAGAACCACTTCCACCTATAACTACACCAGAAGGAAGAAAATCATAACCCATCTGCATTCCAATGAAAATTCCTTCGGAAACTTGTGTCGCAAGTGGGTTTTGGGGCCCATTGGTCTCTAAGTTACAAGAGTTTTTGTCGCAATTACGATAACTGATCCCGAAATTACACTTGTAACTTGAGCTCTGCTCTTCACAATAAAATTTCCGAACACAATGAATTCGATGTTTATGGGAGAGTACACAGGAAAAATAAAATTTTGTGTTCAAAGTTAAAATGAGTGGTTTCAAGGCTTGATTTTTTAGCACTTTAGATGTTTCAGTCAACTTGCACCAAAATTTTAACTTTAGCTAAACACACCTTCTAAAATATTCTATTGAATCCTCACTAACCATGGAACCTTGCACATATCGTTACCGCATTTTAAAGAGTATGAATTGATGAAATTGTTGTATGAATGCTTTTTGGGAAATTATGATGTTTCTCTCTCTTTCCTTTTTTCTTTTCTTTCCAAAAGTAACTTTGATATTTTGAATGGTTCTAAAAATCTAAATGAGTTATAATTTTTCATGGATTATAAATGAAAATTCGATAATGTATGTGATTATGATATGATGAATAGAAAGGAAAATGAAATCCATATTTTCTCTCTCTTCCCCTTTCTCATTTTAGAGATACTTATGAAAATATTGATTGGGTTTTGAAAATACAAATGGGTCAAAATGTTTTAGTTGAAATGAAATGAAAATTGGATACGGTAAGTTATGGTGATTTGAAAAGAAAATGAATCCTATATTTTCTTCCTCCTTACCTTACTCTTTTGTCTCTCTCTCTCTCTCTCTCTACCTATCTCTATCTCTCTCTCTATTGTTTGTTCTGATTATTTGAAATTATGGAGGCATTTAAATTATGCTTTAGTGTAGGGGCTTTCCATACTCAGTCCTGGGACTGATGCGATGTTGGTTGCAGGTACTCCCAACAAGAGGAATTTTTGTGGATGTGATATGTTATAATTAATGAGTTATCATTGTAAAGTTATATTCATCTTGCAATTCATGTATTACCATAGAATAATAATATGTATTATTGTTTGAAGAATGGTTCTTGGTATATTTTGAAAAGAGAATACCAATGTGGCTATATTTTTATAGTGTTGAATTAGATGTGAAGTTGCACTCAATTTTTCACTAATGTTATAAAGATATTAAACTAATTTTTTGTTATGTTAATTATTGGTATATTACCTCAACAACCACAATGCTAGGTGGAATATCCTCTCATCAAAACTAATGAAAATAAATGAATGAGTTATAATGCCTTTTTTACTTCCTCCCCCAATTGTTTCTTTTTCCAGGTTATAAAACATTAATCATGTTAATAAAATACTATGATATCATTAATCATCTTCAAGCTTCGAACCTAAGATGTCTTCTTAAGGAGCATAACCTTGATATTTTATGATGTGGTGCCAATATGTTGTGAAACCTATCAGATTGGGATGAATGATCTGATCATGTTTATGTGTTGTAGGTCTTGCCATATCATGAATAAGTTAACTCCCTTGTGCATAATTTCCCTTGGTACCCTAGGGAGTGGCCAAATCCTTGCAAGAGAGTTTGTGGATGTACCTACAATTAATCTCTTATGAGATCTCTATTATGTGACTGGACACTACGTTTCGAATTACTTGCGTATTTACCCAACCATTTAAATAGGTCCTTAGGAGGATTTTGTAATGCATAAGACTATTTGGGATATCTCTCTTTCAATATGCACTTAAAACTTGTGTGTCTAAGAGAAATGAAATGAACTATCTTGTGCGAGGTTGTACTCCTTATAGTCTTAAATCCCTAAGTGTAAATTATGTGTTATTTGAATTACAATTGTTCTAAAACAATTCCCATAAGAGTCCAAATTAACCATGTAAGAGTAATGGGAAACAAAAGTAAATTAGATATTGTTTAGGAATAATGTTATCCTTGAAGTATTCATAATTGATTCAGGCATTCTCTTGCTATTAAGAAAATAAATAAATACAAATTGTTCATGGAGAAATAAAGCATTTAATCCAACACAAATTCTTATGTAAAAATAAAATAAAAATTATTATGACGTGTAAATGTTAAATCTACTTAAACTAATTGTTTACTTATAACAAAATGTAATAGGATAAATAGGGTACTATGATGGAATGATTTTATGGGAAGAGGTATGTTAAATCTAAATCACCCTAAAATCCTAATAATTCCTTCCTTGATCTCATGATAGTTCCCCTTGTCTAGAAAAGGTAGAATTTTAAATATAAAATATATGTAAGTGTTATATGAATTACATTTGTTCCAAAATTATGTTAAATACATGACCAAACTAACTGCATAAATGTACTTAGTAAAAGGGTAAATAAGATTAAACTAAGGAATGAACGCTACCAAAAATGGTACGCCATTAAGCGATATAAAAACAAACTAAAATGTCAAATATGATCATAAAATGAATGTAATAAAGTAGAGATCCACGAATAATACAAAAAACCCAATAAACAAAAAAACCAAATATGATGCATGATCACATGCTTTGTTTACATAAATATGAATCAAACAATGATGCAAATAAAATAATAATATGTAACCTTGAGAATGGGTTACCTGAAATTGTAGCCAAGGTCTTGTGAGATAAGGAGATGGCACACTAGTTGGACTTGTAAAAGTTAGTAGAACCCTTTGTATAGATAGGAATATATCTAACCTAGGATCACTTAGGAAGTAGAATTTATGGTTGAAACATGTAATTAACTTGTTTCTATTGAAAGTAAATCCTTAAGATGATGAAATAGAACTAGTAGGAAAGATGAAATTCGTCAGTTAAATTCAAAGAAAAATCTCTATAACGGGAACATAGGTGTAATGTACCCTTCCTTGCACAATATGATTGTGAAAATATGAATTTCTAATTGGAGCAATGGATAGTGAATCAAGGATGATACAACTCAATTAGTGAACCTACATAGTTTGTTGTAATAACTTAAAGATTAAAATAATGTATTGTTAGTATTAAACAATGTTATGAAATGAAGTCAGGATAGTTTTTCTATTCTTTTAGTAACCTTCCTTTTTCTTCCTGTGAAGTTTTCTCCTTGTAACGAGAGTATTTATACAAACCAAGAAAACACGGCTCTCTCAGAACAACTCCTTAATTCAAATATTACAAGACACATGTTTGTAAATATGTTCCTAATCTCAATCATGCTATATAAATTTATTTCCACAAGAGAAATGAGTGAATTATAAAGGAATCACTATAGGTGAAATGTTAAAGAAAAACATGCAGGCTAGTTTTAAAGGAATGAAGGATACCATGTTATGTGTTTGTCAGACAATTATAGTCAACTAAATAATTTTTGAGAAATAAACGTTTAGTATAGGAATTCTATATTAGGAGACTCATAGTTCTTTTAAAACGAATTTATTTAACAAATGAGCTATGGATAACTAATAGAATTGGAGAAAGGAACCAACCACACATTCTTCGTTAAAGACTAGCTCTGTAAAATAAACTAATTGAAGTTTCTAAAATAAGAAATTATAAACCTTATAAGTTTAATTTTGTTAAAAACTATAAGGTCTTACAATGGAAACCTAAATCTACTGAATATGTAAACTATGAAAAGGCCATTTTGTGGAGTATGCCTATCATTTGTTTCTTATTTTAATTGGGTTATTATCTTGTTTTACGTCGTTCGAGTAAGACATTGATGTGTACCTTATTTTATTCCATTGTATGAGTTGGTTCATGTTTATGTAAGTGTCCTACGTGATGTCAAGTTTATTTTTTTGCATATTGTGTGGTGTAGAGTAGTGTGCAATTAAAGTCAAAAATATATATTCTGATAATTTTATTGTGGTATTTTGGTGTTAAAAATTTGGGCATTACATATGGTATCAGAGCAGAGGTTCATGCTCTCGAACCTCTAGGAAATATTGCATTTTTGATAATCTTGCATGGTGGTGGTGGAGATGGGAAGAGTAACATGATATATGTTGTGATGTGAACAATGTTATAATTGTGATCTTTTGAACACACTTGTTGTGCATGTCACTTAGTGTGTATTTATTATCATGTTGATGTGCTTGTGATGATAGTATTCGCTCTCCTTTTTGTGGACTCACTAAAGAGTTCACATGTTATGTGTCACCTTGTTGTGTGTGAAAATAATGTTATTGTGGATTACAAACTGTTGGAGTGTTTTGTTATTATGTGATATGAAGGTATGTTGATGTATTGCATGACAAAATTGGTGTATAGGAAATTCTACTTTATTGTCAAGTTGCCACCTTGTTGTGATGAATCATGTGTGTCACCATAGTGTATTGTTATTGACTATATGTTCTAATGTTAGTCATTATTTTAATCATACGTATAATTCATGTAATGTGTGATCGTTCATGTCGTGAATTAGAGGCATATAGTGATCGTATGAACCATATTATGCAATACTTGCACCTTAGGTGCATTATGTGGAAATGTTATGTATCATAACTTGTGAAAGTAATGATTTTCTTATACCCTGTATATAAACCATGCGTAAGATGCCATGGTTAATTTGCATGAATCACCCTTATGTTAATGATATAGTTATGTGTTATGTTTTACACCTTACACTAGACGACCCTAAGGGAAGCAACTGTCAAGAGTGTATGTGTGGAGAAAGGAGGCACGGACCAGCTTTTAATAATCTTGATCCGAGTATGAGTGAGGAAGTGGAGTCTTATATAGACTAAAAACCTACTTCTATCTATTTATTATACCTCAAGCTTGCTCAATATATTGTGGGTGCACACCACCTTAGGGTCAACTTATACAAACTAGTGTCCCCTTCTCTTTCTTGTTGGGTTTTCCATCTAAAACTCCTATGTGATTTTCACTATGTTGAGCCTTGTGGGAGTATGGAGGGATGATTCAGGCATAGATGATGATAGTTACATTATTTGACATCCTCATTTCTGGTTATATGTATATTTTTGTGAGCTAAGGCTCGATATCTGAGTGCCAACAATTCGATGAGCACCCATTTGGTGGCTGTATGAGGCCACATAGTGATTGTAATGTGTTATTTCTCAATACATATTTTATTTGTTAATTGATCATTATCTCTTTTCTTATAAGAACTAGCAGTTGTTTTTATTGATGTGGTATTATATTTTGGGAATTTTATTTGATTCTTGTACTAACATGCAGATTTTTGCACTATGGATAATTAGCCATTTATTTTTCTTAGTTTTAAACTTTCTTTTCATGTTTAAAAGTATTATAGCCTTGCCCAAGGATAGGGAAATTCACCACTTGGCATTTGAGACAAATGGTTATGTTAGTTCTAATTTTGTAATTTGTTGGAATATGGTCATGGGATTCACCATGGAGTGGTGGAACCTATGGACCCACTTTGTTGTATGGGGGTACATCCAAAGGAGTTAAAGATAACTAGTGCAATCTTGAACCATGAGTTATTTTTTCACTTGGGCTAGGGGCTATGGGGATTTATGTGCCCAGGGCCATAGGGTGACCCGACCTCATTATAAGGGGAAATGAGATGGGGCTCTATCGTTTCATGACTCAAAATTCTTAATGGCACTTTATGGTTGAGTGACCTAATGTTCTTGATGGAACTCTATGGTTGAGTGACGTAATATTCTCAATGGCACTATATGGTTGAGTAACCTGATATTCTTGATGGGGCTCTATGGTTGAGCAACCCGACTTTGTTTTGACACTATGATTCTTTATCTTGGAAGGTATATGGAGTTATTTGGTGATCCTTTGGGAGGTATATGGAGTTGTGTTGTGTTACTTTTGGAGATATTTGGAGTTGTTTCATGATTTTTTGTGATGTGTAGAGTTGGTGTTATGAGTTATGTGTACTCTTGTGAGTCATTTTAGACATGGTTATGATTGAGGTTTGACACTCCTCCTGGTTACTATGCACTATTGGATATTGACTTGGCACTATGTCGGTATGGTCATGGTATTTGGTTCATGTGATACCTTTGACATATGTATCAGCATGATGATTTTGTCTGTAAGTCACATGTGTGTGTTGGAATTATACCTATGTCATAAATGTTAGAAATTATTTGGTTTGATGACTACTTCTTGTCTCTCTGGTGGTGTTAAAGTTCTTGTGATGTGATACAATCGTGAAGGTATGTTATCAAGGTGTCTCGTGGGACATTTGTGTTTTGTTGAGTTTTTTGTGACATCTTGAGGTCAATTTTTATTGGGCACCATGAACATAAGACAATTGAAATTATATTTATATATTAAATAAACGGAATACTAAGAGTTGTAGATTAAAAAATATTGTATAGGAAAAGAATAATTGTGTAACAAAATAAGAGATTAACTAGGTAATAATGAAAACAAGAATTAATGATATTCATATAACATTAAATTTTTTAAAAGTTGTTACACCTTATTGACTTCATTATGATTGTGTTCTAACGAAAATCTATCTTATCCCTTGATGAAGCTTGTTTCCATTAGATTTTCTTAATTTCTTATTCGTTTTGCAACCCTTTGCATTATTTTGCATCGAGTATGATACTCTTTATAAGGGGAGGGAGATGTAGTTCCATACCTGATAGCACATCCTTGTAGGGGGTGTATTGAGAAATGTATAGTCATATTTCAAGTAGGAAAAGGAGAGCGAAAAAACCTAGAAACTTGTCATTTTCTTGCATCATAATTCAAGGACTTTATTTGGGATCCGAGAAAAAATACCATGCTGAACACCAGGTTAACATTGTAGTTTAACAGTGATTAAATAGAGACAACGAATGTGGATTTAGAGCTCCACTTTGTTGACAATGGTAAAGTAGAGTTTTGTACTTACATAATTAAATAAACAGAATTACAAGGAACTGTGGTAGTGGATCTTTGTTGTAGTCTACCCCAAACCAGTTCCATTTTTGTTTCATTCATCCCTGTACATGGAGAAAAATTTGTAACACAAAAATCTCCTCATTTTCTCATATACAAAGTGATTTATCTGGATCGATTTATGTATCTGTATCTGGCGCAACTTTAATTTCTCTATGAAGCAATGAAACTATTTCCCGTCACTATTTTGTTGTTATATGTTGAATGAGAAGGAGATTGAGGTTGAGGAGGTGTTTTTTCTAGTGTAGTGTACAACTATATTGTTTTAGTCTCTCCTGCTACTGAGCACATGTGCTATGTGCTAGGTACAATTGCAACATGTTTTCCTTCTTTTCATATATTATATATGTTGAGTTGTTGTATTGCTAAGAAATTAAATGTGCCATTCCTACTATCCCTCTTATGTTTCTGTGAGATCTGTCTCTTCCTGTCCTCTATGTGAAGGCCTTTTTTTTCTTGGTTCCAGCCACTCTTAGCCAGACATCCTCTTATGGACTGCCATGACTTTTCTCTTTACACAAAATGGGTTTCATAAAAAATAGCTTTGGAATAGTTTTTGGATAATCTTACAACATAATGGAAAGGGTTTTTTGTTGTCTGACGTTGTAATGACAAGTGACATGGTTGACATGTATGCAAATGTATGAGCATACACATAGCATATGAATTGTTTGACAAAATTCCTCAAATAAATACAGATCATTGAATGCTAGGTTTGCAGGATATATAAAAAATAGGTTTATTGGAAAATCCATAAAAATTTTAATGCAAGGACTTTGGAAGGTGTAAAGCCAAATATTTCAATGCATTACCAACTCCCTCACTTCCTGTGTTAGATGGGGAATAGTTTTCAAGACATGGGAACCCTCAAGAAACATGGCCACCATAGAACAGATTAAAGGGAGTCCACATAGCATAAATAAAATGAGTGATCGGCATGATGTTGTAGTTGTAAAAGTGTTATTTTTTTCTGTGTTTAAGGCAAGGAAGTATGAAAAAACCCATAAATTATTTCAGGAATGCCTGAGGTTGATGTGGTCTCATCAAATGCGGTGATCACAAGTCTAACATAAATGGTATGGACTTTCCCTTTTCTCTGTATTAAATTCCTCTTTTATCATTTCTTGCATTTGGAAATTAAATTTTAATAATTAATAAATTTAACCCCAACCAAGGATAAAACCTTACGTCATTTGGTATTGTCAAACAATAAAAAAATTATGTACCTCAAAAGTATGCACATGGAACGACACACCAAAATATACCGAAAACATGAAACTCTTCGCATGACCCCTGGTAACATGAGACAATATGGGGAAACTTAACCTAGTTGTTTAAACTTAATTAACGCCATTGCATGTCGAATTTCTAAGCCCACTTAGCTTATCAGTCACTTATAGTGACAAACTCTTTTTAGTAAAACACGATCAGTTTTGGCCTATGGTTACCTCTTAGTTCGAACGAAAATGAAAATCAGTTCCACCTATCCCTAGACCGTGAGCAAGAGAATCATAACCTATCTGTATTTCAATGAAAATATCTTCAGAGACTAGTGTCACAAGTGGGTTTTGGGGCCCACTGGTCGCTGAGTGACAATAGTGGTTGTCGTAATTACGATAACTGGCCCCATAGTTTCCCTTGTAACTTGAGCTTTGCTCTTCATAACAAAATTTCATTAAACACAATGAATTCTATGTATATGGGAGATTACTTAGGAATCATCAAAGTTTCTATTAAAAATTAAAACGATTGGTTTCAAGGCCGGATTTTTGAGCACTTTAGATGTTTAGGCCAGTTTGCACCAAAATTGCAACTTTAGCTAAAAACACCTTATAAGATTCTATTGACTGTTGATTAACCATGGAACCTTCTACATATCGTTACCAAACTTTATAGAGTATGAATTGATCAAATTATTGTATGAATGCTTTTTGAGAAATTATGATGTTTCTCTATCATTCTGTTTTTTTCTTTCTAGAAGTAACTCTGATATTTTGACTGGTTCTAAAAAATTAAATGAGTTACAAATGTTCATGGGTTGGAAATAAAAATTTGATAATGTTTGTGATTATGATATGATGAAAATAAAGGAAAATGAAACCCATACTTTCTCTCTCTTCCCCTTTCTCACTCTAGAGATAATTATGAAAATATTGATCAGGTTTTGAAAATACAAATGTGTCAAAATGTTTATGAGTTGAAATGAAATGAAAATTAGATACGGGATGTTATCGTGATTTGAAAAGAAAATGAATCCTAGATTTTCTTCCTCCTTCCCTTACTCTTCTGTCTCTCTCTCTTTCCCTATCTCTATCTCTCTCTATTGTCCGTTCTGAATGTTTGAAATGATGGATGTGTGGAAATTATGCTTGAGTGTACGGGATTCCCATACTCAGTCCTAGGACTAATGCAACATTGGTTGCAGGTCCTCTGAACAAGAGAAACGTTTCTGGATGTGATATTTTGTAATTAATGAGTTATCATTGTAAAGTTATATTCATCTTGCAATTCAAGTATTACCATAGTTCATAATGATATGTATTGTTTTTTGAATAATTTTTCTTGGGATATTTTGAAAAGATAATACCAATGCGCCTATATTTTTATAGTGTTGAATTGGATGTGAAGTTGTATTCAATGTTGCACTTATGTTATAAAGATATTAAACTAATCTTTTTCTATGTTAATTATTTGTATAATTCCTCAACAACCACAATACTATGTTGACTCTCCTCTTCTCAAAACAAACGAAAATAAAAGAACAAGTTCTAATGCCTATTGTACTTCCTCCCCCAATTGAGCCTTTTTCCAGAGTATAAAACATTAATCGTGTTAAAAAAATACTCTGATATCATTAATCATCTTCAAGCTTCACACCTAAGTTATATTATTAAGGACCATAACCTTGATATTTTATGATGTGGTACATATATGTTGTGAAACCTATCATATTGGGATGAATGAGGTGATCATGTCTAGGTGTTGTAGGTCTAACCATATCATGAATAATCTAATCCCCTTGTCCATAATTTCCCTTGGTACCCTAGGGGGCAGCAAAATCCTTGCAAGAGTGTTGGTGGTTGTACCTATGATTGATCTCTTATGAGATCTAAATTATGTGAGTGGAGACTACGTTCCAAATTACTTGTGTCTTTACCCAACCATTGAAATAGGTCCTTATGAGGCTTTTGTAATGCATAAGACTATTTGGGATATCTCTCTTTCAATATGCACTTAATACTTGTGTGTCTAAGAGAAATGAAATAAATTGTCTTGTTCGAGGTCGTACTCCTTGTAGTCTTAAATCCCTTAGTGTAAACTATGTGTTATTTGAATTACAATTGTTCTAAAACAATGCCTATAAGAGTCCAAATTAACCATGTAAGAAAATGGGAAACAAGAGTAAATAAGATATTGTTTAGGAATAAAGTTATCCTTGAAGTATTCATAATTTATTCAAGCATTCTCTTGTTATTAAGAAGATAAATAAATATGAATTTTTCTTGGAGAAATAAAGAATTTGAGCCAACACAAACTCTTACGTAAAAAAATAAAAATTATTATGATGTGTAAATGTTAAATCTACTTAAACTAATTGTTGAATTATAACAAAATTTAATAGGAAACATAGGGTACTATGAAGGAGGATTTAATGGGAAGAGGTATCTTGAATCTAAACCACCCTAAAATCCTAATAATTCCTTCCTTGATCTCATGATAGTTCTCCTTGTCTAGCAAAGGTAAAAATTTAAACATCAAATATACGTAAGTGTTATAAGAATTACATTTTTTCCAAAATGATGTTAAATATAGGAACAAATTAACCGTGTAAATGTAGTTATTAAAAGTGTAAAGAATATTTAACTTAGTAATGAACGCTATGAAAAATGGTATGCCATTGAGCGATATCAAAACCAACTAAAATGTCAAATGTGATCATAAAATGAATCTAATAAAGTAGAGCTCCATGACTAATACAACAACGTAATGAATTGAAAAACCAAATATGATGCATGATGACATGCTTTATTTACATAAATATGAATCAAAATTTTCCTCCGTAATTTCTATTTTATTAATGTATGTATTAGGAATAGGATGTTGTTAAGTATAATTAGTAGTGGCGTCCAATAGAAGATAACGGCGCCATCAGTACGGTGCCGCCAATAATGTAGAGTACGGTAACAGTCAAAGTACAATAGGAATGTTGTAAAAAGTAAATATTTGTCGTAAGTGGTCCGGTAATGTTAAAATGTCAAAGTTGGGATAAGTAGAGAAGTAGGGTCTACATGATTAGGAATTAGAAATATTATATTTGTAATAAGGACAAAGAGTGATGTCATAAATATTTTGTATATTTTATTTGTGGAAAAGTCTAAAAAGGTGGAACCCATGTGAGATGATAAGGTTTATCTTATCTTAGAAGATAAGCCTACATGTAAAGGCAAGAGTTTAGGCATGGAATATGATTGGCCGGAAGAGATTTCCTATCCTATCTTAGAGATAAGGTGGATAAGCCTGAATTCCTATAAATAAAGAGGCCACCCCCCCTCATTTAGCATAGAGAGAAGTAGTGAGAAATATTGTATGAGTAAGTGTGTAAAGGAAGCCATCATTTTGAAGGTGTGTTAAAGAAGCCATTAAGAGGTGTAATTGTGAAGTTTCTCCCATAGTTATTGTTTGAAGGCAAGTGAAGTTAATAACACTTGAAGAACCTCATGGGTGAGATTGTAACAATTTCATGTTGATATTATAATTTACACTGATATTTCAGATTTATCATTATTCCTTCTTATCATAGTCTATGGTATTCTTGTGTTATGTTTGTTGTTGTGTTTCCAGATTACATCCACCAAACTAAGAGCTGTGCATTAGTTAATAATCATAGCACGAGGAGTTCCCGGTGAAGAATTATCATAGTGCCGGATTGGTGTTGACATTTTGGTTCCGTTGCCGGGACCATTCCTCGTTGGTGGATTTTCTGGAGAAATATTCCCACTTAGTCAGAAAACATTTGGAGGGTAACCTTGTTTTTACTGTGCATAGTAGTTACCATGGTAAAGTCACTTTTTGCCGTGAATAGTATTTACCGCAGTAAAGTCACTTTTTACCGTGAATAGTATTTACCGCAGTAACTTCACTTTTTACTGTGAATAGTGTTTACCACAGTAAAGTCAGTTTTTACCGCAGTAACTTCACTTTTTACTGTGAATAGTGTTTACCACAGTAAAGTCAGTTTTTACCGCAGTAAGTCAAGTTTTACCATAGTTTACCATGGTCATTTCTATTTTCTATTATAGTGATTCCAATTATTTGTGCACATAAGTCTTGTTGATTGTACTTGTGGGTTGGTATTTCACTGTGGTTACTTTTGGAAATGGGGAAGATTCCTGTTTTTTCAGCCCAATCTAATGAAGATGCTTCCTCTTTCATTCAAGAGTTTAAACGATCTTGTATTTGTAATGGCCTTATAAGAAGGGAACAATGGACTGAATTTTTTCCTACCTTTTTGGATGGTTCAGCCCTTAGGTGGTTTGAAACACTAGGTGATAATGTGAAAAACTCATGGGATTTATTAACTGAAAGTTTTCTTGAAGAATTTGGTGAACAACAGAAATATGCAGATCTCATGATCGATATCACAAAGCTAGCCCAAGGAGAGAAGGAGAAGATAAGGGATTATCATGCTCGTGTTCTAGAGCTAAGGAGGAAGCTCGATGCCCAGATCCGGAAGGAAGGATTAGCGGATGGGTTAATGAATGGCATGGATAATCTCCTCTGTAAGCACTTCATTCTTGGGATGAAGCCAGAGATCAGACAACGAGTGAAGTATGACCACCCAGCTACCATTGAACAAGCAAAGGAGATTGCAAGAAGGCAAGAAGAAAGCATGGAAGAGGAGCCCAAAGAAATTGTTGCTAAAGTAGAGCCTACACCAGCACCTTTGGTCCAGAATCCACAACCACTCTCGGTGAGCACAAATCCTTCTCCTAGTACATCTACTGAGTATGAAGATCTGCTCAGAAAGATGGGTCAGTTAACTATTAATCTTCTTCAAGGAAAAGAATTTAGTTCTCAGGGAGGAGATAGAGGTCCAAAAAGAAATATTTCTGAAGTTGTATGTTATGGTTGTTATAAAAAGGGTCATTATAAGTATAATTGTCCAGATAGAGCTTCTACATCTGGTACAAGAGATAATGATAAAGGGAAAGCACCTGTGAATTCTTTTGATGTAGTAGATAAGAGCATAAATAATGAAGTAGATGTGTTTGTAACAAAAAGAAAGAAAGAAAAAGATAACCAAGATGGAAATGATCCTAAGAAGATGAAAGGAGAAACTAGTAAGAAACATAGGAGAAGAAAGTTGGGTGTGCAGGATTTTCTGATTTCACAGGGACAAGGACCATACTCCATCTTAGACGATCTGTCCAAAAGGCCTGCAAATATTACATATGGTCAACTCTTGGCTATGTCTTCTGAGAAGAGGCGGGAGCTGCGAAGTGGACTCAATGCTCAACGAAGGAAGGAGGTTGAGGTCCCTATTTTGGAGGCAGAGGTGGATCCCTACGCTCCACAAGCTGAGGTATTATGTAATGGTATTTCAATTCATGATGTCTTAGTTGATGGAGGTGCTGCAGTTAATGTAATGACCGAGTCTGTAATGAATATGTTGGGTTTAAAAATTGATCGCCCCTCAACACTTATGTTAAGGTCATTAAATAAAGGAAAAACTAAACCAGAAGGTGTAGTTTCAAATGTGGCAATATCTGTTATGGGTGTTGTATGTGTGGTAGACTTTCAGGTGATGAAAAATGGTACTGTTGCGTACCCAATGTTGTTGGGAAGACCATGGCTAAGGAGAGTTCATGCAAGAAACTACTGGAATGAAGGCTTCATGACACTTGGACGTGGTAGAGAGAGGGTGAAGATAAACGTGATCCCTCGGCATCATAAGGCAGAACCTGTGGATTCAAGTGATGAAACTGATGATTGGACATCCTCTGATTACTCGAGTACTAGTGAAGTGGACACTGAAGATGAAGAAAGTGAGGTTGATGTTTCGGTCATGGATATCCTTCCAGTCACACCGACTCATGATCCCATAAAATTATCTGAAGAAGAAATTGATGATCGTCTCCAACAAATAAAGATTGGTGATGCTGTGATGGAGAGTGAGAAGGAATCCTACCTCCAGCTCTTTCGAAGGTACATACACATATTCACTTTTGATTACAAGGAACTCCGTCAAGTAAGTTGGGTAGAACATTCTATTGAGCTGGTAGATGGTGCTAAGCCCATAAAGCAAATGCCATATAGAATGAATCCTAATTTTTCCAAGACTGTAAAAGAAGAAATAGATAAGTTGCTTGATGCAGGATTTATATTTGCTGTGGAGAATTCAGAATGGGTTTCTCCCATTGTGATCTCAATAAAAAAGAATGGGAAGCTACGCATTTGTGTTGATTATAGGAAGCTCAATAAGGCAACAAAGAAGGATCATTACCCTCTTCCATTCTCAGATCAGATTTTGGACGAAGTAGCTGGCCAGGAGTGCTATAGTTTTGCTGATGGATATAGCGGATACAACCAAGTTCGTATAGCAGAGAAAGATCAGCTGAAGACCACGTTCACCACTCCTTGGGGAACATTTTCTTATAGAGTTATGCCTTTTGGGTTGTGTAATGCTCCAGCAACGTTCCAGCGCTTGATGAATAGGGTGTTTGAACCCTACATTGGGAACTTCATCAGAGTATTTCTGGATGATTTTTACATCTATGGGAGTAAGATGGACCACCTGCACCAGATGGAGACAACATTTCAAAGGTTAGATGAAGCACAAGCCTCACTAAACCCTACAAAGTGTGTCTTTGGATGTTCTAAAGGTGTTTTGTTAGGGCATGTTGTATCCAGAGATGGTATTGGTACTGATCCTGATAAAGTTTCAAAAATCAAAGAGTTACCATTTCCTATGAATAGAAGTAAGTTGAGATCATTTTTAGGCCATGTGGGTTACTATAGAAGGTTCATCAAGAATTTCTCAAAGATTGCACAGCCACTAACCCAGTTCTTGAAGAAGGATGTTACTTATGAACCAGGAAATAAGGCGCATGAAGCTTTTGAACAAC
Organism: Taxus chinensis; assembly: GCA_019776745.2. NCBI lineage: Eukaryota > Viridiplantae > Streptophyta > Pinopsida > Cupressales > Taxaceae > Taxus > Taxus chinensis. Next base: position 200,409,364 of record CM034153.1, on the reverse strand, counting down.
TGAAGGAAGCCCTGGTGTCTTCACCTATTTTAAAGAATCCAGATTGGAGCAAGCCATTCATTGTGTATACTGATGCCTCAGATGCAGCACTAGGAAGTACTCTGAGCCAAAAGGATGAAAATGGGAATGATCATCCAATTTACTTTGGGAGCAGACAAATGAGCAGTGCTGAGGTAAATTATACTGTAACTGAAAAAGAGGCTCTAGCTATCATTTTTGCTGTAAAGAAGTTTAGAAATTACTTGCTAGGGCAGAAATTTATAGTTGTAACAGATCATCAGGCTCTAAAATATATTGTCAATAAGCCTAACCCATCAGGGAGGATAGCAAGATGGATAATTTTGCTACAAGAATTTGAATTTGATATTATAGATAGGCCAGGAAAGAAGCATGTCAATGCAGATGCACTCTCTCGAGCCTATGATGGTTTAGGTTCACCTTGTGATGATGATGATTTCCCAGATGCAGCATTGTTATCTCTTGACACAATCCCTAGTGAATACATAGATATTTGGAATTATCTAAATGAATTCAAGTTTCCTGATGGTGCCAATGCAAAGACTAAGAGGAAGATTACTCAAGCCAGTCGTCCATATTCTATTCTGCATGGAGTATTATTTCGAATAGGACCTGATGGACAGTACAAGAGGGCAGTTGGACGTGATCAAGGGAAGGAGCTGATAGAAGAATTCCACAATGGTACATGTGGAGGACACTTCTCTGGACAACTTACAGCAAGAAGGATCTTGGACGCAGGTTATCACTGGCCCACTCTTTTTAGAGATTGTTATAATTATTGTAAGACATGTGATATTTGTCAAACACATGGTAACCGTAAGACTTCATCAGCTCCATTATGCCCTATTCTTCCACTTGGTCCCTTTGAAAAGTGGGGAATAGACATTGTAGGTCCACTTCCAACTACCCCACGCCAAAATAAGTATATTGTAGTTGCCACAGATTATTTAACCAAGTGGGTTGAAGCTAGGCCATTGAAAACAACTTCCATGGATGAAGTGGCAAGGTTCATATATGAACGCATTGTCACCAGATTTGGTTGCCCATTAGAAATTGTAACAGATCAAGGAAGCCACTTCATTAATGAGGTGGTAGAAGCCCTAGTCAACAAGTTTTCTATTAAGCACAGGAAGGCAACAACATACAAGCCAAGCACAAATGGACAGGTGGAACGAACAAATTTTGTGTTGTGTCAAATTCTAGCAAAAGATGCAGCCTTGCAGGTACATAAGTGGGATAAAAGGATTCATGCAGCATTGTGGGCATATAGGGCAACATCAAAGTCAGCAACAGGATACTCCCCATTTCAGTTGGCTTATGGCATTGATCCAGTTCTTCCTATTGAGTTTGATATTCCCACTGTGAGAGTTATGAAAAATGAAAGGATGGATGAAAGTGATTCAATAAAAGAAAGGTTGGTACATCTTCATTTGCTAGAGGAAATGAGGGAAATAGCGAAGGATACAAGCTATAAGAAGAAAATGAAGCAGAAGGAATACTTTGATCAAAAGATCCGTTGGTCTCCATTTCATGTGAATGACTTGGTTCTAGTATATGATTCCAGATACAAAAAAAGAAGACAGAGAAAATTTCTTCCAAAGTGGATGGGGCCCTACAAAATAGCAGCTGTGCATGAAAATGGTACATATCGACTGGAGGAATTGGATGGTACTCCCATTACAAAATGGGTCAACCATGACAAGTTAAAGATTTTCCAAGCACCAGCTTCAGAATGTCCATAAGAGTCTACTCCGAGGACGGAGTAGAAGTTAGGAAGGGGGAAAATGTCGACATTAAAATTTTCCTCCGTAATTTCTATTTTATTAATGTATGTATTAGGAATAGGATGTTGTTAAGTATAATTAGTAGTGGCATCCAATAGAAGATAACGGCACCGTCAGTACGGTGCCGCCAATAATGTAGAGTACGGTAACAGTCAAAGTACAATAGGAATGTTGTAAAAAGTAAATATTTGTCGTAAGTGGTCCGGTAATGTTAAAATGTCAAAGTTGGGATAAGTAGAGAAGTAGGGTCTACATGATTAGGAATTAGAAATATTATATTTGTAATAAGGACAAAGAGTGATGTCATAAATATTTTGTATATTTTATTTGTGGAAAAGTCTAAAAAGGTGGAACCCATGTGAGATGATAAGGTTTATCTTATCTTAGAAGATAAGCCTACATGTAAAGGCAAGAGTTTAGGCATGGAATATGATTGGCCGGAAGAGATTTCCTATCCTATCTTAGAGATAAGGTGGATAAGCCTGAATTCCTATAAATAAAGAGGCCACCCCCCCTCATTTAGCATAGAGAGAAGTAGTGAGAAATATTGTATGAGTAAGTGTGTAAAGGAAGCCATCATTTTGAAGGTGTGTTAAAGAAGCCATTAAGAGGTGTAATTGTGAAGTTTCTCCCATAGTTATTGTTTGAAGGCAAGTGAAGTTAATAACACTTGAAGAACCTCATGGGTGAGATTGTAACAATTTCATGTTGATATTATAATTTACACTGATATTTCAGATTTATCATTATTCCTTCTTATCATAGTCTATGGTATTCTTGTGTTATGTTTGTTGTTGTGTTTCCAGATTACATCCACCAAACTAAGAGCTGTGCATTAGTTAATAATCATATATCATAGTGCCGGATTGGTGTTTACAAACCCTTGGCATATATTGGACTATATGCAACCTAGGATCACTCAGGAAGTAGAATTTCTAGTCGAAACATGTAATTAACCCATTTCTATTGAAAGTAAATCCTTAAGATGATGAAATAGAAGTAGTTGGAAAGGTGAAATTTGTCACTTAAATTCAAATAGAAATATCTATAATGGTGTTTTCCTCTCAATTTTCCCAACCCTTTCAAATCTAATTTTGTGTAAATTGGAGCCCTGTCGTAGAAGAAATATGTGTTTTCAACTCCTTAGATGCTCGTTTTCATTTTCCACGACGTTTTATTCAAAAATTTCTTCAGTCTGCTACCACCTATTTTCAATGGATGGGAAATGATTTTAGTCCTTATTTTATGAGTTTGGAATGTGTGGGGCCTTGCATCTTTCATTTTTAACCTTTTGCAGAGAAAAAAATTCTTCATTAGGAGTAAACTGGTGTTTCCCCTTTTCCAACAACTTTCTACATTCTTTTCCCGGTCAAATTCTCACTCGAAAAGGAAAAGTTACGTGTTTGTTCCCCATTGGATGTAGACAGATGGGTTTTCTTTTTTAACTTATAATTTTTTTGTGATTTTGTAACAAATGTAAGATTTGCCCCACATCCCCGTCAGTCCCTGATTCGCTGGAGTAGTTTTACTGGAAGTTCAGGTTGATGGATCCATTTTATTATCTAAGGAATTATAGATAAAGGGTGGAAAGTTCAATAATGGCCAGCAATAAATTAGAGAGGGACACGTATCCATGTTAAAAATTCAACGGTGGGGGGAACATGGACTTCGGGGGAAAAGTAGGAATTTTTCCCTTTTCAAAATAGATAAAAAGCAAAGCACATCCTCGCAACCAATCAAGTGATGTCACATGCTAAAGAGTCAGAAAGGGACACGTTGTAGTTTTTCAATTCATAGGTGCTTTGGTGGACTAGTAGAGGAATTTGGGAATTTTAGCCTTGTTTCCACAAAAGGTGAAAAGTTTTGAGATGGCCTATGGCCCCGTCCAAGAAAAAGGATAAATTTCTAAGCTGAGGCCTGAGGTAAATCAGGAAAGGACACGTGTTTACGTTGAAAAGTCATTGGTGGAGGGCATGGACTTTGGGGGGAAAGTTGGAATTTTTCCCATTTTCAAAAGTGGATAAAATATAAAACTGAAGTGCTTTCCCGTAACCAGTCACATGATGCCATGTGTTGAAGAATGAAATCAGAACAACAGGCCTGTGGAGGAAATTGAGAATTTCAGCAGGTTTTTCACCAAAAAGTTAAAATGTTGTAAATTGAGTCAATACCTCTTTTCCAATCAAGGTGTGCCACATGTCCATGTTGAAAAGACATAGCGGGCTCGTGGAGGTTATCAAGAATTTGAGGTTTTTGTTAAAAAGAGTTTAAATGGCAGATTTGAACTACATTTCCTCAGCCAATCAGATGGCGCCACATGTTCGCCCTTTGGTGGAGCTACAGGGGGCAGAGCAAATTGAGAAATCACGCTTTTTCTCCCAAATTTCAGGAAATGTAGATTTCTCCCCCAGGGTCGTCGTTGCTTAGATCTTGCCACATGAAGGGTCCAAATTTGAACGTAAAATGGGGAAAAGATAGCCAAATGCACTCATCTAGTTTTTAATGCCATCAACAAACAAGAGCTCTGGAAAATGCCAAAATGGATCATTCTCCTTTCTTTTCTCTTTGATTCCTTGTCATTTATTCATGAGATGTGTTTTGGAGCCGAATTGATAAGTTTAAAGAGATGTAAAGTTTGATTATTAGAAATCATATTTTATCTGTCATACGCGATAAAAAGGGAGAAAACTTACCAGTAAGCACTTGAGTGCTATGAAAGTGGTTAAAAGGTGGAAAAGAAGAAAATCATGATATGTCCCCTGCTCAAATAATCATGCTCAAACTAACGAAATATTTTCCTTTTTGAACCTATGGTTTTCATGAGTGTGTTTATTTCATGTCACTTTCCAAAAACGGATCTGTAACAAACATTATCCCATTTAGCTATTATTTTCTTGGGGACAAATTATGGATGTATACGAATTGTTATAAATATATGGTTTGGCCATGGGAAAAGGGGATTCTATTTTTCTAGGAAATTTGTAAATTTGGAAGTAATTCAATACATAAGTTATTTTATTTTCTTACTTCCTTTGTTATATCTTTCTCTCTACTCGCTCAATTCAACGGATCATTTTTTTTTGCATTGAATAGAAGCTTTGTGTTCTAGTTTGTGTGAATCTTTAGAACTTTGTGTCTACAAATTTGTGTCGGTGATGAAGTAATTGATCCTTTTCTATATTTTCTTGGTTCAATGTAAGTAGGGAGATACTCTGCTATCCATATTTCCCAAAAGCATTTTTGTTTTCTTCCTTCTCCCATCTCTATATTCTTCCATTCCTTCTGATTGGTAATATTTTAAGTATGAAACATTCCATAATATTACGGTCCAAACATTGAGAGTTGTATATATGTACTTTTTTTTCCTTCTTTCAATAAGGGAACCTCTCCCATTAAAGAGGAGTGACTTGTTGTCCCCTGACTGTGGTTTCAACCCATGTTCCATTTTGAAACCCAACAGTTTTTTGGAAACTCCGCTGGGGAATTCATTGCAAATGGATTCTAGTTTTTGAATAACAACTTCTTGATCATCTTTGATCTGTCAACTCTAAGATACACTCGGGGTAGGATATCCCTTGGGGAAGAAGACCCTCATTTCCAAATTCTGGATCATCAAGGTTTCTCCCTCCCTTCTTCATCAATAAAAAGAAGAGGAACAAGATCTGCAAGCACTCCTCCTGCTAGAGAAAAAAATTCTGGAAGTGACATTCCTCAATGTCAAATCATTCCTAATTTGCACGCTTTAATTCTCGCTGGTGTTTTAATTCCTCTCCAAACAATCTTTCCAAGGATGGCAGCTCCTCTACCTTGGGGTCAAATGGTTGGGCCTCTTGCTCTTCCCCAGTGATTGCATGAATTTCCTAGAGGCAATAGAAAGAATTTCCCTGAATTCAGAGGAGATGGTAAGGTTCATCCAGATGAACATATTGTGGCCTTCATTATTGCTTGTGGTGTTCACGGAGTTGAACATGAGGATATGTCCATTAGACTTTTTATGGAGACTAATATGAACCTTGCATATAATAAGTCAATAAATCACAGAAGATAACTCAACACAATATATATGGGGGGAAAGATACCCTAATATGCAATATATTTAGAATAATACCCTTAAGGTAGGGCAACGCCATACAATGCTCCTTAATGAATGAGTAACTCCACAATCTCCCAAGATGGGAATCCACTTCAAGGGGGACACCTAAAATATACCTCTACCAAGTTGAAGACTCAACTCATACATACCTCCCTCATGATACTCACATCCTTTAAATAGGATGGGTAACACCTAATCCCAATGTAGGTTGACTCATTACCCAATATAATTAATTCCTATGTGAGCCCATATAACTAACTAAGGGGATGTGTGCCACATGTCGACATCTCCATCAACCCATATACATTATAATATTATATCCAATGTGAACCCATACATATAACTAAGGGGATGTCATCCACATGTCAGCATCTGCATCAACCCATATATATTATATTACCATATCCCAAGGTACATAGCATTGCCTCCCTCTTTGACATGTTTCGTCCTCGAAACATAAGAAGAAGCCATATAATGAGTGTGCTTTAAATTATTGCACACTTTTAGCCATGCTTGATCATCCAACCACCCATATGAAATCCTAGTGGGTGATGCTGCTCCAAACCTGATTCCATATTCCATTGTGCTCATCTAATTCCATCCTGGTCCATATGTGTTCCTCCTCGGCATCCATGCATATCCATAATGATTATTCTTGTGATTCCATGTCATACAATTGTTGTTCCATTGATTCCATGTATAGCCAAAATTATTACTCCTCTAATTCCCTGTATATCCATATAGATTTCTGCCCTTGTGTGTCCTAGCATGTCTCCATGATTTTTTCCTCTCATGATGATGTGGGTGTCTATATGGTGCAACCTTAGTATGCTCAACCTTATCAATCTTTTCCTCCACTTTCTTTTCCTCTTCCAACTTGTTTGCTATTCCTTTTTTCTCTTGAGTAGAGAAACTATTTTTTACTTTTTCATCATGTTATTTATCCTCTCCTTCATATTCATACTTATTCCCTTCTTCCCCATCTTCAAATTCATCTACATGATCCAAGTTTACATTACCTTTTTCCTTGCTAAGTGTGATATCTTGCAATGTAATTTTCTTTCTCTTATACCATAATTTCATGAATTTATTTTGCACATTAATATTAATTATTCCCAATGTCTCTAACCAAGGATAGCCAAGAACAATATCCATACCATCCATATCTAAAGCATAAAAATCTGAATATAAAACATACTTATCCATAGAAAGCTTTAAATCTTCAAAAACTTCAATTTGCTTACCTTCCATTTGAGATTCCTTGATATGCTTTGTTTGCACATGTAGATTGTGAGTTACATCCATATTGATGAAGTTATTTTTGCTGATAGTTTTTATGGAAACAATTACCTTCTTTCTTTGAATGCGCCCTTCAAACTGAAATATTGAATCTTCCTTCCTTGGAGATGCACTATCCTGTGTAGCAGCTTCATCATCAACTTCTTCTTCTTCTTCTTCTTCTTCTTCTTATGCTGATTTTTCTTCTTCTTCTTCTTCTTCTTAAACAAAATTGTGTTTCTTTTTTGTTTCCTATCTAGCTAAGAAAATATCCTCTATTTCATCCCAATCCCAATCCAATAGATCTATATCCAAATAAGAATACCAATGTCGCGCTTTCCCAACAAGATGAAGATAAAAACCAACCCATACTAAACATTCTTCAAAATAATTTTTTTTTAATTGTATCCACCATTTTTTTGCATCAATTTTCCCATTACCATAGAAAATTGGTATATCCATGATGCAAAAAAAATTAGGGTTTCACAAAATTACTCCTTTGACCAATATTTTACCTGATGATTTCATTAATCATTTAGCCTCAAATAGGAAACCACAAAGAAGTAACCCCTAATAAAATTTTGAGAGATTTCCGAATATGTAAAATTTTCAAAGAAAGATAAAAAATTGCAACTTGTAGGCCGATTTTATGTAAAACCCTAAAACTCTCAATATCTTCTTCAAAATAGATCCAAAAATTCTAAAATTTTTACCATAGATTTCTTATAGGAATTCAAAATTCTGGAAAAAATTTAGAAAATTAATTCCAAAAAATACATCCCGTGAAGCAAATTTAGATGAAACCCTAAAAATGCAATAACTTCCACAAAACACCTCAAAAATTTCTAAAATTTAGACTGCAGCTTTATGAAAACCCTTTTCACAAACGTGGTAAAAATTTTGAGAAAATATTCAAAGCCATTTCCAAAATATATCTGAATCACTAAAATTAGGGTTTGAACACAATTTTTTTGCCGAAATCGATGCTCTAATACGACTTGATAAGAACCTTGCATATAATAAGTCAATAAATTTCAAAAGATAACTCAAAACAATGTATATAGGGTCAAAGATACCCTAATATGAAATATATTCAGAATAATATCCTTAAGGTAGGGCAACACCATACAATGCTCCTTAAGGAAGGAGTAACTCCACAATCTCCCAAGATGGGAATCCACTTCGAGGGGGACACCTCCAATATACCTCTACCAAGTAGAAGAATCAACTCATACATACCTCCCTCTCATAATGATACTCACATCCTTTAAATAGGATGGGTAACACCTAATCCCAATGTAGGCCAACTCATTACCCAATATAATTAATTCCTATGTGAGCCCATATAACTAACTAAGGGGATGTGTGCCACATGTCGACATCTCCATCAACCCATATACATTATAATATTATATCCCATGTGAACCCATACATATAACTAAGGGGATGTCATCCACATGTCAGCATCTGCATCAACCCATATATATTATATTACCATATCCCAAGGTACATAGCAGAGACATTACAAGATAATGTTGTTGATTGGTTTTATCATCTCCCTGCTGGATCCATCACCAATTGGAACACTGTGACGACCCAATTTGTACAGTGTTTCAAACATGGTGAGGATGTACATGCCCTCTTGGCCCATATTTCTCAAATCAAGAAAGAGTCACATGAACCCATGAGGGAATTTGTGGCCAAGTTTAATAGGCTGGTTAACAAGATCTCACAAAACACACACCCTGCGGATCAAATTCAGAGATGGTTCTTCCTTAATGCCCAATTTCTTGAAGTGAGCTATACACTTAAGAGAGAAAATATTGTTACCTTGGATGTTGATCAGATATTTTTTGTTAGTGTTGAGGATGATCTGATAATGTCTTGCAAGTTAAGGAGAGATTCATCCAAATCCAAAGCATCTCCTTCTTCCACATCTTCTCCTAGAGCTAGTGCAAATCAGTTGGTACAGAAACTTGCTAATGATATTATCTCCCTCAAGAAGCAGTTCACCTAGTGTGCCCCCTATTAGGATGCTCCTAGGAAGAACTTTAAGTCTAGCAATTGGTTTTTCTCTACTCAGACCACACTGGTAATTGAAGGTCCACCTGTTAAATTTCTAGTCAATGCAACATGTGAAGTGTTGGAGCCTGATGATGAGGAAGAGGATGAAATATATGAAGAACATGAAGAGGAAGCTGATGAATAATTAGAAGAGTTGAATGGATCTCATGTCCATTTTCTCACCATTGAAGGTATAGATGAAGAGGATGATTATGAAGAAAGAGTTGTAGAGATAAACAATGAATCATATGTTGTCATGACTCGTGAGTAAGCCAACAAGAAGGAGAAAGTGGTGTAGCCTACTAACAGATCTAAGGAACCTCCTACGGTCATTCTTGTGATTGCAAGGTGGGGAGATCCTATTTCAACTTCCTCTACACCCAAGGTAGGCTATGATGTTCCGTCCTGCTCTGTTTTTGCTCCTAAAAATTCTTGCCCTTCAAATGATAGAGTTGATGAGTCAAAATTTTCATCTACTCCTATCAATGATGCTCCATCTACTTCTGGTTCTTTTGACATTATTGACCATCTCAAGAAAACTAAGGTCTAGATCTTAGAAGCCAAATTCTACCAAACCCATCCCAAGGCCTTTTCTAAGATGGTAGACTTTGTAAACTCCAAATCAAATCCTTCATCCCCTAGTTTTAAAGGTCTCTTGACCACTCCTTATCCTTCATCTTAACCTAGCCTTGTGGGAGAAGTCACTTCATATGATGGGAAAATCGAACCATTTTATTTCACTCTCCTCATAGCTGGCCACAAACTCAACAATTTTGTTAGTGATTCTGGTGCTTCAAATAATGTGATGCCTGCTAAGGTAGTTATATCCCTAAGCTTAACCCTAACCCATGATTTTGGTTCATGTTACTCAATGCAAAGTAGAGAAGTGCCATTGGATGGAAGGATCAAAGATGCACAAGTAGCCTTTGCTACTTTTCCAGAGAAGAGAGTTTTAGCCACCATTTGGGTAGCTGATATTCCCCCTTCCTATGGCATGTTGCTGAGTACAATTTTTTGCAAAAATGTTGGAGGAGAAATCATGATGGATTGGTCACATGCTCTTACCCCAGTGAATGGGAAAATGAAAAAGCTATTGCCTGAGAAATCAACTGAATATATTGTGCAAGAAATAGATGACCCAAAGACACAAATACTTTATGAAGACATTGGTCATGGTAACTACATGATCATGTCAAAAGAGGAGGCTAACCATCCTAAGGAAGTGTTTCTTAATCCTAATGGTGTTTGGATTTTGGAATTTGATGGAAGTTGCTCCTCATCTGGTTTTAGAGCTAGTGTGGTGCTTATTTCTCCTAAAGGGAAAATTCACCCTTTCTCTTTCAAGCTTCAATTCAAAAACAAAAATAATACAGCTGAGTATGAGGCTCTCATCCACAATTTAAGCATGGAAAAAGAGATGGGGATCAAGAATCTCCTTGCTCGTGGAGATGCAGGGCTGATTGTAAAACAGGTCAGAGATCTCTATCAAGTGAAGAATAGAAGTTTGAAGCATTATAAGAACCTGGTTTGGGATTCCATTGAGTTCCTTGATGCCTTTTTAATTAAATCCATGTCAAGGGAAAGAAACACCAGGGCTGATTCATTGGCTATCTCGGGGTCTCTACTGATCCCTCATCCATAGATTTCTCCCAAGATAAACTCACCATTGAGATGATTCATAGGCCTAGTGTGCCTAAAAATGCAAATGATGATCAGAATTTGCTTTCCTTCCTTGAAATTAGAGATAATATTGATCAATTGTACTTTGAAGGAGGTGAAAATCTTCCTAGAGAGTGTGTGCCCCTAAACGAAGAAGATAACAAAGAAGAAATGGATCATGATGGCTGCATAAAACTAAAATGTATTAAGATACCTAAAGGTTTGGTAAGTTTGGAAGAGTTATTTTATAAACATGATAGGTACATCAAGTCCAAAACTTCCAAAGGATCACAAGAGTCTACTGACTATGAAAATATAAACATTGGGAGTCTTAAGGAACCTATGCTGGTAAACATTGGAAAGTGCTTCAAAAAAGAGGAGAGGAAAGGAGCAGTGAATCTGTTGACAAGGTATGATGATGTTCTTGCATATTCTTATGATGATCTCAAGGTTTTTCAACCAAAAGATATGCACCATTTCATTCCTCTAAATCCTAGGATCAAGCCCTTCTGGCAAAAGCAGAGGCAATATAACCCTAAAATTGCTGATACAATATTTCAAGAGATCCAAAAGTTATTAAAGGCTAAGATCATTTTCCCCATTCACCATTCAATGTGGATTGCTAATATTGTGCCTGTTAGGAAGAAGAATAGTGAGATATGGATTTTTGTTGATTTAGGAACTTGAATCAAGCCTCTTTGAATGATAATTATCATCTCCCTATAATGGATCAAGTGTTACAGGTTGTTATAGGTTCAGAAATGTTGTCCATGCTTGATGGATTCTCAGGATACAATAAAGTAGAAGTAAATGTTGCAGATCAGCATAAGACTTCCTTTACCACTCCTTGGGGAACCTTTGCTTACAGGAGAATGCCTTTTGGCCTTATCAATGCTGGCACCACCTTTCAAAGGGAAATGGACCTGGCCTTTGGCAGTCTCAAGTGAAAATGCATAGTTTTATACCTTGATGATCTAACTGTGTTTTCAAAAAACAAAGCTGATCATTTACAACACCTTGAAATTGTCCTCCAAAAGTGTAAAGAGCATGACATCTCCTTGAATCCTAAGAAATATGTATTTTGTGTCACCAAGGGAAAATTATTGGGACACATTGTCTCCAAGGAGGGAATCAAGATTGATCTAGAAAGAGTCCATATGATTCAGCAGATCCCTCTCCCCACAAGAAAGAAGGGTGTGCACTCTTTCTCTGGCAAGATCAAAATCTTGAGAAGATTCATAGCTGATTTTTTTTGAACTTACTTTGAACATAGCCCACTTGATGAAAGGGAAGCAGACTTTTTGTTGGTCCTCTAAATGAAAGGTTACATTTGAAGACATCAAGAGAGCTATAGAAAAGACTCTAATCTTGGCATGACTTGATTATAGCAAAGACTTCATTATCTATTGCTATGCTACTGAAATTACTCTAGTTGTTGTGTTAACTCGGGAGAATGTTAAAATTTGTGAACTCCCCATAGAATTCATGAGTTATATTTTGAAATCCCATGAGTTGAAGTACACAATGATGGAGAAACATGCCTTTACAGTGGTCAAAGTTGTGAAGCAGTTTCATTTTTACATCCTCAAATCCCATTCTATTGTGCTTGTGCCTAATACAAATATTAAATCCATTCTTACACAACAAGAATTTGGAACCAAGAGGGGAAATTGGGTAGCCAAAGTTCAGGAGTATGATCTCGACATCAAACCCACCAAGCTAGTTCGAGGAAAGGGCTTATGTCAACTCATTGTTGAAGGAGCTGATGCCAAATTATCCAAGGAGGAAGTTGACATTCCTGTTGTTCTTTTCCTTAGCTCAACTAATAAATGGTATGCTGACATTGCAGACTTTATTACTTATAGAGAATGTCCATCCCATTTGAGTGCCAAGGATAAGAGAGCCATCAAATTAAGGTCTGCGCAATATATGTTGTGGGAAAATGCATTGTTCAAGTGAGGCATAGATGGAAAGTGTTTGAAATTTGTTGACAAAGAGTAGCAAAAGAAATTGTTCTCATCCTTTCATGACCAGGCCTGTGGAGGTCATTTCTCTTCTGCTATCACTACCCAAAAAATCCTCCATGCCGGGTATTATTGGCCTACCCCATTCAAAGATGCATCAAAGTGGGTAGGCAAGTGTGAAGCATGTCAAACCTTTGTTGGAAGACACAAATTGGCTTCTTTACCTCTCAAACCAGTGATGATTGAGGAATCTTTTTAGCAATGGGGTTTAGACTTCATTGGGACACTTAATCCACCTTCAAGTGCAGGGCATACTCATGTTTTGACTGCCACTAATTATTTCACCAAGTGGGTGGAATCCATTCCAGTTAAAAGTACTACTTCTGAAGTGGTATGTAACTTCATCAATGAGCACATCTTAATAAGGTTTGGGATACCAAATAAATTTGTCACTGATAATGCTTCCAATTTTTCCTTTGCTGAGATGATGGATTTCTACTATGGATATGGAATTTTCCTTGCACACTCTTCAAATTACTATCCCTAAGGGAATGGGCATGTAGAATCAACTAACAAGAACTTGGTCACCATTGTTCGGAAGCTTTTTAATGACTCTCAGAGAAATTGGCATAAGAAACTATATGATGCTTTATGGGCAGATAGGATTACACCTAAGAGAGCCATTGGAATGTCTCCTTTTCAAGTGGTATATGGAGTTGAAGCTCAGCTACTAGTGACATTGGAACTTCCAGCCTTACATTTAATGAAGGCCATTGAGGATGCCAGCTTTACCAATTCACTAGACAAAAGAATTATGTACCTCCAGAAGTTGAATGAAGATAGATTGCAAGTGGTTGACATAATATCAGCTCATCAACTCAAGGTAAAATTTCTATTTGACAAAAAGGGATAAACCCGGAACTTTTCAAGTGAGAGATAGTGTTCTTATTTGGGATAAAAGGCATGAACCTCGAGGCAGCCATGGTAAATTTGATTCCCTTTGGCTTGGTTCTTGTAAAATAAGACATTTTGTTGGTGAGAATTATTTTTGCTTGGATTACATGGATGGTTCTCCTCTCCCACTTCCTTATAGTGGGGAATTTTTGAAGTTGTTCAAAACCTATGAGTTTTGGCGGTCCCTCTGTACATTTTGTATAGCGTTTTGCTTTCCTTGTTTTTTTTTTGGCTGGTTTCCTTTCTGCGTTCTCTTGTGTGTTGGTATTGGTTTTTTTTTACTCTATTGCCCATTGGCTAAGACACTGATCCAATCTGACTACCCATAACTTTATAAGGTTCTTGATTTTGCCTCTTTCCTCTACCAAATCATCCCCATAAGAAGCCAGTTGTTGTCCTCTCAATTTTCCCCACCCTTTCAAATCTAAATTTCGTGGAAAATTAGAGCCCTGTCGTAGAAGATTTATCCATGTTTTAAACTCCTCAGATGCTTGTTTTCATTTTCCATGACGTTTTATTCAAAAATTTCCTCAGTCTGTTGTAACTTATTGTCAATGGATGGGAAATGATTTTAGTCCTTTTATGAGTTTGGAATGCGTTGGGCCTTGCATGTTTCAATTTTTACCTTTTGCAAAGAAAGAAATTCTTCATCGAGAGCAAAATGGTATTTTCTCATTTCCTGTAACTTTCTACGTTCTTTTCCCCATCAAATTCTTTCTTGAAAAGGCAAAGCTACACATTTTTTTCCCATTAGATGTAGTCAGACGGGTTTTATTTTCGAACTTATCAATTTTTGGTGATTTTGGAACAAATGTCATATTTGCCTCGCATCCCAGCTGATCCCTGATTGGCTGGAGTAGTTTTAGTGGAATTTCAGGTCGACGGATCCATTTTATTCTCCAAGGCATTAGAGCTAAAGGGTGGAAAGTTCTAAAATGGTCTATAGTAAATTAGAGAGGGACACGTATCCATGTTGAAAAGTCAGTGGCGGGGGGGACGCATGGACTTCGGGGGAAATATTAGAATTTTCCCCTTTTCAAAACAGATAAAAAGTGAAGCACATCCCCGTAACCAATCAAGTGATGTCATGTGCTGAAGATTCAGAAAGGGACATGTGGCAAATTTTTAGTTCATAGGCACTTTGGCGGACTGGCGGAGGACTTTAGGAATTTTAGCCTTGTTTCCACAAAGGGTGAAAATTTATGACATGGCCCACAGCCCCACCCAAGTGAAAGGATAACTTTCTAAGCTGAGGCCCATGGAAAATTAGGAAAGGAAATGTGTTTATATTGAAACATCACCAGCGGGGGGCATGAAATTCGAGGGGGAAGTTGGAATTTTTCCCATTTTCAAAAGTGGATAAAATATAAAACTGAAGCGCTTTCCTGCAACCAATCACATGATGCCACGTGTTGAAGAATGAAATCGGAACAGTAAGCCTGCAGAGGAAATTGAGAATTTGATCCTTTTTCTCCAAAAGGTTAAAATTTTGCAAATTGAGCCATGATCCCTTTTCCAATCAAGGTGTGCCACACATCCATGTTGAAAAGTCATAGCGGGCCGGTAGAGGTTTTTCAAAATTTGAGGTTTTTGTTAAAAAGAGTTTAAATGGAAAATTTGAACCGCATTTCCTCAGCGACTTAGATGGCACCACATGTCCGGCCTTTGGCAGAGTTACAGCGGGATGGAGCAAATTGAGAAATCATGCTTTTTCTCCCAAATGTCAGGAAATGTAGATTTCTCCCCCAGGGCCATCATTGCTTGGATCTTGCCACGTGTAGGGTCCAAATTTGAAGGTAAAGGGGGAAACAATAGCCAAATGCACTCATTTGGTTTTTAACACCGCTAACGAACCAAAGCTTTACAAAACACAAAAAATGGATCATTCTCCTTTCTTTTATCTATGATTCCTTGTCATTTCTTCATGAGATGTGTTTTGGATTGGTTTTGGAGCCGAAGTGATAAGTTTAAAGAGATGTAAAGTTTGATTATCAGAAAGAATATTTTATCTGTCATACGCAATAAAAAGGGAGAAAACTTACCAATAAGCACTTGAGTGCTATGAAAGTGGTTAAAAGGTGGAAATGGTAGGACCACATGAAGAAGAAAATCATGAGATGTCCCCTGCTAAAATAATCATGCTCGAACTAAAAAAATATACACCTTTTTGAACCTCCAGTTTTCATGAGTGCGTTTGTTTCATGTCACTTTCCAAAAGCGGATCTACAACAAACATTATCCCTTTTGGATATTCTTTTCTTGGGGACAAAGTATGGATGTATACGAATTCTTATAAATATATGGTTTGGCCATGGGAAAAGGGGATTCTGGTTTTCTGGGAAGGTTGTAAATTCGGAAGTAAATCAATACAGAAGTTCTTTTCTTTTCTTATTTCCTCTGTTATATCTTTCTCTCTCCTTGATCGATTCAATGGATCTTTTTTTTTTCATTCAATAGAAACTTTGTGTTCTAGTTTCTGTGAATCTTTAGAACTTTGTGTTTGTAGATTTGTGCCAGTGGTCAAGTAATTGATCTTTTTCTATATTTTCTTGGTTCAATGTAAGTAGGGAGATACTCTGCTATCTATATTTCCTAGAAGCATTCTTGTTTTCTTCCTTCTCCCATCTCTATATTCTTCCATTCCTTCTGATTGATAATATTTTACGTATGAAACATTCCAGAATATTACGGTCCAAACATTGAGAGTTTATATATCTGTACATTTGTTTTTCCTGCTTTCAATAAGAGAACCTCTCCCATTAAAGAGGAGGGACTTGTTATCCTTTGACTGTGGTCTCAACCCATGTTCCATTCTGAAACCAAACAAATGGGAACATAGGTGTAATGTACCCTTCCTTGCACAATATGATTATGAAAATATGAATTTCTAATTGGAGAAACAGTTTATGAATCAAGAATGATACAACTCAATTAGTTAACCTACGTAGTTAGTTGTATTGTTAGTATTAAACAAAGCTATGAAATGAATTTAGGATAGGTTTTCTATTGTTCTAGTAACCTTCATTTTTCTTCCTATGAATTTTCCTCCTTGTAAAGAGAGTATTTTTCCAAATTCAGTAAACATGAGTCTCTCAGAACAAATCCTTAGCTCAAATATTAGAAGATGCATGTGTGTAAATATGTTCCTAATCTCAATCATGTTATATAAAGTTATTTTCACAAGAGAAGTGCTCTAGTTCTTGTGAGATAAGGAGATTGCGCTCTAGTTGGACTTGTAAACATTAGTAGAACCCTTGGCATAGATAGGAATATATCTAACCTAGGATCACTCAAGAAGTAGAATTTATGATCGAAACATGTAATTAACCATTTATTTTGAAATTAAATCCTTAAGATGATGAAATAAGTAGTTGGAAAGGTGAAATTCTTCAATTAAATTCAAAGAAAAATATCTATAACGGGAACATAGGTGTAATGTACCCTTCCTTGCACAATATGATTGTGAAAATATGAATTTCTAATTGGAGCAATGGATTATGAATCAGGAATGATACAACACAATTAGTAAACCTACATAGTGTGTTGTAATAACTTGAAGATTAAAATAATGTATTGTTAGTATTAAACAATGTTATGAAATGAAGTCAGGATAGATTTTCTATTGTTCTAGTAACCTTCCTTTTTCTTCCTGTGAATTTTCCTCCTTGTAACGAGAGTATTTATACAAACCAAGTAAACATGGCTCTCTCAGAACATATCATTAAGTCAAATATTAGAAGATGCATGTGTGTAAATATGTTCCTAATCTCAATCATAATAAATAAAGTTATTTCCACAAGAGAAATGAGCGAATTCTAAAGGAATCATTATAGGTGAAATGTTAAAGAAAAACATGTAGCCTAGTTGTAAAGGAATGAAGGATACCATGTTATGTGTTTGTCAGACAATTATAGTAACTAAACAAGTTTTGAGAAATAAAGCTTTAGTATAAGAATTGAATATTAGTAGACTCATAGTTGTTTAAAACGAATTTATTTAACAAATGAGCTATGGATAACTAATACAATTGGAGAAAGGAACCAACCACACATTCTTTGTTAAGGACTAATGCTCTATAAAATAAACTAATTGAAGTTTGTAAAATAAGAAATTCTAAACCTTATATGTTTAATTTTGTTAAAAACTAGGTCTTACAATGGAAACCTAAATGTAATGAATATGTAAACTATGAAAATGCCATGTCGTGAAATATGCCTATCATTTGTTTCTTATTGTAATTGGGTCATTGTCTTGGTTTACATTGTTTGAGTAAGACATTGATGTGTACCCTATGTTATCATATTCTATGAGTGGGTTCATGTTTATGTAAGTGTCCTACGTGATGTGGAGTTTCTTTATTTGGATCCCATTTGGTGTTGTGTAGCGTGTAATTAAAGTAAAAAGAAATATTCTGATATTTTTAGTATGGTATTTTGGTGTTGAAAATGTGGGTATTACATATTATATCAGAGAATAGGTTGATGGTCTCAAACCTCTAGGATATATTGGATTTTTCATGATCTTGAATGGTGGTGATGGAGATGGGAAGATTAACATGATATATTTTTTGATGTGAACAATGTTGTAATTGTGATATTATGAATGCACGTATTGTGCATGTCACTTAGTGTATATTTTTTATCATGTTGATGTGCTTGTGATGAGAGTAGTCACTCTCCTTTTTGTGGAATCAATCAGGAGTTCACATGTTATGTTTCACCTTGTGTGTGTGAAAGGAATATTATTTTGGATTATAGAACTTGTTGGAGTGTTTTATTATTATGTGATATGAAGGTGTGTTGATGTGTTGAATGACAAAATTTATGTATAGGGAATTGGAGTTTATCATGATGTCACCACTGTGTTGTGATGAATTATGTGTGTCACCATGTTTTATTGTGATTAATTGTATGTTATAATGTTAGTCACTGTTTTCATCATACCTATAATTCATGTAATATGTGATGCTTCATGTCGTGAATTAGGGGCATATGGTAACCGTACGACCCCTATTGTGTAGTACTTGCACCTTAGGTGCATTATGTGGAAAAGTGATGTATCAAAACCCGTGAAATTATTGATTTTTTTATACCCTGTATATAAACCATGCATAAGATGCCATGGTTAATTTGCGTGAATCACCATTGTGTTAATGATATAGTTATGTGTTATGTTGTGAACCTTACACTAGATGACCCTAAGGGAAGAAACTGTCAAGAGTGCATGTGTGGAGAGAGGACGCGTGGAGCAAGTTTTCATAATCTTGAGCCAAGTACGAGTGAGGAAGTGGAGTCTTATATAGATTGAAAACCAACTTCTATCCGTTTAGTATACCACTAGCTAGCTTAGTATATTGTGGGTGCGCACCATTTTAGGCTCAACTGATGCAAACTAGTGTCCTCTGCTCTTTCCTATTGGGTTGTCCATCGAACAATCCTATGTGATTTTGACTATGTTGAGACTTGTGGGAGTATGGAGGGATGATTTAGGAAGATACAATGATAGTTACATTATTTGATATACTCATTTCCAGTTAGATGTATATTTTTGTGAGTAAAGGCTCGTTATTTGAGTGCCAACAACTCGATGAGTACCCCTTTGGTGGTTGTATGAGGCCACATAGTGATTGTAATGTGCTATTTCTAAATACATATTTTATTTGTAAATTTATCATTATATCTTTTCATACAAGAACCAACAATTATTTTGATTAATGTGTTCTTATATTTTGGGAATTTTATTTGGTTGTTTCACTAACATGCAGATTTTTCTAGTAACTATAGCTAATTAGCCATTTATTTTTCTTGGTTTTAAACTTTCTTTTCATGTTTAAAAGTATTATATCCTTTCCCAAGGCTTGGGAATTTTTCCACTTGGCATTTGAGACATATTGTTATGTTGGCTCTAATGTCGTAATGTGTTTGAATAGGGTCATGGGATTCACTATGGACTGGTGGAACCTATGGACCCACTTCATTGTATAGGGTACATCCCAAGGAGTTATAGATAACTAGCGGGTTTTTGAACCATGAGTTATTATGTCACTTGGTCTAGGGGTGAAGGGGCTTTATGTGCCCAAGGCCGTAGGCTGACCTGACCTCATTATAAGGAGGAAAAAGATGGGGCTCTACGTTTTAGTGACCCAATATTCTTGATCACACTCTATGGTTAAGTGACCTGATGTTCTCGATGGCACTCTATGGTTGAGTGACCTCATATTCTCAATGGCACTGTGTGGTTGAGTGACCTAATATTCTTGATGGGGTTCTATGGTTGAGCAACCCGACTTGGTTTTGAAACCATGATTCTTTCTCTTGGGAGGTAGATGGAGTTATTTGGTGATGCTTTGGGAGGTATATGGTGTTGTTTTGTTTTTCTTTTGAAGATATCTGGATTTGTTTCGTAATTGTAGAGTTGGTGTTATCAGTTATGTGTACTATTGTGAATCTTATTAGACATGGTTATGATTGAGGTTTGACGCTCCTCCTGGTTACTATGTACTATTGGATATTGACTTGGCATTATCTCGGTACGGTCATGGTATTTGGGTCATGTGATACTAGTGACATATGTATCAGTATGATGATTTTGTTTTTAAGTCACATGTGTGTGTTGGAATTATTCCTATGTCATAAATGTTGGAAATTATTTGTTATGTGGACTAATTCTTGTCTCTCCATGGTGGAGTTAAAGTTCTTGTGATGTGATACAGTCATGAAGGTATGTTATAAAGGTGTCTCATGGGACATTTGTGTTGTGTTGAGTTTTCTGTGACATCTTGAGGTCAATTTTAGTTGGGCACCACAAACATAAAACAATTGAAATTAGATTTATATATTAAAGAAAATAAATACTAAGATTTTTAGATTAATAAATATTGTAATGGAAAATAAAAATTGAGTAATAAAGTAAAAGATTAAAACTAGGTATAAATGAAAACTAGAATTACTGATATGCAAATAACATTAAAATTTTAAAAAATTGTTAAACCTTCTTGACTTCATTATGGTCGTGTTCTAACAAAAAAAAATTATCCCTTGACCAAGCTTGTTATCATTATATTTCCTTAATTTCTTATTCGTTTTGCTACCGTTGCCATTATCTTGCATCGAATACGATGCTCTTATAAGGGGTGGGAGATGTAGTGCCCTACCTAATAGTACATCCTTACAAGGGGTGTAGAGGGTAATGTATAGTTATATTACAAATAGAACAAGTAGAGTGAAACATCCTAGAAACCTATTTCAGACCTGTCATTTACTTGCATCATAATTCAAATTTTTTATTTGGGATCCAAGGAAAAATACCACATTGGACACTAGGTTAATGTCATAGTTTATCACTAATTAAATAGAGCCAACAAATTTAGATTCAGAGCTCTTCTTTACTGACATTGGTAAAGTAGATTTTTGTACTTTCATAATTAAATAGATAGAATTACAAGGAATTGTGCTAGTGGAGATTTGTTATAGCCACCCCAAACTAGTATCATTTTTGTTTCATTCATCCCTTTACGCAAAGGATATTTTATTTATGTGGAGTTTTTGTATTGTTAAGAAATTAAATGTGCCCTTTCTTCTATCCCACTTATGTCTCTTCGAAATCCATCTCTTCTTCGTGTTTGCATGAAGGCCTCTATTTTTTCGGTCCCAACCACTCTTAGTTAGACATATTCTTATGGTCTACCATGATTTTCACTTTATATAAAATGGGTTTCATAAAAAATAGCTCTCAAATAGGGTTTGGATAATCTTACAACATAATGGAAAGGGGTTTTTTTTGTCCGACGTTGCAATTGCAAGTGACTTGGTTGACATATATGCAAATGTAGGAGCATACACATAGCATATTAACTATTTGACAAAATGCCTCAAAGAAATATGGATCATGGAATGTTAGGTTTGAAGAATCTACGGAAAATGGGTTTATTGGAAAAGACATAAAAATTTTAATGCAAGGATTTTGGAAGATGTAATGCCAAATATTTCAATGGATTACCCACACCCTCCCTTCCTATGTTAGATGTGGAAGAGTTTGCAAGACATGGGCACCCTCATGAAACATGGCCACCATAGAATAGATTATGGAGAGTCTACATAGCACAAATAAAATGAGTGATTTGCATGATGTTGTAGTTGTAAATGTGATATATTTTTTTGTGTTTAAATCAAGGAAGTATGAACAAGTCCACAAATTATTTCCAGAATGCCTAAAGCTGATGTTGTCTCGTCAAAGGTGGTGATCACAAGTCTAGCGTAAACGGTATGGAATTTCCCTTTTCTCTGTATTCAAATATTTGAAGACGCATGTGTGTAAATAGGTTCCTAATCTCAATCATGCTATATAAATTGATTTCCACAAGAGAAACGAGTGAATTCTAAAGGAGCCACTATAGGTGAAATGTTAAAGAAAAATATGTAGCCTAGTTGTACAGGAACGAAGGATCCCATGTTATGTGCTTGTCAGACAATTACACTCAACTAAACAATTTTTGAGAAACAAACCTTTAGTATATGAACTGAATATTAGGAGACTCATAGTTGTTTAAAATGAATTTATTTAACAAATGAGCTATGGATAACTAATAGAATTGGAGAAAGGAACCAATTGCACATTCTCCGTTAAAGAATAATGCTCTGTAAAATAAACTAATTAAAGTTTGAAAAATAAGAAATTCCAAACCTTATATGTTTAATTTTGTTGAAAACTATAAGGTCTTAGAATGGAAATCTAAATGTAATGAATTTGTAAACTATGAAAAGGCCATGTCATGGAGTATGCCTATTATGTGTTTTTCACTATAATTAGGTCATTGTCTTGGTTTACGTCGTTTGAGTAAGACATTGATGTGCACCCTATGTTATCCTATTGTATGAGTGGGTTCATGTTTATGTAAGTGTCCTACGTGATGTTGAGTTTCCTTATTTGGATCCATGTGGTGTTGTATATCATGCTATTAAAGTCAAAAACAAATTTATTCTGATAATTTTACTATGGTATTTTGGTGTTGAAAACGTGGGCATTACAAGTGCATACTCGACACGTGAGAAATGAGAGAAGAAAGCGATTAGTTATGTGCCTCTATGTAAATTGTTATCTTCATTTGTGGGATGAGAAAATTAAATGTGAAAACGAGAGGGGGGGAAAAAAGTGAGGAAGTGGGTCAAATTTTTCCAAATGTCAAATTATACATTTGGCAAACTTCCCTGTAAACAAGTCCCAAAGAAATATTTCAACAATATGTTTTATGGAAAGTCATTTAATTTTTATCCAATCGGACAATGCTCCAATTAGATAAGTGGGAGTAAAACTCCACTTGACCTTCTGTTCAACCTCCACTTCGATAATTAATCAACAATTTTTATAATCTAAAATTTTACCCATGGTTGATAGACCTTTCTAAAGTCAATTTTCTTTGTAAATTTAATCTTCATTGTCATTATCATCGATAAAATATTTTTATTTTAATTTTTAAAATAAACTGCAACAATTTGAATCCTAATCGTTTCCCCTGCCTAAAGTTAGTTGTTTAGTTGAGAATATCTGTCTATAGTGTAGAAGAAAGTTGCATGTCTATTATGCTTCCCACCTGTGACAGTATTTCTCCATAAGATCCATTTTTTGACAGATAAAGAACTTCGATATATGTTACAGACATGATATTTTCACTAGAAAATCCCCCATAGATTATTTTGCCAAAGAATTAAGATGATTAAATTGGAGAAATCTATATCGATGTCTAGAAAATGTCGTGCTAATTTATTTAAACCCAAATCGAAAGTTGAAATAGCTCCATCGAACAGATTTTAGGCTATGCTTAGCAGCTTATGTATCAAAGACTTTGTAGAAATGAAATTCAGGGAGGAAGATTACCTTAAAGCTGGTTCCCGTTCATATCCAATATATTGCATGGATATCCAAGGTGTTAATTGTCCGTCGATATTTTTGGCAGCCAATACTAAATGATTGAGTTAAAATTTGGGTATCCATGTTACACATGTGGCAAATGTTAAGTGATTGTAATCGAGAAATATTGATATTAACAATGAGACAATGTCCAAAGCATCAGGAATTCTGCCAGAGAGCTGTTTGATTCCAAGATCAAGAAGCACAAAAATTTTAATATCACCAAAAGTAGCAAAGGGAACGAGCCATTCAATGAGTTAGAAGACATGTTACATCATTCAAACCTGTGGAGTTGTCCTAGATATCATCAAGTTTTATGAATCGCTTATCCTAAAGCCATTTAAGTTGGAACCAATAGAAGTTTAATAAGCAAAATAGAATATGAACAAATAAAATTAAAATGAGAACATGAGATGATTTTGTGATTTTTGTAGAAAATCTGCAGTCTTATACAACAAACAACATAAAAGAAATAAACAGAATACTTATATAACTTGCATAAACAGATGAATATTCGAACCAGCACTGTTGTGCATAATCTCCATTAATAAAAGCTTCATCATACTCAGAGTTTCAGCTCTTTACAATTGTGCGTGCAGCTGTGTGCTTTCAATGCACATCCTTCCTTGCTTGTGCAGATTTCACACCTTTGTGTGTGCATACAAAGCAATTACAATTGATGTTATTTAAATATAATAACTCACCCACTAACAGCTCTTCAAATGAGCATTCTAAATCTAAAATCATGCTTTAAAACAGTTGCATGCTATGCATGATTTAAAACAGATTTATTTGAATTAAATCTAATGATTAAAATAAGATAAAGCTAACTTAACTAAAGAAAACTAAAACAAGACTAAAGCTAAAATTAGCTTTCATAAAAAAAGCTACCGTTGGAATTAAATATGCATCACATGCATATTTCCAACACTCCCCCTTAATTTCAAACTGTAGCTTTCACTCTTCTAGAGTTGTGTTTACTTTTTCAGATCTGCCATGTGTAGGATCACATACTCCTAAACAATCTCTCAAATATTCGAAAACTTCTTTTGCTAAAGCCTTTGTTAAAATGTTTGCAAACTGATATTCGGATCTACAAAATTCAAGATGAATTTCCTTGTTGTTTACCAGCTCCCTGATGAAATGATACCTCGTATCAATATGCTTGCTCCTGTTATGAAAAACATGATTTTTGGACAACGCTATGGCTGAGTTGTTGTCACAAAAAATCTATGTAGCTTCCTCTTGTTTCTGTTGTAAATCTGTCAACACTCTTCTCATCCAAACAGCTTGACATGCTGCTCCTGTTGCTGCTACATACTCTGCTTCTGCTGAAGATAACATGACAATGGGTTGCTTCTTTGATGCCCATGAAACCAGTTCTATTCCAAAGTGAAAAGTATAGCCGGATGTGCTTTTCCGATCATCTATACTTCCAGCATTGTCACTATCTGTATAACCAATGAGTTTGAACTCATCTGAGCTTGAATAAAGAATTCCATAATTTCTTGTTCCACGTACATACCTCAAAATTATTTTTCCAGCTTGTCAATGTGAATCTTTTGGAGATTCCATGAACCTTGATATGAGGCTCACACCATACATGATATCAGGCCTTGTGGCCGTCAAATACATAAGACTTCCAACCAAATTTTTAAACAACGTTGGATCCACAAACGATCCTTCATCTTCTTTGCTCAACTTCAAACCTACTGCAACTGGTGTTGGTGCTGGCTTACAATTCAACATGTTAAACCTTTTCAAAATGTCACTTGCATACTTTGATTGTGAGATAAAAACTTCACCTTCTGATTGTTGAACTTCAATACCCAAAAATTAATGCATAAGACCAAGATCTGTCATCTCAAACTCCTTTTTCATGGCTGATTTGAATGACTCTGTAGATAGATTTCCAGTAATGATCAAATCATCTACATATAAACAAACAATTAAAATTTTACCTTGCTCATTTATCTTGGTGTATAAGGTAGGCTCACTGCTGCTCCTACTGAAACCATTTTCAATCAAATAAGAATTTATTCTGCTGTACCAAGCTCTAGGTGCTTGCTTGAGACCATAGAGCGATTTCTTCAATCTGTATACTTTTCCTTCATGACATTCAATCTCATAACCTTCTGGCTGATTTACATAAACTTCCTCTTCAAGGAATCCATTTACGAATGCTGATTTAACATCCATCTGATAAATAGGCCATTTGTTTTGAGCTGCAATTGCTAAAACCATTCTTACCGTATCCAAACGTGCTCCTGGTGCAAATGTTTCGTTGTAGTCAACTCCATATTGCTGCGTAAAACCTCTTGCAACCAGCCTTGCTTTGTGCTTCTGTACTTTTCCATCAGCATTGTATTTTGTCTTGTAGACCCACTTGACTCCTATCACGTCCTTTCCTTTTGGAAGATCCATTAGCTCCCATGTCTGATTCTTCTCTATAGCATCAATCTTATCATCCATGGATTTTTCCCAAACTTCATTCTTTATAGCCTCTTTGTAATCTGCAGCTTGATAAAATAATGCAAAAACTGAAAATGAATTAGTTGTATCAACATTATAAATCTCACTTAGACTTCTTGTTTTCCGCTGCATAGGAGCATTTGATGCAGGACTACTTTTTGGTGATGGAGTAGCTTCTGGTGTTCCCTGTGGTGTCTCTTGCATGGCTGAAGATGGCTGAAATCTTAGTGACCTCCTAACTGTAGATGGAGGTGTAGCTTGTGCTACAACTTGTGGTGCATGTCCAAGATTTGTAGATACAGTAGCTTGTTGCTCTAAAGTTTCATCTGTCACATCATCATGTGGAATAGATGTTGCTATACTCACTGTTTTCTCTATACTTCCATCCCATGCTTCATTCTCAATAAACTGTACATCCCTGCTGATCACAAGCTTTCCAGTGACTGGATTGTACAACTTGTATGCTTTTGTATTCTCTGAATACCCAACAAAAATACATTTTTCTCCTTTGTTATCTAACTTCTTCCTTAGCTCATTAGGTACATGTGCATATGCTACACAACCAAAAACTCTGAAATGTGAAACACTGTGTTTCCTATTAGTCCATGCTTGTTGAGGAACCATGTTCCTAACAAGTTTCGTTGGACACCTGTTCAAAATATAAACAGAAGTTGCTACTGCTTCTACCCAATACTCATTTGAAAGATGTTTTGCCTTCAACATGATTCTCGCCATCTCCATGATGGTTCTATTTTTCCTCTCTGCCACACCGTTCTGTTATGGTGTATACCTGGTAGTAAACTACTTGTGTATACCATGATATCTACAAAAATTCATAAACTCATTAGAAACATACTCACCTCCTCTGTCCGTTCTAAGAACTTTGATGTAGTATCCACTTTGCTTCTCCACTAATGCCTTGAACTACTGAAATGTATCAAAGGCATTTGATTTATTTCTCAGAAAATAAACCCATGTCTTCCTTGTGTAATCATCAATGAATGTCATAAAATAAATACAACCTCCAATAGAAGCTGTTTGCATAGGTCCACATAAATCTGAATGTACAATCTCAAGTGGTGCACTTGCTCTTACTGTTTTGCCAACTGGGAATGAATCTCTGTGTTGCTTTCCTAAAATACAACCTTCGCATACCCTTTCCGATTTATGAATCAATGGCAAACCTTTAACCATATTTTTTCTATGTAATAAATTCAAACCTCCAAAATTCAAATGTCCATACCTTAGATGCCAAAGCCATGTTTCATCCTTCATGACTGAATGAAAAGCTGATTGTGTTCCTTCAGTGTACGACTCAACTATATTTACGTAGGAATCAGCACAGGACTCGCTTACTTTAGAGCAAACCTGATTTTCATTGGCGCAGGACTCATCTGTTTGAGCGCAGGACTCAACAAAAGACTGATTTGGCTTAATGCATGACTTTGCTGCAAACAGATCTGATTTCTTCTTCTTTCCAGGTTTCAAAATCAATGGAAACATCCTATTGCTACTCATCTTCACTTTTGCAATCAACTGAGTGCTAGGAGCTTTGTCCACAATCACGCACTCATTGTCTTCCATATAGACTCGATATCCTTTCTGTACCAGTTGTCCAATACTCATAAGGTTATGTTTCAAACCTGCAACATAGTAAACATCTTGCATACTTGTTTTCTCCCCCTGTCTTGTTAGAATACTAACCATGCCTTTTCCTTTCACAGACACAATATTGTTATTTCCAAGAGTTACATCACTCTTAACTGAATCATCCAAACTAGAAAACAAATCTAGATTACCTGTCATGTGATTACTACAACCTGAATCTAAATACCATACATCACATGGACTCTCTTTTGACAAATTACATTCAATAGGGGATAAAGAAGTTATTGCTTCGGCAATCCTTGTGCATGCAATAAACATAGGTTTAGAAATAGAACTTCCAACCTGATTTTGATTTTGTCTCTCCTGATCATATTGCTTTTTCTTGCAATCATAAGCATAGTGCCCATACTTCTTGTAATAATGACACTGAACATGAGACTTATCTTGTCTCTGACCATAACTCTGTTCTTGATTTTGTCCTCTTCCACTTAAGTTTGATGAACCAATGCCACGTCCTCTGGATGGACTTCTTCCTCTGCCTCTTGGGCTGAAACTTCCTCTTCTTTTGCCACGACTACCTGCTGTCTGAGATGAAAAATCTTGATCTACACTTGCATGTGATCTATTCATCCTCTGTTCATGATTGATTAGTGATGCATGCAACTCATCAATAGAAAATTGACTCAGATCCTTAGTTTCTTTAATAGCAACAACTAAAGGATCAAATTTCGTAGGCAAACTTCTAAGCAATTTTTCAATAATCCTTCTGTCCTCAAGAGTCTCACCATGGGATTTGATTTGATTGACTAAGCCAACTACATATGTAAAAAATGATTCTACAGAATCTGAATCTTTCATTGCTAAATTCTCAAAATCTCTACGAAGTAACTGTAGCTTGGCGGTTTTTATTTTCTCCTTACCTTGATATGCAACTTGTAAAGTATCCCATGCAGTCTTTGCTTGACTGGCTGTTGCCACTCTTGGAAGAATGCTTTCATGCATTGCCTGATGAATATAGAAAAGAGCTTTTCCGTCCTTCTTTCGTAACTCCTTCAAAGTATCTTTCTCTGCTTGAGAAAGTGCAATATATGCTGCTGCATTTGCAAGCTCTGTGTACCCATCTTCAACAATCTCCCACATGTCTTGAGATCTGAATAGCGCCTTCATGGTCAATGACCAGTATTCGTAATTCTTTCCATTAAACTGCGGCGTCTGCATGCCGGAGTTAGAAGCCATAGCTTGCTACCAATTTAATAAGCTGTTGGAATAACCTCGCTCTGATACCAATTTGTAGAAAATCTGCAGTCTTATACAACAAACAACATAAAATAAATAAACATAATACTTATATAACTTGCATAAACAGATGAATATTCGAACCAGCATAGCTGTGCATAATCTCCATTAATAAAAGCTTCATCATACTCAGAGCTTCAGCTCTTTACAATTGTGCGTGTAGCTGTGTGCTTTCACTGCACATCCTTCCTTGCTTGTGCATATTTCACACCTTTCTGTTTGCATACAAAGCAATTACAATTGATGTTATTTAAATAGAATAACTCACCCACTAACAGCTCTTCAACTGAGCATTCGAAATCTAAACTCATGCTTTAAAACAGTTGCATGCTATGCATGATTTAAAATAGATTTATTTGAATTAAATCTAATGATAAAAATAAGATAAAGCTAACTTAACTAAAGCAAACTAAAACAAGACTAAAGCTAAAATTAGCTTTCATAAAAAAGCTACGGTTGGAATTAAATATGCATCACATGCATATTTCCAACAATTTTCAAGGAGGATGAAAGATTGACATTGGCGTGTGTCCGGAGAGAAAACGGGGGCATTGGAGTATCTTAATGAATTCATAGGGAAATGGAAGGAGATTTGTATATATGGTTATTAGCACCTGCCATAATACTATAGTTATTAGTCTGAATGCAATAAAATCAGGGGAATTTATGTCCAGAAAAGAAGGGAACTTTTTGGATAGTAAAAATTTAGATCTTTTAAGAGACTTGATAGATTCATTTCACCCACTTTCAGAGATGCAACAGTGTTCCAGTGAAATTGAATTAGTTGTGAAGCTAGGAATGTCATGGCTGCAAAAGGATTGCAATTCGGATATCACCAATCGGACTGAATTATCTCAAGAAGATTATGCAGAAGAAATATGGCTTCCATACAAAACCCTCAGATTTGTTTTGTTTAAAAATAGATCCTCCCTTCATTTACTTCAGACTGGTCACGGGTTTAATGTGCATGGATCTCTTTACCAGTTTTCCGTTTTGTATAATTCTAGGAGTGAGCTCAACTTTGAGGAGCAGAGGAAAGCTGAAGGATCTGTATTTGCGTTCCATGGAAGTTCTATATCAAATTGGTACTCTATCATAAGGTATGTGAAACCGCTTCTCCCATTTCTGATATTCTGCCTACTGTCAGGGATATTTTTTCTATTTGAATATATTTTAGCAATAATTACAACTTTTAAATCATGTTAGATCATTCCCTCTCTATGGTCACGGAACCTATTAGACAGAAATAGCCTAATTTATACACGAACATGCAAAAAAGGGTTACAGTCAACTATAAAGATTAATACATGTTCTCAATACGTCTAGTCATCAAACATATAAACATCCTGGGTTATTTAAATTTTAAAAACAGAGGAACATAAATCTAAGTCATGCAGGTATAATGCCTATGTTACTTTTAGTTACTTCAGATTTTTGAGATTAGTTTTCAACAATCATTTGGGTGGCTATAAAGTATAAACCCATAAAAGAATAAATCAGAGCATGTGTCCTCAAATACAAAATATAGTTGACCCATAATTATCTTGGACAGTCCAATGGGCAATTCACCACCACAAATCTTATGTGGAACAATTAACACTACTGGCAACGTGTAGTGGTTTTCAGTCCATAGAGAACCAACTGGGGAAAAGGCCTAGCATTCAAATGGCAGCGAATTATTGCTCTGAAGAGAATTGCTTACAAAGAGTACTTTTCTCGATATCAGAGCTCTCTCCCTCTCTTGCCTCCTTTCTTATTTTATGTTTCACCCAACCATTTGGTTATCGAATAGGCACGCACTCAGCTTCACGCAAATCTCTGATCAGTTGCATATTATGAAATTAATTATGTTTTTTTGACCATCCATATTCCCATTTTTGCAACGTTAGCATTTATTCTTCTAATAAAAGTACTGCTGCCTAAGACACACAAGTTATTATGTACTTTGGTTTAGATTTCCTTTGTACTGCATCTTTTAGTCTATATAACTATTGTGTTGATTAGGTACCCATGGTGGTTATAGGTATTCTACCTATATATGCTATTTATCTGTATGCTTTGGTAAATGATATGGAGCTGCTTTCATGGAGTCGTCTATTTCTTTTCTATGTTAATATTTGAATTGCTCCATGGATATTCCTACATGTAATGGATCAACTATTGATCTATTATGGAGCACACCTCCCCCTTGTGGGAGGCTTTTAGTTCCACAAAAACTCATTTATGGAGGTGACCAAGGCATAAGCGTTTCACTATAGCCTCATTGGATTCTTTTGCTCCTCTTTTTGAGCTTGAACCTACTTGGTGTGGGCTTGCAACTGTCACTTTCTTTGCCTCTTTTACAGCTGAAACATTCTTGCATTTAAGAGAATTGTTAATAAATGATTTCACATCCTTGGACCATTGATATTGCTTCTTCCTTCTCACGAAGATGGCATTTCTCATTCACATGTAAGAACTATCAAACATAACATTAAAAATTTCCACTAGAACTTAATCACACCCAACCTCATCAATAAAGTCAGCTAAAATTGTGAACTTAATTTTGCACTGCCTAGTGGACTTGTAATTTTGAACCCTTATGCAATTAACCTAGTGGGCATGGATGAAAGTGTGCACATGTCTCCTAGCTGAGTCTATGCACTAATGCCCTGGCTACTAGATTACTTTGTGATCCGGCATCAAATAATGTGTTTATCTTGTCGTGCTTCACTTAGATCTTGATATTGAAGAGCTTTATACTGTCCACTTCAAGCTTGGCCTCCTGTGTTACCATTTGCCTCTCAACCGAAGAGAATGCTCTCTTGTTCTCTATGTCAAAGGTGTTTTGCTGTTTTTTGGGTTCATAATGTTGCTCTCCTATCTTTTGTCGATGCCATTTTGGTGTCAATTGGGGATTCAACTTTCAACACTTCTTATTTGAATGACTATCCACTTCACAATGGTTACAATGCTTTTTATCTTTAAGGCCAACCATTGATATTTTCATGCCTTTGCATGAGGATGCCGCTTCTTGAGTCTTTTGACCTTTTTGTTCTTTCAGGTGCTCTTGTTTGTCCATTTCTATTTAATGTTCCTTACTGCTTTCCTTCTTCAATACTATTTTCATCAAAGAACTACATCTGTCTTCAAATTTGACTATATAAGCCTTCAATGTACCTCATTACCACTTCCAGTTCATCAAGAGAAAAGTTCAGCAAAATGGTGTGCTTACAGAATTCAAGGGTACAGTCTCAAACATTGTATCATTGCTCTTGCCGGCAGTATTGCCTCGTCATGAATTTCTCTTCGCTATATCCTAGAGGATAGATTTGGGATTTAATAAACTCCTTGAATTGCTCCAATTAAGCCACCTTCACCTTATTGCTTGGCTACAAGGCATCCACATAGCACTTACCCCATATCAAGGCATACTTGAACATCTTCAATTGGGAAAAAAAACTTCTGTTCTCATGTACTTCGTGCATAATGAAGTAAATCTCAAGCTATTTGAGTCATCTATTGAGATTTTCAGCATCACATTTAGTCCTATATGGTTATCTTTCTACCATAGCTTCCATCTCGAAAGGTGGTTTTGTTTTAGGCCCAGCCGAAGCCTCTTCTTTGGGGCTATCATTGTTATCCTCCCAATCCTTGTGGCAATCCACCTTCACCTTGCTATTTTCAGAGAAGTTGCTACCGATTTCTTAATGGAACTAATAAAATTTTCAACTCTTCTCCAATCTCAAGAATTTGGCTTCATTGGGATCCAAAATCAGATCTTCCATGGCTGTAAGTGAAGCTCTAACCTGAGCCCAGTATTACCTAAGACTCCAGGATAGCGGAACGCGAGGACGGAGTTTCCAGGATGGAATTTTTTCCCAAAATTTCACGACGGTGGGGGGATGGCACGGAGACGGCTATTAAAATAATATATAAAATTATAAATATTAAAAAAATACAGATAAATTTAAATTTTTTAATGAATAGCAGTATTAATATGTATGCTGCTGATTTTCATAGCATGTTGTGACAGTCCACCATGTGCACTTGTGCTCTAAAATTTTTGTATTCACATATCACTCTTGATTCTTAATATGTCTTTGTAATAAAATACAGTCGGGTTATGGTTAACGGGTAAATGTTTTTAAAAATAAAACAACAAAGAAATTAATTAAAAAAAATTTATTAAAAAGAATCAAAAATCCCAGAAATGTCCCCTGATATTCAGGGACATCCCCCTTTTTTCCCGCCCTTTGGGAAATGTGGGGGGGACGTTTCCCCCCATCAAGGTAGCAACTTTCGTGCGGAGAATATTAAGTGATGGTGTTCAAATATGGAAAGAATACAGTCGATCAAAAAAATACGATAAATACGGAAAAAAATACGGTCTCACTAATCTTCGAGGGACTACTAAAAACCTTCTAAACAATACTAAAATATGAAAATCCTTTTAGCTACTGGCTATAAAATCATGGATGTGTTCATAATTTTAATATTTATGGTATAAAATAATAATAATAACATAATTTTTTTAGATGCTCCATTTTAATGTCTTACCACTGAAAATATGGAGTTTAATACGGTTGAATGAAAATTACGGAAATTTTAACCATATTTGGTAACTATGCCCCTCGTCCCGCTGTCCCCAGGATGTCCGGGACATCCCAGACTCTTGGTTTTTGTGGGGGACGCGTTCCCGCGTAACACTGCCTGAGTCTTCTACCTTCTACTTCTTAGACCCAATTTCGGGCTCTCTAGGCAAAAAGAACATTACCTTGTTGTTCCTATTTTTTGGGGGGTGGGGGTTAAGCAGAAACGTACAGTACACCACTTACAAGCCAACGAGATAACCTGGTCTGATATTGATATCCTCCATTATTGCTTCAACAATATTCCAATTCATAATTCACCAACATAGATCTTTTGTGGGATAATTAAAATTACTAAACAATGGTTTTGTTCCTTCATACATTTTAATGGAAATAACAACAAATGGTAACATAAAGGAATATGGAACTAGAAAATCAAATAAAATTTGAATGCAAACAATTACAAGGAGGCTCAATAATTTACCCTGAAATACTCCAGCATTCAAACGGACAGCTCTTTTATCTCTAAAAGGAGTTCTTACTTTAAGAGTACTTTGCTCAATATAAGAGCTCTCTCCCTTCTCGCTTCCTATAGATCAATTGTGTTAAAATAATCTATAGATTCAACAATATGGAAAGCATTTTCAGTTTTCTCAGAATCCTTTTTGGACTAAAATTGTTCCTTACCCTTTTTAGCATTCCTACCTATATTTACCACCTAGCCGAGAATTGGGATTTCTTTTTGGCAGAATAGAATCTGATATGATTTCTTCAAAAGAAAATTGGTAGACTCTCCATTTCCTCCAAGAAACTGCATCTGTATTTAGATTGATGTTTACAGACTGCAACTTCAAATCTTTCCATAGTAAGTAACCAGTACATGTATTGTTCTAATTGGGGGCAATGCTTTCAATCTTTAATATAACCATGTTTATTTAGTATCCAATTTTCTTTTAGCTTTAATAAATCTATTTCTATTCTTCCATTAAGTTAAACAGCAGGTGTTAATTGACTCGTTCGGTTCTATGCTAGAAATTGTGTATGACAGACTCAACGATGTTGGCAATAAGTTTGGCTGCCTAATCTCTATAGAGGATATTGCATTCTGTAAGCTGTTATTCTTTGAGAATCCATTCTTTGGAAACCCACATCTTCTTAGGTAATGTTATACCCTAAAAATATTATGATAATTTTTTCTATGAGCTTGCATGTGATATGCATGCTACATACATATTGCACTTCAACTAGCATACATTTCCCACAATTCTTCCATGTAACCTCTCTGACTTTGAGCAACCTCTCCTACTGAAAATACTACCTAGACCGTGAGATTATCAATGGAACCAAATATGATAATATTGCCATCATGCCATTTTGGTATGTAGATGGGCCATAGTCCATACATATCTGCCTATATCTCCCCTCTAATCTCTCCTCATCATTGTATAATCTTCTTAAAATTGTCTTTTCGTCTCTTTTTAGCTCAAATTGAAAAATGATACTGCCTGCTATATGAGCATTTGTAAAAGTTGTGTTATAAATACAAATCAAAATTATGCTGTGGTAATTTGTGAGTCTACATATTCACCTTTCTTATACATAAAAGTGGATGGTGGCCTTGAATTGGACAGAAATGGATTAAGGTGCTCGAGTAAGGCAAGCTACATGTCTGGCTGGTTTGGTTCTATGCTAGAAATTGTGCATGAGGGACTGATGTGGGCAATAAGTTGGCTGCCTAATCTCTATAGAGGATATTGCATTTTGTGGGTTCTTATTCTTTCAGAATCCATTCTTTGGACACCCACTCTTCCTAGGTGATGTTACACCCTAAAAATTTTATGAGAAAATTTTCTATGAGCTTGCATATGATGTGTATGATACATACACATTGCAATTCAACTAGCATACATTTCCCACAATTCTTCCCTGTATTTTCCCTAACTTTTAGTTACATGTCCTACTGAATATATTACCTAGACCGTGGGATTATCAATGGAACCTAATAAGATAATATTTCCAAGCCATGTCATTTTGGTATGTAGATGGGCCATACATAGCTGCTTGTATCTCCCCTCCATATCCCCTCTGTAGGGTTTAGTTTTCTTAAAATTGTCTTCTTGTCTCTTTTTAGTTCAAATTGAAAAATGATATCTTAAAGTATGGATATGTTTTTTATGGTTATTATTTTATTGGAAGGAATTATTGCTCTCATTGCCGGGTCTATTGGCAATTTTTTTGACTGGTCGCTTCTCCGGTTGCTGTAGTTATGGTATGAGGTGTCAACCTGGATTCCTCCATGCAGCTGTGTGTAGATGGTGGTGCCGTGTGTAGATGACGGTGGCCGAGGGTAGTAGGGTTTTGTTTTCTGTACATGGCGGTGTTCAAACACATAAGGGTTTTTTGTTTTTCTGTGTGTTGTGTTTGTTGTGAGGTCCTACGGTTTTCAAGATACGAGTACGCTGAGGCAGGGTTTTCTCGCTATTTCCTTTTTCTTACTTGTTTTCTCGCAATTTCCTTTTCCTTTCCTGTTTTAGCTATTTTGTGTTCATGGAAAGATTAAGCCATTGATTTGGGTATGCTCGCTTTATTGGAACTTCCTCTGTTATTTGCCTTGTTCTTTTTTCGTGGGCTCGCGGGTTTGGATTTGTAGAGCTCTGGGACACTTCCTTCAGTGAGCCCCAGACTCTAGTAGCTACTCCTTATTGAAGAGGAACAAAGACAGGTGGCCAACACTTAAAGAAATAATGATGTTGAGAAACTGTGACAATATTTTTTATTAGTGTGAGATGGGACATTAGGGACATGCTCTGAGATTTGGGAGAATACCCGTCATCAATGCATGATGCCACTATATCTGGCTATACAAACCTCATTTTAATCACTATTCGGTTGTGTAAAATTTGATGGGCTCTATGACCAAGAAAATAGAGATGGGGTGGAGCGTAAGATGAAAGAAACTCCCAACACAACAGAGGTAGAAAACCAACGTAGCCTATTTAGTCAGAATAGTGTTAGAGCTGGAAGGATGGAGCATGTAGGAAAAACTTGGCGAAGATCCACGAAGACATGAAGGTGCTCACTTCCTATAATATATATCTAGTCTTGTCCACCCACAAAAAAATGATGCCCCGATGGAAGATTTCTAGTTATTTCTAAGGAGGGTGGATGCCGGAATGATTTACCCTTTCTTTGTCTCTTGCTTCTACATGATTATGTGCATACTCTGGTTGACGAATGTTGTTGCATGTTATTTGCTCCCTAATTTCTGTTCACAATGGTCCTTAGTTTCAATTTGTAAATCAATTGTTAGGATATTTTGAACACAAATGGTTGTTGACATTGTTAGAGAGACAACAGATAATCATAATTAGCAATATGTATCTAGACTGCAGAGTGCTATGTATATTGAAATTGGTACAAGATTTTCACTTGTGTTGGAAAGAAATAAACTAACACTTAATTCAACATATCAGTTAAATGTTATATTATAATAAAGTAATTTTTTAATTACTTTAGTTAGATTATATTAAGTCAACTCATAATTGTCTTTAGTTGTCTTATCACATGTTTTGTGAGATATTGTTCAATCTCATTTTGTTTATTCCCGAATGATTTCATGAGGGGAAACAGGTGCAATTAGGGGTAGTTAATATTATCCTACATTTTATTCTCAGATTAGTTTATCTATTTCCATATATTGTGGATGAGATAGAAGTTGTCCAATATCTATAACTGTTGTAGCTCTCTCTTCTTATTGTAATGCTTGATTTTTAAATATTAATAAAATATACAAGCACCGTCTTGTTTCTATGTAAAACCTTCTGAGTTGTTGTGTGTATTTGCTTATTATCAACGTATTCAACTCCAACATCTGGTATCAGAGCAGCATTCTGATCTAAGGAAAAGTGTAGGAAGTTTTGAGGGAGGAGGAATAAGAATCTTGAGCTACGAGGAGCCAGAGTTTCCCCCAGCGTCTTCACAGAGCCCCTGCCCTACTCCACACGCCAGAAGTAGCAAAAGAAACAGTACAGAAACACCTCCAAGATTGGTAACAAAGTGATTGTATCAATTTTTTTTAATACTATTCATTGCATATGAACTATATACAATTGTCTCAGGGAATTGTTTTTTTCTTTTTCTCTAATTCAGAGATCTCGTTTAGTGTGATTTAATTTATTGGACCCCCAATTTTGGAGGCACCACTATTCGGGTTTGGTGTGTATGTTCCATTTTTAATTAAAAAAAGAAACATCCACCGTCGATCTGCAACCTATATGCAGCTGTGGTATTTGCATATATCTGTGAATTCACCTTGCAGACCTATAGATTTACCTGACAGCTTCACACCTGCAAAAGAAAAAAAATGAGCTGAATACTGATCTCGCCGTGCGTCTTCAATCTGCAAGCAATTCATGTGCGACCTTGCAAAACAGAGCGTAAGAGAGCCTTTAAGGTGAAAGGGTGGCAAAGGAAACAAGGCTGACGATGGAGGAAACAAAGCTACACGCATGCACGTAAGTCAGACCCGCGTTTTCTGCGTAAAAAATCATTTTTTAAAAAAATTCCTTTTTTGGACGATTCAAAATAAATCACAAGCATAAAAAAAATTCCATTTTTGGAAAGGGGCCCAGAAAAAAATATTTTAAAACGGTCATAACTTTCAACTGGTACCTCAGATTGAGGTGCAGTTTGTTTTAAAAGTGTGTGTTTTTATGAGCTCTACGTATTGGTTTAGTTTTTAATAAGCTTTGTCTTGTAAAAATGGCAAAAAATATTTTTTTTGTATTTGAAAAAGAGACCAAAAAGTCCAAAAAAAATATTTTTTTTCAAATCGGCCAAGAGAGCCATTTTATTTTTGCAAATCGGCCACAGAGCCAAAATTGTAACAGGGCCAATAGTGCCAAAAAAGTCATTGTAAAAATGGCCAAAAAGGAGCCCAAAAATCAGTAGAACCTAGAAATTTGGGGTGGGTGTTTGAGTGTGATCTGAAGGGGGGTGTTGTACTGTTAATTTCTCTCTCTCTCTCTCTCTCAATTCTATCACCCAACATGGCAAATGCACCTAATTTTTTTTTGCCGGAATCACAACTCCTCAGAGGAGATAACTATGTTGCGTGGAAAATGAAAATATGCACACAACTTGAATTTTAATATCTAATAGGTGTAATTGATGGCTCGCTAACGAGACCAGAAACTGACACAATCCAAATATATGAATTTGATAGAGCAAATCAAAAATCTAAGTTAATAATAATGTTTAGTGTAACTGATGAAGTACAACCTCACATTAGACAATGTAAAACTGCTAAAGAAGTGTGGGAAAAATTAGCAATAGTGTATGAAGCTAAGAACAAAAACACTATTTTACAACTTCAAACTCAATTACACAGTCTTAAAATGAAATCTAATGAAAAAATAGAATCATTTTTAAGACGCGTTGTTGTATTAAAATCTTCTCTTGAAGCTATGGAAGAAGAAATTGAAGATGATTCATTAATTCCTATTGTTCTAAGAGCTTTTCCAAGCTCATACAGGATATTTGTAACAACTCTTAATATAATGGGTCAAACAATAACTTTTGAATATTTAGTGAACATGCTT
Source organism: Taxus chinensis (assembly GCA_019776745.2). NCBI lineage: Eukaryota > Viridiplantae > Streptophyta > Pinopsida > Cupressales > Taxaceae > Taxus > Taxus chinensis. The sequence continues at coordinate 200,370,097 of CM034153.1, read as the reverse complement.
CAACAAGAAGAGTCATTACACAAACCTATAGAAGAAGAGGAACAAGCCCACATTCATATCACAAAGGGAATAATCATATGAATTCATCACATAGAAATAAGCAGACTAATCAACAACATAATCAACATAGTCATCAGAGACACAATGAATCAAAACAATGTCAGATATGCGGTAGACAAGGGCATGATTTGAAAAAATGTTGGTATAACACTTTTCAGAAAGGTTCATCTAGTGGTAAGAAACCAACTTCTCAACAATCAAATCAAAGTTACAAGAACAATCAACACAGTCAAAAGAAAGGAAACTGGAAAAAGAAACAGCAACACGGTAACATAGCCGAAGAGGAAGATAACCCACAAGATGAGGACTTCCTATTTGTTGCACAATCAACTCAAGTCACCAATTCACCTCAGTCAATCTGGTATGTAGACTCAGGGGCTAAAAAGCATATGATAGGGACAAATGAATGGTTTACTAAGTTAAGGAACACACCTAATAAAGACCATGTTTCATTAGGTGATGATTCTTCATACAAAATACAAGGCATTGGGAACATCTCGTTACCTCTCGGATCAAGAAAATGTACTATACGAGATGTCCTTTATGTTTCAGGATTAACAAATAACTTACTTTCAGTTAGTCAACTCTTGGAGCACAACTTGAAAGTAGACTTTGATTGTACAAATGGAAAGAAGATGTGTCTGATCAAAGATAAGTCTAAAAAATCCAAAATTGTTGCTAAAGCTTCAAGAATGGGTCGGATGTTTCAGTTGGACTTTGTTCAAACCAACAATCAGGCTCTTATCAGTAAGGAAGATTCAGCGGCACAATTATGGCACAAAATATTTGACCATGTAAGTCTTAGCTATCTTGACACACTTCATAAATATGACATGGTTAGAGGACTACCACATTTCAGAAAAAAAACAGATAAGTGTACAAATTGTTTGGCAGGCAAACAACATAGAGCACCGTTTCACAAAAGTACATACAAGGCCCGTGGTATATTAGATCTAGTGCATACCGATCTATGCAGACTAATGAGACCTAGTCATACATGGTTTTAGTACTTCATGCTCTTTGTAGATGATTCCTCATGAAAAATGTGGGTTTACTGCTTAAGAACCAAAGATCAAGCTTTTTCAACATTCAAAAAGTTTAAGGTAGCCATTGAAACAGAAACTAGTAAAAATATAAGGACTCTATGCACAAATCAAGGGGGTGAATACACCAGTAATGAATTCAAGTATTTCTTAGAAACAAATGGAATTCGTCGACAGATGGCACCTCTATATACACCACAACAAAATGGTGTAGTTGAGAGAAGAAACAGAACAATAATGGATATGGTAAGGTGCATGATTGATGATTCAGGGTTAAGCAAAACATATTGGGTAGATGTAGTTAAAACAGCGGTATATTTGTTGAATAGATCTCCTACTTCCACACTTGACAGAATAACTCCATAGGAAGCTTGGTCAGGGCATAAGCCATCAATAAAACACTTAAGAGTTTTTGGATGAAAAGCAAGTATGCTAATTCCTAAGAAGAAAAGAAAGAAACTTGATATGAAATCAGAAACTTACATATTCTTGGGATATAGTGAAGAATTTTTGGGATACAGATTAATCGATCAAAAAACAAGGAAAATTTTCACAAGTAGAGATGTTGAGTTCTTTAAGAATAAGGAAGTAGATGCTCCTTTCAAAAAATTAAGCAATTCTCAAGATAGTCCTACTGTGAAAATTAAAGATGGCTATGACTTTGATTAAAATAATGATGATGAAGTTAATAATGATGATGATCATACAGATAATACAACTTCATCACCTATAGCTAAACGTATGCCTAAGTGGTATACAAATGTAATAAAAGATGCTAAGTTGGATAGTGAACCAGACACATCCACTTTTGGACGAAGAACTCGTAGCATGGCTCAAAATGAAGTTAACTTAGCCTTAATGAGCACAATTATTGAATCAACTAAGCCAACTATAGTTTAAGAATCCCTACAATCAAAACCTTGGTCAGATGCAATGAATTTTGAATATAAGTCTTTGATTAAGAATAATACATGGCAACTTACAGATCTTCCACCAGGGAAGAAAGCAATAGGTTACAAATGGATATTTAAAACAAAGTACAAGTCAAATGGAAGCATCTATAAACACAAGGCACGATTAGTAGAAAAAGGGTATGCTCAAAAAGAAGGCATTGATTATGAAGAAACATTTGCACCCACAGCTAAGATTAAAACAATCAGAATGATATTTTCCTTAGCTGCACAATTTGGTTGGAAATTTCATCAAATGGATGTGAAAAGTGCCTTTTTAAATGGTGACTTACAGGAAGAATTCTACTTAACTCAACCTGAGGGTTTTATAATTCTAGGAAATGAAGACAAAGTATGTAGACTCATAAAATCACTGTATGGTCTAAAACAAGCACCCAGGGCTTGGTATATAAAAATTGATGAGCATATTTTAAGTAAAGGATTTAAAAGAAGTCCATATGATCCTAACTTATGTCTCAAAAAGCAAGGGGGAAGTTAGTGATTGTAGTTGTTTATGTCAATGACATAATCATCACTAGAGGATTAGTGAATATGATATAAACAACTAAGAAAGATCTAAGTAAGTCATTTGAAATGATAGATCTAGGACTTCTACATTATTGTCTTGGACTTGAAGTATGGCAAAGAAATAATCACATATTTGTATCTCAAGTAAAATATTCCAAGACAACACTTGAAAGATTCAAAATGATGGATAGCATCCCAATGGCAACACCTATGGAGACAAGGCTTCAATTGTCTCAGAAAGATCCATCAGCAGAAGTAAATGTAACTCTTTATCGACAGTTGATTGGGAGTCTCATTTACTTAACCTATACTAGGCCAGACATCAATTATGCAGTTAGTTACCTTTCCCAGTTTATGCAAAAACCAAGAGTTTGTCACTGGAAAGCAGCAAAAAGAATACTAAGGTATATTAAAGGAACTGTGGATTTTGGTTTAGAGTACAAGAAGAATGATAACTTCTTCTTGACTGGTTATACAGATTCAGATCATGTAGGAAATATAGATGATAGAAAATCCACTTCTGGGTTTGTGTTCTTTTTGGGATCTGGACCTATTTCATGGGGAAGAAAGAAACAAAGTTGTGTTTCAAGGTCTTCCATAGAATCAGGATATCGCGCAGCAGCAGGAGCTGTCTATGAAGCGATTTGGCTCAAACGTATACTTGAAGAGTTGGGACTTCCACATGATCATCCAACCATTCTTCATGTAGACAATGAAGGAGTAGTAAAACTTGTTCGGAATCCAGTCTTTCATGAACGCACCAAACACATTGAGGTGCAAGTTCATTTTATCCGCGAACATGTTCAAAATAACAACATACAGCTTCAACATTGCCCGATAGATCATCAGCGTGCAGATATCTTCACCAAATCTCTTGCATGTCCTAAATTTGAGGCATTTAGATTATTCCTCACCAGCTCTCTTCAAAATATGCTGAATTAAGGGGGGGAATGTTAGAAATAAACTAACACTTAATTCAACATATGAGTTAAATGTTATATTATATTAAAGTAATTTTTTAATTACTTTAGTTAGATTATATTAAGTCAACTAATAGTTGTCTTTAGTTTTCTTATCACATGTTTTGTGAGATATTGTTCAATCTCATTTTGTTTATTCCCGGATGATTTCATGAGGGGAAATAGGGGAAATCAGGGGCAGTGAATATTATCCTGCATTTTATTCTCATATTAGTTTATCTATTTCCATGTATTGTGGATGAGATAGAAGCTGTCCAATATCTATAAATATTGCAGCTCTCTCTTCTTATTATAATGCTTGATTTTTAAATATTAATAAAATATACAAGCACTGTCTTGCTTCTATGTAAAAGCTTTTGAGTTGTTTTGTGTATTTGCTTATTATTAAAGTATTCAACTCCAACATACATCCTTTCCCATCCTATTTCCTTCTCTACACCAAACTCCAGGGCCCCACCAACCTCTGGTCAATGGTGGATTGCCCTGTTTTCTGCTGGGGCCCAAAGGCACTTCAAATTTCTGCTGAAGTGGGAATCGCAGAGATGAAAAGCCCTATGCATATTGTATGTGTCATCCTTTATAAAATTCCCCAATTTATAATTATAAAGCCCTGATCCATAGCAAAAAAACTCCACGGTAGCCACTACCCATGACTAAACTCAATATCCCCAGTCGAACCTATTCATCAGAGGTGCATCATTTTTCCCCTTCACATGGCTCTGTTCTGGATGATCTAATGCTTGATCTATCTTTTTTATGTACCCCTTGACAAATCAAATATTATGAAGCTGCTATCTAATATGAGAGGTATTGGATCTGCAAATAAGTGTAGGTTCTTAAAAAGAGCAGTCATCTCCAACATGTCTGACATGATATTCATCCAAGAAACCAGGAAAATGTTTCCAATTCAGGGTTTCAAGGTTTTTATCCTTGAGAACCTCAATCATTTATAAGCAAACTCCCTATTGCAATGTCAGGTATGGTAACGCTGGAGAGGCCTAATTTGGTTTTGTACCCTTCATTTTTATTCAAACACGCCAAACATAAGGGAAGAACTCACTTCTCTACATTTTCACTATCATATTTGTTCTTATGTAGCTCATAATAACACCATTTTCTATCAATACCATTACCATGCAATCATAAATTCAGTACCTACAAGCATATAGAATGCATCGTTTGGGTTTATATTGATCATATGGTTCATGGCACATTCACTGGACATCTATTTGTTTATTCTTAGGTAGCAATCACTTATAATCCTTACACATATCCTTCAGTGAATCTCAATATGACATGTATGGGAATGATACATACCTTTCACCCGAGGAATCATCATAACTATCACTGTAATCCTATACTTACTGTCTTTGAGTCACAAATGTCACACAACCTCTCCAACATCTCTAGATCAAGTCTAGGAGTAACTTATCATTCTTACAAGGTCAACGTGCCTCATGAGATGTCATATTATGCCTCGCATGCATTCCTAGCACCTATATCCAATCATCTTGCTTATGCAGTCATATCTGAGTCAACACAAACCGACAAACCCTAGGATCACCTTCCTTACTCAAATCCAAAGCTCATAACACTTTTACTTATGCATGAACAATATTCTTGAGATCTCAAACTTGCCAAAAATGTAAAAAGTAAATGCTTTTCCCTGTAGTAGTAAAAAATGCTCTTCCTCTTCTATAGATTCCTGAACCTGTAGAATTCCATCTTCTTACCTGTAGTTATCATCATTTAACACTTACAACATTCATGAAGCTTCTTCTACACATTGTCATTGTAGGAGGTCAATTCTCACTATAAAGGCTGAACCAAGCATCTCTTATCTTTTGCAAAGTTGTAGAGATTTTGAGCACTCTCACATCATTTAAATTCCTGCAGCAAAATAAGACATTGTCTTAATGTAACAATAGGACATGAATTTGAAATTTATCACACACTCCTTAGCATGGATGATATCAAGCTTGATTCAGACACTCATTAGCATTAGCTACCTTCATAATTCTACTTCATGCAATTACCTACGATTTCTAGTCTTCTAACTGCAATAGATTTTGCTGTAATATACCTACGATTTCCAGTCTTCCAACTACAATAGATTTTACTGTACTATACATTTGCTTATATGCTTTGCCTGCATCTGAAATACACATTACTTATTGCACACAGTCGTCTACATATTTATGCTTATATACATATATATTAATAGAATGTTTGTCAATGTATACATGCACTAAAATTTGAAATGTATTTATTTCAAAAAAATCTTACACCAAAATCTGTTTTTGCTACTATATAGGTTGAAGGAACATTGACCATTGTAAAGGCCTATTCCAGTCCATTTGAACCTATTTGTAAAAAATGCAAATTAACTATTGACCATTTACCACCATTGCATACAGACATAACATCCATCCAATACGTAGCTAAAAACCAGCTTTTAGCAGAATTGATCCCTTCTCTTACTGTTATAACATATCTGCAATACATAGAAGACAAAGAAACAATTATAGAACAGTTATCACAGTTTGCATTACATAGCAATTTTACAATAGACAAAAATAATATAATTAGACAAATGACAACTACTCCAGACAAAGATAAAGAGCCTTCACCCACTTTTCAATTTTCAGCAACATTGCAAATACTACATGCTTTACTCATATTAACATTTCCTTTCATTCCTCTGTAGGCATTCCATCCCAATTTCAGTCACAAGAAAGCAGGTAGGCATCTTCAAGCCATACAATATCAGCGCCATAATTTTACGGTAAACCAGTTTCCCCATGCACACATATGCCTCAACTACTCCATTTCAAATACAAATGAAAAACAATTTCTAATACTACTCCATTTTTCTTTTACAGATCTATAACTTGCGATCCACTTGCTACACCACAACATCTCTGAAACTCCAATTTGCCATAGCACAAATTGTTAATTCACGTCATTTTCTACAGTCATAGTTTACTACAAACAACAATAAGCTATATGCTTATATTTATACTTTTCAAAGGCATTCTGTTTGATATCGATGAATTGATAGACTTTTACATTGCATCATAGATAAGAATATTACTGTTTTTTTACTACAGCAATTAATTTGAATGCTTACAAATCATAAATAAATCGACTTTCAGCACTGCTTCTGCAATTTTCTTCACATTTTAGTTCCTAATTTGTTTCGATTTCTGTATTCGTTTCCAATGCTTTCTTTTAGCATAGTCTCCATGACTTAGAGAATCAATCAAATAACTTATTTTCTGAATAGCTTCATCAAATGATGTAAAAATGGCTTGAAATTGAAACCAGTGCATCATGACATATGATCACATGGTCGGTTTTTCCTTTCCCAAATTAAATTCAGATTTAGTTATATCTGTGTTTTCGTATCAATAACTCAAGATAACTTTATTATGCTTTCTTCCCTACCTCCAACGCAATCATCCTTAATGGCAGGTACTATTGCTACACCGCAGCTCTTGTTTTTTTAATGCTTGCTATCTTCTTTTTTCCAAGGTGGGAGTGTTTACAAGGAACCAAGACTATTTGACAAAATTTCTTATTAAAATATGTCCTCATGAAATGGGTTGATTTCCGTTTTACAAAAAATGGGATTGTTGAAATAGCTTTGGAAATATGTAAGAAAATATAAACTTGTCAAGTTTCAATTGTCATAGAAGATGTGTATACAAATATGGAAGAAAATGGAAAGTGTGTCACCTGTTTGAAAAAAAACCTAACAGAAATGAAGGTTCTAGTGCGTCGAATGACCTTCCACAGAATTTCTATTCTTATGACCAAGGTTTTGGGCTTAAGGTTCCTAAAAAGGATTTACTGTTATGATTACGTGAAAGATGAATGATTATGATGTGTGTTTAGAATGAAATCCTTTTTCTTTTATGTTTTCTTACTTTCTGATTATCTCATGAGGGATTCGTAGATCGGTTCAAATGTTTATATATCTATTCATTTCATATACGTATATCACTATCACGTGAATTTATTGGTTATTAGTTGTTGCTCTTTTTATGGGAATACTTCATAATACCAACGTTCATTATCTTGTTGCATGCACATGCTGAATCACATTTCAATAATGGGAGAACTAATTTAATTATTTTTTATTATTTCAGAGGTTTAATGGCATCCCTCTCTTTAAAAGACTTGTCATCTAATGATTATAGGAGAAAAAATATATGCCGAGATAAGATTATGGTGAAAATAAAAAAATAACAAAAACATCCATAGGTGCCTGTAAAAGGATGATAGGCATGGTTAGTATACACTTTATGTTATTTAAAATATTTTAGAATGGTTTTATTTAAGAGCTCAATTCAATTTTATTTCATTTACAATAAATAAATTTCTACATAATAGCATTAAAGGAGGATTTATACGGTAGTTGTCGAATTAACATTATTGTATTACAAAGTATTCTCCTAGAAAATAAAGTAATTAAATATGTGTGTAGGCGGGCCCACGAAAGGAGGGGATAAGGTGGATTCAGTCACACCATCTCCTTCCCCACTACATGTACATAGAGAAGCTCACAGATGTCTTACCATGATAGATATGCATGCAAATTGTGGACAATTACACAAGGCATGCAAATTGTTTGACCGTTATGCCTCGATGGAGATGTGTCAACATGGAGTGCAATTATTGTAGTATATTCACAAGAACTAATATTTCGAGGAATTGACACAATGAAATTTCTCTAAGGAATGTCTAGTAATGGCACATTGTAGTGCAATGGATACCTTGATATGGATGATTAAAGGAGAAACATTGTAGAAGTAGGAGAAACATTGTTGACAATTAGATTATTAGATGTCCAATTTATTGTTTTCCACCACACCTTCCACCTCAACTTGCACTAACAAACATGAATGAATTTGTGACCAACAATTAAACTAGGAAATTAGAGATTAATATAGAATATGTTGTGGTCAACCCCAATAATAGATACCATCCATAAGTTGAACTCTGTGGTGGCACACTTTCCCACTAGAACACAAAATTTTAGCAGTTGTGTTAGTGTCCTTCATGAAGAAACCGGCCAACAATATGAGGGGAATAGGTGAAGCCACCAATCATAGAGAAGAAATATTTACTCAAGTTTTTCCTCTTTCCCACCATTCCTTTCAACTCGTCCTACACCTTCCTTATAATAAAATTATGTGAATGCAAGCTTCTGTATGTACATACAATGGTGAAGGAGATGGAGTGAATGTATCCATTTAGTCCCCTCATTTTATGGGTCCACCTATGCACCTATTTAATTAATTTATTTTCTTGGAAAATACTTTGCAATACATTAATGTTAAATTAAAAACCACTCTACAAATCCTCCTTTAATACTATTATGTAGAAATTTATTTATTGAAAATATAATGAAATTGAATTAAACTCTTAAAGAGCGTAATTTTAAAAACTTTAAGCAACATAAATTCTATACTGACAATGCCTATTGGGATTTTACAAACACCTAGGCTTTTGCTAGTTATATTCTGAACCCAATTAAAACTAAATTTACTATCTAAACAAAACTATTAACATATTGTGAAGAATACATAAATAGATTATTGTTGTTTAAACATACTTATTAAACTAAATTTTTTGTTGAAACAAATCTATTAACATGATTAGAGAGACCTTGATAGATCCATCATGTTTCCTTCTACTAATTCAATTTAACATGCATGTGTCTCCTCTTCCCCTTCCTCTTCCCTCCTTTGCTCGAGCAATTTCTCATGTTTGTGGCTTTCATTTTCCTTATTAGATTGGGATGTAATCAGATCCGCCCTTTGCTTAATGTTTACATCCATTTATGAAATCACATCATTCAATGCTTCATCAAGATTGTCTTATTTATTCATCACAAGCTCTACAATGTGTGCAAGAGTCATATGAGCCCCACACTAGCCACCCACCTAGGTTCTAATCCCCCAATCCCCAGGGGACCGGTCACCCTTGAATTTACACATTCGGTTGGAAGGACTAGCCCTGCATTAACATGCCACGAAGTGTGCTAGGTCGTTGGGTCATTAAATCCTTTAGTATTAAAAAAATAGTGGATTATCTTCAATCTGGAAATAGTTAAAGATGAGAGAATTGAATTGGGTGAAAGTACAAAATGAGAGGAGGATGTGCATATCCATCCTTCCATATATAAGAAGGGTAGGATCGATAATTTCCTTGTGATTAGTTGTAAACACAATGATATGCTCCTCTCCGTAGCATGACTACGACCCGTTTCTGAAATTAAGGAAACTAGAAAGAGTAAATTTGCTCTTGTTTTCCTCTTACTTACCTTGAGAATCCTTTGTTTAAGGAGGATTTTAAATCCTCCTATCCTTGAGATCGAACGATTAGTTGATGTACTCACTTACAATCATAGATTTTTCTTTATTTTGGGAGAGAAGCGCACAAAGCTTTGTGTTGTCTTCCTCCGGAATGAGTTCTAGATCATACACATCATACTTTAACAAGTTGGCAATGGAAGCAATGAGGCTTGATTTTCCTATTCTAGGAGGTTCATGTAGAAGGTATACATGCTTCTATAAATTCCCAATCTGACTATAGAAATCTTTACCCTGCTTGAAATGATCAAAATCCATGAGAGTCAAAATAGTACTCAGTTTAGTCTTTTGGAAACTCAATTTGAAATTCAACTGGACCGCCTATTTTCCCCAAATCGTTCCCTTCCAAACTTAGCACATAGTCCTCCATATATATAAGGACTACAAACTTTATTAGACACTAAGTGCTCCACTACATTTAGAGGTAAAACCCTTAATGGGGAAATGATTTTTTTTATTTCTTGTTTTATTTTCTGATTTAAGAACCATAATTGTTCTCCAGAAAGCAAATTTTTCTTGGTGGAATCCTACACCAATGAAAATAAAATTACTTTACAAACGCCTAAAACTAGAAATGGAGGTTTAAGGGATGCAAGGTGGGTATAGGAAGTTGTTTGAGGAAACACATACTCTCATCTACTTGCACATTTTCATTAAATCCTTGTTCTGATATAAATAATGAAAATTGCAATGTTTATATACATTGAACAATAGGTTATAAACAAATAGATGTTTAAAACCACCTAAATTAAAATATTTCCGGAAAGTAAAATAAAATGTTGCCACTATGCAACACTAAACATATGTGACTACAATATGCCAAACAATATGGATCCAACCATATAACAAATATTAAAATAAACAAGTTAGGTTACCACTGATAACAAACTAACTACCAAAGGTAAATGCATAATTACCTAATAAAATACATTTTACCTAACACTAAGAGTCAATTCAAGTTGGTTTCCTTTTTATATAAAATTGATTGTAGATGATACTTTCCTGGTTGTAATTAATGTCATGAGTTTTATATTTGCAAGATTTACTTCAAGGTAATTTTTATCACAATAATTTCTCAATGCATTAACCTGGTTTTGAAGACACGTAATAGAATGTGAAAGTAAAATAGTATCATCCACAAATAATACAATAGTAATGAAAATCCCAAAGTTCTTACAACCATTCATACCACTTGTATTTGTGGAGATAAGGTCCTCTAGTTCATCAATATAAAGCCTAAAAATTTTAAGCGAGAGTGGAAAACCTTGTTTCACACCTATGGTAATATGGATGCTATCATTAGAGCCCATTTCGGCATGAATGTGCCAAAACACTGCCTCATATAAAGTCATTACCAGAAAAATTTCTAAGTCAAAAAGGCCTAAGTATTTAATTGTGTTAATCAAAATATGCCTTAGTATTGTACCAACTGCATTACGAAAGTCTCTAAAATAATAATAAACCTTCCATTTGTTAGCCTTTTCTTCCTCTATTATGGAAAAAAGAGTGAATATAAAATCATTTATTCAAGTATTCCTTCTAAATCTTGCTTGACCTTTTTCCCTTAGCCATTTTGTCTTTGCCCACTTGGAGATACAGTCACCAATAACTATAGCAAAAGGATTAGCCATGGGCAATCATTATGGTACAATAGTTCTCTAGTTGAAGACAATATCTAGATTTTAAGATGGGATGTCCAAGCTTTGGGAATGCCATGAGGAAAAATTAAATCAAAATATCAAATATTAAATTAAAATTCATTTTTTAAATTTTCCACAGATTGGGCTTACTTGGACTTGAGTTAAAAGATGGATTTAAGGACTCTCTTATCAATGAAGAAATGATAGGTAAGTTTTCTAGGATCTACTTGGATGTTGGGTTCACTGGGTGCATCGTAGAAAGAGGTGGCATATGTATACCATATATGTTGGTTGGTAATGGCACAAATATATGTTTTCGGTAAAAATTATCTCCATAATGACTCGGGATTAGGCAAACTTTGATGTAGGAGAGCTCTTCATTTGTTATACAATTGTTGTCTTTTTTATTTCTAAGAATATTTCTATAATGTTTTTTTCATTCAGAAAAGCTTGGATTTAGAGGGTGTTTTGGTCATAATATGTTTAGTTAACTTGTGAACATTTTTACAATCCCCGTCGTTATAAGCATTCCGGCAGGAAATAACAATGGGTATTATTGGGTCCAGAAGTATGATTAGAATGAGGGAAGGAATTAAGAGAAATAAAAATCATTCTTTAGGGTAGTCTATTATCTCTCTCAACAAGGTATAAAGTATCAAAAATGTTCATGAGGTTCATATTAATGATATTAGTGTAGCTCTCATCATATGCATGGCCAAAATAAATAGACATACTTATATGCACAAAAATTTACACGTGCTACATTGTCAAAAATGGTTTAAAAGTCCCCAATGATGATTCATATCTTTTCCAAAGGTGGTCGAGCCCTTTTCTCTCTTTGCAGTTTATATTTGTAGCCTAGAAAACCTTGATTAGACATTTGCTACTTTACTTTAGCTTTCTACATTTTTATCTCGATTTTTGGGCTTAATTTACGCAATCACCGATTAGGCGGGGAAATGATTATGCAACCACTGGTCTACCTGGTATGTGGTTGAGTAACCACTGGTCTACCCTAGGCAATGGTTGTATAACCACCACCCTTTAAAGACTGGAGATTCCGTGCAAATTGGCTGAGAGTTCCCAGGCATGATTTGGGTGTGTGCTAACTCACTTAAGTTCACATGTAGTTCATGTTTCTTAGTCAATTTGGCTGATTTTAATCTTGAATTATTTGCATCAACATCCTCTTTCACTTCTTATTGTTGATTGAGAGTTAAAATGCCCATTCTTGTTGTGATGTGGCATCCCATTTATTCCTAATGGCTTATACCATTTCCCAGTCTATGTTCTATAAAATAAATGCTTCTTTTGAAGAAAATGGCAAGAGATTTTTACTATGAATTGAAATTTCATGCTGTTGAAATCTTGCTAGAGACTACACAACCAAGCATTATTCTCTTGCTTTGTTCTTTTTCAAACTGCATTGCTACCAAACCACTTGCAAGGCACTATTTCTCTAGTAGCTTCTTTTTTTCTTCTTTTGCATTTCAAGCTTCTTAGATTGACGTGAAAATTGTATATTGTAAAATATAACTGAGGGAACACAAGAGTAAACCACAACTCGATTTTCCTTAGCATTGCAAATTCTAGGCTGGGGTTACAATTGGATTTCTTTATTTCTTCAATTCTTTGTTTTTACTATGTATAAATATTGCTTACTAGAGTATCAAATCATTTCCATTTCAATTGTTATAAATAGATAGATGAATATTGTAGCTTCCATTTATTTGAAAAGATTATGGTGATAGATTTCTTCCTTTCCTATCCCTGTGGATTTGCAAGGTATATTTCTCTAGAAGAAAGCTCATGCACTAATTTAGAATTGATTCTAGAATTGTAGTAGGGGGTGGCAGCCCTTGGTAGTTTTGGTTTATTGTATTAGAAACAAATCTGATGTATTTGACACTTTTGTTAAATGGAAAGCCTTGGTAGAGAATGAAACAGGTCTTAAGCTAAAATGTCTCAGGTCAGATAATGGAAGGGAGTATTGCAGCAATGAATTTAATGATTACTGTTCTAAGAATGGAATTCGCAGGCAAAAGACAGTTCTAGGAACTCCGCAACAGAATGGGGTATCAGAAAGGATGAACAGAACAATAATGGAACGTGCTAGGAGCATGAGGTTACATGCAGGACTGCCTCTTTCTTTTTGGGTAGAAGCGGTGAGCACAGCTGTGTACTTGATAAACAGAGGACCCTCAAGTGCCTTGGATGGAGGCATACTTGAGGAGGCATGGTATGGTAAGAAAGTTGATTATTCATTTCTTAGAGTCTTTGGATGTGAGGTGTTTGTTCATATAGACAAGGATGATAGGACCAAGCTAGAGGCTAAATCAAAAAATGTACTTTCATTGGTTATGGTGGTGATGACTTTGGATTTAAATGTTGGAGTATTAAGGACAAGAAAATCATTTGGTCTAGGGATGTGGTCTTTAATGAGAAAGTCATGTATAAGCAACAGTTGCAAGAAAACAGGGAAGAATCCAAGAAAGAATATGCAGTGGTAGAGGATCTTCCAGATGGGAAAGTGACCCATGAATCAGTTCAGGAACCTACTCAACAGGAACCCCAAACTCCTACAGTGAGGAGGTCTTCTATGGTAAGAAAAGAACTTGAACATTTTTCTCCTTCTCTTTATTATTTATTACTCACTGATACTGGAGAGCCAGAGAGCTTTGATGAAGCAATACAGGTAGATGCCAGTAAGAAGTGGGAGTAAGCCATGGATGAGGAGCATAAGTCTCTCATGGAGAAATAGACTTGGGATTTGGTGAAGCTACCAGAAGGCAAAAGAGCATTACAGAACAAGTGGGTGTACAAAGTTAAAGATGAAGAAGGAGGAAATAAAATATATAAGTCCCGATTGGTGGTCAAGGGGTTTGCACAGAAACAAGGTATAGATTTTGATGAGATTTTTTCTCCTGTAGTAAAAATGACTTCTATCAGAACTGTTCTTGGAATAGTGGTAGCAGAAGACTTGCACTTAGAATAGTTAGATGTAAAGACTACATTTCTCCATGGTGATTTGGAGGAGGAGCTATATATGCAGCAACCAGAAGGATATGAAGTTAAAGGTAAAGAGGAGATGGTGTGCAAACTTAAGAAGAGCTTGTATGGCCTGAAACAAGATCCACGTCAGTGGTATAAGAAGTTTAATAGCTTCATGATGGAGCAAGGTTATATTAGATGTCATTCTGGCCATTGCATGTATACAAATAAATTTGAGGATGGAAGTTATATTATCCTATGTTTGTATGTAGATGACATGTTGGTTGTAGGTAAAAACATGCAGGAAATAAAAGTACTTAAGAAATAGCTAAGCGAATCCTTTGATATGAAGGATTTGGGGGCAGCCAGACAAATCCTTAGAATGAGGATAACTCATGATAGGAAGGAACAGAAGCTAACTTTATCTCAGGAAGAGTACATTAAGAAGGTATTGGATAGGTTTAAAATGCAGGATGCTAAACCGGTTGGGACTCTTTTGGCAAGCCATTTTAAGTTATCAAAGGAGTAATGTCCCAAGACAGAGCAGGAAAGAAACCAGATGTCCAAAGTACCTTACTCTTCAGCGGTTGACATTTTGATGTATGCTATGGTGTGCACTAGGCCTGATATTGCCCATGCAGTGGGAGCTGTGAGTAGATTTATGAGTGATCCAGGTAAAGAGCATTGGCAAGCAGTAAAGTGGATCCTTCGGTATTTGAGAGGGACCATGGGGATAATTTTGTGCTATAGTGGATCAAACACCACTTTACATGGTTATGTAGATTCAGACATGGCTGGAGATGTAGACAGCAGGAGGAGCACAACAGGTTATATTTACACTATAGGTGGGACAACAGTGAGCTGGATTTCACGACTACAGAAGCTGGTGGCTTTGTTAACCATGGAGGCTAAGTATGTTGCTGCAACAGAGGAAAGCAAAGAGATGATTTAGTTACAACAATTGCTTGAGGAGTTGAAGCATAAGCAGGAGGAATGTAAGATGCATAGTGACAGTCAAAGTGCTATACACCTAGCTAAGAACTCTGCTTTCCACTCCAGGATGAAACATATACAGTTAAGGTACCATTTCATTAGGAAAACTTTGGAGGAAGAGAAGTTGAAGTTGGAGAAGATTCATACCAGTCGGAATCCTGCAGACATGATGACAAAGGTGGTCATAAGGGAAAAACTAAAGTTGTGTTCAGCTTTGGTTGGTCTTCATAGAAACTAGTGAAGGGTTGAGAAGCTTGCTTAGAGGAAAACTAGTCTCCAAGTGGGAGATTGTTAGGTTGCGGAGCCTGTTTTCATGTGTGAAAGTGTTGAAGACTGTACACTAAGAGTACTGTATAGTTTTCATGTATCCTCGCCGGTGTTCGGGGGCGCAACCCCTGAATTTTTTTTTTTAAGCATAAATTTTTTTTGGCCTCGAAAAATGCACCCAACATATCGGGAAACATGCTCTTCTCATATGGGTGAGTTTTTTGACCCATAGGTTTATGGGATGGGTTTTTCCCATGGTTTTGATACCCATGGTTTTGTAAAACTGCTTAAGCAGTTGTCTATTTATATGGTCTTATACATATGATAGATGTACAAGTAAATGTATTGCAGATGTGTTTTGAATTTGGGTGTGAATTCTGTAGATTTTGTTGAGCATAGCTCCAAACGGATCTGGGTATTGTATTGAGAGAGTGGTGGCTTGTAATAAAATCTGAGAAAGTGATTCTTGGTGGACGTAGCCAAAATTGGGTGAACGACGTTAAATACTATCTCTTTGTGTTGTGTTATTTTATTTTACAATTTTATTTCAGATCTGTAATAATTTCTGCATATTAGTTTCTACTGTTGTGATTCTGTGAGGGATTATTTCGCATATTTTATCTTTTATTTCCTAAAAAATTCCACAAGAATTGTTCTTTACCTTTTTCGGGGAAATTGTAAGGGAAGAAAATCTTCTGAGAAGCTTTAATTTCTTTCCATGCCTCTGAGGCAGAAAAGAGAAATCAAATCCACAATTACATTTTGGAAAAGCTTCATTTTATTAAGATAGATTAGATATACTACTACACAGATAAATAGTTACATCCTACTATTTATTTTTTAGGATCTTTTAGTTAACTTATAAGAAATATCTTGATTTCTTCACTTCTTCTATTTTATCTCAGAAAGTTCAGAAAATACAAAAAGATTAGTTTATATTAGATTAGATTGTTTATATTGCTTCATTTCTTCTAAGTTTGTAAAATACAAAAACATAGTTTAGTTTTATTTATTTAGATTAGCTTGTTGTTTTCTTTCATAATTAATTTACACAAATGCACACATGACTATTCAAGGACCACAACCAAGAACATACAGTTGTGATCGTAGGGTAGCCCAACCGAATGGGTCTGAATTACATAGTAGCTATCCTGACACGACCTCAGAAGACCACTCCAAATAACCTACCCTAAATATTACAGATTCACAACCTCGCTTGATTACTTCCATAACCTTGTCAGGAAACCCTTATGAGGTGCCCATAGGTTACTTTTCATGTATCCCATAATCAATAGAGAGGATTTACGTAGAGTTTTACATTGATTGGAGTTTTTTTTGTGGCTATTCTTTTTAACCAGTCCGTTAGACCCATTCAAGTGAGAGAGGCCTTTATTTTCCTTGATGAGAAGATTCCATTAGTTCCCGTAGAGGATATTAGACTTCCTTGATAGCTTGTTTGATCATTTTTACCCCATTTCGCTACCACATTTTCATTATCCATTCCATAGTAGCTATCCTGACATGACCCCAAGAGGTCATGTGTGCATGAAGGTCACGTGTTGAATTTTCAGTCGTACAGAATTGGCCATCCTGACATGAAAGACTAGTTATTTTTCATTTCCACTTCTATTCATTTCTTTTACGCATCCTTATCATCTCCCATTATTCTGTGGGTATTCATATACCCCCTGAATATGTCGTGTCAGGATTACAACAGACCTATTTTAGGTCTTGATGCTTATTACCACCAAATTGACATACCACAGTCACCCTCATTATCAAGGTTGGTTAACAATTATTCTTCCAAATTACTTTCACCACACACTCCTCTTCCGGAAAGTGCCAAAAAAAATTCATGTGTCAGGATTGACAGGATTAATGAACCTGAGTTTTCCAACTCAAACAATATTTCATTCATCAGAGAACAAGGGTTCAATCCTTGAGTCTTGTACAGGCCCCAGGTCAGAATGTAGTCTAATCCCTTCACTTCCTACCTCTCTTCTCATGATGAACTCATGGCACGCTTTGCGCAAAGCCAAGATTGCTTCAATGCCATAGACCCGTCCTTAGAAAGGATGCAAGAGTATAATGATGCTCTACTTCAAAACAATATTGCTACCCCTCCCCCAGCAATATAAAATATACCTAAAGAGGGGTGGCCTCCACGAGAAAAATTTATAACAATATATCATGTAAATTTATCTCCTTGAAAGGTACATAATACACTCAAGAAAAACACAACACCATCTTTGAGAGATGTAATTTCTACACCGGTATATAGAGTTAGGGAGTTCGAACTTTCCCAATCGTCTCATGTTTCACTTTTTGTCAGGAAAGGAAAGATCCCTTACCATTCTCAAAATCTTGGTTATGTAGCTTCTGTACCATCACCTCCCCTGATTCACATGGGAATTCCTAGCCCCAGAGATCTCCTCACTAGATCGGGCACATTAGATATGCCCCCTCATACCTCATACATATACCCTCAATAGGAACCGACCAAAATTGGATTGTTGAATGCCATTCCAACTGGAAATGCAGCATTTCCTCATATTATACTTACCACTCCATACCATAATAATGTTCCCCCATATTTTCACATGTATTCCAAGTCACATGTATGTTTAATATCTTAAGGAGCCCCTTGATTTTACCATTTGAAACGTAATTCTTCCATGACCGCTTCCTGACTTGCCAAATTTTAAAGGGGAGGGTGACCCAAATTCACACATTAAAGCATATACAATTTTTTTCAGAGAGCTACTCACATGGGATGCAGTTTTAGCTAAGATCATCCCCAAGACCCTTGATGGGATCACTCTCGATTGGTATTACTGGATACTTGAGGCCTCCACACACTCCTTTAAGCAACTCGTATCTGAGTTAATAAAGGAATTTGACATGAAAAAATTATTAAGAACAAGAATCAAGGAATTCCTTGATATAAAACAAAAGCATAAAAAAGTTGTTTCCCATTTCATTCAGAGGTGGTGGCAGCAAATTTTTTATGCTCTTCAATGAGTTGTATCTTCCATGAGTTATATCAATATGGATCAAATGGAACTTTTCAATCTATTCCTTCATGCCCTTAACTGGGAAACAAAGGAAGAAGTCCAAAAGTTCCCCCTTAATAGTGTAATGTTCCTCTTTTTCTTGGGTAGTTGTTGGTTGAAGACCTTTGGCCCATTTAGTCTACCCGACAGCCAAAGGAGGAGATTAAGGGTGACTTAAGTCATAAAATTATTATATAAGTGCTAATTTAAAAATAATTATTATAAAGCACTTATAATATTATTATTATGATTTAATAAAGTGTCTTTTAAATGGCCAAAGTGATTTTATTTCACTCTAGGCTAAAAGTGCAACTTGACATTCGTGGGCCAAAATAGACATTATGAAAATAATAAAATATTATGTAATGTTTATTTACCCAAAGGAAAAGTGCAACTTGTATTGGGGATGCTTTTAGGGCATTTTGGAACTCTCTTCTCATTGGAAGATGGAAAGGTGAATTTATAATATTTTTTTCTATAAAAAGGAGAGGGGGCGACTTGTGCATGGCATTCGATATTCACTCCATATTTTTGATATTGGCTTGTAAGTTGAAGTACTTGTTGCTGTAACTTCTGAGGATGAAATCCCTCAAGGAGACTAGTGTAAGGGGAATGAAAACTCTCTATTACACCCATATTTTGTATTGGAATTTCAAGGACGAATCAGGTTGTTGAGCCATCTTTTTGCTTGATCAATTCTGGCTGGAGCGACCTGTTTTGGGGCTTATTTACAAGTTTTAGCGAGATTAAAAGTGTTGTTTGGAGATGCTGTCTCTAGGAACTATTAGGCATATTTTTCTACATAATTTCTAGCATTTTGTGGAAGGTTTCAGGCTGTTTTCTAGCTTTTGTAATAAACAAGTCAGATCTGAAATTTATCTTATAAAGATTCTGTATTTTGTGGCCTAAAAAACTATCATTTTTCTTGCTAAATTTTAGTCAATTACAAAAGAGGCATCATAAAGGGTTAAGGTGATTTTTTGTGATTAAAAATACAAATTTTATATTCCTACCCTAGTCGTAATTTATGGAATAAAAATACATATCTTCACTCAAATCCAGTTTTTGTAAGTGTTTTCTAGTTATGCATTATTAGGGTATTTTATTGGAAAATATCATAAAATTATCTCCCATTAAAAGAAATCTTTCAGTGGTATCAAAGCAATGTTCCTCCCACTTAGAGGGATTTTGTTTGATGCAGCCTAGAGAATTTGGGCCACACATGTATCATACAAGGAGGCGGGCTCGCATTCTAGCCGATTTGGATACAGAAAATAGTACTGAAAACATGGATAGGAGAGAGGGATCACACACTCCTCCATGGCAAGAGAAAGTTAACCCAGATCTTCTTTTCAGAGGTATGATCGACTCCCATCAAGAAATGATACAAACCATGAGACAGATGATGCAGAGCATAACTATGGATAGGACAAGAAATAGGCCTAACATAAGTGAAAGATCTGCATCCGTAGCCAGTAACCATGAAAGGCATAGCAGGGCACCTATAGAGGTGGGTAGCATAAGAGGTTGCCCTCCACATGATAGAAGACATACCGTGGAGAGGAGATCCACGAGGACTGTGGATAGACCTATGTAGCCTAGATTCCTATAGAGGGAGGAGCCACCATTAGTTGAGGACCCACTTGAGGGCACAGTCTTTTAGGATACTGTGATGGTAGTGCATGATGAGTGGAGAGCTCTACCACATGAGGTATAGAATTCCTTTCCCCTCCACCAGTATTGTGTTCAAAGGAGGGAAAGCTTGAGAGTTAGACAGGTATAGAGGCCTAGAGAATAGCAGAACAGGGAGTTGAAGCAGGCCACCAACAAGGTGACCCTTTCCACATTTGATGGTAGTGGAAAGATTAGTGCCAGAGCATGGATTCAAAAGCTCGACACATACCTCACTCTCAAACCTATGTAGGAATAGGAGGCTATCTAATTTGGCACATTGTACCTCGAGGGAGTAGCATACGATTGGTGGCACCATGGGCTAGTCACATAGAATCATGATCTTCTGCAATCATACAGGGAGTTTAGTGAGAAGTTGATTGTGAGATTTGATTGCAAGGATGTAGAGATTTACTATAGAGACTTGGTACAACTTCGATAAAGTGGACACGTTGATGCATACATCAACGAATTTCAGCGTATAGCAGTGATGGTGCTAGAGATGCCCAAGAGGTGAGTGGCAATGTTGTTCATTGAAGGAATTCATGACAGGATGAGGGGATTGGTCAAGGATCTTAATCCTACAACTTTGCATGAGGATATTCAGACAGCCTTGGACTTAGATACTACTCTAGTGAAGCCCCAAAGGAAGAACGTCAAGGAGGAAAAATCATAACAACAAGAGCAGCCCATTTCTTCGAAGGTTGAGTTTACACCCAATATGGAGACTGTTTCAAAGAATGAGCCTTTCTGGAAAAATTTATGCTTTCATTGTAATGATCCATGGGAACCAGGGCATAGGTGTCTTGGGAAAGGTAAAATACATCTCATAAAGGTTGAGGATGAAGATTCTGAGGATGAATGAGATTAGCCAACACCGAGCATTGCAAATGAGGGTAGACTCACCTATCTTTCGGGAGCACCCAAGTATAATCCATTCATGTTTGAAGGCAAAATGTTCGAGGTGTAGGATCATGGCACTTATGGATGGTGGATCTACACATAACTTCCTAGATGTAGGTTTGGTAGACCAAAAAGGTTTACAATGTGATAACTTTGAAGGCTTTGATGTGACTATAGCAGGAGGTCTCACTCTCCCATGCAAGAAAAATATCAATCAAGTTAGCATTTTATTTGGTGAGTATACACTTTGTGATGACTTCTATGTCATGGATTTGAAAGATAACAATGTTGTGCTTGGCATGCAATGGCTTCATTCATTGGGAAGAGTCACCCAAGATGTGGAAGCTATGAAGCTGAGTGTCCAACACAAAGGGAAACAAGTCACGTTGAGAGCACTCAAGTACATGATGCCCCATCAAATGGTAACTAAGTCTATGATAGTTTGGGATAAGGAAACATCTCGTGAGGACATCTATGAAGATTTTTCACTGCATATCAGCATGAAGTAGTAAGGACGTGATGAAGAATGCAGCAAATTTGAAGCATACATGAGGAGGTTGGTTTCACTAGTGACAAGTAAGTTGCATAAGATTTTTTTTTGCAATGTTTGAGCAGCTTTGTATAGTGCATATCAAGCTATTAAAAAATCTTCTGCTGATATGGGATCCAGGAACTGATAAGAATGTAGAATTGCAGTTTATGATTGCTTTGGGGCAAGCAAACCCGGGAAGGGAGGACTGTAATGTCACTCTTTTTCTTGGGTAGTTGTTGGTCGAAGACCTTTGGCCCATTTAGTCTACCTGACAACCAAAGGAGGAGATTAAGGGTGACTTAAGTCATAAAATTATTATAAAGTGCTAATTTAGAAATAATTATTATAAAGCACTTATAATAATATTATTATGATTTAATAAAGTGTCTTTTAAATAGCCAAAGTGATTTTATTTCACTCTAGGCTAAAAGTGCAACTTGACATGGTGGGCCAAAATAGACATTAGGAAAATAATAAAATATTATGTAATGTTTATTTACCCAAGGTAAAAGTGTGACTTGGTATGGGCATGCTTATAGGGCATTTTGGCACTCTCTTCTCATTAGCAAGATGGAAAGGTGACTTTATAATATTTTTTTCTATAAAAAGGAGAGCGACGACTTGGGCATGGCATTCGATATTCACTCCATATTTTTGATATTGGCTGTGTAAGCTGAAGTACTTGTTGCTGCAACTTCTGAGGATGAAATCCCTCAACGAAGACTAGCATAATGGGAACAAAAACTCTCTATTATACCCATATTTTGTATTGGAATTTCAAGGACGAATCAGGTTGTTGAACCATCTATTTGCTTGATCTATTCTGGCTAGAGCGACCTCTTTTAGGGCTTATTTGCAAGTTTTAGCGAGATTCAAAGTGTCGTTTGGAGCTGCTATCTGTAGGAACTATCAGGCACGTTTTTCTACATAATTTCCAGCATTTTGTGGAAGGTTTCACACTATTTTCTAGCTGCTTTAATAAACAGGTTAGATATGAAATTTATCTTATAAAGATTCCGTATTTTTTGGCCTGAAAACTATCATTTTGCTTGCTAAATTACAAAAGAGGCATTAGAAAGGGTTAAGGTGATTTTATGTGATTAAAAATACCAATTTTCTATTCTTACCCTAGTCGCAATTTCTGGAATAAAATACAGATATACACTCAAATTAAATTTTTTTAAAGTGTTTTCTAGTTATGCATTGTTAGGGTATTTTAATGGAAAATATCATAAAATTATCTCCCATTAAATGGGATCTCTCAAGGAGCTACGAATAGGTACTAGAGGGTGCTCTCTGCATTGATCAAGTGGAAATAGATAATGGTTGAAAGACCAATGGTTCAAATTGGAGACTGATCACTCCCTTTTAAGGTAATTCAAATTACCCCAACAATCAAGGACCTAAGGTGCTCAATAAGAATCGTGGTGTTACAATGAACGATGTAGCCGATTAAGCCAAGATTTCAAATGTTGTTAACACTTCAAGTGCAAACAATGTCAATAACAATGTGAGTGGAAACAATCAAAGGATTAACAATTTCACTCCTTCCATCAACGTAATAGATTTCAAATATCCTCCACCTCCACAACAAGTTCATACCCAAGTCCCCAATCAATACCCAAATGGGTATAAAACTCAATATCAAATCCAAGGGAAAAGGCATCCAAAATTTAACTACAACAATTTACTGTTAAACAAGAACCAAAACTTTGGACTACAATAGAACACAAAGCAAATACTTCGAGATTATGATCTTGGCCTTTATTACGGATTCCATAGGGTTCAAGGGCATGATGTTATAACTTTTCATGACTGTAACAAGTTCATACACTGCCTACATGAGGACCAAAGGCAACTCTTCATCGAGAAGTGTTTGTAAAATCTTATGGTGCTAACATAGAATGATAGCATGGGTTCTATTTCCCCTCAAAACACTCATCTTAGGATCTTTATTGAACCTCTTCCTACATGTCCTGAAAATAGAAAATTAAACCCCCGTGACACAAACAAGGGTAACCCAATGGTAAATAATGACCATGAAGCTTCTACTTCTTCAAACCCACTAGTATCACCTCCATTGGGTCATTGGAAATATACTAAGATCATGGGTCTCATCAAGTTAGATATTGAAGCTCAAATTGACGCAACTACAAGAACCCATGATTACTCAATGAAGCATATTCCCATCTACGCATATGTGTCAGATGACACTCTAATACTTTCAAGGTGGTAAGGGCATACGATCTGATTAGGAATTTAACCAAGACCTTTTCTCACATCTCCTCCTTGGATTTATTGAAGAATTATCCTTCTCATCGGGCTACTTTGTTAGAAGTATTGGGTCTTTATCACTTTATTAATGTTACCCCTTCGCCGAAGGCACAAATTAACCATATAGACCTTGACGGCTATCATCCTAGGCATTCTGAAGGAGATGTTAGATTCTTCTTCGTCATTAGTAAGATTCCCACTGACACTGAGATGGCATGTAACGTGACCTAACATTTCATTTACAAATTTGAATCTATAAAAATTATGTAAAACGTGCAATGATTGATGATGGGGCATTTGTTAATATTGTCCCCTTTTCATTCCTTCAAAAATTAGGCTACGGGGAAACCAACTGTTCCTAAACTAGAAATATGCTGAGAGTATATGAAAGTATCGAAGTAACATCCAAAGGGACCATAGTGCTCCCAGTTACTCTTCGGCACAATACGATTCTTCACCAGCCTTGGATCCATCGGATGAAGGAAATACTTTCCACACTATTCTAGGAAGTCAGATACCTGCATTTGGGGAAAGTATTTATCACTCAGGGTGGCCCAAAGCCTTTGTATAATCACCTAGACAACTTAAATAATAAAATTGGGTCCATATCGAGTTTACTCCCTGCCAATCAAGTGAACAAATCTAAATATGCAACGCCAAAGTCTAAACTAATTCCTGTGATGGAACTGGAAACCTCCATTTTAATTGAGGGGGTTATTGCAGCTAAAGATGAAATTGTTGTTGTTGAGACAGTATCAACAATAACTATGCTTAAGATTTTTGATTTTTTGGAGAACGAATTTCCTATTCTTCTCACTTTTGACTCCTTAGGCATATGACATTCTCTAAAAATCGGCTCTCTTCTAGCTGAAGATATTTGCATGGTTGAGATTTTAGAAGTACATGAAGAAGATACTATAAATGGTCAAACATCAATATTACATAGCAACTGTTGGACACTCAACTATGATGGAGTAAAGTTTCATTTTTGTTTTGGGGCATGCGTGATCCTCATTTCCCCGGAAGGGAAGGTTTTTCCTTTTGATTTTAAGCTCAATTTCAAATGCATGGATAATGGTGCAAGTACGAGGCTCTTCTTCTTGGTATCATTGTAGCCAAGAGAATGGGTGCTTGCAATATTACAGTTTTGGGTGATTCCCAACTGGTTGCCAACCAAGTTTTAGAAGTTTATGGGACTAGAGTAAAGCACCTGCAACTTTATAATACTATCATACTTAACTTGATCAAAGGTTTTGACTTCATATCCATTGAAGCTATCCCACATGAATAGAACCTTTTAGCTAATTTGATGGCTAATTTTTCTTCTCACTTTTTTCCACGCGGAGATTTAGAAGATATTGAATTTATTTTTTTAGTCCAAGTTGATCCCCTAGTTTGAAAAACTCCTACCAATCCAATTCTGGCATACGCTGAGAATGAGAATGAGCCCACCACTTTTGATTAGGTGAAGAATGATGAGACTATAATGAGTTATCTTAATGCGTACACTAACCTTCATCCCGCACATCACAAGATGGGATTCACTCTCATACCTCACTCTTCCTCATATTTTAGAGATTGTAAGATGGGTCCTTCCTCATCAGAAGACCTTAAGATCTATGAAATGGAGGAGGAATGAGAAGTAGAACTACCTCTGTCCTCGTGTGAGTTTGAAGAAGGAAAATCCTTTTTAATCCAAGGGACCATCGATATAAATATCAGGACGGAAGAAGACTCTAAGATATTGAAACTTTGTTCTTCTTTAGCTTCGAAACAAGTAGAAATTCATACGAAGGTTCTTAAGGAAAATTCAAAGGCTTTTACATTCAAATACAAAGAGATTACGAGAATTTCTCCCTAAGTTGTAGTTCACAATCTCGTAACAAAAATTGATGCCAAGCCCATCAAACAAAATTTGAGACCTATGAAGCCAAAAGTGGCTCTGATAGTGAAAGAAGAAGTTATGAAACTCCTACATGTGGGATTCATCTAACCTATAGATTATTCAATGTGCGTATCAAATATAGTCCCCATTCTTAAGAAGAATGAGGAAATTCAAATATGCATTGATTTTCAAGACATAAACAAGGTGTTTCCCAAGGATGATTTCCTATTACCTTCCGTTGATGTTATCATGGATGCAACAAATAGATATGAGTTGTTGTCACTCGTGGAAGGTTTCTCGGGTTACAATCAGATTAGGATCTCTATGGAGGATCAGAAAAAGACAACTTTCACTTCTGCTTGGGGTACATATTGCTATTCATTCATGTCGTTCGGTCTTAAGAATGTTGGTGTTACCTATCAAAGGGATATTACCTATATATTCCATGATCTTATTCACAAGATTTTGGAATCGTACATTGAAAATATTTTGGATAAGGCTAAGAAGCAATGCAATCACCCTGAGGTGCTTTGCATCATCCTCTCTCTTTTTATTGAATATGGCGTCATGTTAAATATAGAGAAGTACATATTTGGAGTGACGAGAGGGAAGTTGGTTGGTTACATCATCTCTTCATGAGGGATTGATGTAGATTCAGAAAATATTTGGGTGATCTTAGAGGTGACTCCACCCATAAATAAATCAGGCATCAGATCCTTTCTTGGAAAACTCATTAAAGTCTACAGGTTCATAATTTATTTAATCTACGCTATTAGTCTGATCAACGATTTTTATAAGAAGGATTGTTGGAATTTATGGACAAAAAAGTGTCATGAGGAATTTGAATCAGTCAAGTGCTTCATATTATCATAGCCCACACTCATTCCACCTAAGTTGGATCATCCTCTCATCATGTATTATCGAGCTACAGACATCTCTCTAGCTTTCATGTTAGCACAAGAAGATAACGATAAATGTTAATGTGCAGTTTACTTCATTAGTCACAACTTCCTATAGTATGAGACATGATAAAGACAAGTAGAAAATGAATGCCTTACTATAGTGTTTGCAACAAAATGGTTAAAACATTATATTCTTAACCAACAAATGTGTTTAATTTTCAAGACATACCATCTTCGAACGTTTGTAACGTAGGGTTACTTGTCCAAGAAATTCAGATGCTTCATGACCCTAATGAGTGAATTTGAGTTAATATTTATCGATCAAAAGTTCGTCAAAGGAAAAATCATTGTAGATTGGTTGGAACACAATCCATTAAATAGTGGATATCTAGTAGACTTGGATTTCCCTAATGAGTGTGTGTATTACATAGAGGCCAAGCCTCCCATTATCACATGTCCATGGTATTCATACATTTTCAATTTCGTTATTGACCACACATACCCTGAGGGGGAAACCTCACAACAAAGAAGAAAAGTACATGTCATAGCCTCCAAATATGTGATTATAGAACAATTTATTTATCGTAGATCCTTTCACAGAATGTTATTGATGTGTGCCGATGAGGAGTCAGAAAATGTTCTCTTTGGATCCCATAGTGGAGTCTGTGTGGGTCACTTCAGAGGGCATGTCACTGCTCACAAGATACATTAGATGGGTTATTTTTGTCACACCTTAGATCACGATTATATGGAGTATGTGCACAGGTTCCACAAATGTCAAGAATTATCTCATGAGATTCATATATATGCCCAGGCTTTACAATGTATTACAACAACCTATCCGTTTTCCACATAGGGTTTAGATTTGATAGGGAAGTTTTATCCCTCACCAATGGATGGCCACGATTTCATAATTACGACCACATAATATTTCAAAAAGTGGGTTAAGGCCATTCCTCTTACCACCGTTCTTGGGTCTATGATTGCAAAGTTCATCTTCAATGAAATCATTTATAGGTATGGGGTCTCGAAGGTCATTATCTCAGATAACGAAACATCTTTTAAGAACAAAGAGGTGCAGGAGTTATGTGAAAATTTTAAAATAAGCCATCACACATCCTCTTTAGAATACCCTCAGGATAATGAATAGGATGAGGCTATGAATAAGACATTAAAATTCATCCTCCTAAAAAAGTTCAAGGAAAATAAATGCAATTGGTATTCGAAGTTATTTCCGGCCTTGTGGGCCTACAGAACTTCAGTAAGAATGCCTATCGGGGCAACCCCATATTCATTATTGTTCAGTTTTGAAGATATCTTACTTCTTGAAGTTGATATACCTAGTCGCCAAATATCATTGCAAGGCATCTTAGATGAAGAAGGATATTGCAAGGTAAGGATTTTTGAGCTAGAAATCCTCAACGAAGATCGGATCAAAGATGAGAAATGACATAGTGTCTATGTTGGCTGGATGGTATGGAAATATAATAAGAAGGTGTATGAGAATGACATACTAGTAGGAGATTTGGTGTTGAGATTTGATAGCTAGATAGATAAGAAAACTGGTGAAGGAAGGAAATTCAAGCCCAAATAGTTGGGCCCATATTGAGTCATGGAGGACTACAAGAATATGGCATATCACATTTGTACATTAGAGGGTGTATAATTTGGCGCATCTTTCAATTCACTTCAATTAAAACATCACTACACATGATCCACCTGTAATTTCACATGTACATTATTGCATCTGCACTGCATTTTTCATCTTCTAGATCATTTTGTAAATTTGGAATCAAAGAACTTATCTTTCAAATAAATTTTAAAAACTTCTATAAACATTGGAAAAACATTCAATCATACCTCTTCAAATATTCACCATATTATTATCAACATTTCTGATCATTTCATCATTTCATCTTCTTGTAGCTTCTTCTTATACTCTGTTATAGAAGCTTCTTTATGTCACATATTTCCCAGAAAATCTCTTTGTTAACAAAACCATTCTAAACATTTTACCCAGATCACTTTTTCTCTTACCTCATCCGTCAGTGTTGAGCCCTTGCATCTTATTGATTGAGTAGATTTAAGGCTAAGGGCAAGCTCTCTCTCCCAAAAGCATGCCTCAAAGTTAAGAAAAATGAACAAGCCAAATCAAATAAATGTAAATATCTTTCATTTACAAATAAAACTACACTTCCTTGTCCCATCAATATTTGGTGATGATCCCACGCTTCTTGCTAGTAGCGTGAGGTTGGGAAATGGGGGAAGTTCCCTTGCTCGCTTATATCTAGTCCTCGGTGATGAACCCACACTTCTTACTAGTAGCATGGGGCTAGGTATAAGGTTACCTTTAAATAAGTTAGTAATTTTTAAGTAATTAATTCAATAAAAATTGAAGTAGATGTGTATGATCCAAAACAGTTAAAACCTTAAAACCATATTTTGTCAATTGAGCAGCCATTTGCGGATCTAAGTCTTGATAAAATTTCCAACAAATCACATTCTAGAATATGCAATAGACTATGTGTAGAGTTAGGTTGTAGATTCCTAATTGGATTTTTGTCAAAATATTGTCTTTCTCTCATCACTTCCATTCATCAAAATCATATAACTCACATCCCTTTTGGCACTCGGTGTTGAGCCCTCATATCTTACTAGTTGCATGGATTTAGAAGTGGAGTGAGTTCATTTTCTTATCATATTACATTCATCATAATTTTCTAATTAAGTTAAAGGTATCAAATATTTCTTGAAAAACCAAAGTTTGGACATTACATCGTGCTTGCATAAAGATCATATAAAACGAAATAAAAAAATAAATCATTGTGTTAACATATCATATTCCATAGCATGCATCCAAAAAGCATATAAAACATTGGAAATTATGAACATATAAGAGTACACAAGTGAAAAAAACCATGAATGAGTGAACTCTTACTCAAAAATAACTAAAACAAAAAGAAGTATCTGTATATATATATATATCCATAGTAAGCCAACTATGTATATAATACCATTACACTCTATGTGTGGTCAAAACACTTGCAATGAGCATGATAAAAAAAATCATATATATGTCTCGTAAAATTACATTGAAGTAAAACAGTCCCATGGCCTATCCCTCCCTATGGGACCCCTGAGAAGGTGCATGTCCAGGGCTCTTGCTATGGAAAAACTACCGAGTAAGAAGATCAATCCAAGTAGTCTACACTGATGGGATTAGAAAATCACAAAATGGTATCTAAATGCAATTGAAGCAATCATGAAACCAACTCTGATACCAAACATGATCTAAAAACACAAGTTATAATTTTCAAACTTGAACCGTTCATAAGGATCTGGAAAATCAACATTAATATTACATACTTCAATTACACAAAAAATGATTAATTCCCTTAAAAACATGCACCTCAATCTGATTTTCAATCACAACACTTAAATGTGCATACACTCATTCCATTCTGGATTATGGAAAATTAAGTTTTTTTCCCATTTTTAAGATGATTGATTAATTAAATTAATACAAATCCATTAGTGAACTTATCTGATCAAAAGTTTCATCAAAAAATAAATAAAACATCCACAAGAACAAGATTGATAACGAAGTTCACCAAAATGGGCTGTCCCCGGATTCTCGAAAAGAGAATCGA
The DNA here is from genome assembly GCA_019776745.2 of Taxus chinensis. Taxonomy (NCBI): domain Eukaryota; kingdom Viridiplantae; phylum Streptophyta; class Pinopsida; order Cupressales; family Taxaceae; genus Taxus; species Taxus chinensis. The sequence continues at coordinate 200,339,395 of CM034153.1, read as the reverse complement.
TCTATTTAACATTCAATGAAGTACAATAACTCTTCTATAATGAAAAACATATCACAAAACCTACAAATGGGATGATACCAAACCTCATGGAACTCTACAATTGGCCAGAAATTGTTCCAAAGTCTATCCCTGGCCCCTTCAGTGTCTTCGCATTGTGTTATCCCTCAAATATACTTGAAAAATTATCTAAAAATGGATAATCCTAAGAATTACATGAAAATAAATCATATGGTTGGAATCCTCTTGGAAAAATTAACACTTATTAATTTTACACTAAGGCTTCATTTCGCCTCTAAGTCCTCCAAAATGGAGTATTTCCATAACTTCCCTCTTAAGCTCTATGGCTCTTGTCGAGCCAGAAGTTACCATTCAAATACAACGATCTCCTTTTCAAGCCATGTCAAGATCATATGGCACATTGAAGGGGCATATTTGTTTTTACATTTGTGATGGGGGTTAGAATCCCACCACCGACTCCACTTTTTAACCAAATCTCAGTGGATTTACCAAAATCAAATAGCACTAAGGCTATATATAACAAACTTTGCATTTATTTATTGTTGTTTACCACCCCATATGGCTTCCCTTCATTTTATTCTCACGTCCACATGGACCTCCATGCTGGCAGGGGGAACAAATATTTTTTTACATGTGTTTCCCCTATTCTCCACGTAGAGCTCCTTGGGACTTAGGGTTGGTAGGAGAAACTGGTGTTTTGTCCCACATGGCTGAGAAATTAAAATGGAGAAGTCATTTTAAAAGGCTTGGTTGACATGCAAATCCTTGGCTTGGGCCACGTATCAACCTTTTGATGGGCTATGGAACTATCTACCGAGCTGTGCAATTCGCTGCTGAGCTATGAAGTTTGACGGTGCAACTTTGAATGGCCACGTATTGTGGCAAGTTGTGCTACCCACTAGGAATTATGAACCACACCTCGCATTGATTGTATACTCCGATCATTCTTTCAAGAGGTGTATGGGGCTTATCCCAAGTTTAATATAATTCCAAATAATGTGGAAATAATCCTGAATAATGTGGTAAATATAATGATCAACTTGGTGGGGAGTTGATCACCCCACTAAACTAATAAAATAGCTTACCCAAGATCAATTCAAACCCTGAAATGCACAAATCAAATCTCTAATACAATAATCTTACATGGGAAATGTTAGAGAGATATATGGCATATATAATTGAAAATTCAATAATGGTAAATATGAAATAGGCAGCAAATCCACCCCTTCTATAAAAGAGTGTGTCAAACCTGGTTGAGGTTCTTTGACCATTAAATAGTCAGGCCCACAAATTTTTCATTCATCGAAGGCTGGAGGTGATCAAAACAATAACTTTCAACCTTTCAGCCTTTTTCTAATATGCCAAGTGTCATGTGTGATTCGCCAGTTGACCATTTTAACCCCATTTTATGTCAAACTTTGACCTCCAATACCTTTTGCATGTGATCTCCCTTTTTTGAGTTCTTCCTGTCGATAGAAAGCTCTCAAAACACTCTAACACTTGCTCATGGTTTAGTTAAATTTAGGGAAATCTATAACGTCCCAAAATTTCCTCCAGATCATACCTCCCTAATGCAAAAGACTTTTTTTCTACCAAAAGCTCACTAGAACTTGTCACCCTGTCCTGAATCTGAATACTCTGTTATCACATCAAAATTACTATTGTAGTGAACTCTTCGGTCTGCTATACTAAATTCTTCTCACTCTAAAAACTTACTCCCGATGTTGGATCTATAATTTATGGTCATGTACGTACCCAAAATTACACATGTTACATTGTCAGAAATGGTTACAAAAGTCCATAATGATGATTCATATCATTTTAGAAGGTGTATAAGTTCTTAAACCCATTTGCAGTATATATTTGTAGCCTATACATCCTTACTTATCCTTTGCATATTTTTCCCTAGCTTCCTGCTCAGTTTTTGGAGTATTTTTGACCTTTAGTGTCAAAAACGCGACTCTTCCTCAGTGGCAGTTTTGTGACCACTGCCCAAACACGTTAGCAGTTTGCCAACTGCCGCCCTGACTAGGGCGGTAGTCCTGACACCGCCATCCTGCTTAGGGTGGTGGTCTTACAAAACATTTCCATAGAGTTCAGTCACATTTGGACGTGGAATTATCTCACTTATTTTCTATTTTAGATGTGTTGCTTGTCCGTTTTAAATGATTCCAAGGCCCAACTAACTTGTGGCAATCTTTTCTTGAACTTCTATTTGTGATCTATGGTTATTAATAGTTTGAACTCCCTCTTCACTTTTTTATGTCCTGCTTTGACTACTAAATGGCTTCTACCATTTTCTAGCTAAATTACTATAAATACCATTCTTGTGTGCAAGAAAAACTAGGAGGAAATTTTTATTCTTACTATTGCATAATTTTTGTCTTCTTGCTAGAAATTTCCAAATCCAATCCCTATTGAATTGTGTATGCACTCTTCCACTTGCATTGTTTCCCTGTCTACCAATCCAAGCTACTCTTTCTTGCACATCCTTCTTATTCCTTTTTTGTTGCATTCCCATCCATCTGAATCATGTCGAAACAAAGATTGAAAGGATAAATTGAGGGTACAATACTCCTACAACCATTTTTGCCATAGTTCTTGCAAAATCTAGGTCGGAGGTGTTTTTTGATTCATTCATGAAAATTATCAATTTTGAGGTTATGATCTCAAAATTTATATCAAATAGAATAGATAAATCTTTGCATTGCTTCAATTATCAAGTTATCAGTAGATCAGATAAAATTAGAATTTGGTTCTTCAACATTGCGAGGGAGATTGCAAGGAATAATAGCTTCTTTGATGTTGTGATTTATTCTCTATTTCTAAGGTAGGATTGAAGATTTTACTTGAAATATTTCACTTAGTTAATTGTTTAAGGGTTTAGATTAACACCATTTGCTCAAACATTTAGCTACATCCATCTAATTTCTTGTTTTTAGATTCATTTATTAGATTAGAAATCTTTATTAAAAATACCAGAAAATAATAAAAAAGCTTTGCTTTAGTAGATGAGTTGTTTGATTTATTGTGTTCATTCATATATCATAAAATACCAAAAACATAGTTTAAATTTACTTTTTTTACATAGTTATCTTTACTATTCAGTTTAGTAGTTCCCTGCATGACAATCATAGGACCTAGAGAAGCTAGAGATTTTTTTTTCAAACCAATAGTACCTCAACCAAATTTAGCAGTACCATTAGCTGATATAGATCAAGGCTTTATGTACAATGTTTTCAAATCAACTAGGGACATACATAGAATCAATAGACAATTAGACATATTAAACGTTTTAGATGATAAGGAATTTGAGTATTGGTCAAAAAAACCAAATTACCGATTACCTTGACTACTTTCGTGACCATTAATGACCCACAACAAAAGAAAACCTACAATTTTGATCCAGTGGTTCCACAACCAGATGGACCAAAAATCCTCATGGACATAGATTTGGGACTCAATCTTCTTGTCCTTAGAACTCTGGCTTGAAGCACTAAGAAAATAGAACAACTCAATGTGTTAAATATCGCCTCAAATTAGGCTTACGATTATTGGACTGCTCATGTGTGTAGATTACTTGACCTCCCTTGGGTGTGGATTTCACATCACATTGCATGAACATAGCATGAAAATGACCAGAGCAAGTTTACGGTTTTGATCCTACAATTCCTCAACTTAACGGAACCAAGAGCTAATCATAAATAGATCTTAGATTAAGAGCATTGGTGTTTAGATCATAACCACTCCCACCTGACATCATTAGATAGTTAGACATCTTGAATGAGCAAGGTCATCGGGCCCTCTTGTTTTAGATAGAACCTACTAAGTGTCCATAGAAATGAACGAGACCACGCTTCTAACACTTGATTGCTCCATGACCTTATCTAGACATAATTATGAGGCCCCATTTAGTTTCCCACGAGTTCCAAAACCAATAGACATGATATCTCCAGAGCTTTTTATTGACTGGAAGCTCCATGTTGCCTTCTTCTCTAATTTCTCGAATCGATCCACCCAGGTTAAATATACTTTCTTTACCATTGACAAGAAGATTTCACTATTGCAAGTCAAAAACATCATATTGCCTTGATTACCTTCACTTACCATTTTCACACACTTTTCGTTCATTATGATATTTGATACCACTTAGTCACCCACATTTTATACATCAGCTACCTCAACATGACCTTGGGGAGTTGAGTATGGTTGATGGTCACATGTTGATTTCATCTGTATAAATTAGTGAACCCAATGTGAAGAGCTAGTTTATGATTGTTTTTACTTTCTTCATCCATCTTCCTCTCTCTCTCTCATTATTTTACAGGTATTTATATACCCCCCGAATATGTCAATATACGGCAGATATGATAGACTCATTTTAGGTCTTGTAGCATATAACCATCAAATGGGTAGACAACAACAGTCACCCTCGGTTTCGATATGGGCAGATAACTATACAAGCACCCACTTTCAAACTCCTCCTCAGGGAACCAATATTGGTTCCTCAATAAGGATTGAGGAAATTGACCAAACTACACAGACACAATAGCCTAAGCTTTCAAACTCTAATAATATGACTATGACAGGAGAGTCAGGATCATCTCCTCAGGTTTTATTCAGACAACCTATTAGGATGTAGTCTATCCAACTCTCACATTTGGATGAGGAGTATTTAGCATGTTACGCTAGAAGCGAGAAACACTTCCAAAAATAATGAATCAACCTTTTGAGAGGCTGTAAGGACATGTTGATTTCTTTCTTCAATATAATACCACTACTCCTCTAACAGCAGAAAACAATGTTAATGAGGGGTGGAAAAATAATGGGTAATTTATAACAGGATATGATATTCATCAGTAACCTACAAAGGTTCAACAATGTGTGCCAGAGAAAAATACCACACCATCAATTGGAGAAGTTATCTCAGCATTGGTGGGCAAGGTCAAGGAATTAGAACTCACCCAAAACACTTAGACTTCATATATTGGGTAAGGAAATATTCCCTTCTATTCGCAGACTATGGCCAAGCTCCTACTACGCCAGGTCCTCTAGTTTACACAGGCATTTCTAGCCTTGTGGATCTTCTAATTGGGTTGGGAACCTTACGTATGCCCCCTCATGCTACATATGGATACCCACCATAGGCACCAGCCATAAGTGTGTTCTCAAATGCCATGCCATATGGAAATACAAAATTCCATGGCTTTGTGCCTCAAAATTTGTATCATTCCCCCTTACATGCACATGTGCTACAAATCATCTCGTGGGGACATGTACTCTTTCCCATATGTTAGCCACAAGGGATGCATTATGTCCCAACAAATGTATATGTTATACCACTTCAACAAACAATGCCACCTCCACCTCCCCAATAAGGATCATCAATGGTTGAGTCATATGCAGTGGGGACTTACTCTGAATATCTTAAGGAGCCTCTCGATTTATCCATATGGATTATCATGCTCATAATACCATTTACATACCTTCCAAAATTCAAGGGGGATAGTGATCCTAATGCACACACTAAATCCTATGTGACTTCCATTTGAGAGCTACTCCCCTGGGATCCAATCATCACAAGATTATTCCCTAATACCTTAGAAGGTATCGCTCTTGATTGGTATTATAGGATACCAGAGGCTTTGATACACTCTTTCAATAAACTCATGTATGAGTTTATTAAACATTTTGACATGAAAAAACTCCTAAAGACAGGAATCAGAAAAATTCCTTCATATAAAATAGGAGCACAAAGAGTTTGTTACCCACTTGATCCAAATATGTTGAAAGGTCCTCTATTCTTATGCAAATGCTCCTAATATGGATCAAAGAAATCTCTTTGATTTATTCCTTCACTCCCTTAATAGGGAAATGAAGGAATAGTTCTAGAAGTTTCCATTGAGGAGCTATGGAGAAGTATTGGAGCATGTTCTTTGAATCGATCAAGCAGCTATCGATAGTGGTCACAAGACCTATGGGACAAATGAAAGATAGATCACTTCAAACCAAGGTAACTCCAGTTACCACAATAACACAAACAACAATCAAGGACAAAAATTTCTCAGCAAGAATTGTGGAGTTATGACATATGGTGTTATAGATTAGGTAAAGACACCAACCATTATTAATACCTCCAATGTAAATACTACTAACAATAAAAACCTAAACAGAAATAACCAAAGAAATAACAATTTTATGCTTAAAATCAACATTGTGGACTTCAATCATCCTCAATAGAAACAACAACAAAAACAAGTTAAAAAAAAACAGACCCAAGGACCTATCCAGTACCCAGGAGGGTACCCAAACCAATTTTATATTCAGCGGAAATGCACTCAAAACTTTAATTATAACAATTACTAGTTACACAAAAATTGAAACTTTAGACCACAATAGGGTACAAACCAAAGACCCAAGGATTATGATCCTGATCTATAGTACTATTTTCATAGGGTATGAGGGTATGACGTAAGAACATGCCACAATTGTAACAATTTTTTACAATGTTTTCTAGAAGACCAAAGGTAACTCTTCACTGACATGTTTTTGGAAAATCCAATAGCACTAACTCAAAAAAATTACACAAGGGTGGTGTCTCAACAAAACACGCCACTTAGGAGCTTTAGTGATCTTCTCTCTACACACCCTAAAGATGGTAAGCTAGATCCTAATGGTTCAAACAAGGGAATTGTTGTACAAGCCAATTATCATGATGCTTCCACATCATCAAACCCACTAGTCGAACCTCCTTTGAATAATCCTCAACAAATAAAAATCGTGGGACTAGCAGAATGAGAAACTTAACCACAAATTAACGTTGTCACAAGAACTCAAGATTATTCATTGCAGCTGATACCTATCTATTTGTCAATATAATATGATATTTAACAAACGCTTGCAAAACCAGTGGGGGATTATGATTTGATTAATTATTTGACCAATACCTTTTCTCACACCTCCTTTTTGAATTTGTTGAAGAACTCTTCCACTCATAGAGTTGTTTTGTTAGAAACATTGGGAATTGAACATCTTAGCAATGTCACTCCTCCTCTGGAGGCACAAATAAATCATATAGACTTCCATGTCTATTCTCCTAGGAAGCCTGAAAGAGATGTCAGATTTGTGTTCGACGTCAGTAAGATGTCTATAGATGCTAAAATAACACGTAGAGGTGATCTGGCTTTGTACTTACATATCTGGATATAGAATAAATATGTGAAGTGTATGATGATTGACAATGGGGTAGTTGTTAAAATTGTCCCCTTTTCTTTCCTTCAAAAGTTAGGTTATGGAGAAACAAATTTATCTTCAATGAGAAATATGTTGAGAGGCTACGATAGCCTAAAAGCAACATAAATAGGAACTATAGTGCTTCCAGTCACCCTAGGACCCAAGACGGTTCTAACATAATTCTATATTATAGTTTAGGAAACCAACTATAATATGATTCTTGGTCGTCCTTGGATACACCGTATGAAGGCCATTCCCTCCACTTTGTTCCAAGAAGTAAGATATTTACACCTGGGTAAAGTCTTCGTCACAGAGGGTGACCCAAAGCCTTTTGATATACACCTTGAAAAATTGTCAAATAAACCATAGGTTCATTTTGGATTCAAGCTCCCTAGGAACCAGCTAAATAAACCAACTGACTCAACTCCTGAATCAAAGTTAGTTCCCACAATGAAGCTAGAAACTATGGGTTTGGTTGAAGGATTTCCCGCAGTGAAAGAAGAAACTGTTGTTGTAGAAAAAATATCAATAGGAACTATGAAAAATATTGTCAAGTTATTAAAGAGTGATCTACCTATTAACATTTCATTAAACTCAATGTGCATTGGATATGCTCTAAGAATTAGTTCTCTTTCGACAGATAAAGTTTTCATGGTATAAGTAACAGAAGCAAAGGAAGAGGATACGAATAATGATATAGCCTTTATCTTCCTAGATAATCATTGGACTCTCCATTTTGATGGAGTGAAGTGTTTCTTTAGTGTTGGGGTAGGCGTGATTCTTACCTCTCCATAGGGGAAGGTCATGCCTTTTTCCTTTAAGTAGAACTTTGAATGTATGAATAACGAAGAAGAATATGAAGCTCTTATTTTTGGTAACATTTAGGTGTTAGGTGATTCACAACTATTCACAAATCAAGTGTCTAAAGTATACAAGACTAGAGCTGAACATATGCAACTCTACAAATTTGTAGTACTTAATCTGATGAAAGGGTTTGACTTCATTTTGATTGAAGTCATTCCTTGGGAATGAAACCTTCTTGTGAATTCTATACAAAATTATGCTTCCCACTTTACTCCAAGCAGTGAGTTGGAAGATACAAGCGTCACATTTTCGGTTTGTGTTGAACCTTTGGTTCAAAAAATATCAACAAATCCAATTTTGGCATATGTAGAAGCTGAGAAAGACCTTATCACTTTAGACTCCATTGAAAATGATGAAGCATTCTTAGGGTACTTAAATTCTTGCATCGATCTACATCCCTCCCACCATAATATTGGATTTTCTCTTATCCCACACTCTTCCTGCTACTTTTGAGATCCCTTGATGGAACCTTCGTCCATGAAATATCTTGAATTATATGAGGTAGAAGAGGAGGGGGACTTATATCTTCCTCTAGCCTCGCCTGAATTTGAGGAGGGTAACACCTCCTTGATTAAGGGAATTATTGATATAAATATTGGGACGGAGGAAGAACCAATAATTCTGAAGCTAGGATCTTTTCTAACTCCAGAGGAGATAGATGTACATACAAAAATTCTCAAAGAGAACTCAAAATCGTTCACGTTCAATTACATGGAAATGACAGGAATCATTCCACATGTTTCATTTCATAATCTTGTCACTAAGCTAGATGTTAAACCAATTAATCAGAAGTCAAGTCCCATAAATCTAAAGTTGGATCGCATGGTGAAGGAAGAAGTGATGAAACTCCTACCAGTGGGATTCATTAAGATAGTTGATTGCTCTATGTGGGTTTCAAACATCGTCCTCATTCTCAAAAAGAATAGAAATATCCACATTTGCATTGACTTTTGGGATATCAATAAGGCATATCCCAAGGATGATTTCCCACTCCCATCCACTGATGTCATCATTGACGCAACAACTAGATATGAGTTATTGTCCCTCATGGATGGATTCTATGGGTACAACTAAATCAGGATCATTATGGAAGATCAAACAAAAAAACATTTATCACTCCTTGGTGAACTTATTTTTATGCAGTTATGTTGTTCGGTCTCAAGAATGCTGGTGCTACATACCAATGAGAGATGACTTACATATTCCATGATCTTATTCATAAGATTTTGGAATCCTACATTGATGACCTTCTGGGTAAGGATAAAAAATGCTTTGATCACCCTTAAGTGCTTCATTTCATTATCTCTTGTCTAATCGAGTACAATCTTATTCTAAATCCTAAAAAATGTATGTTCGGTGTGACAGGAGGGAAGCTACTGGGATATATCATCTCTTTACAAGGGATTGAATTAGACCTAGCTAAAATTCAAGTATTTCTTGAGATGGTTCGACCATTAGATGAGTCTGGTATTAGGTCTTTCTTTAGAAATCTTGGTGTAATCTGAAGGTTCATCCCTTACTTAACCTTTGTTATATATCCAGTAAATAACATGTCCAAAAAGGATCGATACGATACTTGGATGGAAGAGTGTAATAAGGAATTCAAATCGGTTAAATGATTTTTATCGTCACCCCCCACGCTCATGCCTCCTAAATCATATCGCCCTCTTATTCTCTACTCACGGGCTATAAACATCTCATTAGATTACATGCTAGCTCACGAAGATGATGACAAATGAGAGTGTGTTGTATATTTTATAAGTCAAACATTTCTCGAATACGAGACACCTTATATGTAGGTAGAAAAAGAATGACTTGCTATAGATTTCGAAACAAAACGGTTAAGGTACTATATGCTTAACCAAGAGACAAGGGTTATTGTCAAGACTGATAATTTACAAATGTTTCTAAGACAGTGATTTTTACCCAAGAAGTTTTTATGTTTCATAACTCTAATGGGTGAGTTAGAGATGATGTTCATTAACCATATGTTCTTCAAAGAATGAATCATTGCAAACTGGTTAGATGATAATCCATTATATGGAGGCGATTTAGTTAATATGGATTTCCCTAACGAGTGTGTATATTATGTTAATGTCAAGCCTCCCATTTCCACATGTCCGTGGTATACTGATATTATTAATTTTATTATGGACCATGTATACCCTAAAGGGGAAACATCACCACAAAGAAGATGGATACACGTCATAGCCACTAAGTTCTTGATCATAGAATACGTGCTCTATCTAAGAGCCTTTGACAGAATGTTACTTAGATGTGTCGATGAACAGAAAAATAAAAATATTATTTATGAATCTCATAGCAGAGTATGTGGAGGTCACTTCAGAGGCCATTCCACTACTAAGAATATACATTAGATGGGCTACTTCTAGCACACATTAGAACATGGTCCATTATATTTTGTGTGTAAGTTCCATAAATGTCAAGATTTCTACCATGAGATCCACATACCGACACAATCTTTACAACTAATCTTGACACCATGGTCCTTTTTAACATGGGGTATAGATTTGATAGGGAAGTTTTCTTCTTCATCAATGGATGACCATAATTTCATAATCATGGTCACAGTGTATTTCACTAAGTGGGTAGAGGTCATGCCTCTTAATATTGTATCAGGATGTGTAATTGTTAAGTTCATTTTGAACCAAATCATCTATAAGTACGGATTCCCACAAGTCATTATTTCTGATAATGACACATCTTTCAAAAATGAGGAAGTACGTGAACTATGTGAAAATTTCAAGATAAATCATCACACAACTTCCCTCTACTACCCTCAAGCTAATGGACCGGCTGAGGCAGAAAACAAGACACTAAAGTCCATTCTCCTTAAAAATGTCAAGGAGAACAAATGAGATTAGTATTTAAAGTTATACCCAACCTTGTGGGTGTATTAGACATCGATAAGAATGCCGACAGGGGCAACCTCCTTTTCTTTGGTATTTGATGTAGAAACAGTTCTACCGCTCGAAGTTGCAATACATAGTCTCCACATGTCATTGCACAAAAATTTGGGATAACAAGCATATTGAGAGGCACGACTCTCTAAATTATAAAGCCTCGATGAAGCTCATCTCAAACTGAGTAATGACATAGGTTTATGCTGACCAAATTTCTTGGTAGTATTACAAGAGAGTCTACGAGCATGAGATATATGGCGGAGATTTGGTTTTAAGACTTGAAATCTGAATATAAAAAAATACCAGCAAAGGAAGTAAATTCAGCCCCAAGTGGTTGGATTCATATCGAGTAAAAAAAGACTATAAAAATGCGGCATTTCACCTATGTACACTAGAAGGTGAGGAATTTGGAAAATTTGTCAACTCTCTTCATCTTAAAAGGTATTATGCATGATTCACCTACATTTCCACATGTACATTACTGCATCTGTATTGTATTTTCATTTGCGAGTCTATTTCATAAAATTGGTAATTGAGGGACTTATTCTTATAACAAATCCTAAAAACTTTTGAAAATATTGGCAAAACATTCAAATCATATCTCTTCAAATGTTCATATTATTATCAATCATTTCTGAATCATTTCATCATTTCAAATAAGATAAGACAAAGTATTGACAGTAACCATACCAAGGCCTGCATGCTTGGTTCTACTCACATTTTTCTTCTAGATAAGGTGTTTTTCCTATAGTCTATTCTAGAAGCTTTATGGTGTCACATCTATCGCATATATACGTCTTTGGAAATAATAACATTCTAAAAAATTTATCTAGACATATATGTCAAATACAAATCAACAAAAAAAAATATTTACACACTTCTTTGCCCCACCAACCTTTGGTGATGGTCTCGTGCCTCTTACCAGTGGCGTGACATTGGGAAATGAGAGAAGTTACCTTACTCGCCTATGCCTTGTCCTTGGTGATGATCCCATGATTCTTACTAGTAACATGAGGATAGGTTTAGGTGGTATTTACGAAAAAATTATAAATTAAAAATAAATTCATTCAATAAAGGAAGTTGTAAAATCATGAAATCAAAGCAAAGTGAGTTATAAGTTCAAATTCCAAGAGATTTTATAACCTTAAACCAGATTTTTTCAACCAAGATTCCATCTACGGATCTAATTCTAGGTAAACTAGAAAGAAATTAACATTTTAAGATATATAACAAAATTGAATAGAATGAGGTTGTACATTCTCAATTAGGTTTTTGCCAAATCCTTGTCTCTCTCACCATTACCATTCAACAAATTTCTCGAACTTACGCTCTTTCTAGCTCTTGGTGTTGAGCCCTCGCATCTTACCAGTTGTATGGGGTTAGGAGTGGGGCAAGTTCATTCTGTTATCATATCACATTTTCATCACGTTTTTCCATAACAATACGAAGTATCGAAAATTTCTTAAAGAAACTAAAGTTCAACATTACACTGTACTTGCATCATCATATATTCGCATTTTAAAAATAATAAAAAGAAATCATTCTTCTAGCATTCATATCCATTGAATACATTTTGAAAAGCATACAAAAGTGGAAATTCTAAACATATAGAGTGCACACATCAATACAACCATAAATGGAAGTCAACTCTGTGCAAGGAATAACCAAACCAAAAAGAGGTATTTGTATATATATCATAATAAGTCAAGTTTATACAATTCCATCACACATTAGGCGTGGTCAAAATTCTTACAATCAGTCAGAAATATTTAAAAAATGTATAAATGCCCCACAAAATGGAAACCAAGCAATAAAAGGCCCTATGGCATATAAATCCCCATGGGATCCTTGAGATGGTGCACGGCTACGTCTAGGAATCCTATTGCAGGTACAACATCAAGAATGTACTAAATGGTGGAAATTCTAATGATTGTGGCCATTCTATGTGGTCTCACTATGAGAATGTGTCCACCTCATCAATCTCTCAGTTGTCTCATATACCGCAACCTGAGTGCGGAGAGAAGTCATGATCTTTGTTGCCCTCCAAATGGGTGTAAACATGTCAATGTGTTTGCTGGCTGATAATGGATATCTTGTGTCCTCGGTCAGCTCATCTTGGGTCTTCCTTGAAGGGATCGACAAGGTGTCCATGCACACTTGATGAATAAGATCTCATCATCCCTCCACAGACATTGCAAAACAAAGAAATAATGGTGAGTTAGAAAATTTTTAAAAAGAGAGAGAAATGCTAGATGTAGGATTGACACTTCTATCCAACAAAGTCATGGAAATAGTATCTACATACTTGGATCTCTATGCATCTAGGTGGGGTCAGCTTGTACAGCTGAAGCTACTGTTGCAGGTACCTGGTGTGTCTCCTCTCCTTTCGAGGCTACATATTGTCTCATGAAAGACCCCTTATCTCCTCTCTCGTCTCGAGGAAGTGGATCCTATGAAACTAAGGTCTCTATCTCCATGTCCACCCCCTCCCACTCTGCTCTCACTATATCCTAGGTTTCATGACACTCAGGGTCACTATCCTCCTCCTCTATGTGAAATACCCCACCAGTCTCACCACTGAAATCCTCATCATTTTATCCATCATCGGTCTCCTCATTACCCGAATCCTCTCCAGTCTCATCTCATGTCTCCTCTATAGGCTCATCCTCCTCCTCACTATGAGCGGGTGCATCCCCAATCTAGATTAAAGGTGCACGAGTGGCACCATTTTCCTGACGGGCATGAAAAAATCACCTAACTATAATAGGCACTCCTAGAGTCATTATTGTTTACCCATGATCTCTGATAAGGCCCTTTCTATCTTCCTTGACACTCCTATATATGGGTGTCATAGGGGGAAGCATGTCAATATATGGAAGGTTGAACTACTGAGGAACTCAGATAAATTGATGAATCTCCACCTTCCCCATCCTTTCAACTAACTTGGTAGTAATGTCAGAAGGAACCACTGTAGTCCTATCATGTCCCTGTACTCCTGCCATATCATGATAAGTAGTAGGAACTAGGTCATAAGTAGTCAATGAAGCCATTGGTTGATGTGACCCTTTAAGAATTAACATCCCTATCCATCTGGCAGCCGTGATGACCCTTGAATCTTGCACTAGAAATCCCCTTTTATAGGGGATAATATTCTCATACACCCAACTCATCATGAGTGTGGGATGGCTAACTGACTAACCCTGTAAATGGACCACTTGATACAAATCATGGTAGGCTGTCCCACAGATCCCAGATCCCCAAGAATAAGTGTGATCATATGCCTCAATCTATGTGACAATAAGATCCTAGCAGTATAGCAATGTATCACCTCCCTTGTCTCCTATCAACCACGAAGCCAGATTTCCCATAATGGCCTTGCAGATAGTGGGAATGGGAGAAGTGGAAATAGATCAAACCTTCTTACCCTTCTTTGAACCAACTGAAACCATAACATCACCCATATAAGTAGCACACAAGGTAGTCATGGCTCTAGATCATGTTGTCTCAAGAGTCAACCTCATCCCAACTATCAGAACTCTAAGTATATGGTACATGTCCTCCAATGTAATAGTCCACTCATACCTATAACCCAACAATCAGAAAGTGTTCTGGTCTACATCCTAGTAAGAAAATAAGTCACAAATTATGTGACTGGTAGGAGTAACATGGGGCACCCGAGAAATCCTCCATATTCCCGCTCTTTGTAGTTTGCCAATCTCATTCTAAGTAAGCTAATCAAGGACCTCTAGGAGCCAATCACAATCCCACTCATGAATCCATCCAATGTACTCCTCCTTTTGCATCGACTAAAATAACAAAAAAATAGCAAGTCAGTAACATTTTCAATAGGCAAGCTCATAAAAAACATAGCAAAAAATCAAAAATCCAAAAGAAATATTTAGTACAAAATCTTTGCATTTTGTTCAGAACTACCGCCCTTGGTTTTATGATTGTCGTCTTCTCAAGGTGGTGGTTTTTTAACTGTCGCCCTGACAGGGTGGTAGTGTTATAACCACCTCCTAGTTTAGGGTGATGATCTATCGACATTAAAATTTTCCTCCGTAATTTCTATTTTATTAATGTATGTATTAGGTATAGGATTTTGTTAAGTATAATTAGTAGTGGCATCCAATAGAAGATAACGGTGCTGTCAGTACGGTGCCACCAATAATGTAGAGTACAGAAACAGTCAAAGTACAATAGGAATGTTGTAAAAAGTAAATATTTGTTGTAAGTGGTCCAGTAATGTTAAAATGTCAAAATTGGGATAAGTAGAGAAGTAGGGTCTACATGATTAGGAATTAGAAATATTATATTTGTAATAAGGACAAAGAGTGATGTCATAAATATTTTGTATATTTTATTTGTGGAAAAGTCTAAAAAGGTGGAACCCATGTGAGATGATAAGGTTTATCTTATCTTAGAAGATAAGCCTACATGTAAAGGCAAGAGTTTAGGCATGGAATATGATTGGCCGGAAGAGATTTCCTATCCTATCTTAGAGATAAGATGGATAAGCCTGAATTCATATAAATAAAGAGGCCACCCCCCCTCATTTAGCATAGAGATAAGTAGTGAGAAATATTGTATGAGTAAGTGTGTAAAGGAAGCCATCATTTTGAAGGTGTGTTAACGAAGCCATTAAGAGGTGTAATTGTGAAGTTTCTCCCATAGTTATTGTTTGAAGGCAAGTGAAGTTAATAACACTTGAAGAAACTCATGGGTGAGATTGTAACAATTTCATGTTGATATTATAATTTACATTGATATTTCAGATTTATCATTATTCCTTCTTATCATAGTCTATGGTATTCTTTTGTTATGTTTGTTGTTGTGTTTCCAGATTACATCCACCAAACTAAGAGTTGTGCATTAGTTAATAATCATAGCACGAGGAGTTCCCAGTGAAGAATTATCATAGTACCGGATTGGTGTTGACGGATCCTAAATAGTTTCTTCGTATGGAACCATTGCCCTAAAAAGCTCTAAAAAGTGCAAAATTGACCATTTTTCATGAAATAAAAGACTGCCCTATGGGCACCCCCCAGAGAATATTCTAAATTAAGAAATTTCAAAAACGACCCCTCATAGGAAAATATTTTTAACATTCTATGTTTTAGGTTTCAAAACAAACAAATGAGAAAAACTAACCTAAGACCGCATACCTCGATCTATCACTTGTGGAGGCATGACCATGGCCTTGTAACTGTCAGTTTGACTATACCCTCGTCGAAAACAGTCACCGTGGGTCTAGAGCTCAAAAATCAACAAACAAATATGCACAAATGAATTGAAAAATGAGGTTTTTTTTATATAGATATGTTGTTTTGACCTCATTTTGAGTGCATGTGTTTACAGGGCTGGAGCCTTAGCGCAGGTATATTTCTAGGTCCTCGCACAAATGGTAAGTTCTCTTGTGATTTTAGTTTAGCATTTATTTTTCAATATTTTATCTATCTGCACTTGAGTCTTCTCTTCCTCTTGTAGGCAGTGGGAGTTCAAATAATGATGTTTTGGCACATGAGCATGTTAGGTATACCTTCTAACACCTCATTTCGGGAACGCCATACTCAGGATCTACATTTTAGACATTTTTATGTCTAAGATGATTCTTTGAGGGAGCCATATGTACACACCCAAAATTAAACATGATACATTGTCTGAAACGGTTACAAAAGTCGTCAATTTTGATTCATATCCTTTCATAACATGTTCAAGTTCCAAAACTAATTCATAGTATATATTTGTAGCCTAGACATCTTTGCTTAGCCTTTGTAAAAAAATTCCTAGCTTCCTACTTAGTTTTTGGAGTAGTTTTGACCTTTATTGTCAAAGCTTCCACCCTTCTTGTGTAGCGGTTTTGTGACTACTGCCCAACAAGGGCAGTGGTTTCCCAACCATTGCCCTGAGTAGGGCAGCGGTCCTGAAACTACCATCGTACTCAGGGTGGCAATCCTACGCAAATTTTCCAGAGATTTCACTCACGTTTTTATGTGGAATTCACTCACTTAACTTCCATTTTAGACATTTTGCTTGTACGTTTTAGACGATTCCAAGACCAAACTACCTTGTGGAAATCTACTCTTGAACTTCTATTTTTGATTGATGGTTGTTAATAGTTTGAACTCCCTCTTCACTTTTTTTATGTTCTCTTTTGGCTGCCAAATGGCTTCAACCATTTCCCAGCTAAATTCCCATAAATACCATGCTTGTGTGTAAGAAAAACCCAGAGTAAATTTGTATTCTTGCTTTTGCAAAACTATTTCCTTGTTCCTGGAAATTGCCAAAGCCAATCCCTTTTTAATTGTGTTTGCACTCTTCCAGTTGAATTGCTTCCTATTCTGCCAATCCAACCTATCATTGCTCCCACATCCTTGTTCTTCTGTTGTTGATGCATTTCCCATCCTTCGTACTCATGTGGACATAAATATTGAAAGGATAAATTGAGGGGACAATACTCTTTCAATCAGATTTTCCACAGTTCTTGTAAAATCCAGGTCGGAGGTGTTGTTTGATTCATTCATGAAAATTATCAGTTCTAAAGTTATCATCTAAATGTTCATATAAAATACAGTAAATAAATCTTTGCATTGCTTCAATTATCAAGTTATCAGTAGATCAGATCAAATTAAAAGTTTTTCTTCAACATTACTAGGGAGGTTGTAGGGAATAATAGCTTCTTTGAGGCTGTGATTTATTCTTTATTTATGAGGTAGGATTAAAGATTTTAGCTGAAATATTTCAATTAGTTAATTATTTAAGGGTTTATATTAACACCATTTGCACAAACATTTAGCTACATATGGCTAATTACTTATTTTTAGATTCATTTATTAGATTAGAAAGCTTTGTAAAAAATACCAGAAAACAATAAAAAAGATTTGATTTACCAGATTAGTTGTTTTATTTCTTGTGTTCGTTCATAAATAAAAAACACCACAAATATAGTGTAAATTTACTTTGTTTACGCAGTTAGATTTGTTATTCATTTTAATAGTTCCATGCATGACAATCACAAGACTTGGAGAATGTAGAGATTTTGTTTTCGAACCAACAGTGCCACAACTCAATTTAGATGTATTGTTAGCTAACATAGATCAAGGTCTTAAGTACAATGTTTTCAAATCAACTAGGGTATACATGAAATCAACATACAATTAGATGTATTAAACGTTGAAGATGATAATGCATTTGAGTATTGGTCAAAATAACCAAATTATCGATTACCTTGAGCACTTTCATGACCATCAAAGGTCCACAACAACAGAAAACCTGTTGTTATGATCCAATGGTTCCATAACAAGATGGACTGGAATTTCTCACAGACATAGATATGAGACTCCATCTTCTTATCCTCAAAACTCCAGCTTGATACACCAAGAAAATAGAATAACTCAACATGCTAAACATCTCGTCCAATCAGGTTTACAGTTATTGGACCACTCTTGTGTGCAGATTACCCGACCATGCTTGGGTTTATATTTCACGTTGCATTGCATGACCATAGCAGGACAATGAACAGAGAGACTTTACAGTTGTGATCCTATGGTTCCTCAACCAAATGTAACTGAGAGCTAATCAAACATAGATCTTGGATTAAGAGCATTGGTATATGGATCATCACCACTCCCACCAGACATCATTAGGTAGTTAGATGTCTTGAAAAAGAAAGCTCATTGGGCCCTCTCATTTTGGACAGAACCTACTAACTATCCATAGAGCTAAACGGGATCACACCTCTCACACTTGATTTCTCCATGACCTTGTCGGGAAAAAATTATGAAGCCCCATCTATTTTTCCATGAGTTCCACAACCAATAGATAGGATATCTTGGGAGCTCAATATTGACTGGAGCCTCTGTGTTACTATCCTTTCCAATTTATCCATTCGATCCACTTAGGTTAGACAGGATTTCATTACACTTGACAAGGAAATTTCACTACTCCAAGTCGAAAACATCGTATTTCCTTGATTACCTTCACTTACAATTTTCACACACTTCTCTTCCATTACCATATTCGCTACCACTTAGTCATCCACATTTTCTACATCAGCTGCCTCAGAGTTTAGTTTAAGGTCACATGTTGATTTTCATTTGTACAAGTCTCACCATGCTTCTTCCTTTGTCTTGATTTCCACATCTACCCTCTAGGGGTCTTACACTTCGATAATTCATAACGTTTGTACTATCACATTTGCTTGTTAAGGTCTTACTCTTCTGCAACATAGGAAGAATATGCTACTACATCATTTCCCTAGGGGTCTTAAACTTCATCAACTTATAGTCTGCATGGAAGTATATATTGCCACATCTACCCTCTAGGGGTCTTACACTTCAACAACACCCAAAAACATGTACTGGTACATATGCCCTTCAAGAGGTCTTACACTTCAGCAATACTTAAACATCACCACATCTTCCCTCTAGGGGTTTTACACTTCAGAAGATGTCACATCTAAGATGATGAGCTACCATTCTGTTGTATGATCATAATGCCTTGACACATAATGACAATCCGAGTTGACACCACTTGCTCAATTGTCTATATAAATGGATAACAAATTTCCAAGATTATAAATACGAGTTAAATCCTATATCCAAGATTTAGCAAGCACTCCACACCTAATTAGGAGATATGATTGGAGTATTAATAGAATTTCTAAAGTAAGAAACCCACTGAGTATGGTAAACCTGTCCCTCAACTCTTCTAAAAAAACTAAACTCCGAAAAAATTCAAAGCTAAATGGGAAAAATATTTTGTTCATCAATCCATTAGAATTCCATAACACAAGCCTTGCATTAATTACATGCTATAAAAAATCAAGATCTATGCAAAATAAAGTTTATTTTTTTTACCAACCCATGCTAATGGACTTTCATCTCTAGGTATTGCCTAAGCCAGGGTTAAATTTTCAACTAGTGGTGTAGAAACTTCCTTTACCTTTATCATAGATCTATATTTAATATTTGGCTTGACATTATATTGATGGAAATATGGATGAAGTTTCCAACAAGTGTCCACCCAATGTCCACTCATATGACAATGAGTGCAAAATGTCCTTTTGTCCTTCTTCTGGGATGAGGAAACACTACTTCCATTTCTCACTTCTTAATGACAATATTGGTCATTTCCATTTTTCTTGTTCTTAAAAAATGAAATCAAATTCTTCATCAGTGTCCTTCTCTTCCATCAACTAGCACCATAATGGCTATGCAATCCACAAAAAGTATAGCAAAAAGCATTCCACATTTTTTAAAAATCATAAGCATACTTCTCTAACTAAAGGAGTGGGTCAAAAATTTTGCAATTTTCATGGTGCTTATAGTAAGAAAGTGGAGATGGAATATTGATACCTCTACGCTAAATTTTCTTACTAAATCCATACTATGAAGATGAAGCACAAATTTCCTGCTAATAATTTTCCTGCAATACTAGTGGGGTATACACTTTGCTGTCATAAGCTTGTCTTCCTTCATCATGCTTGGAGCATTCTCCAATATGCTTTCCTACACTAGGAAAATCCAAACCTAGACAATGAGTATGATCCTCAACTTGTATTGGGTTATCAATTCCTTGGTTATCTTTTACAAGACCTATTACATCAAAACCCATCTTATATAACAATTTGAATCCAATGCCTCTAGTATGCTTTTCAAAGGAACCAAAGACATCATTACGTAAATCCGAAACTAAATGGGAGGAAGAAGAAGGTTCCCGTGGTGAATAACTTACAGTGTACATTTTCATGGTCTCTACATCTAAAGTAGAAGGAAATTCCTTCTTTCGTTCACCACAGTGCAAACTAATCAAGAGTTCATCCTTTGATGCTAGTTCCTTTTTCAAGTGATCAACTTGCTCTTTGAGGTAATAGAGCTTGGATCGTAGGAATGTAGTTTCCTATTAGATTTTTCTGTTAATTCCTTTGAGCTCTTCCATTCTTTCCCTCTTCAATGTTTTACCCATGAATACCTGCAAACCAACTATCTTCCAAAATACTATAAAATTGTTGAGTAAGAAGATTAAGCCAAATTGTTTGCACTTATGGGATTACCAAATCACAAACATGTATCTAAATGTAACCGAAGCAATCAAGAAACTAGCTCCAATACCAAACATAATATGAAAACACAAGTTATAATTTTAAAACTTGAACCATTCACATGGATCGTGGAACTAAACATCAATTTTACAGACTTCAATTACTTAAAAACATGACCCTCCATTTGATTTTAAATCACAACATTGAAATTTGCATACACTCGTCTCATTTTGGATTATGGATGCCTAAGTCCATTTTCCCATTGTAAAGATTATTTCTTAATCAAAATAATAAAAATACATGAATGAACTTATATTATCAAAAGCTTCATCAAAACAAAAGTAAAACATCCACAAGAATGAGATTGATAATGGCATTCGCCCAAATGGGCTACATCTCCAGATTCTCGGAAAGAGAATCGATCTATTCAACATCCAATGAAGTATAATAACCCTTTAATAATGATAAATAGATCACAAAACCTATGAATGGTCTGATACCAGACCTCATGGAACTCTGCAATTAGTCAGAAACCATTTCAAAGTCCATCCTTGGCCACTACAGTGTCTTTGCAATGTGTTCTCTTACAAATATACTCAAAAAATTACCTTAAAATGGATAATACTAAGAATTACATGAAAAAAAATCATATGGTTGGCATCCTCTTAGAAAAATGAACATTTTTCATTTTTACACTAAGGCCTCATTTCACATCTAAGTGCTCCAAAATGGAGGATTTGCATAACTGCACTCTTAAGCTCTATGGGTTTACTCGAACCAGAAGGAACCATTCAAATACAATGAGCTCCATTTTAAATGATTTTTATCTCCTATTACACATTGGTGGGGAATAGATTTTTTTACGTGGGTTGCAGGGGTTCGAATCCCACCACCGACTCCACTTTTTAACCAAATCTCAGTGCATCTACAAAAATCAAATAGCACTAAGGCTATATATAGCCCACTTCACATTTATTTATTGCTGCTTACTACCCCAAGTTACTTTCCTTCATTTTCTGCTCATGTCCACATGAACCTCCATGCTGGCAGGGTGGAACAAACTTCCTTGGGACACAGGTTTGCTGGGATAAATTATTGTTTTTTCCCACATGCATGGGAAATCAAAATTTAGAAGCCATTTTTAAAGGCTTGTTCAAAATGAAAATCCTTGGTGTGGGCCACGTATCGCCCATTTTTTGGGCTATGTGACTATTTACCGAGTTTTACAATTAACTTCCAAGTTGTGAGGTTTAACGGTGCAATGTTGAATGGCCACGTATCGACCAAGCTAGTTGTTGGACCCACTTGCATTGGTTGTATACTTCGATTTGTCTTTACAGAGGTGTATGTGGCTTAGCCCAAGTTGAATATAATCCCTAAAAATGTTAAAATAAGCCCAAAAAATGTGGTAAATAGTGTGATCAACTCATTGGGGAGTTGATCACCCCACTAATTTAATATAATAGCTCACCCGAGCTCAATTAAAATCCTGTAATGCATAAATAAACTCTCTAATACAATACTCCCACATGGGAAAAGTTGGAGAGATATATGGCATATATAATCAAAAACTCGATAATGGCAAAAATGAAATAGGCGGCAAAAGCATCCCTCCTTTAAAAGAGCTTGTCGAACCTGGCTGAGGATCCGTGGCCAGTAAATAGCGAGGCCCACCAATTTTTTTTTGAAAACTGAAGGTGATCAAATCACAAAAATTCAACCTTTCCATCCTTTTCCAATATGCCAAGTGTCACTTGCGATTTTCCAGTTAACCACTTCGACCCCATTTTATGTCGAAATTCAACCTATGTTACCTTTTGCATATGATCTCCATTTTCTGAGTCCTACCTATCAACGGAAAGCTCTCGAAACACTCTACCACTTGGTCATGGTTTACAAAAAATTAGGAAAATTCCAAATATCCCATGATGTCCTCTGGATCACTGGGCTAACCACAATTAGGTGAGCTCAGTCCTTGTCTCAAAATGAATCTCTGCAGTTGGTTATCACATAATGTCCTCTGGATCACTAGGCTAACCACAATTAGGTGAGCTCAGTCCTTGTCTCAAAATGAATCTTTGCAACTGGCCAAACCACTACAAAAACATCAGTGTGATGGTTGGTCTGCAATGGTTTTCCCATGTCTGCAAGTAGCTCCTCTCTAGTCTTCCCCATGGGAATGATCAATGTATTTACTATTATTTTTGTGGAGCTTATTTTCATGTTAGAGTGTGGTACACCTTCTATGTGTTACACTCGGGTATTTTTACGGTGGTCTTGCTCGCCGGTGAGCAGATCAGGGGGGTTCGGGGGCGAAGCCCCAAAGCAAATTTTCATAGGTGTTTTATTAACCCATGGGTGATGGGTAACCGTTATGGGCTGTTTTTGGGCCCATGGTGTTTTGGTACCCATTGTTTTGTAAAACCACCTCTTCGGCTACCCATAGGTTTAATGGATGGTTTTGTTTTTGCCCATTGTTTGATACCCATGGTTTTGTAAAACTGTTTAAGAAGTTGTCTATTTATATGGTCTTATGTATATGATAGAATGACAAGCAAATGTATTGCATATGTGTTTTGAATTTGGGTGTGAATTCTGTAGAGTTTGTTGAGCATAGCTCCAAACGGATCTGGGTAATGTATTGAGAGAGTGGAGGCTTGTAATAAAATTTGAGAAAGTGATTCTTGGTGGATGTAGCCCAAATTAGGTGAACCATGTTAAATTTTGTGTCTCTATGTTGTGTTATTTATTCTGCACTTTTATTTGAGATCAGTAATATTTTCTGCATGTTAGTTTATACTGTTGCAATTCTGTAAGGGATTATTCCTCATATTTTATCTCTTATTTCCTAACATTTACTAAGATTCAATGAATAAAATCTTCCCATCAATCAGTTATGGCTACAAATTAAAGAAAACAATGGCGAGTTTGAAAAATATTAAAAACTTAAAAAAAAGAAACACAACGTGTAATTCACTAACAATTATAATTAATAGAGTTATGAGAAGAGTATTTACATACTCGAATCTCCTGACATCCAAGAAGGGTTGGCTTGTGCAACTAGTGGTGGTGGAGCCACTGTAGGAACTTGTTGTGCCTCACCCTCTCCTGAGGCGAGGTGTTAGCACATCACAAACTAATCATTGTCGCCTCCCTCATGAGAAAGTGGCTTCTCAGAAACAATTGTATCCTTCTCCACCTCTACCTATGCTCTCTTTGCAATAGATATCTCCTCTGTGACCTACCACTCCGTGTCACTATTCCACTCACTATCATGAGCAGTCTCCTCTTCGACCTCCTCGTTGGTATCACCCTCGGTATTTGTCTCTGTAGTTGTGTGGGCCTCCTCCTCCTCCTCCCCACTGTGAGAAAGTGTAGCCTAAATCTGGAGGAGGGTTATTAGTGATCTGGGAACTTAGATAACCTTCACAATGATAGGGACACCATGTGTAAAAATTATCCAACCATGCAGGGCCTTAGGGCCTCCATGAGCCTCTCTGATGTCATGGTAAAAAATGGGAATGGAAGGAAGTGTGTCATCATATGGAAGCCCAAACTTTTGATGGACTTTATTAACAGGTTTGACCTTCACCCTATCCATCTTGTCTACTAATTGCATCATAATGGCACAAGAAATCAATATAGTCCCATCATCATCCCATAACCCAAAAATATCCTAGTATGGCCTCTCAATGAAGTCATATGTGGTTAGTGTACCAACAGGCTGATGTGTCCCTCTAAGAGAGGCTATGTCTGTCAACCTCACTACTCTGATAGCCCCCAGATCTAATATGCCAACTACCCTTTGGTAGGTGATGATCCTCTCATAGACCCATCTCATAACCAATGTAGGGTGGCTTAGGGACTTCCCCTGTAGCATAAAAATGTGGTGTAAATCATGACATGTGGCTCCAATAAATTCCACACCCCAAACATAGATCCTCCCATACTGCTCAATAGCCTAAATAATGGGAGCCAAACAATACAATAGCTTGTCCCTGCCCTTGTCTCCCACCAAACGTGAATCAAAAATACTGATGATGGCCTAACGTAGGGTTAGGATAGGTGGGGATGAAACGGAAAGTAATTGTATGCCATGTTTGGCACCTGTATTGGGCTCCCCATCATCTCCCATGTATGCTTACCAACTCCTAGATATGGTGTTTGATCCCGCACTATCTAATGTCAATTGTTTGTTGGTAAAAGAAACACCCAAAATCTTTTGAACATCCTCGAGAGTGATATTCTGCTCTCCCCTAACACCAGGAAACCAAAAAGTGTTCCGTTCAGCATCCCATTAGCTTAGTAAGTCACACAATAAATGACCGGTTGGTGCTATGAATGTTGTCTGTGAGATCCTCCATATACCAGCTCTATGTAACAATTCCCTCTTTGTATCAGACAACTGGTCAATAATTTCAAGAAGCCACTCACACTCTCTAGCCTGGCTCCACCAAACGTAGCAGTCTTTCTACATTCACCAAAACAAGAAAAAATTAAGTTAGCAACATGTTTCAACACATAAGCTCATCAAAAACAATACAAAACCACTTAAAATTTAAAAAAATAGCCTAAGTTAGCTAAAACTAGCCTCTACCTCAACAATTATGAAACCGCCACCATGTGTAGAGAGGAGGTTGTGTAATTGTCGTGACAATTTTGTAAGTGTCGTGTTGCACAGGGCGGCAGTCGCGTCAAAAACAGACGAGTCGTCCCCATGACCCACAAAATTTTTAAAAAAGACAAAAATATACCATTTTGGATGAAGTAAAAGCTAAACCCACCTAGAAGACCCCCTAAGGAACATTTTAACCAAAATATTTTCAAACATTACCCCCCTTAGGTGTAGATTTTTCAATTTTTCACATTTTAGGTTTTAAATGAATAAATGCTCCACTCGCTCGAGGGCCCATGATCACATCGTCACACTCTTTGATTTGGTTGTACTCTCGCTCAAAACGATCACATGTAATCCAGAGCACCAAATTCTCTGCGACGGTGAGTACAAATGATTTTGAAAATGGTTGTTTTAGATATATATATGGCTTGTTTTAACTTCATTTTGAGTATGCATGTCTTGTAGGGCTGGAACATTGGCATAGGTATAGTTTTGCCCCCATATAAATGGTAAGTCCTCTTGACATTTGATCTTAGCATGTTTCTTTTGATTTCATATCTATCTACACTTGAGTGTTGTTTACATTTTGCACATAGCGGGAGCTTGGATGGCATTACTTCGGCACATAGGCGTCTCAGGTATAACTTCTAACTCCCCATTTTGGGAATGCCATACTTAGACTCTATGTTTTACACCTTTTCATGGCTAAAATGCTTCTTTGAGGGGGCAATATGTATGCACCCAAATTTGCATGTCCTACATTTTTGAAAATGGTTCAAAATTCTCAAATGATGATTCATACATTTTCCAAAGGTCTTAGATCACCTTTCTCTCTTTGCAGTTTATATTTGTAGCCTAGAAAACATTATTTAGTCATTTCCTTATTTCCTTTAGCTTTTTGCATTGTTTTTCCTCCGTTCTTGTCCTTAAGTTACTCAATCACCCGGTCAGGTGGGGCGGCGGTTATGCAACTGCTAGTCTACCTGGGCAGAGGTTGCGCAACCACCGGTCTGTACCATGTAGTGGTTGCATAACCACCACCATGTATAGACTGGTGGTTCTGTGTGAATTGACCGAGACTTCCCAGGAGTGATTTGGATGCATGTTAACTCACTTAAGTTCACCTGTAGTGCATATTTCTTAGTCAATTTGGTTGATTTTAAGCTTGACTGATTCATATCAACATCATCTTCCAGTTCTAACTGTTGATTGAGAGTTAAACTGCCCCTCCTTATTGTGATGTGGCATCTCATTACTACCAAATGACTTAGACCATTTCCCAGCCTGTGTTCTATCAAAACAATGCTTCTTCTGAAGCAAATGGCCAAATATTTTTATTATGAATTGCATTGTCTTTTTGTTGACATCTTGCGAGATACTACACAACTAAGCTCTTTTCTCTTATGTTGTTCTTCTTCTACCTGCATTACTACCAGACCACTTGCAAGCCACCATTGCTCCAACGCCTTCTTCTTTGCTTGTTCTATATTCCCAGCTTCCTAGACTCACATGAACATTGAAGATTGGAAAAGATAAATGAGGGGACACAAGAGTAAACCACAACTGGCTTTTCCTCAGCACTGCAAATTCCAAGTTGGGGTTACAATTGGATTTCCTTATTTCTTCCATTCTTTATTTTGAATTTATATGCACATTACTTACTAGAGAAGAAAATCATTTCCATTTCAATTTTTGCAAATAGATAGGTCAATATTGTAGCTTCCCTTTCTTTAAAAAGCTTATAGTTATAGATTGCTTCCTTTCCTATCCCTATGGATTTGCAAGGGAATTTTTTCTAGAGGAAATCTTCTGCATTAATTTAGAATCAACTACAATATCATTTCATTTGTATAACTTCCATTAAATCATTCTTTACTTTTGTTGGGTAGGTTGCAGGGGAAGAAAAGCTTCTGAGAAGATTTGATTTCTTCCCATCCCTCTGAGGAAAAAAAAAGGATTCAAATCCACAATTATATTTTGGAAAAGCTTTATTTTATTAGGATAGATTAGATATATTGTTGCACAGATAAATAGTTACATCCAATTGTTTTGTTTAGGATCTTTTAGTTAAGTTATAAGTAATTTCTTCATTTATTCTCTTCTTCTATTTTATTCTAGAAAGTTCACAAAATACAAAAAGATTAGTTTAAATTAGATTAGATTGTTTATATTGATTCATTTCTTCTAAGTTTGGAAAAGACAAAAACATAGTTTAGTTTTATTTATTTATATTAGCTTGTTTTCTTTCATAATTAATTTGCACAAATGCACACAAGACCATTCAAGGACCACAACAGCCAAGAACATATGGTTGTGATCCGAGGGTACCCCAACCGAACGGGCCCAAATTACTCACAAACATTGACACAGGCTTAAGAATTTTAGTTTTTAGAACATTGCTAGCACTGCCTAATATGATTGGATAGCTGAACGTCTTGAACGATGAAGCCAACAAAGCTTACAAGTGCTGGACCGCTCTAGCTAACTGACTATAGATCTTGTGGATTCACAGCCTCACTCACTTAGTTCGATGACCTTGTCTTGAAACTCTTACGAGGTGTATGCAGGTTACTTTCCACAGATACCACAAACTAGTCAAGAGGATTCCGCAGAGTTCGACATTGATTGGATTCTTTGTGTGGCTATTCTTTCTGACCAATCCATTAGACCCATTCAAATTAGAGAGGCCTTTATTGTCCTTGACGAGCATATTCCATTAGTTCTCATAAAGGATATTAGACTGCACTGATAGCTTGTTTGATCATCTTCATCTCATTTTGCTACCATATTTCCATTATCCATTCCACAATAGTTGTCTCAGCACGACCTTGAGAGGTCGCATGCACCTAAAGGACACGTGTTGATTTTTAGAGGGTGTTTTGGTCGGAATATGTTTAGTTAACTTGTGAACATTTTTTACAATCCACATCATACTAAGAATTTAAGGGGGAAATGACCAGGGGCATTATCGAGTTAGGAAGTATGATTAGAATGAGGGAAGGAATTAAGAGCAATAACCATAATTCCTTAGGATAGTCTATTATCTCTCTCAACCGGGTATAAAGTATCAAAAATGTTTGTGATGTTCATCTTAATGATATTAGTGTAACTCTCATCATATGCATGGCCAAAATCAATAGAAGTAATCTTACGAGAGGGCTCACGGGAAGAACTTTTAATAGTTATGGAAAGCGGTGTACGGAAATCTAGATAACCACGTGATCTATGAGAGGTGGGGGAGCAGTCAAAATAACTAACAAAGTATTTTGTAATCTCTGGATGCAAGTCTACAAAGGGGGGTTCAACTTCAAGAGCCATAACATACTTAGAGTATGATGGAGGAACGTAACTAGAAACAATGAACAAATTTTGTATAAGAGGTCTTCTTGTTAGAGATATCCATAAAAATCTTGTGAATTTGTTAGATCCTTCAAATTGGATAAAGTATTGAAGATAATATCTATAAATGCAAGGTATTCCACTATGGCCTTTTGTTCCATGTTGATGTTTTCAGTCTGTGGACAACAACTATGACCATAATGTATATGAGGGGGCTGGTTTCTCCATTGTCTCACGTGTTTCCATGAGAAAAATGGTATATGATTTAAGAATCACCTCTGTAGAAGGCCCTGGGAAAAAAGAGAGATCGACCACAATTCCAAATGAAATTGTATTTGACATTATAGACTGAGGTTATGAGCTCTGGCATCATATAGAAAATGGCCAAATGTTTAGTCCACCAATCAAGAGGGAATCCTAAATCCAAGCTCTTTGGTTTTGACTCTGATATCCAATTGGGTTTCGATTTGGACCTTGTGTCTAGATTTTTCGTTGTTGTTATTGTTGTTGTCGCGATGGAAAATTAAAATCCACCGTGTTGATCATTGGAGTAAAGTTGTTATTTCATTGATTGTTAATGGGCGGTGAAATGTTTACAATGTTTTCCCTTTTAACCTGGTCTGTTACTCCATTTGTTGTAACCCCGTGGTTTTTGTTAAGGATCTTGGGTCCTTGATTGGTATTTGCGGCATTAGGATAGGTCGTAGTGTTTTGATTGGGAATGATTAATTTCCTTTGTTCCATATGTTTACGACCACTATCTATATGCTTGATCTATTCAGAAAGCACTCTCGAGTACTTCATCATAAGTTCTTAGTGGGAACTTTGGACTTCTTCCTTCATCTCTCTATTGAGGGAATGAAGGAATAAATCACATAGTTCCTTTTGATCCATGTTTGGAGCACTTGCTGATGAGTAGAGGACCGTACACCATCTTTGAATAAAATGGGCAGCGGATTCATTGTGTTCTTCTTTAATGTGTAAGAATTCACTGATTCCTGTTCTTAACAATTTGTTCATATCAAAAGCTTTGATAAACTCTGACACAAGTTGTTTGAATGAGTGTATCAAGGCTTCAGGTATTCTGTAATACCAATCAAGGGCAATACCTTCTAAGGTTTTAGGGAATATCTTAGCAACAACCGCATCCCAAGGGAGCAATTCTCAAATGGTTGTGGCATAGGCCTTGATATGTGCATTCGGATCTCCCTCCCCTTTGTATTTGGGAAAATTGGGAAGAGGTCTTGGTAGCATGACACTTCGTATGGTGAAATCTAGAGGCTCTTTTAAATATTCTGAGTAAGTCCCTACCGTATAAGTTTTGACCATCAATGGTGCTTGCTGAGGGGGTGGAGGTGGAATGGGTTTTTGATATGGCATAGCATATGTATTTGCAGGGACATAAGGAAATCCCTATTGGTTGAGCGAACATCCCAAGAGACGAGAACATAAGTCTCCCTATGGTGATTTTGAATAAATATTCAAGTAGGGAGGAGCATTGCTCTGGTATCGGGTTGTTTGGTGCTAAGTCGGGAGGTATCATACTTTCAAATGGAGTGGCATTTGAGAACGCGGTTATAGTTGGTGTTTACTGTGGATAGTTATACGAATGTTGAGGAGCCATGCCTAACATTCCTGTTCCTCTAAGGAGGTTAACTTGGCTGGGATGATGCGGAGGGTTGGGGATTCCTACTTTCCCAAAATATGAATTTTGATTTGCTTAAGCAAGTTCTAATCCTCTAACCTTCTCAACTAAGGCCGAGATGACCTCGATTGGTGAAGATGTAGTGTTTTTCCTTAATGGTGGTTATTGTAGACCTTGAGGTTATAAAAGGGTATGGTACCCTACTATGAATTGATCATTACCCTGCCAAGCTTCACCAAGAGTATTTCCCATAGGTGGGGGAATGGGGGTGTTTTCTTGGAGTAGGGTATCATGGTTGTGTTTGTAAGACTTCCTATAGGTGGGTACATGTTTTGGAAGCATTGTTCACTTCTAGCATAGTGCACTAAATACTCCTCATCCAAAAATGGGAGTGGATCTGACTATCTACTAATTTGTGGTCTAAACAAAATATGAGGAGATGAACTGGATTCTCTAGTAAACGTCATATTGTTAGAGCCTAAGGGCTCTCGTTGTTACGTTTGTGTGAGTTGATCCAACTCCTCAATTCAGAACGAAGAACTATAGCTAGTTTTTTTGAGGAGGAGTTTGTGATGATAAGTAATTACTTGAATAGGTGTTAGCCCATGCAGAAAGCGAGGGTGATGGTTGTCTATTTCTTTGACCTTAATGTGCTTCGAGACCTGAGAAAGGTCTTCCATATGCATCGTATCCCGACATATTTGGTAGGTATATAAATACAACCAGAATAATGGGAAAGAGCGAAGATGGATGAAAGAAATGAAAATAAAAGGGGAACAATTGTTTGTTTCACATTGGGTTCACCAATTTTGTATGCTAGAAAAGTGACATGCGAGCATGAGAATCTACAAGTAGCTCTTCTTCGTACCCGACCTCCCGAGGTCGTGCCGAGACAGCCGGTGGGAATGGAATATATGTGGATACAAACAAGCTAGTTGGTCAATCTTATATCCTCAACACGCAATAATGGGATCTGCGAATCTAAGGCAAAGAAAGCTCTCCTAACCTGAATTGGTGTAATGGATTGTTCAGATATAATGGCTGCTTGGAGGCTCCAATCAATGTCGAGCTCTACCGAGATCCTATCTATTGGCTATTGGATACGTGGAAAATGACCTATAGGTGCTTCGTGTATATTTCCAGACAAGGTCATGGAAAATGGTAATGAGAGGTGTAGTGGATTTATACTAAACTATGGGTGGTTTTCTGGTCTAGCCCAGAAAATGTTGGATTGATTGGCTTCTATGTTTGATACGGAAAATTGAATTATGATATCTGGCAGGAGTGGTGAGGATCTAAATACCAACGTTCGTAAACCGGTGTCAATACTTAACTGATTTGCAGGCCCGTTGGGTTGTGGGACCTGGGGATCACAACCATGATTTCGTGGTTGTTGTGGACCTATTATGGTCATGTGAAGAATCAATCTCTTCTTCCGACTATCCAATGGTCATAAGCCTTTTCAACTTCTACGTTTAGTACCAGGAGTTATGTGATTTCATCATAATACCTTACAGGTGTTCTTGAAACTTGTATACACAACCCTAGTATCTATGTCGATGAGAAGGTCTCCTGCATCTGGTTGTGGAACCAAACGAATCACAGCCAAATATTTGTTCTCTTTTGGGTTCTTGTATGGTCATGTGGATATCCTATTAGGGCAGTCTATAGTTGGGTTGACTTGACTAGAATGTGTATGCTTTTTCGTCTACAGTATTTAGTTGTCTCAATTATTCACTAATTTCTTGTTGGTTTGTTGTCGTTTAAAAACCTGAATCCTAAGCCCTTGATGTATATCCATTAATATTGTGAAGAGATTCAGTAGAGGTACTACATGTTCAAATACATAATCCCTAGGCTCTCTAGGTCTCGTAATTTTCATGCAAAAGGTAATCAAACTTTAACTAAAACAAGTAAATTAACTATGAAAGATATATCTACACCATGCTTATATTCCTTTTATTTTTGTATTTTCAATGAAGCATATTTGAATGAAATTAAAAGAGAAGCTTTTCTAATATATTCATAGTAATGGACAATTAGTCTAATGATGGAATTTAAAACAAGACAAGTTAGCCTGGTATAACTATTTGCTTGTGCAATTGTGAATTTATCCTAAATACTTAAATAACTTAGCTAGTTCAATTGAAAGACTTTCAATCCTACCTCAGAAGTGAGGAATGAATCATAGCTTCTCAGAAACTATCATTCCCTGCAGCTTCCCCAACAATATTGAAAGCAAATTTTCACTGAAATAAAATGATTTGTTACTCTATTTGATATATTGTAAGTATAAACTTTGATAGCTCAAACCTAGAGTTTAAGAACAGTGGTAAATCCAATCATATCATGACTCGTCCCCTTAGTGTGATCTCCTCGTTCCTTCATGTTCTCATGAATCCAGAAAAGTGTGAGTATGATAGTGTCAGCAAAAAAAGTATGCTCAAACAATGGTGGTTTTGGTTATAAACTGAATGCAATGCAAGTAAGAGAGGGATAGTGCAAGTGAACAGATCTTGACTGTGTAATTCGTAGCAGGATTTATCGCGAGAATACAACGCAAAATACCGAGAATTCTGGGATCTATTTCTTGTGACAAAATAAAACCTGCAACTCTAAGATTATCAAATGGATTCTAATATGAAAGTGAAACTACCTTACGTTAAGCTTGTTGTATGGGATAACAATGGAATAAATTGAAAGTATGAGGATCAAATGATCTCTAAAGCAAAAGAGAGGTTGATAATTCATGAAAAATATAAAACTATTGAAACTCATGCAAGAACTTCAAAAAAAACTGAATAATCAAACATAGAAGGAGAGGCAGTCCATTTTCTTGTGGACAAGATGGGTATTTATAGACATTTGGATTTACCAGAGGGTAAGTATAAATTGATCTCTTCTAATATAAACAAAGGGAAAACACTATTTACTAGGCGGCCAAAACATAAATGCAAGCTTTAGTGGTTGAGAAATGCAGCTGAAATTTGAATTTTTTATGTTTGATGAAGTCGTCGGAACGTTCTGGAAAATCGTGCACAGGACTGTCGCCCTGCCCAAGGGGGCAGTTACAGGACCGTCGCCTAGGCAAGGAGCCTAGGCAGTTCTGTAACTTAAAGACAAAATGCAAGGAAAAAGGGGGCAAAGGTTAGAACAAAACATGCAGAAGCTAGACAAGGCTTTCTAGGATGCAAATTTATACTGGGTGAGCTTTTCTGGATTCTGAACACCTTGCGAAGACATCTGAATCATCATTGGGGTTTTCGTAACCTCTTTCCGATAGTACAATACCTACATTTTTGGGTACGTACAAAGACCTATCCCAATGATTTGCAATGAGTGTATCCCAAGCATGTGGGTATTATTTCACAAATGAGTCTAGAATAATATGATTTGTTTGATGCTTGGTTATGGAATGAGTATATTTGTTTGTTGGGCCTTCACCTCACTTCTTATGATTATCTTTTAATACATCTTATCCAATTATTTTGACAATTTTAATGTCCTAATGAAATAAAACTTCTCCTTGCAAGTGGATTATTTTTACAATTCTAATGTCCTAATGAAATACAACTTCTCCTTGCAAGTGCGTTTCACCCCATGTTGAAGTGGTATTTATACATTTTGTTTACAATATTTGTAAAAGTACAAACATATAGTACACTCAATATATTTTTATACAAGATATCCCGATCTTACCTACAAATTACCATGGCATACCACATAATCAAATAGCATTAACAAAGTACCAAGAAAGTGTTTACAACTATCAACCCAACCTTACAAAGAAAATATTTCCATATCACACAAAACAAATTAGTATAATACACCTTTAACCTATAAAAACATTTACATATTAATAATATTTTAGAATATCACAACAATTTTGAAAATCTACATGTAGACACCTATAATTATGCCCAAGCAATTTAAATACTTAAATTGCACTAATTATCTCCTTTTCCGCAAATAGACGACATATTGTCAAAAACACTCATATTTCCTCTCATATCATCATTAATTAATTACACTAAGCTAATTAATTAAGTTGTCTATCCAACAAATACCCTAATTAACGACCTTCCGTAAATAAATCACCTCTTCTATCTAGATTAATTAATTATTATTAATTAATTAGTCTTCCCCTTCATTTAACTAGTAAATCAATATTTAATTAATTTAATCCCTTTTTAATAGCCTAAATCGCACTAATATTCTTGTAATTGGCTTCTATAATCTTACACCTACTTATTAATTAATCACCTTTGATTAATTAAAGCATACCACCCAACTCCCATGACTTGCTAAACATGTATTAAACCCTTCTAAAGTAAGGTTACCTTTAATAAAACAACCTTATCCATTCCTAATCATGTTTTACCTTTATCCCAAATTCATGAGAATGTGTTGAATCCTTTATCCTTTGGGCTGTATAAAGAGCCCTCCACCTACCTTTTTACTTACACCTAAACTCCTTAAGAGAGCAAATGCAAAGCATATAGCAAAGAGACTAAGAGCTTGCACCTTGCCCTTTTGAGAGTTTATCATCTTGAAGAGTTAAGTCTTTTCTTAAGTGCTTAGGTCATATGGGAGGTGTCAAAGGGGTCTTGTAGCCCAGCTTCTGATAGGCCCTCATTTCTAGGTTACTTGGCATACTAAGGACAAGCTATTGGTGATAGCCATTAGAGCTTACTTAGGTCTATTAATTTATTTGTTAATATAGAAAAGTAGAGGATGTTTAGATAGCATAGCATTGTTTTGTTCTCAAAGTTTGTCAAAGTTGATAATGCTAGCATCTAGACCCTTGTTTAATTCTCTATCTTGATGGTGTTTATGCTTTATTGTTAGCTAATTCTTGCTAAGTTAAGGCTATTTTAGGTGTTAGTTCTTTACTTCATTTGATTTAGCATTATTTTGAAAAAAATACATATGCACACATTTGGCACGCCCGGTGGGACTTACTCCAATGTCTTTTACACGTAATTTCAAGTTTTTGTAGTTAAGTTTCATTTTTAGTTACTAACCCTCTTTTACACATGTTGATCTAACTTGTATTTCTTAACTTGTTTTGTTGAGTTTTCTTGTGTTGACTCTTCCTTATAGGTATAAAGGAGGTGAAGTGCTATCAAAATTAGAATAGATGGAAAAATTTCAAGATTTCTCCATGTTTTCATTTTTAGAGCTTACTTTTTCGTAACATTCTACATGCTAGTTTTGTCAATTTCTTGAAAATTTTAAATTCTTGAGCATGTAGGTTAGTGTTTGATAATGCTGAGTCTTCTGTTTACATATCAATGTGGTAGGTTGTTGTAAAAATTTAATCTTGGTGAGAAAATTTCAAGATTTCATCATGTTTTTATTTTTAGAGCTTACTTTTTCATCATTCTACATGTTAGTTTTGTCAATTTCTTGAAAATTTTAAATTCTTGAGCATGTATGTTAATGTTTGATAGCATTGAGTCTTCTATTCATATATTGATGTGATGGGTTGTTGTCAAAATTGAATCTTGGTTGGAAAAATTTGCCCATTTTACAGATTAAGAGACATTCTTTTGACGTTTTTTGAGTGCATGTTAAGTGCATACCCGTGAGCATAAGAGCATATGCGTAACCCATCTTCCGAAGGCCATAACGTTTTACTCCCAAACTCGAAATGACTCCATTTTTTTTGTGTTGGAAAGGTATTGAAGTTAACTATGCAATGAAAACATAAATTTGGGATTTATACTTATAGAAATTATAGGTTTTTCTGTTAGTTTAAAACTGGTCATTTTCTAACATGTCTAATGTTTTGATGAATGTTGTATTTCCATGCTTACTCGATTTAGACCACAAGCATGTGTATGCTCTTCTCTTGCACCTTTTGGTGATCTTGAGAATCAAAAAACAACTTTGATCTCTATCTTTTTAACATTGGGATTAAACTTGGAAATTTGATTATTCATTTTGCTTAAGGGAATGAACCTTTTACAAAGCATTTTTCAATGGTCCTTTGATTTGAAGTTTTCCATTTCTATATAGTTGGGATAAAGTTTTTGTATGCTCTTCTCTTGCACCTTAGGATGATTTTGAGAATCACCTTAGTCTTCATTTGGTGATCTTGAGAATCAAAAGCATTTTTCAACTTTAGTCTTTCTATTTTATAACATTTGGTAAATTGGAAACTTCATCTTTCACTTTTGGTTTAGGGGAATGAACATTTATCAAGAATTTTGTATGGTTCATTGATCGAAAAGATTTTCTTTACTTTTTAGTTGGATTATTTGTTGTGTATGCTCTTCTCTTGCATCCTTGGATGATCTTGAGAATCAAAAGAAACTCTTAATCCTCTTTTAAATAATGTGATTTTCTTGGAGAACTACTAATGCTTGAGTGCAGGACCTAAAAAACGCTTGTCAAACAAAGGAGGAATCAAAATGAAATCAAAAACTACTAATACAGTTGTTATACAGGTTGCCAAAAGGTGTTCAAGCAAACCACACCTAATTAAACAAGATAAAAAGAACAACATATTCAAAAACATTGTATTGTAGGTTTTAGAAAAGGGTACGTCCCTCTCCGCTCAACTAGAACATAACCCCTTTGGCATAACGACTTAAGCTAACAACAATTGGGGGTGGTTCCAGGAACCCCAAATTATTCCATGCAAGAGGGAACCTTGTGGACAAAACGGGAAGTGCTCTGCACTACCTACTTGACTAGTGATTCCTTTGTAAGATAGTGTTACAGGTTGTCCATTGTGGCGACCCCAGTGATAGTACACGTAGATTCACTAGTTGCCTACTTTTTATTGAAGGGGGTAAAGTAAAGTGGAGATACTCCCAAAACTAGTCAGTGTGTCCTTTTGGGTATTTCACGCTCACTCGTGGAAACTTTGTAACACCTAAGGTGAGAGAAGCACCTAGGAGAATATACTTTGGCCAACAGCCCACTTTGACCGTTTTAAAAATAGTGTTGTGTTGTGAACCTTCTTTTTGAGAAACATGTGATGTATTACTTTGGCCTAGTTTTTACTTGCCTTAGCGGTGAGGAAAAACTCTGCCAAAGTGAGGCTAGCATTTTTTTGTCATTTTTCTTGATTTGTTTCCTTCATATTCTTTTGACACTTTGTTGATCAAAAGAGGTGTGATTACCTTTGTGTTGTCATTCAACTGTTTCTCTCACTTTTATGTCTGTTTACACCCATCCATGTTTGCGGCTGGGTTAGTTAAACATCTAAAGTGAGCTGGAGAAATTTTCACGTCATTTCTTATCCATTGTGATCTTGATACCCACGTTAAGATCATCATTGTAGTTAGGCGTGGTTCATCACCGCGGACTTCCATAGAGGAGTTAGCTTGTTTGTCTCGTATCATTACAATTTTGATATTTTACATCTTGTTTCTTGTAAAATCGACATAAATACCTATATTGTATGGTTACGCTGCACACATTCTTAACTATTCCTAGCTATACTTTGAGCTTTTTTTGGTTATGGTTTTATTATTACCTCGATTTCAAAAGGTGTCTAGGCACTACCATTTGTGCGTGTTATAATCAATAACACCTCGATATCAATACTTCACTTTCTTGCAAAGTGGGTTAACATATCTTAGTGATATTGTTGTGTCATTCACAAATCTTAATTGGCACTTTTTTAGATATAGGTCTTAATCAGACTTGAGCTTGCTCATCTTTATATCTTGATTGGGAGATCAAATTTAACTTCATGTCTATTTACTTACGTCTTGTTCATTCCTTTGAACTTGGCATAAGTGGAGACATCTTGTTAATCATCTGGCGTCGTAAACTACTTTGAAGCGTAGTTTAGGAACTACTTCATTTGATTAAGTTTTTGCTACCAAACGATTGTTTCATTGGTGACTTTATCACTTTATCACAATTGGTATTCTCACACTGTTAATTTACTCTTAACACGTACATCTTATGTTTCACTTAGGGGTAGTCATTGAATTTTTGAACAAATCTACAACTTACCTTAGCAAAACTTATCACGAAAACATGGCTCCCAAGATGCTGTCTAGGGTTAAAGAAACAAACATATGAGGAACAACCATGCTCAAGCTTGGGAAACCTCTAAACAGAAAAGGGTCAAACCCATTTATCAGACATGATCTAGGACCACTATTTTCTGTAGAAAAGGAAATAGAATAAATAGTCGACCATAGTGGAAATGAATTAGAGTCACCACGTGCATAGACTTTGATTTTGACCCTACTCTACTAGACAAATTTATTCTTAGAAACAAAGATAAAGTGTTGGCTTGGGTCATCGAATTAGGGGCCAAATTGTCCCATCGAGAAGGAACCAACTAAACTACAAACAAATGACACTACTGAGGAGGAATGCCCCCTTATCAATATGGAAGATATTTTAATAGGCGGGCATGCTTCCACTTCTTACGTAGAAAATCATAAAGTGGTAGGGCATAGAATAGCCCTCCTCAAAGTGTCACGAAGAAATAAAATAGAACTTGAGATAGAAGAAGAACCTCCACAGTATGAAGTGGAGGAACCTTTAGAAGAAGAGTCTATAAACCAGGACACAATCCAACAACAAATCAGCAACCTAAGCTGATAACTTGCTTTGCTTACTTTCCATGTACAGAAAGATGCAAACAAGAACATTCAAAAGGTAAGGCCTAAGGTTAAGATCAACGAAATCCATCAGGAAAAAAAAGGAGAAGAAGACATAGGGTACCATCGTGTTTACATCCCTACTTCTCCCACTAAAGAAAAATTGCTCGCATAGGAAGTGCAGTCTATGAAAGCGACGCTTGTGAACTTACAAGAGAGAAATATAGGGAGCATCAGGAAATATCAATATTAAGAGTTTTGCCCCTATCCTTTTGACAAGAAAATGACCCTTCAACCCTTTCCAAAGAAATTTGATATGCCAAAGTTTGACAAATACAAAGGAAAGGGAGACCCAAGAGATCATGTTAAATATTTTTACATGGCATGTCAAGAGGTGTCTTATAGTGATAATTACCTTATCAGACTTTTTCCCAAGAGTCTTGAAGGTCAAGCATTGGAATGGTTTACACACTTACCACGGGGATCAATTTCCACCTGACTAGAATTAGCAGAAAGATTCATGCGTCACTTCTCGTATAACATAGAGAGTGATGTCACCATGGCAGACTTGTGCGGTGCCAAACAACGCCCAAATAAGACCTTCACTAGCTTCCTCCAATGATGGAGAGGGATAGCCAGCCACTTCCCTTGTGCTTTCCCTGAAAATTAGCTGGTCAGTATCTTCGTTCCCAATCTCAACCTAGATATCACCTTCCACCTCCAAATGCATTATGTCCGTACTTTTGAGGAGGTTATTGAGAAAGGGATTTAGATAGAAAAGGCTCTCATTGCTAAAGGCACCCTTAAAAACCAATCTAAAAAAAAAACAAAGTATCAAACCCATAGAAAATCCCAAGATCTTCAACAAAAACAAAAACATGGTGGGAGACAGAATCATTGATTCCAAATGCGTTCAAATGGTCCAAACTGGTCAACCTTTTAAACTGACCAAGGGCCCAATTCAACCACCACCAAAATGACAAACATTCACCTCTCTCAATGAACCATTGTTAGTCATACTAAAACAGTTGGATGTGGCCCACATGATGACCTATCCTACAACACAATTATTTGACAACAATGCTCCCAAACATTCATGGTATAAGGAGCATGAATATTGTGAAATGCATTGCGTTAAAGGTCATAAAACAAACAAATGTTTACGACTTCGCCACTATATTCAAGACCTCATTGACAATGGGGAGATAGAGGTGGATAACCCTGGCCACATCCAAACACCTAATGAGAAAATGTGGATTTATAAGGAACCATTCCCCAAGCATGATAAGTCGGAAAAACCGGATCGGGGAGAGTCATCCCAAACCTATAAAGCTGCGAATTACTTGTATACCAAGAGAGATAACAATCATTACGATTCACTTATCGGATGTATTCGCTCCCCTACTAATCGTGTCAACACTATCCGGATTAAGGGAAAGGACTGTGCTGCAGTAACAAGGCGTTCCCACCTCGTAATTCTAGACTCCTCTCCATCGACCCCGCATATTGGTAAGTATAACCTTTTAGAACAACTTGAGAAGACATCCACTAAGATTTCGATCTTAGACCTTCTCAAGATTTCCAACGTGCATAAGGAAATCCTGTATCAAACTCTTTAGGGCTCGGAAGTGCCTTTAGAAATCGATCCGACACACCTTCAACCTGCAGTGGAAAACCATTGCCCCAAGTGAGAATCTTAATTTCAACCGTAGGGAGATCCCTGCTAAGAATCCTACACATAATCTTCCCTTGTACATCAAGGTAGTTATCACCCGCAGGAAAATCAAATGGGTGCTTGTGGACAACAGATCGGGATTGAACATCTACACGTTTAAGATGGTCAAATAATTGGGACATACGGAGGAAGATCTTGAGTCCCATATTATCACTATCACCACATATGACAACATGGAAAGAGAGTTAGTAGGCACCATTACACTTCCATGGAGGTGGGCCCCACTTGTCATCAGACAAAGTTTCACGTCCTAGACTTGGAACTTCCATATAATATGCTTCTAGGCTGACCATGGATTCATGCCATGCAGGTCGTGCCATCAATGTTTCATCAATGCATCAAGTTGAAGCATGAGGGACATACGATAACAATACCAGGAGATTCAGAGCCCTTTGCTCATTGTAGAGATCTCAATAACTTTACACAAAAGGGTACATATGCATGTCCCTCTGTAGATATAGTTGTTCCTCTTCAGTCTGAGGCTATGGAATCCCGCGTGGATTCGGATTCACTTAGTTCTTGTGCTCATGGGGCATCTACTTCAACCTCTCCATTTGATTCATGGGAGATGAAAATCCTGGAATATGGCTACGAGGAGTATAATGTACAACAAGCGCTCCTGGTGTCATATCTCTCTTTGTCACCCAAGACTAGAGGTCGACCCAACTACCACTTTAAGAGACCTAGAGAAGAACACACTATTGGGTCATTCCTGCCTGGAGGCTTATTAGCTGAGGAGAAGTTGCTTGATCCACCTACTACTTGGGTCCCTGAGGACACTCAGCCATCCTGTTACCGAAACCCATAATATGAATAATCTAGTAGAATGATGTACTCCATGGGCTACAAAGGCCTAGGATGTGGGAGGAATGAACAAGAACAAAGAGAACCAATCCCTCTTCCACATTTAAAAATAGAAAGATATGACATTGGGATTCATCCTTACAGAGTGCACCCCAACGATCAAGATGCAACTTGTTCTCAACATGAGGATAGTTCCGATTACCTAGACAGTGATACAGATTCTTGTTGTAGCCAATATGAGGATTTGGCCTCCACAAACCTTTTTATGAATAATGATGTCCTAACCATCACCCCGACTGAACCAACCCTTGACATTGTATACCCTTACCTTGTTGAATGGGACCAACAACGTTACGTGCCACTGGATTTATTCGAGACCGATGAGGCTATTACAATGTTTATGGGCATAAGGGATACAATCCCCATTGGAGATCATAAGAAAGGTTTCTCTATCGACTTAGACACCTGCGCCTACTTCGGCGAGGAGGCTGAACTTCATGGTCAACAAAATTTAAAGAAAAGCGAGGGAAAAAGTTCTAAAAAGAAGCCTTGGAAAAATTAGAAGTCCAAGTCGCACAGTGAAAACCTCTTTGATGCACTGGCTGACAAAAAAATAAGAAAACCGAAGGACAAACAAAGTGACCATGCCAAGGATGAAAATCTCATGGAGACATCCTTGGATGAAGATTTCAACCTTCCTCTTGACCCTACGCGTGTGGAGGATTTATCAAAATTGTTAGTTGAAGAAACAATTGATGTCTACATTCGTACTAAAGAAGATCCCAAGATAGTAAAATTGGGGGCATCACTCTCAGCTAGAGAACAAAATACGTTCACTATGTTGTTGTGAGAGTTCATTGATGTGTTTACATTGTCTTACAAAGACATGCCCGGCCTAGATCCGACTTTTGTCATTCACAACCTGGTTGTGCATGCATACGCCAAGCCTATCAAACATAAAATTTGAAAGATGCATCCAATAGTGGCCTTGTTAGTCAAGGAAGAGTTGGAAAGGTTGATTACAGCAGGATTCATCCAACCAATTGACTATTCTGAATGGATATCAAAAATTGTTCCTGTCCAGAAGAAACCTATTAGTATTTGAATCTGTATGGATTTTAGAGACATCAATAAGGCTTGCCCTAAATATTACTTTCCATTACCCAACATTGATATGATTGTTGACTCAATGGCAGGATATGAAATGCTATCGCTCATGGATGGTTTTTTGGGTTATAATCAGATTAAAATAGTTGAGGAGTACCAACATAAAACAACTTTCACAACTCCTTGGGGCACCTTATGCTATCAGGTGATGCCATTTGGCCTTAAGAATGTGGGAGCAACTTATCAGTGGGCCATGACAGTAATCTTTCACGATATGATTCATGACATCATGGAAGACTACATGGACGACATCCTGGGAAAGTCCAAAACAAGAGAAGATCATCCTGTCATTTTGCAACGTATCTTTGAGCACCTACAGGAATACAAAGTTAGATTGAATCCCAAGAAGTGTGTCTTCAAGGTTCTATCAGGGAAATTATTGGGCTTCATTGTGTCAAGACGAGGTATTGAGGTAGACCCTTCTAAAGTGTCTACCATCACTGAAATGCCTCTACCTGAAAATATAAAGAAATTGCATAGCTTGCAAGGGAAAATTCAAGCCATTCGCCACTTTATCTCACAGCTTGCAAATAAATGTCACTCATTCACCCATTTGCTTAAAAAGGACGTCACTTTCATCTAGAGACCCGAGCAACATCAAGCCTTTTCTTTGCTTAAACAGTACCTGGACAATCCACCTGTTCTCATGCCTCCTACTCTGGGAAAACCACTTTTGCTCTATATTTCCACTACATAATATGTTATTGGGGCGCTGCTCACCCAATATGATATTAACCATAAGGAGAAAGTGGTGTACTATCTGAGTCGCACCCTCATTGCCTATGAACTTAATTATCCTTAGATTGAAAAGGCTTGCTTGGCCGTTGTTTTTACCTTTCAAAAACTTCGCTATTACTTGCTGAATACTAAGACCAAGCTCATATTGAAGGTCAACCCACTCAAGTATTTGTTGTCCAAACCCGCCCTTACAAGTAGAACGGCTAATTGTATCATTCTACTTAGTGAGTTTAATATAGAATTTTTCCATCAAAAATCAATTAAAGGACAAATACTCGCAGATCAGCTAGCGGAAGCACCTTTGCAAAGCATGGAGGCTTTTAGTCTGGAACTACCAGACGTCTCTTTGCTATACATTGAAGAATCTGTCATATTGTAGATACATTTTGATGGATCTTTTACATTTTATGGTTTAGATGCAGGAGTGGTCCTTATTACTCCTTTGGGTGA
This sequence comes from Taxus chinensis, assembly GCA_019776745.2. Taxonomy (NCBI): domain Eukaryota; kingdom Viridiplantae; phylum Streptophyta; class Pinopsida; order Cupressales; family Taxaceae; genus Taxus; species Taxus chinensis. Next base: position 200,295,242 of record CM034153.1, on the reverse strand, counting down.
TCCTATACCATAGGCTTTCCACTTGGCCTTCCCTTGCACGAACAATATTGCAGGGTATGAAGCAGTCATTCCAGGGATGAAGCTGTCCATCAACTGGAATATTCATCATGTTAAGGTTATAGGTGATTCATAGTTAATCATTAACCAAGTTAATGATGAGTATAAGGTTAAGGATGACAAACTCATACCTTACAAGAAGTTAGTGGAAACTCTAAAGGAGTAATTTTTTTGCATCACCTTTGAGAAGATCCCAAGAGCATAGAACAAATTAGTGGATGCTATGGCAACGATGGGATCTATGCTTCATATTCCACCAGGGAACATTGATATTCCATTCTTCATAGAAAATATACACCAACCCGCATATGACATGCTAGAATCTTGCCTGGCTTGTGAGGTTGTTGGTCCCCATTCACCATGGTATGAACCCATTTTCACCTATCTTAAGGATAGTACATTCCCTCCCGATATCTCCCGCTCTGAAAAGCAGAGCCTAATTCTCCAGATAGCCCATTACACCCTTTTAGGAGGTACACTTTATCATCGTGGCTATGATGGGAATATGTTACATTGTTTGGATGTGACAGATTCAATCCAGGCAATCAAGGAAGTACACGAAGGAGTATGCGGAGTGCATACAAATGGAATGGTCTTGGATAAGAAATTGTTGAGAGTAGGTTACTATTGGCCTACCATGGAAACTGATTGTTGCAATTACGTTAGAAAATGTGTGCTTTGCCAAAAGTATGGAAATTTTATCCATGCTCCGTCACAACCATTGCAACCAATCACTACCCCATGGCCATTCTCTAAATGGGGACTAGATTTGATAGGGAAGCTTACTCCTACCTCCTCTGATGGTCATACACATATCATCATAGCCACTTAATATTTTACAAAATGGGTGGATGCCATCCCTTTAACCTATGTCACAGGAGCACAAATTTCTAAATTCATCATGAATCACATTATTTGTCGGTATGACATTCCTATAGCCATTGTTACAGATAATGGGAACTCATTTAAGAACAAAATTGTGAAAGGTCTTTGTCAAAGGTTCTAAATCAAATTGAAATGGTCCACGCCATATTACCCTCAAGGTAATGGACAAGTTGAGGAAACAAACAAGACTTTAGTCAGGATAATGGAGAAGATGGTCAGCAAAATAGGTCACAATTGGCACCTACAAATTCATCCAGCCCTTTGGGCTTACCAAACATCCATTCACACCCCTACAGGTGCGACACCATATTCCCTAGTGTTCGAGACAGAATCTATCATCCCCTTAGAGACTGAACTTCCCTCCCTGAGGATCTCTCTTCGAGACTATCTAGATAAAGATGAATATTACCGAGTGGCAAGATTGGCTGAGTTGGAGATACTGGATGAGAAGCGCATTCGCGCTCTTAATCACCTGAAAGTATATCAACACAGAGTCTCTAGAAACTATAACAAGAGAATCATCCCTCGTCAGTTTGAGGTTGGTGATTTAGTCATGAAGGAGAACCAATTCAACACCAGAGTAGAGCGAGAAAAGAAAGGGAAGTCCGAACCCCATTGGTTAGGACCCTATGTCATAGTTGCCAAGTATGGCACAGGGGCATACAAGTTGGCTCACCCTAATGGTGATGAGCTCCGAGAGCCCATGAACGCCATGCATCTTAAGAGGTTTTATGCTTGAACATGGTGCAAGATAGTCATAAAAATAAAAAATACCAAAAAGAAATGAAACAAATTTAGAAAAATAAAAAGAGAAAACAGGTCATCCACTTGTGAAAACCACGCAATTGTGGCACTTTGGGCAAGTCCTTGGGTGAAAACCAGTTTTTGGCGCCTCAGGAAGATTCATTGTTCGCAAGCATTCTATATTCGAAGGGTAGTTGTCTTTGTCCTGGACCTGGTTCTGCCTCTGATTTTCCTTGTGCACACCATTATGTCCAGCCTTCATCCAGCTTTTCCTTATTCTATTCATCTGTGAGGGATGTGGTCCTTCATGATTTCCCATCTTACGCCGGGGGTAACTCAATGACTTCACCTTCTTGTTCATATGTGTGTGGCTTCTGCCCTTGTATATTTCCCACATAACATTGGGGGCATCCACGCTTTCTTGGTTACCTGCACATAGCTTTGGAAACTATCAGAAAACACAAAAACAATAGAAAATTGTTTCAAGAAAACACAAAAACAATAGAAAATTGTTTCGAGAAAACAAAAAAACAATAGAAAATTGATTCGAGAAAACACAAAAATAATAGAAAATTGTTTCGATAAAACACAAAAACAATAGTCAATTGTTTCACAAAAACCTAAACAATAGAAAATCAGTGCATGAAAACATATCTTACAAAAACATTTACTTGCATTGTCTTGTTTCCTTGCTTTGCTTATTGCTTGTATAGCGTTTTGCGGGCTTACTTTTGAGTTGTTTGTTGCTTGGGTGTACTTTTTCATAGTTTATCTTTTCTTGCTTAGAATAGATTCATTTTTTCTTGTGCATGTTGTAGTGGGTTTCAACATGCTAGTGTGTTAATTCATTATTTCTTTCTTAAAGAATTTGGTTGTGTTTTGTTACTTGTTAATAAGGCATGGTCATTCATGGTGTATTGCATTAATTCCTGGTGTTCTTTGTAGCATTTGGCTATGTTTTTTACATGTTCTCTATTCTTTTATCATTCACATCACATTACCATCACTATCATCACATCTAGCATCATCTATACATCATATATAAACAAAAATGCTAAGTTTTACATCATACATGTATGCTAAGATAGTCATCACATATCATATCATCAATGAGGGCAAGAGGGGTTACGCATAATCAAAACTATATCCCCCCCGCACCAATATCATCATATCATCCCGTCCATATACATCAAAATATGGATGGGATACTCACAAATGGCCCCTTGTCTGTGTGCCTCTGGTACCCCTGGACTGCATTAGCATGCCTCAAACGATCACATGCAATCACCATCTCTCCTGAGTATTAGAGCCTAACAGTAAGTTTTCTAAACTGAGCGGTTATAATGAACTGATTGCGATTTTTTTACCCCCCTTGGGGTGGGTATATTAGCTTGTTTTTCACCGATCGGACGGCCGGGACACTCGTTTAGCTCACTATTTTCTCCTCTGTTCGCTGTGGAATAATTATTTTTCTCTTATTTTTCACCGTATTGGGGCATTTTTTGTCCAATACCCCTTTCTTCTCCCCCGGACAATTTTATTTCTCCCTGGCTATTTTTATTCTTCTTCACACTCTCGTAAATAATTATTTTTCAAATAATTATTTTTTCTTACCTTACCACTAAAAAAGGACATTATTTATCTTTTGTTTCTCCTTTCTTCCACCTAGGGCACTTTTTATTGCCCCTAGGCCCTTCTTTTTCTTCTTCTCCTTTCTTCTATTGTTTATCATGGTTTAGAAAGCCAAAACAATACAAACATTTACTATATCATAAAAATCTAAAAATAGGGCAAAATTTTTCAAAAAATTCCTAAAAAGTAAAACACCCTAGAAAATGGTAACTTGCTTCTTACGGCTGAAACTTGTGTCTTGCGCATGGTATTTTCTCCGTATCTTGTTGGTTTGTCTCACATATTCCACGATTAATATGACTCACGGATCACCGGATTCACAACCGTTCACAAAAGCTAGTTGTTTGCTTCGTCTGTACTCTGGGGCACTTTTGGTTGCCTGGTGTTGTTTCGTTGCGCACAAACACTTTTCATGGACCCCATGTCCATTTTCATTTCCCCTTGCATGTATCCTTACTTGGGGCATCAGTTTTTAACCCTTGTCGTCAATCATGAACTTGTGCATCTCTCCAGCACTGATAACAAAACATTAGTACAACTGTCTTGACCGTTGTTGGGTTGGATATGTGCGTTCGTATATGTTTTCCCTATTAGATGAGCTTGTTTCCTTCTCGTATTATATTGCATTTTTTTATGTTACGTGGAGTTGGTACTTTCAGCAATGGACAATTTTTCAGAGTATGGCTTTTCATGTCATTCTACCTTTGTCGTATGCTTATTTTTTTTAATAAGGGCCAATGATGTAATTCCTATGGCAATATGATGACATCAAATTTGTTCCACATAAACAACGGCTACAGGCTAAGCTCTTCTCTCCCCTCTTCCTTATTTCTTCTACACCACTTCCCTTTTCACCATTCTTTTCTCTCTCACCGGGGCATCTTGCCTCCTCCCATCCTTCAACTTATATCTCACCTTTTTCGATCGTCGATTGACTTCTTTCATCACCCCATTGACACTCGAGGGGGCATTTCTCCCTCCTAATTTTTCTCCTATCCCTTCAAAAAATTTCTTCCATTTACTATCTTTGAAGTGACGTCACTTACGCCACCCCAAAGAGGGGAAAATGTAGACACCTATAATTATGCCCAAGCAATTTAAATACTTAAATTACGCTAATTATCTCCTTTTCCGCAAATAGACAACATATCGTCAAAAGCAATCATATTCCCTCTAATTGTTGTCAATTAATTACAATACGCTAATTGATTAAGTCGCCTACCCAGCTAACAGCCTAATTAACCACCTTCCGTTAATTATCGCTTCCTCTATCTTGATTATTAATTATTATTAATTAATTAGTCTTCCCCTTCATTTAAACGAGTAAATTGATATTAAATTGATTTAATCCCTTTCTAATAGCCTGAATCGCACTAATATTCTTCTAAATGGCTTCTATAAGCTTACACCTACCTATTAATTAATCACCTTTGATTAATTAAAATAACCCCCAACTCCCATGACTTGTTAAACATGTATTAAACCGTTCTAAAGTAAGGTTACCTTTAATAAAGCAACCTTATCCATTCCTAATCATGTTTTACCTTTATCCCACATTCATGAGAATGTGTTGAATCCTTTATCCTTTGGGCTATATAAAGAGCCCTCCACCTACCTTTTTACTTACACCTAAACTTCTTAAGAGAGAAAATGCAAAGCATATAGCAAAGAGACTAAGAGCTTGCCTTTTGTTTTCTTGAGAGGTCACCATTGTTAAGAGGTAAGCTTCCTATTCTTGCTTTCTTTAAGGATCAAACAAGCAATTGTTGATTGCCATTGGAGCTAAATAGGTCCATGCATTTTGTTGCTAATCTAGGAGAGTAGAGATGTTAAAATAGCATGCATAGTTTTGATCTCATGTTTTCAATGTTATAATGTTAGTTTAGATCTTGCTTAGTTGTCTATCTTGATGGTGTTTATAATGTTGTTTAATTATTGTTAATTAAGACTATTTAGGTGTTAATATTTGTTTACATTAGCATTAGTTTAAAAACAACACTTGCACACACTACAGTATAAAGCAATTAAGATATAAGACCCATAATTAATATTTTATAGTTAAAATCATTACTTATATTGTTATCCTCTCTAGCGTTGTTTGTAACTCATGTGCAATTGCTAGTATTATGTTATTATACACGCTCACTACTCGACAATAACATTTTGTCGTTTCCTTATTAGATTGTTGTACTTGGGAAGGGCATTCCTATGTATCATTATAATACTAGCAGTTACACTTGAGTTGCAAATTAGGCCCGAAGAAATGAAGTTGAAGTTAGTTTGTGATTTTATTTTGAAGTCATTAAAATAAATGAAAAAACATATTCTATGAGACCACATTTTCATCAATTATTTTGTGAAACTATTCACATCCTTTCTGTATGCCTCAACATCAAGGCATTTTTATTAAATAGTGCATGTGCTTTGTGCATAGTTTCCCATTTTGTGTACATGTCATTTACATAAGTGTACTTCACTTATTCCAACATGTTGGACATGGAACCGTTAGGTAGACATGTTATGTGTTTAATGACAAAAAACTACATTAAAATTGGTAACATTCGAATAGAAAAATAATAAACAATGACATGCCATTCTTTGTTGTATGCAATTGGTGTTTATAAAGGTCTACAAGGCCCCTTGCAGCAACATCTAACAAAAATCAACTTTCCAATATACCATGGTGGATGTCTATTCCCTATTTTAAATCTCTCATTTTGGCAGGGCTGGAAGGATGTTGATAAAGGTTGTGGAGTTTGGTTTTACATCTGTCATTTACATTTGCTTGAGAGGTTCCAATGCCTTATCAAAAAACCTATTTTTTACATATCCTATAATCATTACATATACCATGTGCATCCCTGAGCACTTTGTGTGTGTATCTCCCATCCCTTCTTCATGCTCTCCTATATGTTCGCACCTTGTTTCAAAGCTCCTACTCTAACAGGGGATGGGAGTATCCTATTAATTGAAATTTTTGCTTACGGTTTAAATCATAAAATCATCTAAATGGCCATTCATAATAATGATCTATCAACAGAACTCCCGTCCATCTATTAGCATTGGTGTAAAGTGTGAGCTCTTTTTTCGTTGTAATGAATTCGGTTTATCAAGTACATAGATGGTTTATCACGCCGACATGTACGGACTGACTGGAGCTGACGACGACAGATAAAGTAGAGCAGTCGTGGAAATTGTAATGGGTCCCGTCACCGTGTGGAATATTACCACTGGATAAAAATTACATCATTATTTACTATATAATCTAAACATATTCTTATTTTAATTTAGTGTGTTGAAATTAAGGGAAATGTATAATTTAAATATGTTTGATAGAGAAAGTAAGTGAACCAATAATTAAGCATAAGTGACTATGGGTTAAATATAGAGTGGATACTATAAATAAATTTTTTTATCATTTTTGAAGGGTGGTATTAAACACTTACCATCAGCAAAAAAAAAATTGACATGTATAGGTGGCCGTCAAATTTAATCCTTGTAGGTGACCACTAGATGAATATTTCACATAGTTGGAAAGTTGGAACATATGTGAAAATGGGTCTTGTACAGTGTACAATCTCTATGGAATACACAAACATTTTTCTACTTTCATCCCTAAATATTTCAATGAATGGACCCACCACAATGCATTCTTGTTGATGTTTGATGTTTTTATGGTTTGGGTATTCTTTCTCGGTTAAGAAAATAAATGTTATTTTTATTTTGGTTTCTTATTCCTTTCAATTAGAGAATTCATAATTTAAGATTATTCATCTATTAATAAACTAGCATATCTATATTATATAAATATATGTGAAATATGCCTAGATGTATAGTTCACTTATTCCACTTATGTAACACATCTAAAATAGGCACCTCATAAACTATACCTCTTGGCATATTTTACATACTTAATATGTACATAATATAATATAATATTATTTTATATTATATAATTTATAATTAAAAAATTGTGATTAAAAATTATATTCAATAATTTTTAAATTATAAATTTATTAAATTATGTAACTTATTTATTAAATTATATTATATAATTTTTAAATTATGAATTTATTATATTATATAACTTATTTAAGAGGGTGGGTCTTATTTTTATACTATATTGTATAGTTTTTAAACTATAAATTTACTATATTATATAACTTATTTAAAAGTGCGGGACCTATTTTGTATTATAATTATAAGTGCAGCAAGTAAAAATAAGTAATTGTTTTCACCCATTGTTATTATGAAAAGAAATTATTTTTTATCGTCATGGGTACAATATTATTTTCACGGGCACGACATCATACTCGACGCAATATATAAAAATGAAGATGCCTCTTGGCATAAACATACGACTCCATGAAAAAGTCACGTGTCAAATGAGTAAAATAATTATTATTTATCAATATCATAACCATTTTTTAAATCATTATTTTAAACAAGGAATATACCTACAAATAAACAAGGAGGTGAAAAACAAATGAAAAACATGGTATGTTAGGTGCATTGATTCAAGGGCCTAGACATCCACATCTCCAACGATAACACGAATTGATTTTGTTGGCACTCAGTTGACCCTTAACGGAGAGGATAAGTTGGATGCCAAATATGAACCAGAGGACATGGCGGGAGATGAGAACAACATGTTGTAGTCAAACATATGCAAGCTCCCCATTTACAAGGAATGGTGAAAGAGACTCTACAGAACCTCCGAAACGGGGGATAATATGGATGTAACAATCAATATCTTGAGTCTTGCCCCTTTTGGTATAGGTCATTGTGGTCCCTCAATAGCTTGCAAATAAGTCGAATATGGAATTAGCTAAGACATTCCATTATTTTGCCTCTTCTATCAAACCTATGCATTGTGTGAGTGGTAATCATTTTCTGAGTCAAGCTTTGGCATGCACACTCACAACTAGATGTTATTGAAGGAAACTAAGCAAAACCTTCAAGGTCAATGAGAATGTGGATTAAGTTGAGTCTTGTTGCCTTATGTGCAAGTCGTCGAGTTCCTTCAATAGCCTACAAAGAGCTCACATTTAGATTCGGCTAGGCCATTTTGACTGTGTGGCACTTGTTACATCTTAATGAAGAGGATAAGTTGGCTGACAAACACAAGCTAGTGGATGTGATAGTTTCTAGGAAGCATCCTAGTTGTTTGACGAAATGCATAAAAAACAAAGCATCATGGCATGCACTAGTCGTTGAATATGCATGACAAGGATAAGAAGCACGTGCATGTCATCATGTTTCTTCACCATTGCAAACCTGTTGCATCCATGTGTCATTGTAGTCGATATTGAGCTTATCATTTTTTTACTTCAAGGAAAAGTACAAAAACAAAGACCTTTTGTTTGTGGTGAGTAGAATGGAATCTTGAGTAATGAAATTAGGTGCCATTTTTCCTATTGGTGTCTTGAAGCATATTCTCATATTTCGTAATTTAATTGACTTCTTTTATTTATCTAGGTGGTGCTATGAAGGTACAATCAACACAGGAGGACATAGTCAAGCAAAAGGAGATCCTGTTGACCATGTCTTCAAAGGATTTATTTAAAAGAAAGAAAAGAAAAAATTCAAATTCACAAAATTGGTAGTGCTGAAAGAAGATGTAATTCGCTATACACATTGCCTCATTGAAATTCTACCTTATATTTTATTGTCGAAGATAACAATCTTGTATCCATGGCTTGTAATTTTGTTTATGCTTTTTGCCAATAATCTTCTAAAAGTGAGTGACAACTACATAATATTATATCTCGCTTCTTCCAAGACGGATGTTTGTTACACTCATAAATCCATTGGAAATTACTAACTGGAATTGTCATGATCTCGAATAAGCTTTAACTTATTCATTTTTGTGTGCTTGAATGTCAAAACTATTTCATAACTATATTTTATAGGCATATGTTCATTTCCTTATAACATTGTCTTGAAACATTATTCAAAACATATTTGTTGCCTTGCATGAGTGACAACAACAAATTTTTCCACTCAACGTGCTTTAACTATCTATTGGTGTTCCCATTGCAAACTTCATGTGTGGTTGCTAGTTTATTCTACACACATGTTAAAGTTTATAGGCTTGGGATGAGATTCTTTAAAATTTTATACAATTAAAAGTTAAACTCAATTAAAGTGTTGGGTGGTCCTCTAGATGTAGTATTCATTACTTTTTAGCGGGGAATATACTTAGGTACCTCCTTGGTTGACGGTCCCTATCCCCACCCCCATCTATATCTGAGAAGATTCTTCAAAATTTTATACAATTAAAAGCTAACATTGGTTAAAGTTTTGGGGTGGTCCTCTAGATATATTTGTTACTTTTCAGTGGGAAAAATACTTACCTACCTTCCCGATTAACAATCCCAGTCCCTACCTACCTAAAAAGTACTTTGCCAAAAATCCTTACTTTTTAGTGGGAAAAATACTTACCTAGGGGAGAGAAGCCAATCATGGTGCATTACCCAGTAGTGGTGAGAGTAGTTGACATATTTGATTCCAGTTTTTGCACAGTAAAATATTAATAATTGAATGAATACTATCCTATAAATGTACAAACACTCTTCAAAACTGATGTGCCTGTCACTTTTCATGTACAAACATGAATCTATCAACAGTAGAATAGTCAATATCATTTTTAAACATAAAATAACATATATTATACTTCCATGTTTGCCAAATTTAAAGTCAACATGTATTTAATACAAGGATATATAATTGTATTTCATCCCTATACAAAATTGATACCACATCATCATATCAATTTGATGTCACTTTTCATATAATTTAAGTTCCCATTTTACTGTGTAAAAGGTCTTGTCATTCACAGACTTTGGGCCAGGTTCTCACAAGCAGAAGTCCAAAGTGCACCATTTTCAAATACAAGTTGTCTTTTAAGCATTAACTTTCTCACCATTTTCTATACCAGCTACTCCCATAAATGATGTACCTGCATATTTTCAACAAATGTGAGGCTCAAGAAACAAAGATTGAATTGAAATGAGAAATCAAATCAAATTGAACTTCAAATATGAGTATTGAAATAAAATATCATAAATCTTGATCCACCCCTATCAGTTTCACCCAATCAAAAATGTAAGCACAAGGATCAACCAATTTTACCCAATAAAAAAAAAGCACAAGGATCACTCAACTACAACACTTTTCATATCTCCTATAAATCCAGTTCCTCAACTGCTCTGAAATTTTATTCAGTTAGAGTTATTTTGCTAGTGCATGACAATTACAGCTCCAAGCTGCCGTAATCAACTGTTATTCCACATCATAGTGCCACATAGTAAGTTCTTAACTCTGTTCTTATATTGATGCACATTCATTTAATTTTAATTTTTTTTTTCGTCAATCTACATATGGGAGGGGAGCCTATAAAAAACCTGGTAATCCCAAAAATCTATCAAAAGAAGTGCTTGAGAATTCTCTACAGCACAATCTACTTTGCAGACAAATCTGACATCTTACCCACCGTGCATACTTTTCTAGTTCATACTTTATGTTGCCTTTTCATGTAAGATGTATATTAACAAGTAATTCCAGACTAAATTAATGAAAACTGTATTTCACATTTATCAGTAGATGTATGTTCCCCTTGCTGGTGCATACTTTATGCTGCCTTTTCATGTAGATGTATATTAACAAGTAATTCCAGACTAAATTAATGAAATCTGTATTTCATATTTACAAGTAGCTGTATGTTCTGTAGACGTATATTTACAAGAAATTCCAGGCTAAATTAAGGAAAGGCTCTATGGGAGGGGAGTCAGTCATGGTGCACCCAAACTTTGGCAGATTATAGTGGACATTAAAAAAAACATTGTAATCACAAAAATCTGTCAAAAGAAGCGCGCGAGAATTCTCTATAGCCCCATCTCCTTTGCCAACACATTTGGCACGCAGATCACCGTACACATGAGCTGGAGTGTGAGGTGTCTCAATTTTCAAGTTTTAATGGTGCGGACCAATAGCTTTTAGTAGAACCCCCCACTCTTTACTATATTCGCTGCCACTTATCACTAAAACAATCACTGTTTCTGAGGACTGTAGAATCCACGCATAGGGATATGGTAGTAATAAACAACCACTACGCCATGTCAGGGAAGCAAAGGAAGTCGTAATGTTAGGCATGCCGATTTATTAGCTGTTATTGATTGCTCCAACTACTCCCAAACCGCCTCCATCTGGGGGAATGTTTACCGCTTGAACCACAACGGAATGCAACAAAACAGTGGAATAGAACGGACCAGGAGGAGAATGCTTATGGTTTTGGCCTGATAATTTTGTGTGTGGGTGTTTACACTGTCGAAGATTGCGTTGGGAGCTAGTCATACTTGTGACTTCTTTCTTCAACAATAACTGGAAGTTTTGAGTGACATTTTAACATTGCTTCCTTCTTGAATCTTGCCATGGATGCTTCAAAATAGGTTTTGTTCTGTACACTGTTCAGTTCTTAGTCATTTACTTCTTTTATGGTAACAAAAACTTAGTCGTTTTAATGTGAAGTTTGGAAAAATGTTCATATTCGAAGCCAGTCATGGGTTTTCCAAAAACTGACTTTTATACTTTGGTGCTTTTACATATTAAAAACTGACAGTATTTTCTGTACATGTCTTGCAGTGGTAGGGAGGAGCTTGTTGGATTGAATGAGAATGATCCACGCAGATGCAGAGCATTCCTTCAGTTGTGTTTATCAACACATCAAATGAGTTTGGAAATTGTTGGATTCTCTTCGAATATTTACAGTCCATTCGGTTCTAATAGGTGAGGTTTTTACCCTCACTGAGGCAGTCATAGAAACTATTACATGAATGTGCTTTTATACTGGTAGATTGTGTTATATGTCTTCCTAGTTATGTGATTCCTTTTTACAAAGACTTAAAACTGCTATTGTTTCTGAAAATTACAATTACTGAACATTAAAAAAAGCCGGGTGAATGACAAGACCTCTGTCAAAAGAAGTGTGTGAGAGTTGTATCATTTTACTTGTTGAATTTATATAAAATCTGTCAAAAGAAGCGCGTGAGTATTGTATCATTGTAGCATTCGATTGTGCTCAAGTGAGCGTGCTCAAAGTGTGATTTTTACTCTCACGTTTCCATTCTTGTATCTATGTACACGGACGTTTCCATTCTTGTATCTATGTACAGAGGTTAAGGACGTACTGATAGTATAACATAACGTTAGCCAGGCCACATAAGTATTTATATATATTTCTCTTTATTGCCCAGAGAATAAGGTTTGTAGCTGTCCTCATCTTATCTCTTCATGTTGATAATCTGTTTTAAAGAGATTATATTTTATCTCTTCTACTTCTTGATCACTCTTAATGGAACTTGCCCTTGGACTGGAAGTTTCTCACAATTTTCTGGCATGTAATAAAAATACACGCAACAACCAGTAATGTGTGGGAACGGGGTTAAAATGTCCACTGACGCAGCAAAGTAGTTTCTTTGCAATTGTCTTCATGCACGGAGCTCAAGAAATTGCTAGGAATTCAAACCCGTTGTACAAGAAAATCTTTTAAATTATCTGTCAAAAACTTAATTGGTTGTATTTACATATAGCAATTTTTTAATTTGTTATATTTACTTTTTGTTTAGGGAGGAATTTCTTGAAGCGTTTCAATTATTGTTTATATTGAGAGACATTGAAGTTGATAAGTACCATACTAACATTCTTTCTCTATATTTGTTCGTTGTCTAACATTTATATTTTAATAATTCAATTTTATACTAGTAATTATATGGAGATGCCGACAAGTGTAATGATGGATTGTAGTAATGTACGATAGGATGCGGAAATGAAACGTAGTGCCTTGCGATGGAGGGGAAGTAAAAATTGTAATCTTTAAAATATTAAAAGCTCGTCATTTGTTAGAAGAGATGTGAGACCTTCTTCTTCTTGCTTTTTGATTTCGACATATGGATTGAAGGACATTTTGGAGTGATGTTTGAATGAGAATGAAAGGAAATGTGGATTTTTTCAAGGGATCAATCATTGGATATTCTTGTGAAAGTAAGAGCTTAATGTTATATACCTCCAATATCTATAGTTACTTTGTACAACATTAGCCCTTGACATCTATAGATTGTCAAATCGCGTGATGTAATTTCTAGAGGGAGTTGCTTGTGGCTACCTCGTGAAATAAGGAAATAGGAACATGGAGGGGCTTGATCACATCCCACAATGGTCCAATGTACTAGTCACTTTTGATGACCACAACAAGGGGAGCTCCAATGATTATTGTGAGGGTTGTAAACAATGATACTAAACTTCGGAGCTCAAGATCAAGCAAAGAAGGAAAAATTCCAATAATTGTAGCATAGAGTCTACATCTATGAATCCTTCAACCAAACAGAAAAATCCAGGGTCTACCAAAATTTTGTATATGTGGATGGGAAACTAAACCCTAGGTATAAAACACTACAATTGTGAGCAGAAGAAGAAAATTAAAATCTAAGTGACTCAAAGTAGGAATAGGTCAATCATAATGAATGTCCTTGCCTTTATCTTTCTAGCTACACTAGTCTCACCATTAAAAAACTCAAATTATTGAGTATTAATAGTGTCCATATATATTGTTATCCTATTGAATTAACAAATAAAATTTATACATTATAAAATTAGGTGGTCTGGCCGAATCCTCATGTAATATGGGTATGAACTTTTTTTAATGATGTGGCAAGCTGCTACCCCATTGTAGTTGTTTCGCATTTGTTGTAGTAAATAAGAAAATGAAGCATGATTTATTTATATCATTTTTAATTGCTTGTTAAGAATAATATGAAATATTCATAAAAAACTCTTGAACCAATTAAAATTTGTGTCAGGTTTTCCCATTTGCATCAATATTTATTATATGGTCGAAGAATATATACATAATAGAAAAGGTGATTACTACTAGAAATGAACCGGGCAATAAAAAAGCATTAACATTTGGAGAGGTAACGAACAAGAACTAGTGTCCATAATCGTATAAGTATGATGCTTGAATAATTACAATAATATATCAAAGAAAGTAATTGTGTAAGAAACAACTTTGAGGGATGATTAATTAAGAGGATAACCTTTGTTGTTACTCGATTATCGAACATTTACAATAATATTGCTTTGATTCAACGTGAATTTTTCTTTAAGTAGTCATTATGTGATAGCTCTATAAGTACTGGTGCGAGGATTTTATACTAGATATTTTTGTTTCTTCTACTTTTTAAATAGAAAATTATATGGTGGTCAAAACCATATGGAAATTGTTGTTGTTAGGTAGGACAATTAATAAGTGGTCCTTCAACCTTGTAAATCTTGGAGGCTTCTTGCAGGTAGATTACAATTTTTACAAATAAGCTCATGTTCAATTAAATGTGATTAATAAATAGTTTTGTCATGCATTGAAGGCGTACGACAACAAATTAAATTCTTTCACATCCATTTTGAATCTAGGACACACAACAATTCTCATATTTGTAGAGTTGAAAAAATTAGAAAAACTAAGTTGTCATAACACATAAAATTAGTCACTTTAAAACCAAAGGTCAATCAAACACTTACAAAAAAAAATTTCACTAATTTGTATTTGTTTAAAAAATGATTGAAAAATAATGTTATAAGGGTATAATTTATAGGGGAGAGACATGGGAGAGATTGCAGGAGAGACATCAACAATAGAAGAAAAAGAGAAAGAGGTAGAGGCCGAGCAGAAGACTGATCGGCAGGATGTGGATGGGTCACAGAAGATAAACTCATCGGTAGATAACCTATTCAAAAAACAACATCAGGAAACTTTGCAGAGGCTTCAACCTGAATGGGAAGCAGACACCCCCTTTCTGATAGCTCCCAATTTAGTGGTGGACAAAGATTTTGACCTGCACATATCTTCCTTAATCAGAAGTTTTACTGGTATCCAGCCAAATATTGAACAAGTAAGAAACTAGGGAAAGAAAAAATGGAAAACCTTGGGACAAGTTAATACATTTGCCTTGTCTGAAAAAATATTTCTATTCATTTTCTCAAAAGAAGAAGATTTAATCCATGTAGTGCAAGGTGGGTCGTGGTTTTATGGGAGAACCACCCTCTCCATTGCAAGATGGAAACTCGAAACAAAAAAACATATCCCATCAGCTTATCATGTTTGGTTTAGACTTCTCGGGCTTCCCCTTGAATTCTGGGAAGTGGACGTGCTGGCAGGAATAGCTAAGGTAGTAGGAGACTTGATTGCACTTGACCCAACCATGACAACAAACTCTAGGTTCATAGAAGCCAGGATGTGTGTAAATGCCATTGTTAGCTCCTCACCCTCAGAGGCTATAAATTTAAAATCTAGAGACGGGGTCTGGAAGCAAAAAATGATTTATCAAATTTCACTTATTTTCTGTGGAAAATGTGGGAAAGTTGGACATAGAGTGTTTGGTTGCAAGGAGAATCAGCCTTGAAGGCTGGTGAGCAGGGTGAGGTGAATGGTCTGTCTAAGTTCATTGAATCCCCTGTTCCTGTTGAAAATGAGTTAGTGGTTGAGTTGGTGCTAGAAGTTGGGGTATCAGCACCTAGGCCTGAGGAGCAAGACTGGACTTTGCACGGGAAAGAATATTTGGCTATCGATGTGGAAAAATATTCAAAATTGTTGAAGCCGGGAGGTGATAGGTGCCAAATGTCTCTAACATCTCCTAAGGACGTGGACAAGACAGTTGGAAACCATAACAACCACATTGGGGTGGCGTAAATCTCACCCAAAGACAATTCAAAAATCACGCCACCCATATTAAATGAAAATTTAATGAAAATGAATGATAGTGTAACCGATAGATTTGAAGAGGTCATTCTGGCGGAAGTAAATATTAATGACTATATTCTCGAGAAGACCAATAAGGATGTGGAGGGAATGGTAATGAAAGTGGGCCCCAGTTTGAAGCATGTAAACAATACTAAGGAAATATCAGTGAACACCCGGTAAAGTAGAAATCTTAGCTAGCAAAGGAGCAGAAAAAGGTTAGACGAGCGTTAAAAATAAAATGTGGCTTTCCCTTTGTCACCCCCAATGAGTGACTTGGATTTGTGGTACTAATGAAAAAACCTAGGTCTCTTGCCTTCTTTTCTAGTCCTCGTGTCTTCATGGTTTTTGACTACCCCTGGATTAGTTTTATCAAATGTTTGGATTTTAGTCCCTTGTTGATCCTTGAAATCTTCATTGTTTTATCCTAATCAT
Source organism: Taxus chinensis (assembly GCA_019776745.2). Taxonomy (NCBI): domain Eukaryota; kingdom Viridiplantae; phylum Streptophyta; class Pinopsida; order Cupressales; family Taxaceae; genus Taxus; species Taxus chinensis. Next base: position 200,278,699 of record CM034153.1, on the reverse strand, counting down.
AGATCTTGGTTTATAACAGGGTGGGGAGCCTTGCAATCCCCCCCGTTACCAATTATAAAAAAAGATTGAAAAATTAAACATAAGAAATAAGAATAAAATTTTGAATGTTGATTGGTTAAAAAATAGAAATATTTAATTTGAGTGAATGGTATAGTATTTTATGGATTTTAAGATGATTATTCCTAACATGCATTATAAGATGAATTAAACATATATGAATGAAATCCCCACATATTTTTTTACTGAAGAATCAAGATGAATAAACTGGAGAAATCTAGATTTGTGTCTAGAAAAGGTCCTGCTAATTTATTTCCCCAAATCAAGAGCCGAAAGTCAAAATAGTTGTTGCATTATGCCTTGTATCAAAGACTTTGGGATAGCTCCATAGAAAAAAATTTAGGCTACATGCTTATGTATCAAAGACTTTGTAGTAATGAAATTCAGGGAGGAAGGTTACCCCGAAGCTGGTTCTCGTTCATATCCATGGTGGTAATTGTCCGTTGATATTGTTGGCAGCCAATACTAAATGATTTGAGTTAAAATTTGGGTATCCTACACACATGGGTTAAATTTGACGGCCACCTATGCTTGTCAAAAAAAATTCGAGTGATGGTAATATTTCAATACTGCCTTACAAAAACACAAAACATTTTTTACTAATTATTTTATATTTATAAGATATTTTTTGATATAAAATATATATATATATATATATATATATATATATATATATATATATAAACAAATCTATATAAAAATTGACGGTCATGTTTTAAATAAACAAGTAGCGTGTGACGGTTAGATTATATATTTGTAAGTATTTTACATCTAAAATCACAAAAAAATGTCTAAACGACCGTCAAATTTAACCCTTGCCTACACATGTGGCGAATGTGAAGTTTCAAGTGATCCTAATCCAGAAATAACACATCTTCCAAAGCATCAGAAAACATGTTCAATCATTCGAACCCGTGGAGTTGTCCTAGATATCATCAAGTTTTATGAATCGCTTATCCTAAAGCCATTTAAGTTGGAACCCATAGAAATTTAATAAAAAATTAATATATGAACAAATGAAATTGAAATAAGAAGATGAGATGATTTTTTGATTTTCAAGGAGGATGAAAGATTGACATTGGCGTGTGTCAGGAGAGAAAACGGGGGCAGTGGAGTATTTTAATGTTATCATAGGGAAATGGAAGGATATTTCTATATATGGTTATTGGTTTAATGCTTGCTATCTTCGTTTTGCCAAGGTGGGAGTGTTTACAAGGAACTAAGACTATTTGACAAAAGTCCTCATCAAAATGTGTCCTCATGAAATGCGTTGATTTTTGTTTTACAAAGAAACTGGATTGTTGAAATAGCTTTGGAAGCATGTAAGAAAATTTAAACTTAGACAAGTTTCAATTGTTATGGAAGATCTGTATACAAATATAGAAGAAAACTGAAAGTATGTAAGCCGTTTGACAGAATCCCTGAAAGAAATGAATATTCTAGTGGTGGTCAAATGAACTTCCACAGAGTCTTTATCCTTATTACCAAGGTTTTGTGCCTAAGGATCCTAAAAAGGATTCACTGCTATGATTACATGAAAGATGAATGATTATGATGTGTGTTCGGAATTAAATTCTTTTTCTTTTATGTTTTCTTACCTTTTGATCATCTCACGAGGGATTCGTAGATCGGTTGAAATGTGCATATATCTATTCATTTCAAATATATATCACTATGACGTAAATTTATTGGTTGCTAGTTGTTGGCCCTTTTATGGGAATGTTTCATAATAATAAGGTTCATTATCTTGCTGCATGTACACACTGAATCGCATTTCTATTATGTGAGAACTAATTTAATTATTATTTTTATTATTTCATAGGTTTAATGTCATCCCTCTCTTAAAAAGACTTATTGTCCAATGACTATATGAGCAATATATATGCCAAGATAAGATTATGGTGCAAATAAAAAAGTAAAAAAAGCATTCATAGGTGCTTGTAAAAAGATGATAGGCACGGTTAGTATAGATTTTATGTTATTTAACATGTTTTAAAATGATGCTATTTAAGAGTTCAATTCAATTTTATTTTATTTACAATAAATAAATTTCTACATAATAGTGTTAAAAGAAGATTTATACGGTAGTTGTCGAATTAACATTATTGTATTACAAAGTATTCTCCAAGAAAATAAAGGAATTAAATATGTGTGCAAGTGGGTCCACAAAAGGAGGGGACAAAGTGGATGCAGTCACACCATCGCCTTCACCACTACATGTACATAGAGAAGCTTGAAGAAGTCTTACCATGATAGATATGCATGCAAATTGTGGACAATTACACCAGGCATGTAAATTGTTTGACTGTTACGCCTCGATAGAGATGTGTCGACATGGAGTGCCATTATTGTAGTATATTCACAATAATTGATATTTCGAGGAATTGAAACAATGAAATTTCTCTAAGGAATGTCTGAAATGAGTTAGAAGGCATGGTGGGAAAGGGAAGAAGGGTGTGGGAAGCTTCCTTGTCTACATTTGGTGGTGTTGAGGAGACCATTAATGCCTTCACCTAGTCCCCTCATATTGTTGGCCCACCTCTCCACCCAAGACACTAACACAACTATTTGAATGTTGTGTTCCAGAGGGAAATTGTGTCACCATTGTGCTCAACCTATAGATGGTCTCTATTTTGTAGGTTGACCAAATATTATTCTATATTATTCTCTCTAATTTTCTAATTTCATTTTTGTTGGTCGGTAATTCATTCATGTTTAGTTGTGCAAGCGTTACATTATTATCCATTACATTTACATTATGCAAACATGCAGAATGGGGTTTCTCAATTTGTTATCCCCTAGATTTCCATTACGTAAATAGGAAATATTTCCCAGGGGTACTAGTATTAAACCACTCAAAACAATTATGAAAATCCACAAGGTATGAAGATGTGAAAGTTACCAAGCTACCATGGAATGGATCCTATAAGATAATGGTGGTACAAATTTAGAAACTGCAGGTTGGATAGATTGTTGAGCTCTTCATAAATGGAGCATGTGAATTGATTTTTACAGAGGTCAAGTTGCTTTAAACTCTGTATCCTCCCCATTGAAAGTGACAGAGATTCATCAGAATTATGACCTCTTGGACATGAGAAAGATTGGATACAACTATTGGAAGATGACAGACGAGCCCATTTTCATTGAGATGCTAGCTTTTGACGTTTATCATAGTGGCCAGAGAAGAAATAATGCATCCTAACAAGTTATTACCGCTGAAATATAAGTACTTAAGAAGCTATACCAAATGAATCTTATTGTGGATGAAACCAGAAAGACTACATGATGATAATATTCAAGACGTGTCAGGCTCCCCTGAATTTCTAGAGCATTCAAGCTCCGAAACGAGACAACTTTAAGCCAGGATTCTGTTGGGACTTATGATTGAGCCACTATATAATAAATTAAGTTCTATAAAAGTTACAAGACCTATGTTGGCTTTGCAAGTGACTCCACTATAGAGGTAACAATTCAGAGATGCATTCCATGAATACATTTTGTTGGAATTACTTCTAGTCAAAAGATCCTTTTTGATAGAAAAGTATGATTTTTGTTACATTAATTTTCTAATTCATAAGATACACCTCTCAACACTTCTACAACTTCTTTCTCTCTATGTCAAATACTTAGTGGCATCATATGGAAAAAATGAAAAAAAAAAAAGTCAATTTGACTTTTGAATTTCTTCCCCAGTTTGTGTGCATAAAGAAAATGGTTGACAAATTAATGGTGGGAATATTTTTCTAAGCTCCATGTCAAACTTGGTTTTGGAGAATATTTTGTAATGTTCATGAGAAATTTCATGTAGTGTGTCCAACCACATTAAAAGGTATTAAAAACACATTATATTTCATCAATATTATTTCAGAACTTATTAAATATTTTGGTCATAGTATTTCATATTTACTATTAATACCACTAGTAATGGAACACTGTAGCACAATGGATACCTCGATATGGAGGAGTTAAGGAGAAACATTGTAGAAGTAAGAGAAACATTGTTGACAATTAGATCAGTAGATGTCCAATTTATTGTTTCCCGCCACACCTTCCACCCTAACCTACACAACCAAACATGAATGAATTTGTGAACAACAATTAAAGTAAAAAATTAGAGAGAATAATATAGAATATGTTGTGGTCAACCCCAAAAATAGAGACCATCCATAGGTTGAACTTCGTGATGACACAATTTTCCACTAGAACACAAAATTTTAACAGTTGTGTAAGTGTCCTTGGTGGAGAAGCGGGCCAACAATATGAGGGGGGACTAGGTGAATGCATTAATAGTCTCCTTAACACCACCAACTACAGACAATAAATCTTTACTCATGCTTTCCCCTTTCCCACCATGCCTTCCAGCTCGTCCTACACCTTCCTTATAATAAAATTATGTGAATGCAAGATTCTTTATGTACATGCAATGGTGAAGGAGATGGAGTGACTGCATCCACTTGGTCCCCTCCTTTGATGTATCTACCTATCCACCTATCTAATTATTTTATTTTCTTACAAAATACTTTACAATAAAATAATGTTAAATTAAAAACTACTTTACAAATCCTTCTTTAATACTATTATGTAGAAATTTATTTATTGTAAATATAATACAATTGAGTTAAACTCTTAAAGAACATAATTTTAAAAACTTTAAAGAACATAAAATCTATACTAACCATGCCTATCGGCATTTTAGAAACATCTTTGGATACATTTCCTAGTTATATACTGAACCCAATAAAAACTAAATTTGTTGTCTTAACAAACCTATTATCTTGATGCGAAGAAACAAAAATAGATTATTATTGTCTAAATAGACCTGTGAAACTAAATTATCTGTCTAAATAGACCTATTAACATGATTATAGAGATCCATCATGTTTCATTTGCCTCCTCTGCCCCTTCTTCTTCCCTATTTTTCTCGAGCAATTTCTCATTTCCGTGGCTTTCTTTTCCTTTATCAGATTGAGATGTAACCAAAGCCATCATTTGCTTAATGTTCACATCCATTGCCGGAATCACATCATTCAATGCTTCATCAGGATTATTGACTTTGTATATCACAAGCTCTATAATCTGTGCAAGAGTTATCTTAGCCCCACACCCCATCTCTCTTCCACAATAAGAAATAACATATGATCTTCGATCTACAAATAGTTGAAGGTGAGAGATTTGAAGTGGGGGAAAGTGAAAAATGAGAGGAGGATGTGCATGTCCATTATTCCAGATCCGAGCAAGGCAAGGTTGAGCATTTCCTTGTGGTTGGTCATAAACACAATGATATGTTCCTCTCTGCAGTATGACCACAATCCGTCTGTGAAGTTGAGCAAGTCGGACAAAGTAACTTTGCTTTTGTTTTCCTCTTCCCTACATTGAGAAGCCTCTATTTGAGGAGGCTTTGAAATCCTCCAATCTGTGAGATCAAGCGAGAAGTCAATGTCCTCAATTATAATCACAATTTTCTCTTTAGTTTGGGGGAGAAGCGCATGAATTTTTGTGTTGTCTTTCAACCGAGTGAGTTCCAAATCCTACACATTGTACTTTATGTAGTTGGCAATGGCACATGTGGCTATCTAGAAGATAAAATCACTACGGCCCACCGCATGTCCCCATACATGTGCCATCCCATACATGCATAGGGGGCCTACCGGATGTGGTATACACATATTTCAGAAAACATTAAAATAAATAAAAAAATTAAGTGGTAGCATGTGGTAAGTGCTAGATGAATTGGTAGTCTTGTGTGCTTGAATGTGAGAAGTTATGGATTCAAATCACAGCCGAATCCCAATCAAACTGTATAAATATATCCCCTTCTTGAAACGATCAAGATCCATGAGAATCTTGCACTTCAACGGAAGATCGAGAGAGAAAGGGGTGAAAGTGGGGGCATGGTTAAATGGAACTCCTTATTTACTATGATGAATTTAGATGCATGTTTTGTAACGTGATTGAAATAATCGTTGAGAAATTTTTTATCTTCCTTGGGCAATTTGAGAGTATGGGTCAGCCTCTCATTGTCATCATTTTCCCCAACAGCCTTGGATTTGTGCGACCACCATACCTTGACCCCTTTGAATGAGTCCTCCACTTCCTCTTAATCAACTAGAGAGAAGCCCGAATTGAGGGAATTCCTTGTACGAAACACAATCATTCTTGGGGAAATGGCTTAAAGACTTTGCACATAGTGTTGTACTCTATCATGAAGATCATTTACATTCAATCCATGATTATCTTTGAACTCTGGAATGCCTATCTCATAATGAGGAGGATTGTAGTACTCCTGTAGAAATGAATACCGTCGCAGTAAAAAATGTTACAATTGGGGAGGAAGAATGTTTTGGAGCAAACTGAAGAGGCTAATGAAAGACCATATTTTGGATATCATGGAATTGGCATCCATTTTCATCTCCAAGAATCATTATTGACTCACTAGGAGTAGATATGTCGAAGATGTGGAGTCTGACTGCAAGATGAAGTGGAAGTTTGCTTTTTCCTTGATTTTGGGAGGAAAACATGGCCATGGATAAAAATAGCATTGTGTTATTAATATCTATGGGGGTTGTTATTTTTATGTTTATAAAAATAGCATTGTCTTAGTAATAGACGAGAGTTTTTATTTTTATGTTTATCTTATTTATATGCATGTCTTATTTATATGCATGTCTTATTTATAAGCATGCTATATTTAGGTTGCTTGTGGTTGAAGAATTTTTTTTCAAACAGGTGCACAAGTTATATATATATGCATGGATTTACTCTTTAGAATATGAAAAAGAGAGAATTGCATTGTATTCCTCTGGACTAAATAAAGGAAAAGGTTGGCTTGTTTTTGGTGGATGTAGCCCACATTGGGTGAACCACATTAAATCTTGGGTTTATCTTTTGATTGCATGCTTATAGTATTTTTGTTTTGATTTCATTTTATTGCTCTTCTATGTTTCGATCCTAACAACTGGTATCAGAGCAAGATTTTGTTTTGGTAGAAAAAAAAAATACCAGAAGGGTTTCTTGTTTGAGTGGGACCAATGACAGAAGATAAAAATTTCAGGGTTGATAAGTTTAACAGCCAGAACTTTCAGCTATGGAAGATGTAGGTGGAGGAATACCTATATTAGAAGGATATTTACCTACAATTGAAAGGAAAAAATTTAAAGTCATCAGCTATGAAAGATGAAGAATGGGATGTTCTTGATCGGAAGGCACTGAGAATGATATGATTGTGTTTGGAAGCTACGGTAGCTTTCAATATGTATACGAAAAATACAACGGTAGATCTAATGGAAAAATTGGGTAAATTGTATGAAAACCCCTCAGCCTCCAAGAAGGTATATCTCATGAAAATTTTATTTAAGATGAAGATGTCAAATGGTGATTCAGTAAATGATAATTTAAATGAATTCAACACGGTTACTAATCATTTAAGCCTAGTAGGAGTAAGTTTTGATGATGAAGTTAGGGCTCTTTTGATTTTGTGCTCATTACTTAAAAGTTGGAATACTTTGGTAATGGCTATGAGTAATTCTATTTCTGGTTCAAACACTATTAAGTTTGATGATGTTATTGGTGGGATTCTTAGTGAAGAGATGAGAATAAAAAACACAAGTGAGTCATCTGGTAATGCTTTGAGTGTAGAGAATAGGTGAAGACAAAAGGAAAAATAAAAAGGTCCTGGACACCGTGGAAATTCTAAGAAGGGAAGATCTAAATCTAGAAGTGGGATGGTATGTTGGAATTATGGAAAAATAGGACACGCAAAGAAAGATTGTTGGTCTTTAAAATTAGGGAAAGATAAACAAGAATGGAGAAAAGAGGCAAACATAGTAGGTGATGTGTTACAATATTCTCTTATTCTTTCTTTAGATAGTAAATCTGAATCTTGGGTTTTAGTTTCTGGTGCTTCATTTCATGTAATTGCTCATAGAATGTATTTTAAAGGTTATGTTCAAGGGAATGTTGGGCAGGTATATCTTGGTGATGATGAGCCATGTAACATTGTTGGAAAAGGCAATGTTCATGTTAAATTGCAGAATGGTAACACTTGGGTGTTGAAGAATGTCAGGTATGTTCATAGCTTGAGGAGAAATCTAATTTCTACAGGGCAATTATGAGATGAGGGTTGTATGGTTATATTTATAGCAAATTCTTGGAAAGTTACCAAGGGTTATCTTGTGGTAGTAAGAGGTAAGAAAGTAGGTACTTTGTATTAATCCACTGTTAGTACTGATCCATCTTCTATTTTAGCTACTACAGTGATCAGGGGATCATTTTTTACATGAAAAGTTCCCTAAACATCCCTAAATCATGTCAGTGCAGAAGATATTTTTGAGATATTTCTGACGACTATGAGAACGTGAGTAATGGACATTGGGAGCTCTAGTTATGTCTGGTCAAAGTTTAGTCAACGAGAAAGTCAACTCTTGTCAATAGATCAAGAATGGACCAATGACACTGCTACACGTGGCAAAAAGGAAAAGGGAGTCATTTGTTGGTTTTTGATCTCTGTTCTTTGATAGTTGTAAAATAGTATAGCTCATGGGAGCAAGAGGCTCAAATTTTTTAACGTAGGGGAGTCCAACCGCCGTGTGGACTAATTTTTTATCGCCGACATGTTGGGTCCATAAGCCACCATGTGGCTTACCACCACTTGTCAAATTTGCTCAATTTTTCTATCAAGAGATGAAAAGTGGACTATGTGTTATGGATCTAGTTACACATTGAGCTAATAACCAAGTTAAATTTTTTTCTATACCACAATGTATGGGTCAAATTTTTATTATCTTGGTGAGTCCACTTACAACCCAACATACATGCCACATGTCTAATTCAAAGTGGGTGGGCTTATTTTAAAGCCATGTATTATGCGAAGTGGTAAGTATCAAACCATACAAGTCTGCCAACCTAATATATGCCAAAGATCACATGGTGGTAAGCGGTATGGGGTGAACTTAGGCCCATGCATGGATGTTTCCATGTGAGAAAGAGGAGGGGGCAGTTAAACTTGAAATTGTCCTTTGATGATCAAGGGATCATTTTCAAAATTTCCCTAAACATCCCTAAATGATGTCAGTGTAGAATATCATCTCGAGAGCTTTCCAACGACTATGAGAATGCAACAAATGGAAATCCGGAGCTCTAGATATGTCCGGTCAAAGTTTGGTTAAGAGGAAAGTCAACTCTAGTCAATTGGTCAATATTAGACCAATCGCACTACGACATGTGGCAAAAGGCATTGGCAAAATTGAAGGGGTTTTATCCACCGGTCTTCGAAAATCGTGAAATGGAATAGTGCGTCAGAGCAATAGGCTCAACTTTCATTATGGAGGGGAGCCTGACCGCCGTGTGGACTATGGTATTATCGCCGATGTGGTGGGTCTACAAGCCACCACGTGGCTTGCCACCACTAATTGAATTCGCTCGATTTTCCTATCGGGAGATGACAAGTGAACTACATGCTATTGACTGAGTTAATTATTTCCATACCACATTACATGGGTCAAAATTATATTTACTTGGTAAGTCCACTTTCCAAATGCCACACACATGTATATGTCAACAAGTATATTAATGTTCATACATTACTATTTAACCGCCAAAGCCAATGCTTATGCTAAGACCACGTGGAAGGGAGGAGGTGAAGCGGTTGTTGGGGCTTATGCCATGTATGGTAAGATCCACGTGAAGAATGGAGGAGATAAGGTTTATTAAAACCTTCCCTAAGTCTAAGGCCACACAATACAGGATAAATACCCACTTTACAATACAAAACCTCCCCCTTCACCCTTTAGCCGCTAACATAGGGATGTTAATCCCATTTCATATGCAAATGTGCCAAATTGGGATTGTTTGTCCCATTAACAATGCAATCCGCCAAAAATGGAGATAAGCCTATCCTATCAACTATGTTATGGGCTATGATATTTTTATCCTTAGGATAAATGGTAATTGCATTTTTTTAAGGGCCCTAAAATTGTATAAATAGGGAACTCATTCTATTGTAATGGACACACATTAGTCTGAGAAGCTTATTATTTTTTAAGCTTATTTGTGAGATGTGTCAACAAATATTGTCTATTGGCCTATTATTTTAGGCAATAGTAGATGAAATATTTGTGATTGGGAGTAAATTATAAACTACCCAATAGGCCCATTGCACCACACCAATTACTTGCAAATCCTAGATTGTCGACCGGAGTGCTAGCGTCGCATTGATAGCATCAGGAAGGCCAATCAAAGCTAAAGGAGATTGTGCATCAGGAAGGTGAAGAAAAATTTGACTGATCATCAGAAGTTTTCAAAGAATTGGTGTACTGATAGGGAAGTAAAATTCCATTAGGTTTTCTTGTGAAAGTACTATTGTAACTTACAAGTTTTGACTAGTGGGACAGTTCGACCATGAACTCGGAGACGTAGGCAATTGCTGAACTTCGTAATCAATCTTTGTGTAATTTTCTTTATTGTCTTGCATTAATTTTAAAATTGATTACTTAAAAGGAGCAAATTTTCGGCAAATATTTAAAGCCTACAAGGGTTTGAGATCAGGTAGTAATAATCTAATTATTTTCAGATAAATTTGGTATCATAGATGGTTGTTGGCCTTCAAACTTGCTAATCTCTGAGAAAGTTTGGTATCAAAGCTGGTTTAGCTGCATATTTTTTTTTCAGTAAATCTGATTAACAAAGTGATTGCTTCGAGATTGGTGCAGTTGGTTTAATTTTTGTGAAAAGGGTACAAGTGCACTATGGGAAAGATGTCTAGACAGGCAAAGATCGAGGAAATTGAAGCTTATAATCACCAGATCTAGGAAGAGAACTCTCTCCTGCAATCCATGTATTACTCCTTGGAAGAGGAGAATGCTCACTTGAAATTAGAACTGCAAACAAAGGATGAGCTCTTGGCAAGGTTACAGTGTGGTGATCAAAGAAAGGAAATACCTTCAACTTTAGATGCAGATTCCATGATAGATGATTGCACTGTAAGTTGTTCACCACAGGAATCTTCTTCTTCCTCCCATTTGGTTTCGGATTTAGGTAATGAAGTCTTTGGTTTGTTTGAAAAGCATACTAGAGGCATTAGATCCAAATTACTAGATAAAATGGGATTTGATGGAAGAGGCCTTGATAAAAATGGCCAAGGCATTGCTAACCCAATACAGGTCGAGGATCGTCCTCATTTTGTAGGTTTGGGTTTTCCTAGTGTGGGAATGGAAATTGGAGAATGCTCCAAGAACATTCACAGGAGACAAGCTTCCGAAAGCAAAGATATTGCCCCACTAGTCTTGCAAGAAGATTATGAGCAGGAAAGTTGTGCTTCGTCGTCACAGGCAAGATGTGGTAAGAGAAATCAATGAAGAGGTAATGAGATTCCACCTCCAGCGTCTTAACATAATCGTAAGCACAGTAAAACTTCTTATCCACTTTTCCAGCTTAAGAAGTATGGTTATGATTTTCAGAAGATGTGGAATTCCTTTTCATGTATTTTTTGTGGATTGCATAATCATTCAGTGGCCAGATGCTGGAAGAGAAGGAACTTGATGGAGAAGTTGATGTTGTTTGTCAGGAACAAGGAAAACCAAAAAGACCAATCTCGTCATGCAGAGTTGAGAAATGGCAGAAAGAGTTCCTCATCCCAGAAGAAGGAGATTAAGAGGAATTTGTGTTCTCATTTCCAGAGGAATGGGCATCGGGTGGAAAATTTCTAGAGACTACATCCATCTTTCCATCAAAGTAATGGCAAGCCAAAGATGGAATGGAGGCCTATTGCAAAGGCAAAGGAAGTTTTTACTCCACCACCAGTTGACAAGTCAACCCAGGACCAGGTAATATCTAAAAGTGAAAGTCCTTTAAAATGGGTAAGTCAATAGTTTTTGAATTATATGTTGCTTAATTTAGATTGATCAATCATATGTAGTATTAAGTTTGGAGATCAAATTTTGTGAGAAAATGTTGAGGGAAAGGTTTACAATACTCAGTGGATTTCCTTACTTAGAAAATTTGATTAATGCTCCAAACATATCTCCTAATCAGTTGGTGAGTACCTGTTACAGCTTGGATATATGATTTGACCCATATAAAGCTTGGAGATTGATCTGCCATTTGTGTAAATAGTAGAGTTCACAGAGATCAGCTCGGAACTTCATTCTGTGTAGAGGCATTGTAACCATGCAGAAGAATGGTAGCTGAATCACCATTGGCATTAACATTAGGTTGGAACTTCATTATATGTAGAGGCATTGCGACTATGTAACATAACGGTACCTGATATTAGTATGTCAACAAGAGGAGCTTTCAAAATATTAGCTCAGAACGTCATTTGGTGTGAAGGCATTGCGACCACACATACGAATGGTATTTGATCAATAGATTTAGCATCGTGCATTGGAGGCTCGAGGTCTTGTAAGAGGCTTAACATCATGCATCGGAGGCGTTGAGGTCTGTAACAGACTTAACATCATGCAATGGAGGCTTGAGGTCTTGAAAGAGGCTTAACATCGTGCATCAGAGGCGTTGACGTCTATAGAGACTTAGCATCATGCATTGGAGGCATTGAGGTCTATAGAGACTTAGCATCATGCATCAGAGGCATTGAGGTTTGAAAAGGGACAAGTCATTGTTCATCATTGACATTGGATCAATTAAATCTCTACGTAAAATGGAGTTCCTTCAAACCAGTTCAAATTCTGTGGAATCAACTCGGAACTAGGAGCTATGTTATAGAGTCAAAAAAGATCCTTGTTGTCAGATATCAAGAAGCTTAGCACCGCACAAAAGGAGTGTTGAGGTTTCATTCATAAACTTAACACCATAAAGCGGAGGCGTGGAGGTCTTCTTTGGATATTAGAGTGGCGCAACAGAAGTGTCGTGGGGCCATAACCCATAGGTCCCAGGATGGAAGTAGAGTTGTCGAAGTGAGAAGGTTGGAGGAGAAGACCCAAGTGTCTACTATAGCAGCACTTCCGAGGTGGCAGAAGAGTTTTTTAGATTTTGGACAATATGGAAGCTTTTTGGGATAAAAATCCTTTCTCAGTGGGGAGGTGTAATCAAGGTATCATTATCAACATTTCCCTAAACATCCCTAAATGGTATATGTGTAGAAGATCATCTCGGAATATTTCCAATGACTATGAGAACGTGACAAATGGACATCGGGAGCTCTAGATATGTCCGGTCAAAGTTCAGTCAAGAGGAAAGTCAACTCTAGTCAACTGGTCAATATTGGACCAATTGCACTGCGACACGTGGCAAAAGGCGTTAGAAAAATTGAAGGGGTTTTATCCACCGGTCTTCGACAATAATGAAATGGAATGGCACGTCAGAGCAAGAGGCTCAACTTTCATTACGGAGGGGAGCCTGGCCGCCGTGTGGACTATGGTATTATCGCCAACATGGTGGGTCCACAAGCCACCACGTGGTTTGCCACCACTCATCGATTTCACTCGATTTTCCTATCAGGAGATGACAAGTGAACTACCTGCTATTGACCGAGTTAATTATTTCCATACCACATTACATGGGTCGAAATTATATTTACTTGGTAAGTCCACTTTCCAAATGCCACACACATGTATATGTCAACAAGTATATTAATGTTCATACATTACTATTTAACCGCCAAAGCCAATGCTTATGCTAAGACCACGTGGAAGGGAGGAGGTGAAGCGGTTGTTCGGGCTTATGCCATGTGTGGTAAGATCCACATGGAGAATGGAGGAGATAAGGTTTATTAAAACCTTCCCTAAGTCTAAGGCCACACAATATAGGATAAATACCCACTTTACAATACAAAACTGCCCCCTTCACCCTTTAACCACTAACATAGGGATGTTAATCCCATTTCATATGCAAATGTGCCAAATTGGGATTGTTTATCCCATTAACAATGCAATCCGCCAAAAATGGAGATAAGCCTATCCCATCAACTATGCTACAGGCTATGATATTTTTAGCCTGAGGATAAATGGTAATTGCATTTTTTAAGGGCCCTAAAATTGTATAAATAGGGAACCCTTTATATTGTAATGGACACACATTATTCCAAGAAGCTTATTATTTTTTAAGCTTATTTGTGAGATGTGTCAACAAATATTGTCTATTGGCCTATTATTTTAGGCAATAGTAGACAAAATATTTGTGATTGGGAGTAAATTATAAACTACCCAATAGGCCCATTGAGCCACACCAATTACTTGCAAATCCTGGATTGTCAACCAGAGTGCTAGCATCGCATCGATAGCGTCGGAAAGGCCGATCGAAGCTGAAGGAGATTGTGCATGAGGAAGGGGAAGAACAATTTGACTGATCATCAGAAGTTTTTGAAGAACTGGTGTACTAATAGGAAAGTAAAATTCCATTAGGTTTTCTTATGAAAGTACTATTGTAACTTACAAGTTTTGACTAGTGGAATGGTTCGACCACGAACCCGGAGACGTAGGCAATTGCTAAACTCCGTAATCAATCTTTGTGCAATTGTCTTTATTGTCTTGCATTAATTTTAAAATTGATTACTTAAAAGGAGCAAATTGTCAGCAAATATTTAAAGGCTACAAGGGTCCGAGATAAGGTAGTAATAATCTGATTATTTTCAGATCATTTGACCACTATGTATTTGTGGAAAAGGCTTTAATAAAATCCTAAACAATATCCTTCCCACCAAATGTGGGATATAACCCACTTAAAACATGCTGCCCCTAAAGGAATTTTTCCCTTTCTAAATGCAATCCGCCAATATGGGTATTTATCCCATCAAATATGTATGTCACCACCCTCTATGGGATTAATATCCCATCTAAATGCTAGCAGAGAGGCTAATATTAGCCTAATGATATTTTTCAAATGCATTATTTAAGGTCCCTATTTGGGTATAAATAGGGGACCCATTTCTTTGTAAAGGACACACAACTTGGAAGCTCAAAGAAAGAGCTTGAGGAATATTGCCCAAGCGAGTAGAGAAGATAATTTTTTGATAAGACATATTTTATTAGGCTTATTATAAAGTTGTGAAGACCTATTTATTTAAATAGCCATTATTGTGGCTAGGAGTTTTTAATACTACCTAGTCGGCCCATAACGCCACACCAAATTATTGTGAAGCCTGAAATATCGATCGGAGTCCCATAGGGCGTTACGAAGAATTTGGAAGGCTGATCGAGATCCAGAGGATTCTGAACAGTGGAGCTGGTGCCATAGAGCTTTCTGAATATGCCAAGAAAGGGGAATTTAGGTGCTATTTTTCACCCTTGTCATCTGAAGGTCTGGATATTCTTTTAAGCAAGTTCTTAATAGTTTCCATTAGGTTTCTTGTGAAATTACTATTGTAACTTACAAGTTTTGACTAGTGGAATGGTTTGATAAGAACTTGGAGGCATAGGCAATTGTCCGAACTCCATAATCAATCAATGTGCAATTTGTCATTATATGCTTGCATTAATTTTAAAAGGTGATTACTTAAAAGGAGCAAATAATACAGCTCTTCTCTTAAAGGCTACAATCCCTCCCCCCGTGGCTAAGGTAAATAACTCTTTAAATCTGTTTTATTTATTTTAATAGTTTCAGTTTATAATATATATGACCACTAAATATATTGTGGATATATAGGCTATATATATATATATATATATATATATATATATATATCCTATCCCACCAATATATGGGATATATATATACTATATCACAACACACTGCACACACATTTAGGAATAGTTCAAATTATCTAATATGCAATCCGCTAATATAATGGGTATTTATCCCAGCAAATATGTATGTCACCATTTTTTATAAGTGATGAATATCCATCGAACTGCTAGCATAGAGGCTAATCATTGTGCCTAATTGTTTTTATTGTCAAATGCATTAATTTTAAGGTCCCTGATTTGGGTATAAATAGGAGACAAATTGTCGGCAATTATTTAAAGGACACACAAGGGTATGGATAGCTCAGGAAGATAAAAACTTGATTATTATTCGGATCAAGTTTGAGTATCAGAAGCTGGTTTAGCTCCATTGATAAGACATTACTTTACTAATTTTAATTACTAAAGTTGTGAATACCTAATTATTTAAATATGTACTATTATTGTAAAAGGCTAATGTGCTTATATATAAATAATACCTACTCTTCTCTTAAAGTAACATCCAAATCCCCTCGTGAAGCCTAAAAAATCGACTCTTTAAATTGTTTTATTTAGGGCGTTACGATAGAATTTGGAAGTTTGATCGATATCTAGAGGATTCTGATCTAGTCTATCTGGTGCTATCTATCTATCTGATCTATGCTATATATAGATAAATACACACACTATTTTTCACACACTTGTCATCACACAGGTCTGGACATTCTTTTACAGCACAGTTCTTAGATAGTTTCAATTAGGTTATCTTGTGAACATCACTAATATAATTATTTATAAGCTTTGACTAGTGGACCATTTTTTGATAAGAACCTGGAGGCATAGGCAATTGTCGAACTCCATAATCAATCAATGTGCAATTTGTCATTATATGCTTGCATTAATTTTAAATTGATTACTTAAAAGGAGCAAATTATCGACAAATAAAAGAATCCTATAGGGGTTTGAGATTAGGTGAATAAAAAATTGATAATTTTTGGATCATACAGGTATATACACAACTTTTTGGCATCACAGACTTAGCCATATGAGTGAGAAGGGGATGAAGATTTTACATTCATAGGGAAAGTTGTAAGATTTGAAAAACATAGACTTGAACTTTTTTTAGCATTGTGTGTATGGGAAAGTGTGTGAGATTTCTCAATGTTGGATCAACCAAGAAGGAGCACAAGTTAGAGCTTGTTCATACGGATATGTGGGGACCAGCTCAGGTATCTTCTCTTAGTGATTCACGGTATTATGTTACTTTTATTGATGATGCTACTAGTAAGATTTGGATTTACTGTATAAAGAATAAATCTGATGTATTTAATACTTTCAAGAAGTGGAAAGCTTTGGTTTAGAATGAAACAAGTTTGAAGTTAAAGTGTCTCAGATCAGATAATGGTGGAGAGTATTGTAGTAATGAATTTAATAACTATTATTCACAAAATGGAATCCATATGGTGAATACAGTTCCTAGAACACCACAACATAATGGTGTGTCAGAAAGAATGAACAAGACTATCATGGAGCGTGCAAGGAGCATGAGATTGCATGCTGTATTTCCCTTACAGTTTTGGGCAAATGTTGTAGATACTACTATTTACTTGATAAACATAGCACCTTCAAGTGATTTAGAAGGTAGAGTACCCAAGGAGGCTTGGACCGGTAAGGAGGTAAACTATTCATTTATGAAAGATTTTGTTTGTGAGGCATTTGTGCACATTGATAAAGAGAATAGGACCAAGGTAGAAGCTAAGTCAAAGAAATGTACTTTCATTGTATATGGCACTGATGATTTTGGATTCCGGTTGTGAAGTTTGGATGAGAAGAAAATCATTAGGAGTAGGGATATTATTTTAAATGAAAGGGTTATGTATAGGGAACAACTACATGATAAGAAGATGGAAAAGTCTGAGTATGTAGCACTTGATGAGATAAAAAATAGAGAAGTGTTCAAAGGACTGGAAAATCAACAAGTTGACATCAATCCTGGCGCAGTCGATATTGATTATGTAGATCAAAATCAGCAAGAAAAACAAGAACATCAAAATTCATAATATCTTGTAAGACGTTCTACTAGGGTAAGTAAACCTCCTACATGATTATCTTCATATGAGCTTTACTATTGTTTATTGAGAGATGGTGGAAAACCAGAAATTTTTTAAGAAGCAATATAAGTAGTAACATGCAAAAAGTGGGAGTAGGGTATGGATGAGGAGATGGACTCCTTGGATCACAACCAAACTTGGGATTTGGTTCAGTTATCTGCAGGAAAGAGAGAATTACAGAACAAGTGGGTTTACAGGTTAAAGGAAGAAGAAGGTGACAAAAAGAGGTAAAAGGAAAGGCTTGTTGTGAAGGGATTTGCACAAGAAAAAGGCATAGAATTTGATGAATTTTTCTCTCCCATTGTTAAAATGACTTCCATTAGAATTGTTTTAAGTTTAGCAGCTATGGAAGATTTGCATCTTGAACAATTAGATGTAAAGATTGATTTTCTTCATGGTCATTTGGAGGAAGAAATATATATGGAGCAGCCACAGGGATATGAAGTCAGGGGGAAGGAGAGCTTGGTGTGCAGATTGAAGAAGATCTTGTATGTCCGTAAGCAAGCTCCAAGGTAGTGGTATTTGGGATTTGATAGGTTCATGATAGAACACAATTACTCTAGATGTCATTTTGATCACTGTGTCTATTTTAAGAGACTAGAAAATGGCACCTATATTATCTTGTTGTTGTATGTGGATGACATGCTTGTGGCAGGGTCAAACTTGCAGGATATAAATGAGCTAAAGAGATAGTTAGCCAACACGTTTGCCGCGAATGATTTAGGTACAACAAATAAAATTATTAGCATGAGAATCAATAGAGACAGAAAGAGTAAAATACTGACTTTGTATCAAGAAGATTATGTGAAAAAGGTGTTGGAAAATTTTAGGATGCAGGATGCAAAACTAGTAAGTACACCATTGGAAGGGCACTTCAAGTTGAGTAAAGAACAGTGTCCTAAAACATATGAAGAGATTGAATATATGTTTAGAGTTCCATATGCTTCAGCAGTTGGAAGTTTGATGTATGTTATGGTATGCACAAGACCAGAAATTTCCCATGCAGTGGGAGTTGTCAACAGATACATTAGTAATCTAGGAAAGGAACACTATAATGCAGTCTAGTGGATTCTCAGATACTTGAAAGGGACCAGTAGCAGGAAGTTGTGTTATATAGGGTCAAAGGTTTCTTTACACAGACATGTTGATGCAGACATGGCTTGAGATTTGGATGGTAGGAGGAGCACCACAGGTTATGTATTCATTGTTGGTGGCATGGCAATTAGTTGGATTTATAAATTGTAGAACATTGTTTCCTTCTCTACTATAGAGGTAGAGTATGTTGCTACTACAGAAGTAAGAAAGGAGATGATATGGATACAACGGTTCATGGAAGAGTCTGGAAAGAAGAAGGATGATTACATGTTATTCAGTGATAGCTAGAGTGTAATTCATCTTGCCAAGAACTCAAATTTCCATTTGAGAACCAAACATATAAAACTCAGGTATCACTTCATTAGATCAGTTTTAGAGGATGGACAATTGATGTTGGAGAAGATCCATATAAGTCAGAATCCTACTAATATGTTGACAAAGGTGATGACAAAATAGAAGCTGGAAGGTTGTTCGGCTTCGATAGGTCTTCAAGATTGATCTTGAAGAAAATAAATGAGTTAGAGAAGAGTCCGAGGATGAGCTGTAATAGTGGGTTACGGCAGTTAGTCTCTAAGTGGGAAATTTTTAAAGATGTGTAGTCTAACTGCAAGATGAAGTGGAAATTTTCTTTTTCCTTGATTTTGGGAGGAAAGCATGGACATGGATAAAAATAGCATTGTATTATTAATAGACGGGATTTGTTATTTTTATGTTGATCTTATTTATATGCATGTCTTATTTATAAGCATGTTATATTTAGGTTGCTTGTGTTTGAAGCAAAATTTTTCAAAGAGGTGCACAAGTTATATATATGTGCATGGATTTACTCTTTAAAATATGAAAAAGAGAGAATTGTATTGTATTCCTCTGGACTGAATAAAGGAAAAGGATGGATTGTTTCTGGTGGATGTAGCCCACATTGGGTGAACCATGTTAAATATTGGGTTTATCTTGTGATCGCATGCTTATATTATTTTTGTTTTTATTCCATTTTATTGCTCATCTATATTTTGATCCTAACAACTGGTCTCAAAGAATGATTTTGTTTTGGTAGAAAAAAAATCATAGGAGGGTTTCTTGTTTGAGTGGGAGCAATGATAGAAGATAACAATTTTAGGGTTGAGAAGTTTAACAACCAAAACTTTCAGCTATGGAAGATGCAGGTGGAGGACTACCTATGTTAGAAGGATCTTTATCTACCATTGAAAGGAAAAGTTTTAAAGTCGTTAGCTATGAAAGATGAAGAATGGGATGTTATTGATCAGAAGGCACTGGGAGCGATATGATTATGCATTGCAGCTATGATATCTTTCAATATTTCTACAAAAAAGACAACGGTAGATCTAATGGCAAAAATGGGTCAATTATATGAAAAACCCTCAGCCTCCAATAAGGTATATCTCATAAAAATTTTATTTAATATGAAGATGTCAGATGGTGATTCAGTAAATGATCATTTAAATGAATTCAACATGGTTACTAATAATTTAAGCTCTGTAGGAGTAAGTTTTGATGATGAAGTTAGGGATCTTTTGATTTCGTGCTCATTACTTGAAAGTTGGAATACTTTGGTAATGGCTGTGAGTAATTCTGTATCTGGTTCAAACACTTTAAAGTTTGATGATGTTATTGGTGGGATTCTTAGTGAAAAGATGAGAAGAAAAATCACAAGTGAGTCATCTGGTAATGCTTTCGGTGTAGAGAATAGGGGAAGATAGAAGGAAAAAGAAAAATGTCTTAGACACCGTGCAAAGTCTAAGAAGGTAAGATCTAAACATAGAAGCAGGATGGTATGCTGGAATTGTGGAAAAGCATGATATGCAAAGAAAGATTGTTGGTATTTAAAATCAAGGAAAGATCAACAAGAAGGGAGAAAAGAGGCAAACATAGCAGGTGATGTGTTACAAGATGCTCTTATTCTTTTTTTAGATAGTAAATCAGAATCTTGGGTTTTAGTTTCTGGTGCTTCATTTCATGCACATTGGGTATTTATGGTGTGTTGGGTACAATATTTGTGAACACTACTTTGTATTTGATATAGGGATTAGAGTACAAATGTGTTGTATGTCAACTGTTAGTTGTGTGTGAAAACGTTTGCAGTCCTCTTCCTCATGTGCTTTAACATTGTTTGTATATTTCATTCTTACGTAGCATTCAATCGTTAAAGCAGGTGATATTTGTAGATCATTGAGGGTGTGAAATCTTGCCATCATAGTAAATGTTAGTCCTTGATGGTCAACATTTTTTATGTCTATTGTGGCCTTGTCAAGCATTAGGCGTTGTGCTTTATGGATGGTGAGTCCCCAAGACATTTTAAGTGGAATTTGGGGATGGTTGCCTCATGTGACAAGAGGTAGGGGCAAGTGGGTTGGGTTTGAGTACATCCCATGGTGAACCTTGATAGTGTTTGGAGTTGACAAAAAAAATATGGCAAGTCTGGTGGTTGTGATTATAGATTGTACACCACCTCGATTACTTTCCCGAGTGCATCATTGACCAATCTTGAGCTAACACAAAATTTAGATGTCAACATGACCTCTTGTCCAGTGCATAGGAACATTATTTTCTCCAGTTGAGTTTCGTTGATGTATGATTAAAAGGCATGTTTTCTTTTTCTTGGGATGCTCCTTGCAACTGGAATGTCCAAGGATTTTAGCATATGTTTATTATGTATGGATGCTAGCTCCTTCATTGTAAATAGATGTTTTTTAGTTGTGAAGCTAGTTTACTATGAGGTAGACATGCATGAATTTATATGTGACATGAGAAGAGACCAATCCTTAATTGTTGGATATGCATTTATGATGTTGGTCAACATTTGTTTGGATTCAAGTTGCGTCAGGTTCAAGCCTTGTTGCCTAAAGTTTGTGTCCAAGGTAATAATTTTATCAAAATCATGCTAGAGGGAGCATCCTATTCTCTTTCCTGCGTACAATGGTACATCGTTGACTGGAGGGAGCTGGCCTAAGTCACCCACCAAAATCATTGAGCAGATACCGAATGGATGGCTTTTTGTTGGGGGAATACTTCACACAATCTGGAGTTGATGTTGTTTAGAATTTTAGGACCTATAAAGCTCATTTCATATATGATTATGTACTTTATAGAACAAGGGCTTGGCCTTCAAGAGGTTTCATTTCAGTAATGGGTATGTGATGCGCTAGAATTAGCATGAACTTGACAAGGTCATAACTTGAGCTCTGGGTGTCCGTTTGAGTCCGTTTATTTTTTGAAACCACATTTTTCAACGAGACGAATGTATTGGAAACCAAAACTACCAATTGGGGCAAGTTTTGGCATGTTTTCAGGCCCTAAATCCACCATCTTGAGGGTAAAAATTAGGATTTAAGTTGTAGTTCAGTTTTTTCCTATTTTTGGGCATTAGTTAATTGTAGTCTATTAGTTGCATTATGAGTTAGAAAGTTGGAGATTCCTCTAATTTAGGAATTTAGAATATGTGTGGCAATTTTCGTGCTCGTACGAATAAGCATGTGAACTTACTAAGAATAGCAGGTTCTAGTAAACTGCGAAAAATAGTAATTTCTGCCACTTAGAGTAGATTTAGTCAAGTTAGTTAGAGTTTTCTTGGAAACTCAAGTTGGGAGCTGTTTTCCTATTTAGGAAACATTGTAATTCATTATTCAATAATGAAGAAGGAGATTTATTTCTTTTGGAGTTCATGTTATTTACAAAATATCAAGTTTGTTTAGAATTTGGCTACATTAGTATGTGGAGGAAAGAATGTATAATAGATGCTTTTATGTTGAATGCAACAATTCCTGTTGGGGATAGTACAAGAATGGATGAATTTATGTTTCCCATGAACTTTTGAATCCCGTTTCTAATGCATTATATCAGGTATGATTTTGCTGCACCAATTGTTTCTTGAATGATCATCTTCGATGGTGGGTATTTCCCTCATTGCATTGCATGGGAATTTACAATTGAGTATGCAATGTACCTTAGGATATGATATTATAATGTATATGGGTTGATGGAGATGCCGACATGTGGCACACATCCCCTTTAATAGTTATATGGGGTCACATAGGAATTAGTTATATTGGGTAATGAGTTGACCTATATTGGGATTAGGTATTACCCATTATTAAGAGTAATGTATGTCTATATTAGAGATGTGAGTATTAATGTTACAGAGGGTACGAGTTGAGTCTTCCACTTGGTAGAGGTATATTGGAGGCATCCCCCTCGAAGTGGATTCACATCCTTGGAGATTGTGGAGTTACTCCTTCCTTAAGTAGCATTGTATGGTGTTGCCCAACCTTAAGGGTATTATTCTGAATATATTTCATATTTGGGAATATTTTCCACCCATATATCTTGTGTTGTTTTATTTTCTGCAATTTATTGATTTATTATATGCAAAGTTCTTATCTAGTGGTATAAAAACGTCGATTTCGGTAAAAATTGGGTCCAAAGCCTTATTTTAGAGATTCATCTATATTTTCTAAACTACTGTGAATTTTTCTCAAATGTTTTACCATAGTTGTAAAAGGGTCTCAGAAAGCTACAGTCCAAATTTCAGAAATTTTTGAGGTTTTTTGTGGATGTTATTGCATTTTTAGGGTTTCACCTAAATTTGCTTCACAAGTTGAATTTTTTGGAATTAATTTTCTAAATTTTTACCAGAATTTCTAATCCCATTCAAAAAGCTATATTAAATATTTCAGAATTTTTTGATATGTTTTGAAGAAGATATTGAGAGTTTTAGCGTTTTACATAAAATCGGCCTACAGGTTGCAATTTTCCATCTTTCTTTGATTTGTTTACATATTCGGAAAGATATCAAAATTTTAATAGGGGTTAATTATTTGTGATTTCATATTGGAGGCCGAATTATAGACAAAATCATTAGATCAAATATTGGTCAAAGGAGTAACTTTGTGAAACCCTAATTTCTGTGCATCATGTATAAACCAATTTTCTACGGAAATGGAGAAATTGATGCAAAAAATGGTGGTTAAAATTTAAGAAAATGTATTTTGATAAATATTTAGTATGGTTTAGTTTTTATCTTCATCTTGGTAGGAAAGAATGAAATTGGTATTTTTATTTGGATATATATCTGTTGGATTGGGATTCAGAGGAATGGAAGATATTTTCCTAGCTAGATGGGAAACAAAAAAGAAACATAATTTTGTTAAAGAATAAGAAGAAGAAAATGTTGATGATGAAGTTGCTACACATGATAGTGCATCTCCAAATAAGAAAGCTTCAATATTTCAGTTTGAAGGGTGCATTCAAAGAAAAAAGTTAATTGTTTCCATAAACCCTAGAAGAAAATATAGCTTCATCAATATGAATGTATCTCACAATCTACACATGCAAACAAAGCATATTAAGGTAACTCAAGTGGTTGGTAAACATATTCAATTTTTTGAATATTTACAACTCTCTATGGATAAATATGTTTTACAATCTGATTTTAATGCTTTATATATGGATGGTATGGATATTGTTCTTGGATATCCTTGGTTAGAGACATTGGGAGCAATTAATCTTAATGCACAAAATAAATTCATGAAATTATGGTACAAGAGAAAGAAAATTACATTGCAAGATATCTCACTTAGCAAGGAAAAAAGTAATGTAAATTTAGATCATGAAGATGAATTTGAAGATGGTGAAGAAGGGAATAAGGATGAATCAGAAGGAGAGGATGAAGAACATGATGAAAAATTAAAAAATAGTTTATCTACTCAAGAGAAAAAATAAATAGCAAACAAGTTGGAAGAGGAAAATAAAGTGGAGGAAAATATTGATAAGGTTGAGCATACTAAGGTCACACCATATAGACACCCACATCATCACGAGAGGAAAAAATCGTGGAGACATGCTAGGACACATAAGGGAAAAAATCTATATGGATATACAGGTAATTAGAGGAGTAATACTTTTGGCTATACATGGAATCAATGGAATAATAATTATATTACTGGGAATCACAGGATTCATAATTATGGATATGCATGGATTCTGAGGAGGAACACATATGGACCAGGATGTAATCAGATGAGCAAAATGGAATATGGAATCAGATTTGGAGCAACATCACCCACCAGAATTTCATATGGGTGGTTGGATGATCGAGCATGGTGACAACTATGCAACAATTTAAAACACACTCATTATATGGATTCTTCTTATGTTTGAGAGACAAAACATGTCAAAGAGGGAGGCAATGTTATGTACCTTGGGATATGATATTATAAGGTATATGGGTTGATGGAGATGCCGACATGAGGCACAAATCCCCTTAGTTAGTTATATGGGGTCACATAGGAATTAGTTATATTGGGTAATGAGTCGGCCTACATTGGGATTAGGTGCTACCCATTTATTAAGAGTAATGTATGTCTATATAAGGGATGTGAGTATTAATATCATGGAGCGTATGAGTTGAGTCTTCTACTTGGTAGAGGTATATTGGAGGTGTCCCCCTTCAAGTGGATTCCAATCCTAAGAGATTATGGAGTTACTCCTTCCTTAAGGAGCATTGTATGGTGTTGCCCTACCTTAAGGGTATTATTCTGAATAAATTGCATATTTGGGCA
This sequence comes from Taxus chinensis, assembly GCA_019776745.2. Lineage (NCBI taxonomy): Eukaryota > Viridiplantae > Streptophyta > Pinopsida > Cupressales > Taxaceae > Taxus > Taxus chinensis. Next base: position 200,253,250 of record CM034153.1, on the reverse strand, counting down.
TCTTGATCACCCATATGTCTTGTGTTGTTCTATCTTATACAATTTATTGATTTATTATATACAAAATTCTTATCAAATTATGCCAGGTGTTGTTGGGAAGATATTGGGAGGGCATCTAGTTGGTTAGGTGGAGTAACAAGTGATAGTACATTTTCATTGTGCACGTGGTCTATGAATTTAGGTCCAATGTTGTGTAAGCCATTGGGCATGATATGTAACATCTAATTATGGTTAATGTCGAATTCACAGTGCCCTATCATGTCTATGTCATCAATTGTTGTAGTGAGTGATGGGTGCATCTAAGATATATGCTCCCATTCAAACAGATCTACCTATAGGGGGATAGCTCCCGGTGAGTTATTGTAATTAATTATTGTTCCCACTATTGTTTCTTCTAGAGTAGTGAATTTTTGTACGTGTAAAGGGAGGTAGGAGTTTGTCATTTCTTCCCATTGGGTAATTATTTCAGATGAAGTAATGTTGATGTTTGTTTGGATATATCAAAAGGGTTTATAAAGTAGAAGTTTTGACCAGAAAAAATTTCCATAGGTTGTCGCATCTAGGATGGGGACATCATAGTAACGCGGGAATACATGGACTATGACATGGGTTATCCTTTGAAGCCACTATGTGCCTTGCCTTTGGATGTTGAAGGACCATGCACTGGAAGCCTCAAAGAGAGATGTTCTTCAATTGTGAAGGGCATTTTATGTATGCATCTATGAATGAAGGGATTTTTGTAACTTTGTTTTGTTCCCTATATTTTTGAGGACATGCTTGAATAACCGTTTATCGAAAAAGAGAGTAATGAATGTATGAATAAAAATTGAGGGGGATTTTCCCTAGCATGTGACACATCTCTTGTGTATCTCGATCAACAATATTTTATGATAGGAACTTACTGTAGGCAGCCTTTGCACCTGATTGTTGATGTGAATTACATTAGATATCCATGTCAACATGTGATGGTAGCTATCTAATTTTCTTTCTTCCTTGACTACATATTTTTTAATGTACTATACGACTGCATGATGGGACACAACAAGTTGACACTCAATATTGTATTGCCACAATGTTAACATATTTGAGTTGTGTATGTTGACCCTTGTGTCATTGCGTGCAGGGATGTACGTTGTTTTTCGTATTTCATCTATGCCCAAAATTTAATACTCTTAGAGTGGCCAAGGTTTTTTCTATCTACACTAAAGAGTGTCACATTTATTTTATAAGAAGGTTATATCACTATATTTTGTGTGTAGTTACACGTGGTTAAACATGTTTTCATAGTTGGCTACATTGTTACTTTTTCCTTCATAGTCCCAACTCACCCCTTTAAATGCAAAACCAACTCCTTTGCACTACAACTTGGTATGAGATCAACCAACTCGTTAATGCTTGTCGAAATCGATTGAAATGCAGATAGATGTTAGATCAACAAGGATGGAACTACAAACCTTGACTCGGTCGTCCAGGGGTAGCTTGGGGCAATGCTTTCCAAAACTTGGTAGATGCAAAACAAGACTCAATTTAGTCTTCTGGAAACTCAATTCAAAATCCAACTTGCCCATCTATTTTACACAGCTCAGTCCCATCCAAACTTAGCACATAGTCCTCCAAATATAGTAGGAATGATAACCTTAGCAGATACTAAGTGCTCCTCTAAATTTAGAGGTAAAACCCCTAATGGGGAAATGATTTTTTTGATTTCTTATTTGATTTTTTGATCTAAGAACTAGAATTTTTCTCTAGAAAGAAACTTTTTCTTAGTGATCTCCTACACCAGTGTGAAAAAAATTACTTTACAGACACCTAGAACTGGAAATGCAAGCTGTGGGGATGTAAGGTGGGTCTATGAAGTTGTTGGAGGCAAGACATGCTCTCTAAGAGAAGTTTTCTTTTCCAAAGACCTTCTCAACTTCTGAAAACTCTCTACAACCTCATCGTCTTGCACAAGATCCTAAAATACTTTCTCTGATACTAAATTATGAGGATTGGAAACATGGAGACAACCTGTAATTATTTTATTGATCATGAAAGGGGCATATTACAAAATATGGAGTGTTATAATTTTTATATACATTGAACAACAAGTTACAAACAAATATATGGTTATAACCACCTAAAATAAAATACTTCCAGGAAGCAAAATAAAATGTAATACAAGTAAATAGGATGTTGTCACTATGCAAAAATAAACATACGTGACTACAATATGTCAAACAATATGGATTCAACCATATAGAAAATATTAAAATAAACAAGTCAGGTTACCACTAATAACAAATTAACTACCAAAGGTAAATGCATAATTACCTAGTAAAATAGGCTTTACCTAACACTAAGAGTACACCAACTCAATTTTTTTCCTTTTTATATAAAATTGATTATAGATGCTACTTTCCTGGTTGTATTGAATGCCATGAGTTTTATCTTTGCAAGATTTACTTCAAGGTAATTTTTGTCACAATAATTTATCAATGCATTAACCTATTTTTGAAGACGTGTAATTGAATGTGAAAGAAAAATAGTATCATCCACAAACAATAAAATAGTAATGAAAATCCCAAAGTTGTTACAACCATTCATACCACTTGAATTTATGGAGATAAGGTCCTCTAGTTCATCAATATAAAGCCCACAAAGTTTAGGAGAGAGTGGAAAACCTTGTTTCACACCTATGGTACTATGGATGCTATAATTAGATCCCATTTTGGTATGAATGTGCAAAAACATTGCCTCATATAAAGTATTTACTAGATAAACTACTAAGTCAAAAGGCCAAAGTCTCTAATCGTGTTAATCAAAAGATGCCTTGGTATTGTATCAACCACATTACGAAATTCCATAAAATAATAATATAGCTTCCGTTTGTTAGCCTTTTATTCCTCTATTATGGAAACAAGAGTGAATATACAATCATTTATTCAAGTATTCCTTCTAAATCTTGCTTGACAATTGACCTATTTCCCTGAGCCATTTTTTCTTTGCCCATTTAGATATATAGTCACCAATCACTATAGAAAAATGATTATCCATAGGAAATCATGATGGTACAATAGTTCTCTAGTTGAAGACAACCTATAGATTTGAAGATGGGATGTACAAGCTTGTGGAATACCATGAGGAAAAATTAAATTTAAAAGATTAAATATATGGACTACGATAACAGCTAGACTATGATGGAGGAATTCATCCTTTAAATTTTCCACATATTGGGCTTAATTGGAATTGAGTTAAAAGATGGCTTTAAGGACTATATTATTAGTGAATAAATGATATGTAAGTGGTCTAGGATATACTTGGATGTTTGGTTAATTGGGTGCATCATAGAAAGATGTGGCATATGTATACCACATATGTTGCTTGGTAATGGCACACATATATTTTTTCGGTAAAAATTATCTCCATAATGACTAGGGATTAGGCCAAATATGATGTAACAAAGCTCTTCATTTGTTATATAATCTTTATCATTTTTTTTATCTAAGAATAGTTTTATAATGTTTTCGGAAAAGCTTGGATTTAGAGGGTGTTTTGGTAATAATATGTTTAGTTAACTTGTGAACATTTTTACAATCCACATCATAATAAGAATTTCGGGGGGAAATGACCATGGGTATTATCGGGTTAGGAAGTATGATTAGAATGAGGGAAGAAATTAAGAACAATAACCATAATTTATTAGGATAGTCTATTATCTCTTTCAACCGGGTATAAAGTATCAAAAATGTTCATGAGGTTCGTCTTAATGATATTAATGTAGCTCTCATCATATTCATTCCCAAAATGAATAGACTTACTCTTATGAGAGGGATCTGGGGAAAAAATTGTAATAGTTATGGAAAGTGGTGTACGAAAATCTAGATAACCATGTGATGTATGAGAGGTGGGGGATAATTAAAAATAACTACCAGAGTATTTTGTAATCTCTGGTTACAAGTCTACAAAGAGGGATTCACCTTCAAGAGCCATAAAATACTTAGAGTATTATGGAGGAAAGTAACTATTAACAATGAACAAATTTTGTAAAGGATGTCTTCTTGTTAGAGATATCCATAAAAATCTTGTGAATTCATTAGATCGTCCAAATTAGATATAGGATTGAAGATAATATCTATAAATGCATGGTATTCCATTAGAGCCTTTTGTTCTATGTCAGTGTTTTAGGTTTGTGGACAAATATCAAAAAGTATCTTGTATATGAGGGGACTGGTTTCTCCATTGTCTCATGCTTTTCCATGAGAAAAATGGTATATGATTTAGGAATCAAATCTACATAAGACGGTGAGGAAAAATGAGAAGAGAGAGTAACCACAATTCCAAACGGCAATTGTATTTGATGTTTTTGACTTAGGTTTTGAGCTCTGACATCATATAGAAGATGGTGAATGTTTAGTCCACCAATCAAGAGAAGAATATTGGATCCAAGATTTTCCATCATGAATCACAACCCACATTCGTTTCTTGCTAGCTTCTAACACTTCCTTTGCACCTTCTTTAACCAACTCTTGTTGTAACTTAGTTAAGTCTTCATCAAGATAAATTTTGTGAACATGACCAAATAACTTCTTATTTTATCTTTGTGCCTCCAATATTTTGTGTGATGTGTGAAAGTGAATAACCAAGGAGTCATCTTGATTGAGCCAAACTCTATCTAGCGATATATTAGGAAATTATAAATCGTGACTTATAATGTTGGATATTTTTTGAATGACATTTTATTTTTTGGTTAATTCTTTGATTTATAGGTTAAGGGATTTGGCTTGCCTTTGTCTATCTTCTTCAAAAAAATCCTAAATCACTGTTTCAATAAGTAGAGGTTTTTTTTATAGCTTGAAACCGTGAATTTAAATTCATAAATTCTAGTTATGCCGAAAGGCTTGTTATCGGGTGGAAAGCCCCCTACCTTATGATAGTGAAGGAGACTGAAATGGCCCAGATGGATTGGTTGATGAAGCATGGAGCAGAACTGACCCTACACATGTCCTCCAAAAGAAGGAATGTCAGAGACAATGACATGCAAAAGGATGGGTGAAAGATAAGTGTAGAGGATTACCTAGATATTTCCTAGTAACGCGCCAGTTTAATAGGACCTTTAACAAATTGCAAATGAGGGTGAGCCATTATGTGAGCGATAAATGTAAGAAAATTTCCAAATTCCTGTGCGGGTGTGGGCATACTTCTTCCATCAGGAAAAATAGGCGAGTATGGTGGCTCTTTTCTTTTCCAGAACGTATGAGTCCGAAAACAATAAAAAAATTCTCATGTAGGGAAAAAAGTTATATAACATGCATTTTATTGAGGAGCCGTGAGTTTTGTGTTAGTTTTTGGGTGTCCATCATTCCAGAAAAGAAATCCCTACTACTCCTTGGCTATGAATTTTTAAAGACGCAACTTCCATTCTTTGAGGAAGTCTTCTAGTGCCACAGTTTCTAGTTAAAAAATAGAGTAACAATGTTTGCATCCTTTCTGAAAGGAAAAAGTGTTTTCGTATGGATTGGTGGGTTTATTCAATTGAAGGGTCTACATAAATTCTTATTTATCCTAGCATAAATTATTTTATATGTCATTTTCTATACTGATAACTTAGTTAAAGGATCTGGAAAATCTTTTACTGCTGGCCAATTCCCATGGTTGCAAATTTTTTTCTTGATTCCATATGGTAGCTCTGAGATCTACATCGATGCTCTGCATTTCCTTTTACACTTGTCATCTTAGTTTCAAAATTGTTGTTTTCATTTTGGAATTCTATATAATGAGTTTTCATTAACTCTTACCTTTGACGATGCCTTATTTTGAGAGACACTAGGACATGGGATCACAATAATGGTAATTTTAAGCAAATTGTTGACAGTCAGTGAAACTGGCGTTAAGATTTTGTAACAAGTTCCAAAAATAGAATGTTTGTGAAAATTAAAAAAATGGAAACTAGTAATAGTACACTAGAAGGTTCTGCATGACATTGATTTCATCCTTCATGTCCCAATTCCTTAGCTCATCTAAGATTCTTGTGGCCGAAATGTACAATCCTAGTTGTCCAGCCCGATTGCCTATTTATTTTGATTCAGTTTTTAGATTCAACTATGGTCCTATTTCCTCACAACTAAATGTTTAATTTCCTGGAGATTTGTGATGAAAATGAAAATTGAACAAATTTTTGATGCATTCTCCTGGGGAATATGGAAAGATATAAAATCTCCAAAACAAACCCTATCTCAACTGGAGACTGTTGTGATTGATTGTTGACTACTACTCTATACCAGTGTCAAACACAACACTATGGTGACTATCATAGGATTTCTAAGCTCATTTCCATCAACATAAATCTTTCATAATGCCAGCTCTCACGTATTAGCCATGCACAATTATTATTCTCTCTAACACAATCAGATGTCCTATACTTCATTCATGCCCTCGAGTTAATTCTAAATCTCCATGAAATATATCCAAACTTCACTTAATATTAAAGATTATTGCAATTTTTTGTTATCTATATTCTTGGTTAGTAAATGTCCAGCAGCCATGGCAAACATGGAAAGTTCTGTACACACTAGGTTCCATTTCTTCTTGTTCTTATTTTCCACAAAATTTTCAGTTTTTTAAGCAACCGCAAAAATTCTGGCTGTGTTCAAATTTGACCAAGTTACTGTATCTCCCTAAGGATTATTGATTCTCCCTTCTAGTATGCATTATCCATTAATCTCTCATACCATAAAAGAACAATTGTAAGAAGTAACACATCAATATTTCATTCCATTATTAGTATGATGTATATTACACATAGCTGTCTAATTAGGTGCATCATTTTAACAATCGAAACCTTGAATGTCCAAAACTATCAAAGTTCCAACTCATCAAAGTAGAATTGATTAACTAATATCTCAGTTAGGTTTCATAAATCTTGTATAAGGCCCAAATATGACATTGTTAAAAGTCTGTCATAGATACAATTTAGGCCCGTGGTCAATTTGAATATCTATTCAGACAAAAAAGTAGGAAAACAAAGCATAAACCAAAATAATACGTAAAAGAAAACAACTCAAAAACCCAATACGATTCATAACATTACAATAAATTGAGATAGTGCATTGAATGAATTGACTGAATTACATTCATAATAAGAAATGATAATTGACTACGTCGCATTAATAGAAGATTATGCATAGTAAAAATTTTAAACTCACACATGCTAACAGCCATCTACACAGATTTTACTCTACCCTCCTACTTTATCAATAAACATTTTCTCTTTTTCCTTGACTAATAAAAATCAATATATAATTACAATTATCAAAGTGGACATAGTGTACTATTACTAGTGTCCACTCTTATGAGTCTAACCCATCCTTTTCTTCTTAATAGCACTAAGTCTGACAAGAAACGAAATTTAATTGAGCTTGCTGGACTAAATAATTGTTTATTAGTTTAATTGTTGCTCATTTACTTATATTTGCATTTAATGGTTTAAGTGTGAATATCTTTCTTTCACAATCCCATTAACTCTTGGGTTTCATGGTAAAAAAGATTGTTGAAACTGTGTTACTTTGTTAATGTGTTGCCTTTCGAATTTTCATGAACTCGTTGATTTCTGGTATGCATTCTCTGTTGTGGAAGTGTTATGTCCTTGTGAAACAAGTGTACATTTTTATGGACTTGTATTCAACTATTTCCAACACTTTTTTTGAGTCATTTGGCTTTCATCATTGTCCTTAACTTTTCGATGAAAACCCTCACGTCGGCTTCCAGATAGATGTCTCGCAGAAAAACATAATGTCAAACATTTTTAGGAACTGCCTCAGAAAAAATATATAATGTGAAATAGTAAATACTTGTATCCTTATATTTTTATGCATTGGGCAACAACTGAGAAAACAATTCCACGTAGCCACCACACGTTTAATTGGTATTTTCATAATAAATTCTAGAGCTTTCTCTTGATATCGAGTAAAATGCAAGCTGCAAACATTTACCCACAGTCACCATAGGTTTATTTGGCATTTTCACAATAAACTATAAAGTTTCCTCAAGTTTTCTATCGACATAGTCATTTTTTCAAACACTTTCCCAACGTCCAGTAAATAATAACCATAACAATAAAATATATGGTTTGACAATATAATGACGCGTTAATTTGTTATGAGTTATTTGATTATCAATAATATATGTATATACATAAATTCTTAACACATTGTGTATATAACATTTTCTTCCTTTTTATTGTTTATGGTCATTAATTAGAATATGTTTACATTACATTTGTTAATAATTATGTTGAGAGGCATATACATTTACATATATTGAGTGAAATTGTCTATTGTTATGCCTGTGAAATTCACAATTTGTGTCCATGAAATAAAAACAAAAAATAGGAGAAAAATAAAAACATTTATAACTTCTTCCCTATTCACCATTTCACCACACTTGAGCATAAAAAAAGCACCAACCTTATGGGGCCCACGGTCTGGGCCAATCCAAAATTCAAAATAAATTAATGTTTCTTACTTAATTATGTGATTGGCCCAGACCGTGGGCCCCATCAAGTTTGTCGTGCTGGATATGGATCGCCATTCACCGTAGCCAAGAATGGCAGACATATTTGTAACAGGAGGTAAGTGGATTGATAGACATATTTATAACGGGGGGTAAGTGGTAACACATGACAAGAATAGTGAAACCGTTATTGTGTAGGTGTTCTCGACTGCCTCAGAATGTAGAAACAATTGTCTTTGTAGTGTGGAGGGGCTTATGTAATTTATTTGTTGTGCAAGATGCGATTTGACCTGTCTTAGAATGTAGAAACAGTTTGTCTTTACAACTACAATTTGCCTTAGATTGTTATTTTGGTACTGTGAGAATCTTACAAAAATATAGACATCTGTAAGATTATCTTTGTGCAAGGTAAACTTGTGATATATCACACATGTACGTCCTGTCCATTGACTTTCAATGTTATGGAGATTACTTATAGATATGAGTCATGGCTACAAATGGACATTTTGTCTCAACTATTCTCACTCATCCAAAGAGTTGGAGTTAATATCGTAAGTGTTTTTAGTTCATTACCCTAATTGCCAACATTATTATGTATTCTTGATTTTTACAGGTATTAGAAACTTGCACTCATAGCAGTAATTTTTTTTGTTTTTCATCCCATGACAACGACAACAAAATAGAATTCGTTATTCATACAAGGTATGAAGATGAAGAGCCCTGAATAATTATTTGCAAGGATTTTTCTAATTTGAATTTAGTTTATTATTCACAAGGCATCAATTACACCATGCGTAACACATATATAGCATAAGTCTATAGCAGTGCTGTGTTCTTCTCCTGATGGCTACACATGGTTTGCATAGGAAATGTACTAAGCAAGGTCATTTGTGGGGTGTGTTATCCATGCAAGTCGTTTCTTTCCCTGCACTAGGATTTTCAAACAAGTTTTTTCTGATGCAAATGATAAATATAAAACAATATATAAAGGTGCATGTGAATTGTTGAAGGAAGAAACTAAAGATTTATAAAAACTTTGTTCAAAAATTGTATTTGCATCTTCACACTCTACATAAAATATTTACATTAATATTGTTATCTAAAATTATATTGATGTTTTTATGTTTATGTTCACCGTGAAAAAAATCAATGATGAAATCGTGGGATTACACGGCTTTATATTTCATACATGCTATATAATGTTTAAATATTATTGTTTATATATTCTTGTCAGTAAAAAATTTGGTAAAATTTTAAGATCACCGACTCACCTGATCTATATAAAACATATTGATAAGTGTAAGTATATATATGTTAAAAACCATTCAAATATCTACAGAACCAGGAAGCCTTTGTACTGTTTCAATTGTTAGGAAATTTTTTACGTTGATGAAGATTGTGTTAGGATTATACCAGTTGTACAGATAAACAAGCATGTAATGAATAATGTAGAAAATGTAAAACAGAAAAGAATGCAATAAAACAAAGACACATATTTAACATGGTTCACCCAAAATGGGCTACATCCACCAGAAACAACCAATCCTTTAATTCAATCGAGCCAAACTCTCTCTTACAAATCCACCACTAAAAACAATGAATCTCATACATAAAGATATTACCTGGTTTTTACCATTTTGGGAAAACATAGAAAACCACCCGTTAGATCTGTGACCTAATAAGGAACGGTCCAGATTTCACAATGCATAAATTAATATAAAATGTTTCTTCTAGGGGCATTTCCCCCGAACCCCCACCAGGGCGTGTGGCCCCCAGACACTACAAGGGGAGTGAATCCCCCCTTGTAACCCTCATCACTATCAGGCTCCACAACCAACAATCTCCCACTTGGAGACTGATTGTTGTAACTCCACCACTACAACTCTTGCTTGGACTTTTCTTCTTGGCTTGTTTCTTCCACTTCAAGATCAATCTTGAAGACCCAAAAAATTTGAATGCAAATTCAACTTATTCTTTGTCATTGTCTTAGTAAACATATCAGCAAGATTCTCATATGTATGAATCTTCACTAACTCAATCTGCCCATCCTCCAACACCTGTCATATGAAGTGATATCTTAGCTAAATATGTTTTGTTCTGGAATGGAAGGCCGAGTTCTTTGTAAGATGAATTGCACTTTGACTATCAATGTGTAACTTACAATCCCCTTATTCCTTACCCAGCTCCTCCATGAACCTACTCATCCATAACATTTCTTTACTTGCCTCGGTCACTGCAACATATTCTACCTCTGTAGTAGATAGGGCAACTACCTTCTACAATTTTGAGATCCAACTCATTGCCACACCACCAACTATAAACACATATTAAGTAGTGCTCCTCCTGCTATCCACATCTCCTATCATATCTAAATCCAAAAATCCATGTAAAGTATAATCTGACCCTCCAAAGCATAAGTGCCTACTACTGGTCCCTCTCAAGTACCTGAGAATCAACTGGACTACCTTCCAGTGTGCTTTACCTAGATTTTCCATATACCCGTTAACAACTCCCATTGCTTGGGAAATGTCTATCCTGGTACAAACCATGGCATACATGAGGCTCCCAGCTTCTAAATAATAAGGAACCTGTGCCATATAATTTTTTTTTTCTTGTGTTCTTGGGAATTTCTCTTTACTAAATCTAAAATGCCCATCCAATGGTGTACTAATTGGTTTCACATTTTGCATCTGAAACCTCTCTAACACCTTTTCTACATAGTCCTCTTGAGACAAAACCAATTTCTTATTTTTCATGTCCCTTTTGATTTGCATACCAAGGATTTTCTTTGTTGCACCCAAATCCTTCATTGCAAATGTTTGTGCAAGATTTTCCTTAAGCTTTGTAATTTCCTGCATATTAGACCCTACTACAAGAATATCATCTACATATAATAGAAGAATAATGTAGCTCCCACTATCCAACCATTTAAAGTACACACAATGATCTGATTGAAATCTAGTAAAATGATGCTCATGCATAAAACTATCATACTTTAGATACCGTTTATAGGGAGCTTTCTTGAGCCCGTATAGGCTCTTCTTCAACCTACAAACCAATTTCTCTTTACCCTACACTTCATATCCAAGTGGTTGTTGCATATAAATATCCTCCTCTAAGTCACCATGGAGAAATGTCATCTTGACCTCAAGTTGCTCTAAGTGTAAATATTCAACAACAACTAAAATTAATACAGTACGAATGGAAGAAATCTTTACAATAGGGGAGAAAATTTCATCAAAATTGATACCTTTCTTTTGTTCATAACCATTCACTACAAGCCTTGCTTTGTACCTTTTCTATCCACCTTATTCTTCTTTCACACGGTGGACCCATTTTTTTTGTAGTACTCTCTTCCCAGCCGAAAATTTGAATAAATCCCATGTTTGGTTCTTCTCCATGGAGTCCATGTCCTCATTCATGCCACGCTCCCAATCCTTAGTGGACTCCACCTACATTGCCTCATCAAATCACTCTAGCCCACCACTATCTATTAGTAACAAATAATACAAAGCAGGGGAAAATGTTTCTGGACGTCTACTAACACATTGTGACCTTCTTACCGAAGATGGGGGTGTCATGGGATCATTATTTTCTTGCTTCTCATTTTCTTGAATTTATGATAGAGGTGCCTATGCTGACACTGGATATCATGCTCGACCTACAAAACTCTCAACCTCGGTACCTGTAGGAGGATATTTTCCATCCGAGAGTTCATTTTTAGGAGCTATATCTTCAACTAATTATTCCTTGGGATTTTTTCATCATGTACTTGATCCCTATTCTTTTTAATTTTTATGCCAAACAACATCATGACTCCTAATTATCTTAGATTCATCTAGATCCAAAAACTGAAATCCATAATCACCATTTGAGCCATAGCCTATGAATGTACAACGTTTGGATTTTGAATCCAATTTCTTCTTATTTTCTTTATTAACATGAAAAAATTCCTCTGAACCAAATACTCTTAAAAATGAAAGGTCTACCTTTTTCCCAGTCCAGGCTTCTTCGAGAATTCCTCCATCTAGTGCACTCAAAGGCCCATGATTGATTAAGTACACAACATTATCTATGGTCTCTTCTCAAAACTAAAGAGGAAACCCCACATGCAATCTCATTGACAGTGTGTTGGTATCCAAATTTGTTCTCCTTTTCAAGCTGATCAACATCACAAATTTTATATGGAGCTTAGAGACAGATAGATCATAATGTATGTCATTTTTAAGCCGAGGATGAGATCTAACTTGCCCTTTGTCACTCAGATTGTGGAGAGATGGATAGCACATTCAAGAGGATTTGACCTATCCTCACTACTTTAGGTTGTGCCTCTTCAACCAGGGTGAGAGGACCCTTAGTGTAACCTTTGTTTGATGAAGGAGATGGAGATATCCTTCTTTTGCAAAAAAATTATGAAGAAATCCTTGGGAAAGTATGATCAATACTCCATAATTTAACTCTCAAGAGTTGTCACTTCTAAAGGATGGAGATACTTTCAAAACAAGGCTAAGGTTATTGAAGACATTATGGGATCCTCATTGCTTCTACATATTTTAGCATTAGAATTTATACATTTGTGGACACATAGGGAAAGTAGGGGTACTTCATAATGGATTCATTGGTTTTGAATAATTTTTGGTGGGAGATTAAGCACAATAAAGTTGATTATATCAGATCTTTGAGATACCGCACAACAATTGGAACGCTAAATGATAGAAAGCTTCAAAATAGCTAAGATATTGCTTTAACTAGAAGGTTTGCTTTAATGGAGGCCCAGATTAGAACAGTTTCACACAATATCCAAGAATTTAACATGAAATATTGAGCTAAAGACTCAATAAAACATCAAAGACCCCTGGTTCCTCATGCCTAAGATACACTCGAAGGCTTACAGGTAATCTTTATCAACAAATGATAATGAAGAGATTTTAAATTTATTTATCTCATCACAGGATGAAGGCTCTTCTTGAAATGAAATTACAAATACCACTAAACTGTCAAAACAACAAGATCCTATGTGATTTAGAGGGACTTTAACATAAGATTGCAATAAGAATAAGAAAAACTACTTGCAGACATTTTGAAACAAAGTAGACACAAATCACTCCAAGATTGACACAAATTAACTTGAAATTGATTAGATTCATCAACAGGGGAAAGTTTCTTCAAATAGTATTAGAGCTTGTCAATGGTTGTACACTAATACTTTTTCTCTTAAGAATTCAACCCCCAACCTTTTTTCAAGAGTATTCTCATTTCATTTATACTTTTCACTTGCTCACTCATCCCAAATTTTCCCCCAAAAAGAAGAATATTCGAGGGACCTTTGCTTGTTACCAATTTTCCTTAGAAAGTGATGTTTAACAAATTAACATCTAAAAGCTGCCAAGTGGACCAATTATGAACTGATCACATTTCATAGACCCTCGACTAATGAGTAGGATGCCATGCCACAACCTTTTTAATAGTCATTTTAATCATTCTGATTTTTTCATGTGAGAAATCCCCATTTTAATCATTCTCCAGAGGATCTGTATAGCTTGATTTGATAGGTAATCCTTTTCACTCTCGAGGCAACACCTTTTTCATCTTTTTCACCTGCAACCTCCATCATTTCATCCTTTTCCCTCTCTTTCATCTGCAACTCTGCCCCGCATCCATCTTCTCTGGTAGTTCATGTTTTTACAAGTGCCCAAGAAATTCAAATTTTAAAATGTCAACCTTAACAATTCTTAGACTCACAAATTAAGTCCTAAATCCATTCAATAGAATTTTACAAACAAAAACAACAAGGAATTTCATCAAAAAAGATGAAAAATAGTGTGTATTCGCATCTCTAGGAGTATTGGAGAAAAATAGGTGAAATGCACAACAACTGTTGATTTTGCCCCTTCTCAACTCTAGATTAGAGCCATCCACATGTTTTCTTAGCAAATGTAAAGGTGAGGTATAGTGGAAAGTTTCCAAACAAGCGCGGGCCTTCCACATGCCTTGGACCCAAGAAAAATGCCTTTTGGCCTTTGAAAAAGTATCAGTAAAAAAGGAGCCAGCGAAAGCCTCCACGTGTCGCCTTGGTACACCTTTGGTATGGTCCTCAAAAGCGGAGACCCTAAACAAGCACGGGATCACCACATGTCTCAATATGGCAGAGTTGTTAAAAAAATTGAAGGATCAATGAAAGGTGCCATGTGTCTAGGGTCCAAGACAATTTTCTTGGCCGTTGAAAAGTCCAAGAAATGGTAGAGTGAGCGGAAGCCTCCAAGTGTCCTCCTGGTGCTTCTTTAAAATAAAATTTAGGGTTCGGTCCCCAAATAGGCGTGGTCCATCCACATGTCCCAGGCCTAACAAAATTACTTTGAAAAGTTTAAGTATAGAGCGGAGCCTGTGGAATCCTCCATGTGTCTCCTCAGCGCAACATTTAATGTGGGACCCTGAGGTGGATCTTCAAATGAGTTCCGGCCTCCATGTCTCTATGGTCTGCCAAAGCTGCACTGTCCACATGAAAAAAAATTCTAAGTCTGGGAAAGGTAGCAGAAACCTCTAAGTGTCCTCCTGACACTTCTTCAAAATAAAATTTAGGGGCCGGTCCCCAAACAAGCGTCGTCGCTCCATGTCTCCCACGACTTAGAAAATTGCTTTGAAAAGTTTAAGTATAGAGCAGAGCTAGCAGAAGCCTCCAAGTG
Source organism: Taxus chinensis (assembly GCA_019776745.2). Lineage (NCBI taxonomy): Eukaryota > Viridiplantae > Streptophyta > Pinopsida > Cupressales > Taxaceae > Taxus > Taxus chinensis. Next base: position 200,238,077 of record CM034153.1, on the reverse strand, counting down.
TCTCCCCATCGTAGATCCTCAAATGAGAGTCGGCCCTCCAAGTGTTCGTGGTTTTGAGTTGAAGTGGGCCTTAGAGTTTCAAAGTGCCTCAGCGAGCCGCATCCAACTAGAAAGTGCCACATTTCCACAGATGTTGAGATATAAATTTGACAGGGAAAACACACTTGTCAAACTGTAAAATGCAGGGAAATCACCATTTGCACCAGAAAATGAATCTTTCTTTCAAGACAGAGAATTTGGAAATGATATAAGGCCTAAATATGATCTTCCGACCCGTATCCAATCATGTTTCCATAGATATTGGGACAAAAATTGACAGGGGAAACAAAACGTGACTATGGAAAAAAGGAAGGAAGGGAAAAACCCTGATTGTACACCCAAGTTACAAATATTTTCACATGGATAGAGGAATGAAAAACAAACTCTATATTTAAAGTGATCATCGACCAAAGGAAGGGACTGATCATGGCAACCAAATGGAGGATAGAGTTTTCATGCATTAATGCGGGGAGATAGAAAAGATGACAAAGCCTGCAAATTGAAAAATTTCATGGAAAAACTGGGTGAGATCAAATTGAGCACCAACACCGTGCACGCTCCATTATTGTTCTATTTATCCTCTCACTAACACCATTTTTTTACGGAGTCCTGGGAATTATTTTCTCTCTACGAATCCTGTTCAAGGAACAATAAACATCAAATTTCTTACTGCAATACTCACCGCCATTATAAGATCTCAAACATTTCAATTTAAAACCACATTGATTCTTAGCAAGTGCTTTCCATTTCTTAAATGTATCAAAGACATCAGACTTACGATTAATGCAATATACCTATACCTTCCTTATAGCATCATCTATGAATGTGACATAGTACAAAGAACCACCGTGAGATGCAACATGGGCCAGCATGACACATCTGTATGAACTAGCTCTAACTTTTTCTCTTTCCAGGTATTCCTTTCCTTGAGAAATTTAACACTTTCCTATTTCCCAAAAATGCAATGCTCAAAAAACTCTAATTCCAATTACTTCAAACTTGAAATCTTACCTTTTTCCTATAAAATTTTTATGCCCTTCTCACTCATATGTCCCAATCTATTGTGCCACATGTTGGCATCCTCATCTGTAGTAGAAAATATGGTAGAATAATTAGATATACAAGTGGACAAATAAAGATTGCCTACTTTCTTATCGCATGCCACTACTGGGGCACCCTTGGAAACCTTTCAAGAATCTGAAGTGAATGTGACTATGAAACCTTCACCACCCAACTATCCTATAGAGATGAGATTTCTTCTGAGGATAGGTACATGCCTCATTTCTCTCAATATCCATGTATTTCCATTCTATAATTTTAGGTGTATATTTCCCTTCTCGACAATGTTTCATGGCTCATCATCACCCAAATAAACTTGTACAAAATTTCCCTGGACATACTCTTTAAAATAACTCTTATCAGAGGTTGCATGGAGAGAGGCTCCTGAATCTATTACCCAAGATTCTACTCTACCATCAAGAGAAAGTAAAAGGGCATCCTGAACAATATTACTTGTTAGATTTTCCTCTTTAATACCTTCAGGCTAGTTTTCTTTGTTTCCTTTGAACAAACAATACTTTTTAGCATGTCCTTTCTTTCCACAGTTCTAGCAAGTAATGCCTCTAGTCCTAGATTTGGATCTTCCCAAATTTGATTTAGATCTTCCACGAGCCTTACTCTTTGATTTCTCCTTGCTCCTCCCTCTACTCTCCATATTCAACACATTTTAGGAAGAAGAATTTTCCCCTATAATTTTCCTATGCATTTTATCATTTAAAATGACACTGACTACATCTTCAAATTTAAGACAAGTAGCTGATGTATTACTAACTGCCATTACTAAATTTTCCCAACTTTCTAGAAAAGAACATAGGAATAATAATGCTCTAACCTCCTCATCAAATGGGATATTAACTCAATCTAACTGATTTATAATATTCTAGTAATCATTAAGATGGTTAGATACAGATCCAGCTTCTTGCATTTGTAGATTAAAAAATCTTTTCATCAAATACACTTTATTGGATGCACTGGGTGTTTCTTATAAATTAACTAGGGTTTTCATAAACTCTATCATACTCTTCACCTGTGAGATATTTGAATCTATGGACGATGTCAGAATCATTCGAATCACAACAAGAGCTTTCTTGTCCAGAACCATCCACTCCTCATCAAACATGATTGATGAATTGGCTTCTTCACCTCCCAACATTAGGTATAGATCCTTTTAATACATGTAATATTTTACCTATATTTTCCATAGCTGGTAATTTCAGCCATCAAACTTATCAACTCTGAACTTATTATCCTCTTCCAGTGTTGCTTCTCCCACTTGAATAGAAATCCCTCTGTGATTATACTACCAAAAAGTAAATCTCAAACGTGTTGTGATACTAGTTTTTAGGGTTATAACAGTTGTATAGATTAACATGCATGTAATGACTAAAATAGAGACATAGATTTAATGTGGTTCACCAGAATGGGCTACATCCACCAGAAACAACCAATCCTTTTATTCAATCTAGCCAAACTCTCTCTTATAGTGCCGCCACTAAAAAATAATGAATCTCATACATAACGACCCTTTAAAGATATTAGGGTTTTTACCATTTTGGGGGAAACTTAGAAAACCACCGGTTAAATATGTGACTGAATAAGGAATGGTCAAGATTTCACAATGCATAGATACATATAAAAATGTGGCTTTCAGGGGTGCTGCCCATTGACCCCACAAGGGGATGAAGCCCCCCTCGCAACCCCTGTCACTATCAAGCTCCACAACCAACAGATTAATCAATATATTTGAACTCTTGAGAAACTATGGAAAGAGCAATTGCTTTGCTAGTCTCCACCTCTTTTAGAAGAGTGTAAATTCTCCCAAATTTTAAAGGATCAACACAAATTTTTCCATATGGCTCACGAACAAGAACTGTAACCAAAACAACAACATCATGTCATTAACGGAAATGCCAACCTATAACATTATCAGTCAGGAAACGACAAATATAATTCCCCTCTTCATGATTGGTAACTTTCCATATTTACTCACAGGGCATAAATTACACCACACACAATACATATCTAGCAGTCATCCAAGTCTATAGCATTCGTGCTTTGTTCTTCTCCTAATAATCATGAATGTCGGAACGCATGGTTTACACATGAAATGTACCGAGGGAGGTCACTTGTGGGGTGTGTTATCCCTATAACTCAGCTATTTCTTTCCTTGCACTAGGATGTTCAAATAACTTGTTTTTGTTACAAATTCTCAAGAGAAAACAATATATATAAAGGTGCATGGGAATTATTGAAGGACAGAACTAAAGATTTATAAAAACTTTGTTCAAAAATTGTATTTGTATCTTTTTTGGCACACTCTACATAAAAGATTTACATTATTGTTCTTATCTAAAATTATATTGATCTTTTTTATGTTTATGTTCATCTTAAAAAAAATCAATGATAAAATCATGAGATTGCATGCTATATAATGCTTAAATATTTTTGTTTATATATTCTTCTTAGTAAAAATTTTGGCAAAATTTTAAGATCACCAATTCACTTGATCTATATAAAACATATTGATAAGTGTAAGTATATTTTAAAAACCATTGAAGTATATACAGAAGCAGGAAGCCTTCGTATTATTTCATTTGTTAGCAGATTGTCTACGTTGATGAAGATTGATCAATAGTACTCAATGAGTTGCTAGCACTCGGAACATCGAGCCTCAGCTCGTAAAATACATATCAATAATACAAATGCAATCAGAATCATCTCGCCACAACTTCAACAAGGATCAACATAGTCAAAGTCACGTAGGTTAAATCCATATGACAACCATATCGGGAGAGAGAAAAGAGTAAAAGTCACCATCTACTGAGCCTGAGGTGTCCGCAAAACACAATATGCATGACACCCATTGAACAAGTTTCACACATACCAAACAAACGAAAGTGGGTTTTTAACCTATGTAAGGCTCCACTTCCTATCTCATACTCAGCTCGAGTGACTGGTCAACGGTACACATTTTCTCACTCCATACATTCATAGTCTACCAATTTCCCTCAGAATCGGTTAGTGTAAGGCTCACAACATAACATATAACTACATCACTAACACCATGGTGGTACACACATAGCTACCATAACGTCTCACGTATGGTATGTATATGGGGTAGATCACAATCATACATTTACAGGGCACAATACATCACTTTACCACATTCTACACCTAAAGTGCAATCACAATGCGATAGGGTTCATACACTCACCGTATGACCCTAAATCACGACATGAATCATTACATATCACATAACTCAGATATATGATGGATATAATACATCACAACATAACATCCATTGCTACATAACAAGGTGGTACACACATTTCTTCAAAACATGGTAAAAACATCATGATACAACTCATTTCTTTTAACATCAATCTAGTCATACAACACATTGATACACCTACCTATCATAATATGCCACAATGCTCCAACACTATGTCATCCACATTATAATTCTTTTCACACATCACAAGCAGTAATTCACACGCGAACTCTTCATAGAATCCACAAGAAGGAGAGAGAATACTCCCATCCCCAGCACATCAATATGATAAAAAAATACGCACTGAGTGATATACACATCACGTGCGTTCACAATATCACAATTACGACATGGATCACATCATGCTTAAAGCACGTTACTCTTTCAATATAAATCATCATCATGCAATACCATCATCTCCATGAAAAAATATCATACAACACCATCACCATCATGTAACATCACCATACAACACCAATCCGGCCCATAGGTTCAAGAGCATGAACCTACGCTCTGATACCAAGTGTAACTCCTAAAAAAAATTCACACACGAACAACACGGTAAAAGACAGGATAATTTTTTTTTTACTTGCTTTACACATAACATGACGCAACATGTCATCACCAAGGTTACAACTAAATAAGAGAATAACTAGATACAAGTATGACCACAAAGACAGCACGGAAACGTTCACACCCATCAAGGACAATTCATTCTCCTGATAAGACACCCCAAAAGACCAACCACAATACATAGGTTGCAGCTCAGGATGTCCCACTGAGAAAATCTTCTTAAGATTAATTGTTCACTGATTAATTATTCAAGGAGGAAGTAAAAATTTCTACTAAGAAAGATAACTCTAGGATCAAGGCAAGACCTTAATGGTTAGGGACATAAATGTTAAGAGTATAAAGATTTCAATCATGTAATATTAGAGATTACGTGATTGAAATCTGATACTACTTCTGTCCATCCCGAAATCAAAGAACTTGAGGAGTCAGAGACGTTTATTTTGATCATAGCCACGAAGAAAAAAAAAGGTTATCCAATCCTTCCAGGAGGAGGGTTTTATAGCAATAAGGGAGCGTAACCCAAAACAAAAGACAATCTATAGTTTTAGTTTTAAGCAAGAGTTTATCAGCTCTTCCGTACAGGATTCCCTAAAAGTGATAAATGCTAACATAATCAAAGCCACTCTTCAGATGCATTAAACAGTCACAAACATCCATTAATCTACCAACAATCTTCATCAAAGTTGTCAAATTTTCCAAACAATACAAGGGAAGGGTAGCCCCCATGCCGTTAATAATTTACCAAAATTCCGACAACATCATACATACTGAAGGTTGATTACATTTAACGAAGTCGCAAAGCGGGACATTTAACAAAGAAGCCTGATAGTATATGATAATCGAGTTTGCATTCAAAAGCTTCAATACACGATAGGTAATACACCATCGATACCCCATTCTCTAATAAGGCCTTACCACGAGTGAAAGCAGAAAAAAAAAAAAAAAAAAAAACACACACACACATATCCATCTGGGGTGGTTTCCTGGCGAAAGCAGGAATGGAAAATTTCAAGAGCTTTGTGTCAGTGGTGAAGTGAATAAACTATTAACATCTCCACATGGCCCTTCGGAACAGGTCAAACATTTGGTGGATAAATGATACCATTAGCCACGCTAGCAATATATCAGTGTAGAATCTCATGGTTCTCCCCTTTCATCCAATACTAAAGAGAGCAGCTTTTTTTTGCTCTAATACGTTGACAAGGCACAAAAGGAATACTCTCGAACTCAAATGTACATAAAACCTCATCTTTTCCTCTTATTCTAACGATATAGAGAACGATATTCCATACTAAGGCATTACAGATATTCATCATTATAAGGTAAATGAAAAATATGTTTCCTCAACAACACCATAAATCAGAGATACACATCCATTCACATAAGGGAATTACCACAAGCAAACTAGACATATTTCGAGAGTTTTTTTTTTTTTTTTTGTCTTCATTAATTAGTACAACAACTGTCATTTACCTGGAAGACACAAATACTTAATTATTGGGGGGGTTAACCCAATATACCAAAATCGTTTCCAACCCCCATTCTCCCAAATTTTAAAGGATCAACACAAAATTCATCATATGGCCCATGAACAAGAACTGCAACCAAAGCAACAACATGTTGTTAACAGAAAAGCCAGTCTACAACAATCTCAGTCAAGCAACAACAAACAGACAACCACTCTTCATGATTGGCATCTTTTCATGTAGGTTAACAAAAGAAATTTATAGTGAGAGTTCTGCTACTATGTTTCAGGAGTTGTACGAACTCTACCCTTACTCAAAGTTTTCTCATTTTATAGAAAATACAAGCATTTTGAGTTTTTCGTCTCAAAGAAAAATACAAAGGTTTATATCATTGATTTTGATGTGGTGGAGGGCCTGTAGTAGCCACCAATAATGGAAGCTCTGGTAGCTCAGAAGATTGGACTTGAACTGCTTCGAATCAATGCAGTCAAATGGGAGGACAATGAGGCCGTCATTTGAATGAAAAAGATTGGGTCGAGGATCTCTGAGTCATGGTTGAACTAGTAATTCCATTCTTTTATGAGGAAATCCAACTGCAAAATCTCAAAACTCTCATCTTGTCTGATGAACGTACTCAAAATTTTATGGTATTTAATATGATAATGGACTTGCCACATATGACGTGCAAGCAAGGTAAGCTAGAGACGATAGAGTTTCTCTCCACAGTAGGCTCCCTGCGACTCGCAATTCTAATGTTAGCATCAAGCCACGTCGGCACCACGATGGATTACTTTTGTGCCATGTTAAAATCTCTGGAGGCGGGGCTATTGGAGGAGGGTTTGACGAGAAGTGTGATGGAACCTATATTCATCACTCCAAATGTTCAAAGATGGATTCTGAGCAACATCAAGGGGTCAATTTATGGTGAGAAAATAGTGGATTCAGTGGTGCAAGGGTGAAGATGAGCGAAGAGATCATTTAACAAGCTTGGCAAGTGGTGGCATTGAACAGAGGATCCAAGTTTTATAGAGTTGAAAATAATTACAAAATTACAATGATGATGTCGATGAAAATGATGATGGTGATGATGATGAAAATATTAATATAATATTAAGAAGTATAATAATTATATATTTTTTGCCATACTAATAGTAATATATATTTGTAACAATATTATTATTAATAATTTATGTTTATATTATAAATTACAAAAATCCGATTCAAAAACCCTAAACCGTAAACATGTACAACAATGATGTGATAATGGCTGATGAAAATAACCATGATTACAATGATGATGATGGTTTTGGTGATGGTGGTGATAATGATTACAAGGATGATGACAATGACGATTATGACGATGATCAACGATGCCAAAGATGATGATCCCTATGATGATGAGCATAACGCCAATGACGATGAACACCAATGAACTACATGGGCGGAGATCCTTTCTATTAACAATATGAGTCTTAAGTCACCAACTTGATAGGTTCTCGTCGAGGTTATTCATGCACGAACTAAGTGCCTGACTTCTTTTACTCACTTTATTTTGGTTTCATTTTATGTACAATGCAACTCCTGTAGCTACTACTAGCATACCTATATTATATTAATATACGCAAAATATGTCAAGAGGTATAGTTCGCAAGGAGTTTATACCTCTCGGTAAATTTTACATACGCGGCATATTTTACATACCATGATTTGATTTATGTTTATATAAATCTACGTATGTTAAATATGCCGTGAGGTATAAACACCTTGCGAACTATACCTCTCGACATATTTTACATATATTAATATAATATAGGTATGTTAGTTACTTTTTTAAATACATTAATACTACTAATATATGGTTTACAAAAATGTTACTAGCGTAAATAGTTTAAAGAAAATAAATTATTGTTAGAATATATACACAAAAGATTACTAAATTATATAATAATTTATTTATGCTGATTGTTTGCTATTAAAAAATATAAATGAAACAATGTATGGCTTATTGGCTACTTGTTGTAGAAACCGTCCTTCTCTTTCAAATCATTTCCAAATAGTGCTTGCTTTTGTGGATATCGGTAGGGCATTGTTCTCTCTCTTGCGATAGCCATGCAATGTACAACTATGCATTGTAATTTATATTTTCCTTAATGTGTGTCTTCGCTTACAAGTGCTTGTTTGTTTCACTAGTATTTATGAGATTTATCGCCATTCAACTTTTTCCTCCACATGCATAGACATAACTTGTATGAATACGGATAATTTATATAGCTTGACTACGCTTTGGTCAGAAAAGTGAGTATCTTCCGCGTACTATAACAAGGGATAAAAATGCATTGAAATTGTGTCGTTTGGACGCATATCTAATTTACATATAGATGTTGGCCTCATTGCTCAAAACCCGGAATTTCCAGTTCATTTTCCCTTTGCATAGTCACAAAGGTTTCGTTTGATTACAAGTTCGATATTCGATAACTTATGCAACATAGTAATGTGATTTAGGTCCAACCTTCTCTTCATGCTACTTCATAAAATGCTACCAATACATTTAACGTGCCTCAATGTTACATCTACATGCTCCTGACTTTTCCCTTTCTGATGATTTAATGTTGTGTTGACATCCACCCATCGACTTTTCCAGCAAAGTTCCCATGAATCACGCCTTCATTCTAGAAACTAGCTTTTTTCCCTTTCCTCTTTATGGGCTAGACTTAACTCTGTATTCCCTATTATAGACATCCTGAATCACTTTTGACGTTATCATCGCACTGCTCGCGTGCAATTGCTAGTTTGGTAGCTAAATTGTTTAGTCATCTTTATTAGCCACCAATTCAACATGAAGATGAGCTAGCTCTACATACTTGTTAATGGATGTTTAAGGTAGAGGAATATTTAAACTCCGCGAGAGAGATTACTCATCAATTTATTTTGTTCCATGACAACTGAAGATAATTCCAACATTTGTTTGAGGTACATACAATTGTTGTAGAATTGTTACTCCATCGATAGAAGAGTTGACCATGGTGCTTGGTGATGCATTCAAGTTAATTGCCTCTATTTTATCTTTATCCCCTTTTATTGGCTGCTCTAACATTGTAATTTAACTAAGGAGTTTTGTAAAACGATTGGCATGCAAACTCGTTCTATTCTTCTTTAGTTTTGTTCCTGATCCTTTTCCTGTTTTAATTCCTGACCTGTTCCATACTTTGTTCATTTCCCTGTCCCCATGATTTTAAATGTGAGACTAACAAATCTGAAGCAATGTTTGACACAAATCTCAAATGGATGCAATCCAGATATTTCTTCAAACAATTGAAAGCTAACCAAAAAAAGCCCAACATGTTGGGTTAAACAGCTGACAAACAACCCAAAATGTCCAAAGCTCTTCCCAATAAAAACTAAATTTGCTGTTAAAAACTAAATTTGCTGTCTAAACAGACCTATTAACATGATACCAAGAGTACAGAAATAGATTATTGCTGTCTAAACAGACCTATTGCACTAAATTATCTGTCTAAACAGACCTATTAACATGATTTGAGAGACCTTGACAGATCCATCATGTTTCTACCAATTCCTTTTCCCTATTAATCAGATCGATTGCCGAAATCACGTCATTCAATGCTTCGTCAGGGTCGTCCACTTTATTCATCACAAGCTCTATAGTCTGTGCAGGAGTCATTTGAGCCCCACACCCCATCTTCTCTTCCAGAGCGGGAAACAACGGATGATCTTCAATCTGCAAATAGTTGAAGGCGATAGATTTAAATTGGGGGAAAGTGCAAAATGAAAGGAGGATGTGCATATCCATCCTTCCAGATCTGAGCAGCGCAGGATCGAGCATTTCCTTGTGGTTGGTTGTAAACACAATGATACGCTCCTCTCCGCAGCACGACCACAGCCCGTCTGTGAAGTTGAGCAAACCAGACAGGGTAACTTTGCTTATGTTTTCCTCTTCCTTGTCCTGAGAATCCTCTGTTTGAGGAGGCTTTGAAATCCTATCCGTGAGATCGAGTGAGCAATCGATGTCCTCAATAATAATCACTGATTTTTCTTTTGTCTGAGTGAGAAGCGCGCGGAGCTCCGTGTTGTCTTTCACGCGAGTGAGTTCCAGATCGTACACATCGTACTTCATGTAGTTGGCAATGGCAGCGACGAGGCTCGTTTTCCCTGTTCCGGGAGGGCCGTGAAGAAGGTATCCGCGCTTCCATGAACGCCCAATCCGACCATAGAAATCTCTCCCCTGCTTAAAACGATCGAGATCCATGAGAATCCTGCGCTTGAGCGGAGGATCGAGAGCGAGAGAGGCGAAAGTGGAAGAATGCTTGAACGGAACCCCCGTCCATCCATCGCCGTAGCAAGCATCGCCAGCATTGGTGTAAAGCGTGAGCTCTTTATTCGCTGTAATGAATTCGGCTGCGCGTCTTGTAACATGATTGAAATAAGCGGAGAGAAACTTTCTATCTGCCTTTGGCAGTTTGAGAGTATAGCTCCGCCTCTCAATGTTGCCATTTTCCCCAGCCTTGGTTTTGTGCGACCACCGTACCCTGACCCCTTTGAACGAGTCCTCCACTTCCTCTTCATCAGCTGGAGAGAAGCCCGAATTGAGGGAATTCCTTGCGCGAAACGCAGTCATTCTTGGGGCAATGGCTTGCAGACTTTGCACATAGTGTTGTACACTGTCATAAAGATCATTGCCGCTCACTCCATGATTGTCTTTGAATTCTGGAATGTCTACCTGATAATGAGGAGGATTGAAATACTCTAGCAGGAATGAATACCATCGCATTAAAATTTGATGCAATTGGGGAGGAAGAATGTTTTGGAGGAGAGTGAAGAGGCCGATGAAAGACCATATTTTGGCAATCATGGCATTGACATCCATTTTCATGTTGAAGAAGGATTATTGACTCACTACCAGGCAACGCACATCCAGGTGCCTGCTCCCCAATATTCATTTGTAGGCAGAGCGGTCAACGCCGAGCTGTTTCTTTTGGAAGTGTTTACACGAAGTAGATTGGGAAGCTTGATGAGCACACTTTGTTTTAATTTTTTAAATTGTTTTAGGTATAAGAGCCGAAAGGCGTGTTCTCTATGGGAAAAGGCTCTCCCTCTCCGACATTGACAGTGACAGCAATGGCCGAGATGAATTTGTCGATGACGTACGACAGTATTCCAGTGTTACACTTGGCATCAACAGTTCAATTTAGCACGCTGGTATACGTGGGTGCAAGGAAGCTGACAGGTCTGAAACACAGACTGTTATAGAGTCACCAGGTATGGGCACTGACAGCTTGTCAGAAGGATAAAATGTTGACATGAAATCGAGAGCCGAAAAGACAAACAGATTGATTACAATTTACGAGTGAATGGAACAGAAAAGAGAGTGTTCATGGGCTTAGGATTTTATACGGCTTGAATAGTCATTTTGTTATAAGCGCCCCACTCGGGTGATAATTGTTGTGTTTGTTTAGGACTATCATCTGACGGTCGGCTTTTATCTTAATTGTTATCAAAGGTACGTGTCCGTTGATTGTGATCCGTGGTCTCCTACATGATTGGTCGGGGAATCTAATATGGATCGACCTCAAAAATCACCTAGTCGGGGTCTCGAGTTTAGACTTTGTCCATCTGGACGTATTAGGGGGCACATGGGTTGATGCAGGAAAATGGACATTGCGTCCATGCCAAGCCATAGAAAGAAAATGTTGCATACCCACTTTAAAAGTACATCTAATGGGTGATGCTTGCGAGCTAGAAGTGGAGGATATTACACAGGAAAAGCTTGTTTCATCCATTGGAGGAGGAGGTCCTTGGGAAACCGTTTTGCGCATTGCATTAACAGGTACATCCATTCTAACTGTTTCTCGTCCATATATTTGTTTGAAGAAGCTACCATCAAACATTCGTTGCTCCTTATGAAAGGTCTGCACAATTTCATCAACACCATCTTCAATGTCGTCGTATAACTGCGAGGCACAAAATCTAAGAAGAATACTGTGTGGAGGCACGGTGCTCCTTTTATACACGCGAACGCCCTCTTTCTTAACACGAAGGTCTACTTTTTATTTTATTTTTTTATGGTAGTCTGATATTTCCAACTTGGACAATTTGATTAATATGGTTGGGAATATGTTTATGCAGGTATGGGCCGGGGCATGAATTTATAAAATATGCAGGTTGCAAGTTTTGTGAGAATAAGTGTGGCCACGTATGCAACTCCTTCCAATTAAGGGTGTGGGAGACTGATGATACGGAACGTAATGCTAGCCGTGGAAGTCTTGATAGGTACATGTAATCATAGTTGTGGGTATTGCAATTTGCTAAAGTAATATTTAAATTCGAGCCACAAATCATTAATGAATTGCAAGTATTACAAATCGGAGATTGCTGCGAATTTTTAAAGCTCATATACTTATTGGAGGCTTCAGTCCCAGACTCCCATCTGCTATTTTTTGCCCTCCTGTTGTGAACTTCAAGTTCAAGCACTAGGGTGTCATGGAAGGTCCATTGAAAGGCCATGCCCCACATGTCAAATGGTGCACTCCACCGGAATAGTCATTGCCAGGTTATAAATTTATAGTATTTGCTTTTAGATTGTTTATTATTTTATGAAGTTTATTTTGATTTTTTTATTATTTTATAATGATTTTACGAAAAATATTTTTTTTATAAATTTTATGATTTCTAAAATAATTTTATGTAATCATTTTTAAAAATAATTTTACGTTTTTATTTGGAGAGCTTCTTACAATAGGTGTCGATAAATACATAACTACATCATCGTGAAACATAGTGTTATGGTAGGTTTAAATAAATACATATACTATTTTAGTGCTTAAACATATATTGTGATAAATAGAAATAAAGACCCTTCATCCATAAACCGTTGGGATCTAATATTTAACCAATTAATTATTAGTGTACAATGTTTAGAGGGAATGGGTGGTAAAAAATGATGCAGTCACCACCCACTAATAACATAAAAGGAATATAAAATTTCATGCCTACATTATCCTTTTCCTTGAGGGGAAAAGGCGAATGCATTGATTATCAATATAAAAACAATTAACCCAAGCAAACATTTTCCTGCCACTTGTCAAGCCACAAATTCAATACATAGTTATGTACAATTGTTGAGCATTCAACATATTTGACACCTAGGTGATGGCCACATTGATAAATACACATGCCTCGATAAAAGAGAAAAGATTAACCGGTCTTATTTGATTGTAATAATATTAGAAGCACATGAAGAAAAATTTCATTGCAACATCAGGTCTTTAAAATGTGTATTGCAGTCATTTTTTTTTGTTTTCTCTGCTCGGTATAGTGCAAACAACATGCGACACAAGAAACCATACAAAGTACTAAATATGGGACATTTCGTTTTTGACTTTATATAACTTGTGGAAGTATAAAGAGATCCCTAACTTCTAGCCTGGCCAACCATCCATAGATTGTACTGATCTAATTTATTAATTTTTCCAGTCTTTGAAGGGTATTAGTTTCATTTACGCAAAATGTCACTTCTTTCAGACCGTGCAAAATTGTTCTTCATCTAGACCTTCGTTCTAAATTCAATAATACATTTATTAATTTTTAAAACTAACGCCAATAACATGTTGTGGGGTTTACCACAAGATATGGATAAATCTAAAATATCTATATAACTTGGAAATCATAACCAATAGTTCGATAGTTAAATCTATTCCGAAATAAGAAATAAATTATTTTTTCACATGTAGCTGCTAGATAATATTTTCCCTAAATTCATTGGTTAGTGGTTTTGGAGTAGGCTAATGGTTAGACAATAATTTTTCTTTTGAAATACGAAATAAATCATTTTTTTCGCATGTACCTGCTAGAGATTATTTTTCCTTATTTCATTGGTTAGGGGTTTTGGAGCAGGCCTATGGTTCAAAAATTAAATCTTTCCCAAAATAAGAAATAAATCATTTTTCCACATGTACCTATCAAAGAATATTTTCCCTTACTTCATCGGTTAAGGGATTTGTAGAAAAAGTGGAGGCAACCATGGGCTCTCTGTCTTGCTTCTGCTCAACTAACTGTGGCGACGATGACAGTAACTATTGTAGAGGTGTGGAGTCCATAAAAATAGTCCTCCGAGCAGGGGTATTCATTTGAATAGGTATTGGCAATTGCACTTTGGGGGTGACATCAGGAGCTTGTGCATACAGTTAGCTAACCAATGAGTTCTTGTTGTTTTGGAGTAGGCTAATGGTTCGACAGTTAAAACTTTTCTGAAATACGAAATAAATCATGTTTTTCGCAGCAGGCTAGAGATTATTTTTCCTGATTGCATAGGTTAGGGGTTTTGGGGCGGGCCTATGGTTCGACAATTAAATCCTTCCCAAAAAAAATCATTTTTCCACATGTATCTACCAGAGAATATTTTCCCTTACTTCATCGGTTAAGGGCTTTGGAGCGTGGAGGCAACCATGGGCTCTGCGTCTTGCTTTTGCTCAACTAATTGTGGTGACAGTGACAGTAACTATCGCAAAGGCATGGAATCCATAAAAATTGTCCTCCAAGCAGGCATATTCATTTGAACAGGTACTGGCAATTGCACTTTGGGGGTGACATCAGGAGCTTGTGCATAAAGCTAGCTAACCGGTGAGTTCTTTTCAATAGCAATTGCGGCGCGGTCCCCCTCTGCCTCATCTATGCTTAGGATGTTGTCGCCGTAAATAAAGTCAAAGATGGATTTATAATAAACTCCTTTTGGGTAGTTGCTAAACATGGTTTTCAAATTTTACTCATATTTTTTGGATCCGTGGTGACCACAAAACAAAATTTCCATTCATAGAGGCCTTAACTATACCATGCTATGTAGAAAAGTGGGTGAGCAAAATGAGGAGTAGAAGAGTTAGAGAGATGTAAAGAAGAGAAACAAACTAGAAAATAAATAAATCATGTATTTTCCTAGCAGCCACGAGTGATGATAGCAATTGATGATGAGTTGGAAAACCAAAAGCTTCAATTGATGCAACACCTTTACTCTCCCATTTCAAGATCATTTTCTTAAATCTAAAATATCTATGTAACTTGGAAATCATAACCAATGGTTCGACAGTTAAATCTATTCTGAAATAAGAAATAAATTATTTTTTCGCATGTAGCTGCTAGATAATATTTTCCCTAAATTCATCGGTTAGCGGTTTTGGAGTAGGCTAATCGTTCGACAGTAATTTTTTTTCTGAAATACGAAATAAATCATTTTTTTCGCATGTACTTGCAAGAGATTATTTTTCCTGGTTTCATCGGTTAGGGGTTTTAGAGCAGGCCTATGCTTCGACAATTAAATCTTTCCCAAAATAAGAAATAAATCATTTTTCCACATGTACCTGTCAAAGAATATTTTCCCTTACTTCATCGGGTAAGGGATTTGTAGAAAAAGTGGAGGCAACCATGGGCTTTGCATCTTGCTTCTGCTCAACTAACTATGGCGACGATGATAGTAACTATTGCAGAGGTGTGGATTCCATAAAAATAGTCCTCCGAGCAGGTATATTCATTTGAATAGGTACTGGCAATTGCACTTTGGGGGTGACATCAAGAGCTTGCGCATAAAGTTAGCTAACCGATGAGTTCTTGTTGTTTTGGAGCAGGCTAATGGTTCGACAGTTAAAACATTTTTGAAATATGAATTAAATCATTTTTTTCGCATGTACCTACTAGAGATTATTTTTCCTGATTGCATAGGTCTGGGGTTCTGGGGCAGTCCTATGGTTCGACAATTAAATATTTCCCCCCAAAAAAATCATTTTTCCACATGTATCTACCAAAGAATATTTTCCCTTGCTTCATCAGTTAAGGGCTTTGGAGCAAAAGTGGAGGCAACCATGGGCTCTGCATCTTGCTTCTGCTCAACTAATTGTGGTGACAGTGACAATAACTATCGCAGAGGCGTGGAATCCATAAACATAGTCCTCCAAGTAAGTGTATTCATTTGAACAAGTACTGGCAATTGCACTTTGGGGATGACATCAGGAGCTTGTGCATAAAGCTAGCTAACCGATGAGTTCTTTTCAAGAGCAATTGCAGCGCGGTCCCCCTCTAGCTCGTCTATGCTTAGGATGTTGTCGCCGTAAATAAAGTTGAAGATGGATTTATAATAGACTCCTTTTGGGTAGTTGCTAAACATGGTTTTCAAATTTTACTCATATTTTTTAGATCCATGGTGACCACAAAACAAAATTTCTATTCATAGAGGACTTAACTATACCATGCGATGTAGGAAAGAGGGTGAGAAAAAGGAGGAGTAGAAGAGTCTGAGAGATGTAAAGAAGAGAAACAAACTAGAAAATAAATAAATCATGTATTTTCCTAGCAGCCATGAGTGATGATAGCAATTGATGATGGGTTGGACAACCAAAAGGTTCAATTGATGCCCGGGGGTCTCTGATAGCATCCAACGATCCAAATCTTCCCCATCATTGACCATCTCAACGGTGGAAAATAAGCTCAACCTCCTCTCGCACGGACCGAGCTCTGTCTTACACGTAGGTTTGGTGCGTTTTGTAAAAAGCGTGGAAAAACTCGTGAAAACAACCTGCTCCCGCACGGACCGATCTCTACCTTACACATGGGTTTGGTGCGTTTTTGCCAAATGCATGGAAAAAGTCGTAAAAACTGGAAAACTTGCCAAGATAGTGTTTCTTTCCGTTTTTGGTTTTTTTTTTCCATTTTTGGATTTTCGGTGGAAAAATCGCAAGCATAGAAAAAACTTTGCCATTTTTGGAAAGGGACCAGGAATATGTAGCAACAAAAACTTGCATGTGCCATAACTTTCATTATGTGGCTCCTTTTCAGGTGTCATTTTTTCTAAAAGTGCATATTTTCTTGAGCTCTACGCATTGATGGCAATATTTTTTTTATTTTCATAAAATCCATTTTTGCACCTTTTTGGAATTGCCAATTGTTATTACACCGAAATATGTTAGCGTTTATTATACCGAGAAAATAATATTTAATATTCCTTTGCTGCATTCGAGGAAATAAGCAACAAAATCACCAGTCATTATTCCGAAAGGCATTAGTGCAAGGGGAGACCAACAAATTATGCGTTGACCAAGATGCTTTGTTTGACGGTGTATGGGGAAACAAGATTCTCACATATGGCAATAAAACAAAAGGCACGATAATGTGTGTAAATATATGCAAAATATATAGTTGTATAGTTTGTATGCGTATTTGTATTTTTAAATATACGTAAAATAAAATGTTGAAAAAGTTTGTATGAGAATTTGTATTTGTCAATACACTCATCAAATTATACAGCTGGCAATATAGAGATATTCAAAAGAAGATTCAAAATGTCAATTTATATGGAGGTTTGTTTCTTTACAATAAGTGGCGGAATCGCAAATTGTTATTACGCGAAAATAATATTTTATATTCCTTTTTTGCGGCCAAGAAAATAATGTGCATTAAAAGACAAGCACGATAATGTGCGTAATAAACATTCCTATTTTTTGCGATTAAGTTATTACCTCGTTATCCGATGTCCCTCTAAAGACTCGCGCTCACACTTGCACGTAGACCTGAGAGCGTCCATTGGACGGAAATAATACTATCCTGTAAACAGTCTCTCCATACTTGCGTCGTTAGAGGCCAACATGTGTCGCTCCAGTTGTATATATTGTATTAGGGAATAACATTTGAAAAATAACAAAGTTGTTGCACTTCGGGAAAAGCAAACAATAGTTTAGGTGTTGTTATAGAAAATATGGGCTGGTTCGCAGATGCGCAACGCACAAACGTAATGACAATAAGTCAGTTTGATTTGAACGATCAGACGAGGCATCCCGGATCGTGATGTGACTTAACCATTCCCCTCGGTCACATTGTTGTCGGCTCCAAGTTCGCGTGCTCAAGAGAATGAGGAGCAAGACGAGGCATCCCGGATCGTGCGGGGACTTAACCATTACCCTCGGTCACATTTTCATGGGCTCCAAGTTCGTGTGCTCAAGAGAATGAGGAGCAAGAAACAAAGCAAATTACCTGAGCGTTGTCTCATCCAAGGCTTATTTAATGGCAGGCTCTAGCCGTTCGATTTGTGAATATCCCAAAATTGCCTCAAACCGGAGCTCCCGATACGTCATCTGACAAAGCCCGATTAAATGTTTGTCGATTTCTCCACATTGCATCATTCAGTCTCTTTGTTGCTTCCATTGTCACGTTTCCGTAAGGAAACGATAATTCCCCGGAAGATCCTTTAGAGTTGCGCAATTGAGCCAGAAATTTCTCTAGAGATTTAGCAAAACAATTCTCCAAATGAGTTTTTATGGATTTGGATAATTTTGCGATGAAATCGTTACTCTCAGCGCCAAATATATATGGTCGCTGCCAAACAGGTCGTAGGCCATTTTTTATTTGATATATCACATTTTGTAATATATTTATTTATTTATTATATATGTCTACTATTATTACTACTGGTTTGTTTTACAGTTTTTTAATAAATATTTATTTATTTAATATATCTATATATATATATATATATATATTATAGTGTTTTTATCAATTATGTTCTATATTTTTAAAATTCTTTAGTTATTCAATATATATATATAACAAATTATATTTGCATATATTTATATAATAACATAAATAATGTTTTGTATATTGTATTTTGAATATTTTTGTTGATATGTTTTTCATGTTTTTATTAAGCTTGAGTTATTATCTAGAAAGGCATTTCCACGAGCGGAAGCCTCCTCCCCCTCTGACAATTGACAGAGACATGAACGATTACAATTTATTTGGTTACCAAAGCACTGACATTTATCACCCGTACACGTGGCACGCATTGGTTGGAGACAACTTGTCGCATGTCAGATGACCAAAACTGTTCTGAGGCCTTCAACATTCTCTTCTTCCAACACCGACTTTGTATCTTTAAAATTAAACGCGTCAACTAATGGATGAGAAGAATGGCTGTGGAGAAGCTCTGGATCGTCATATAACAGACAATTGTCTGTCTGTGCCAAGATCAATGTCGGAATATTTGTTAGGGAACCTTCCTCTAGCTCTAGATTCCTTGTGTTTAGATCATGCACGTGAAAACTTGATTCCATCTCTAAAGTATAAGAAAGGTTTTCACCGTCTTCTACGTCGCAGTTTTGAATCTCGTCTTCATGTGGGGACTTAACCATTCCCCTCAATCACATTGTCATCGGGTGCAAGTTCGTGTACTCAAGAGAATGAGGAGCAAGAAACAAAGCAAATTACCTGAGCACTGTCTCATTGAAGTCTTGTTTAATGACAGGCTCTATCCATTCGATTCGTGAATATCCCAAAACCGCCTCAAACCAGAGTATGCACATATTGTGCAAAGAGAAACAAAAATGAAGATGTTCGAGTTCGAGCAGCGAGGCCTGCAGAGAAGGCAACCATTACAGTGGCAGTGGTGTTAAATCCAAAAACACAACCCTTTAAGCGAGTTTTTTCATTTGAACCAGCCAGGACGATTGCACTCTGGGAATGAACTCAAGAGCTTGTGCATTAAGCAAGATGAACGTTTAATTCTTTTCAAGAGAAATCGACCATGTTGACTCTCAATGTGCTTCTTACAGATAAATTACAACATTAAACTTTTTATCGGTGTCAACCACAAAGCCATGCTTCCTTGTCGTTAACTTTGATCCAAAGAGGGTGCTTTTTTCTTCGTTTCAATTTCCTTGTCCACTCACCAATATTTTCTGTTTCAGCGTTA
Organism: Taxus chinensis; assembly: GCA_019776745.2. Classification (NCBI taxonomy): domain Eukaryota; kingdom Viridiplantae; phylum Streptophyta; class Pinopsida; order Cupressales; family Taxaceae; genus Taxus; species Taxus chinensis. The sequence goes on along the minus strand of CM034153.1, from coordinate 200,217,928 downwards.
ACATCATTATTTATATTTAAAGTTTTTACTTTTTCAGAATTATCATTTGCAAGGGAAAAATCATTTATTCGGGATTGATGTGAAATGACATATAAATTTGAGAAAAATTTGGAAACAATAAATACAGAATAAATTCATAATTGCCTTTTAATAAAACTTTGAAATAATTATATCTACCTTTTGTTTTTTATATATGCTAGCAATTGCATATGAGTTGCAAATTACGCCAGAGAGGATAACAACGTTAATTTTGTTGGAGTTGTAATTCTTTATTGGGGTCACCATATGTGCTACTTTGAACTGCCTACGAATGATGGAATATCACCAAACCCCCAAGACCTCTACACATGCTAGTGTTCCATCAAATATATTCCCTAACTTGTCTAAAGAGAACTTTAAATGCATGCATGGACAAATATTTCTGCAAAGAAATGTTATGCGGGGACGTGTACCCCCTAAAAACCAGAAGTCTTGGGGATGACAGGAGTTAATATTTCTGTAACTCAACTACGTTAGCTTGAGTTACCTTGCAATCGTAAGAAAAGTAATTACGGCTAGAAGCCTCCTCCATTTTTGGCAACTAATATAGACATCGATGCTTATGATGTATTTGGTCGGCGAAGCACAAACATTCATCTACCGTACACGTGGCTCACAATGGTTAGAGAGTGACTGTCACTCGTCAGATGAATAAAGCATGTTTACGTCATAACTATATCGTCGAAATTGTTTACATCAACTTCTTTTGTTAGCCATATTTGATTTTATTACTCGTTGTCTCATTCGATCGATATACAAGGCCCTTACGAAAAACCCCTCCCATGTTCCAAGTACCATAATTTCCAGATGTCACCGAATGCTATTACCAGTTAACTTGGATTTATTGTTTTCAATCCAGAAAACTCAAGGCTTTACTTTGAAGAGAGCCACTATTGAAATTGGGGGCATGGAAACACAACGAATTTCCTTCACAACTATATCAATTCTTCCCGCCTTATCTGCCTACTGAATCTCACCCCTTTTTCCACTCGCTTGCTATGACACATTTTCTCAGCAACAATTTTTCAGTCACGCTTATAGGAGGAATCTCGTCTTCGTTCCCTATCCTTAACAATCCCCTCTTATTCGGCGGTGGACCTTCCCTTTCAAGCTACTCCACTTCTTCTGGACTTTGAATCTTTTCTACTTCTCCACTTTTCACTACTTCATTTTGTTTTTCATTTACTAACTAGAAATATCATATTGCTTTGTTGTGTTTTTCGATTACTTTTCTGCCTTAACAATATTTTGATTTCGGCGTTAACATCGCACACCTCACGTGCGATTGCTAGTATTATGTTGTGATACATACATACTTGTTTTTAGAGTAGTGGTTGGAATATTTTACTAACAATTGCATGTGTACAATGCAATGTGAATGCTGAATAGTGTAAGTTTTTTTATTTTGACTATTGAGATTTCTCTATTTACTAGGTTAGAGTATTCTTCATGGAATTAATTGTATTAGTCCCCTGATCCAGGTGTTCCAAATGTGGATCGTATACCCTAAGCCTCATCAACTCAAAATTTTGAAAAATCATTCACTAAAATTATTGAACAGTTAATTATCACGTGGCTACTTAACCTATTAAGCAACTGTCATTTTTTGAGCAATTAATCCTTTGAAATATTTCACAAGGTCTAAAATGCAAATACATGTCATAACCTCATAAACTCCTTTTTATCGTCTATCAATCCCCAACTAATATAATTTATGTTTGGTAAGACCGCACAAATACTAACATTTTACAAGAGGACATTCATACATAGATAATATGACAAACATGCCATCAAACCACATCAGACCTATCAATTGACCATAAATAACAATTATGTATAAGATACAATGACCATGTGGCCTCAATTAAAGGCATATAATTAACCTTTCCCACTATAAGGTAAGAACAAACTTCATGTTTCATGAGTAGGCGTCTAGAAAATACGATAAAGGTGAGAAATGGTAATGAATTTATTGTATATCAGATTAAATATACAAGTAAAAATTGAGCTTATTCAGGATGCCCTTCTCACCTAGAATAAAGTTAATTCAAATGAGTATTACTTGGCAACTGGGTGAATAAAATGTTAAACTTTGGTATACAAACCTTAAGAGTGAATTGTACCATACAATTTGCATATTCAACAATGGCTAGCATTCCTAGTCTCTACAGTGCCTCTTAATTATACGGAAACTTTGGGCAAACAACAATCACCCCAACTCTAGCTTCATTGAATTTGTACTTGCATCAGCCAATAGAAATTCTATATCAAGGGAATGTTTTTCTTAGATACTACATACCCTATAGGCCTCAACCTAATCTAAGATGTAAATCCCTAATAAGTTATGTAAAGGCTTGATGATCACATACCCTTTATCAGTAAGGAAATTTTTAATATGCATTGGAAGAGCTACACCCCCATGGTTGTGTATTCCTAACACTGTAGTAAGAATATCATAACAATTGTTAGAACATAATAAAGGCTTATGTCCCTTTGACTAATATTATCTATTTAATGGGAGTACTTGGAAATATAAGATCAGTTCATATTACACACCTATTCCTATTTTATGTATAATTGATCAAAACTGTTACATCAAAAAAAGGAAATATAAGGAGGATGTACCACTACAAAAATGTAGTTATTATTTCTTGCATATTTCCATTTTAAGGGAAGTGGTACATCCTCCTCGTATTTCCATCCTAAGAAAAGTACATTAGACATTTTGAATCTTACAAACAAAATAAAATATCAATTACCTGTTATGACCTCTAGTTCAAACGACTTCAACATGCACGTTGAGAGAACTTGCAGAGATTTGTATGGAATTTAATGTTTTGACCTGATGAGGTAGAAATGCTTTTTGAAATAGTATACTTCATCATTTCCAAGTGAGATGCCAATGCATCCGTTGATTCCAATGCATGAAGACAATGAAGATCTAATTTACAAACATTATGTTTTTCATTTCTAATTTGAAGAATTTCATTGGCCACTTTGGAATTTAATTTATCTACAGCTAAGTACTCTTGTTGGGATTTCTTTGACATAATCCTAGCAGTATGGTAGTCGCCTCGTGAATATATGCATTTTGAGCATTCTTTGAATGATCATCAACAACCCTACTCAAACACAAACAACAATCATCATTCACCAATTTTGAGAAAAGCCGAATGAACAAAAATACCTCACCAAAAGAAAATTAGCTTCATTGCATATGGATGATTTTTTTTGTTCAACACGTTGTAGTGTTTTTTCATTCATTTCAAATTAATGATTTAGCTATTAAAGAAAGTATGCAACTCAGAAATAATGGAGGGTTTATGTTACCTCAGATGCAATGGGATATGGGCGCAGAATAATGATGGATTCTGCTGCTGCAAATCACATGGAACCTACAAGTAAGACCCACTGAAACGGGATTGATTAGATGGTTTGGGTGGGAGTTTCCCAAAAAAGCAGACCCGGGGAGCATTTAAATTTCTTGGTGGTTGTCAACCGCCGTTGTTAAACAAAATTGATACAAAGTAAAGATAATTGAAAGTATGCGATAAACTAAGAGATTTACAAAATATGAAAGTAATTATGATTGATTTAATATTTATTTGACTGGAATGAATGTAAATTAAATGTACCTAGTCTGGGTCAACGGTGACCTGAGGTGAAAGGATAAAACAATAGTTGTGAATGTGGATCTGGATGCTATGAGTGCAAGACATACAAAACAAAGGCCTGTAGATACTAGAAATAAACTACAGAGGAGGTTTGAGGTAAGGAAATTCAAGGTAAGAAGGATCACGGTGGATTTGGGATGAAAATTAGACATGTTCAGAGAAGCAGGATGGCAGAATTGGGGTCTAAAAATGATGCAAGAGCTTGAACAAGTGCTGAAATGAATATGAGACAAAACAGATGGGGGTAGAGGGCTGGGTCAATGGTGACCTAGACAAATTGATGCCAATCTAGGTAGTGCTAAACAAGTCCTAGGTAAACAAGCTGGATCAGAGAACTTGCAAGTAGAAAACCTGATAGAAGAGGATGATAATTAACTCCCAACTATTTCTGGAACTGCAAAATGTTAGATGTAAACAAGGCAGTAATAATATGATAATAACTGCATCAAATGATACCAAATGATGATAACCTCACAAAGGAATGTCTACAAGCAATACAAACCAGCTAGGAGGGTATCTAAGAGGTTTGTGATCGTTGCAGAGATGTTTTGGCATGAGAAGCATCTCGTAGGTTACAAAAACATTGGGGTATATGCATGCATCTGATTATGAATGTAATGAAAGCACTTGGATTTATAGGGTCAACGGCAACTAGGATGGGTCGCCACCAACTTCGGGGAAAGTTTCCCTAAAGGGAGGATTTTTCTTCTTTTGGCATGATTTTCTATTTTTTACAGATGGGATTGAATGCCTCAAAGCATTGGGTGAGAAGAGGATGTTTGGGGGTGATGTGTAGGTGATTTGGTAGTAGAGATAGGTTAGAAAAAGTGTAAGGATGGGAAATTGAAATTCCATTACGGCAAGGCAAGAAAAAAGAAGCAAAGGATGTGGACTAATAGATTGATTAATTAATTAATTGAAGCTTAATTAATTAATGTAAATTAAAGGTGATAGATATTAAAGTGTACATTTAATTAAATAAGGGGGATGGATTAAATAAATATGCATGCGCGAGCGATCAAGGATATAGATACTGAATTGAGGTGTCTATATTTTTCCCCTTTTTGTTGAGTGGTTTGAGAATGCAAGCTATGAGACAAAAATGATAAGAGTTGGATGAAGATTGACAAAAGGTAGATGATGAGTTCCCCCTCATATGGGGGATCGACGACATCAAGGGAAATCAATGACGCATTTGAAACAGGTAGATGATGAAGGGCTGGTGGGTGAAGACATAACCAAGGAAATATGCCTAATGAAAAAAAGATCGCAATATTAATAAAAACTATGGCGGTGACTCCAATATCACATCACTATAGGATAATTGTCTTCTCAATGGAGACGAGCTACAACGTTCTACAAGCCAGTGAGTGAGTGAAGTTCACTGCAGTATGGATGAAGGCTAGGATGAGCAATGGGTCATAGGAAAGTCATCTAAGTATGCACAACTATATGTGAAAAGCATGTGAAATCCTTTCTACACAAGAAGTCGAGTGAAAAGATATGTGTCCATAAGGATGAAAATAATGGTGCCCTAAAGGGGAGCAAAAATATGGCCCAAAAGGAGAAATGAAAAAGATGAGTGGTGAAAAGGAATGCCCAAAAGGGGAAGGTATGACCGTGAAGGAAGAAAGTTAAAAGTATGCCCCAAAGGGGAAAATTATGGCCAAGAAGACAAAAGGAGGTAAAAAAGGTATGCCCAAAGAGGAGAAAGTATGGCCACCAATTGGGCTTTATGCGCAAGTTGAATACGATTGTGAAAGAAAATGCCCGAAGGAAGAGTGAATATGGCCACATAAGTGGAATTTGAAATGAGAAGGAGAGGATTTAGAATATGAAAATAGAATGGCGTAAAGGGAGAATATAGAATATGGCCATGAATGTGGAATTTGGAAAAATAATGCATGCCCGAAAAGGGATAATTTAAATATCGTAGTAAAATTCCTAGGGAGGAAAGATGAGTATGGCCACAAATATGGACTTAAAGAGATGAATGGTTAAGAGGAGTGTCCACAAGGGAAAATATGTATGGCCTAGTGGGACTTAGGATGAGAGAGAGAGAGAGAAGAAAAGATAAAATGAGGAGTAGGATAAGACACAACCTTAACGATATTGACCTATACATATAAAATTTTCTACGTCCTATCAAGGAATATAATAGGAAAATATGCCTCTAATTGCATTGGAGGTAAACAAGAGGGGGATCCAAGTGATGCAAGGTACATGCGATCAATACAAATGTTAGAAAATAACCAACGATAGTTAGTTATACAAAAGATCGTAAGGAAATAAAGAATGAGATGATATCATAAACCTAATGTTGACATGAGAAAGGAGTTTGAGATGTGTTTGTATAAAGGGAAAAAGGTTCTCCAAAAGTGGTGTTCCCTAAAACTATGCCCCAGCTCTGGGAAGGGGAAAGAGTAAACTGATCAATGCGGGAAGTCTACTAGAAGAAAGTTGGTCAATGCGGGAAGCTTTATTAGGATGCTAATAAAATGGAAGACTGATCAATACGGGAAGCATTCAAATGCCATAAGGAGTAGCCATCATTTTAGGGTATGGTCTACTTTATACAATATACAAATGGAAATAATAATATGATAGTCATCCTTTGAGGGATTAGTCTATTTCTTTCGATTTGCTTTTGAATTTGATTTTGATTTGCATTTTTTTGCATGGATAACTGTCCTTTGAGGGATTAGTATGTTCTCTATAACTTTTATTTTTCACAAGATCATCCATGATTATTGAAATTTACATGGGGAAGAGTTGTGACTTGCTAATTAGACCACTTGGGAGGGGATAATGATTGTATAAGAGACACCCCTGGACCCTTTGCATGGTTCCAATAGGTTAATAAGAGGGTCATGGATGTGATGATCACGGAGTTCTCACCAAAGGAGAGAACCTATCCATAAGGAATATGCTATGGGTAGAGCCATGGTGGCCATATTTAAGGTCACATCTAGGAAGTGATGGAAGACCACATAATTCCAAATCATCATGACGAGAGATAGAAGAGGCTAAGATGGAGGAAATATCTAAAGATATGACTAAGGGCACACTCGTAAATATGATAAGAATATAATTTTCACAAGTGAAATGCGTTCAGAAGTTGCACTTCTAGTTTACCATCAAGGGAGACCAAACGATAGGCTCCTGACCCATATTTGTGTGTACTAATGTATGGTCTAATCTAGTTAGGGGAAAAATTTCTATGTTATCTCCTTTCTAGAGTAGTGAAATTATGATTTTATTTGAGTATGAGGTTTCCAACATTAAAGTTATGTTCTTTGAGGTTCTTATTGTAAGCATGTTTAATGTGTTCTTAGTAAATATTGTTGTGTTCAAGAGTGAGAAGGCAGTGCTTATATATCAACTCGAGTTGTGTTAGGCGAGCTTAGCAATAATCTTCATCAAAGATGAAGTCACGAAGGGACACATGAAAATATGGAATTTTAACTTCAAGAGGAAGGATAAGTTTGGAACCATAAATAAGAAAAAAAATACATAGCCCCCATGGAGGTACGAATGCTAGTGTGATAGGCCAAAATGGAAAAATGAAGCTGGAGATACCAATTACGATCTCCTTGATCAATAGTTTTTGAAAGAATGTTTCAAAGGGTTTTATTGGTAGCTTTGGCTTGACCGTTAGCTTGAGGATAATATGGAGAAGATAAGCTAAGTTGGATGTTGAATGCCTTACATATTTTCTTGAGCTCTTTGATTTTAAAGGACTTTTCATTGCCCATGACAAGTTTGTGGGGAACACTGAAGTGAAAAATAATGTGTTCATAAATAAAATTAATGATTAGGCTAGATTTAGTTGAGATGAGTGGGATTTATTCCACCCATTTGGTGAAATATTCAGTTGTAGTAATGATAGAGTGATGTTTCTATGAAGAACGAAGATTAATAAGAATAATAAGATCAATAACCCATTGCGAAAAATGGCCAAAAGTCCTGAGTTGGGTGCAAATCTTGACTAGGGATATGAATAAGATTGGAATTGTGCTAACATTTTTCACATTTCTTAACATACTCACAAAAATCATGATTGAGGTAAGTCCAATAATAGCCAAGATAGAGAACACACTTTGTAATAGCCAAGCCAGTAAAGTGACTACCACAAATACCGTCGTGGACTTCTTACATGGCTTGCGGGGCTTCATGGGATTTAAGACACTGGATAAGAACACCGTAAAATATGTGTTTATAAAGAATTCCACCAAGGATCACATAGTGGTTAGTACATTGAAGAAAATACCTCTTAGTGTTTTTGGATAGATAAAGAGGAATAAATAATTGGGATAGGTAATCAAATATTTGAGAATACCAAATGTCTGATGAATTAGATTCAATAAGATTAACCTATGGTAATTCATGGAAAGGCCGATCACGATGATGAATGATGACAAGAAGCTTAGACTATTCTATTTTCCATGGGATGATAGCTACAAGGGATGTTATCATATCAGTGAAACGATTGGTCGGTCGGGGAACAACTTGGATGGTGTAGGGATAAAAGGATTTAAGGATAAGATGAACAATGTCATGATTTTTTTTAAGAGTATCCTTTTTACATTGATACTATTTTATGACTTGTTTCATTATAAGCTCGGAGTCCCAATATATGTCAAGAATGTGAACACATAGAAAGACAATCGTTTCAAGACCCAAGATGAGGGCCTCATACTCTTCCATGTTGTTTGTACACTCAAAATTGATTTTATATGTGAGGGGAATAGGAGTTTGCTATGGAGGAATAAGAAAAACACCATCATCTCCCCCTTGATGACACTTAGAGCCATCGAAGAAGAGAGTGAATTTGAGAGGGTTATATTGGTGATGAAAATGGTTAATGGATTCATCCGGAAAATGGTCATGAGGAAGATGCGTACTAGGAAGAGGGATTCTACTAATTGATCGGAAATAACTTCTCCCTTAATAGATTTTTGAGAAATGAAATCAAGCTTGAACTCATTCATGAGCATGATCCAATGAGTGATACAATCATTATGATATAACTTGGAATGCATTTTTTTAAGAAAATGAAAACTAGTAATGACATACATCTTATGATTAAGGAGGTAGTGTCGAAGCTTCAAAGTAGAAAAGAAGAACATGCAACAAAACCTTTCACATTCAGTGTAGTGTGTTTACAGTCATGAAGGGTGTGACTGATGTAATAAATAACCTACTCACAACCTTGATCATTACAATTTTCTAACATAGCTCTTAGGGTATGATTAGTAGCAGAAATGTACAAATAAAATTGCCCCCCTCGCATGGAGGTGTAAGCATTGGTGGAGATAGGAGATATTGTTTAAGATCGTCAAAATCCTTCTGGAAATTGTGATCCAAATTAAATTCTATGTCCTTCTGAAGGAGGTGATGAAAATTTTGACAATGATCTGCGACTTGTGAGATGAAAAGACAAACAGATTGAAGGCGACCTTGAAGGCTGGGAAGTTTCTTGAGATCAGAAGGAGGAGGAATTTCGATAATTTCCTTAATTTTTATGGGGTCAACTTTAATTCCCCTAATAGAAACGATAAATCCAAGGATTTTGTACGTTAAGACTCTAAGTACACACTTGGCTGGGTTGAGATGAAGATAAAAAAATAAAGCACTCGAAAATGGTTTCGAGAACAAAAAGATGGTCACGTCGATGTTTAGATTTTCCTAAAATACCATCAACATAGTATTCGATAGTTTTGTAGATGAGATCATGAAATATATAAGTCATGGCCCGTTAATAGGTGGCACTGACATTCTTTAAAGAAAAGGGCATAACACGATAGCAAAAGGTCCCCTAAGGAGTGATAAAGGAGGTTTTGTGTTGATGCCCTGGTGCGTTGAGAATTTGATTGTAACCAGAGAAACCGTCCATGAAAGAAAACATCTCATGACCTACAGTACAATCCACAAGCAAATCGATATTTGGAAGAGGGAAGTCATCTTTGGGGAAAACGAGATTGATATATTGAAAATTGGTGTGTGTGTGTGTGTATGTGTGTGTGTGTGTGTGTGTGTATGAAGCTTTACCGATGCTTTGGAGATGGGAACAATGTTGGAAACCCATTGTGATAGTCGATGGGAATTATGAAATTGGAAGAAAGAAGGTGTTGTATATGTTCCATTAATAATGAGGGAAACACGCGGATGCATACGGAGAAGCTTTTGATTTACCAGTTTAGTATTAGGATAGGTGATGATATTGTGGACGATGATAGAAGGGTCAAGACTTGGCATGTCTAAATATGAACATGTAAATTCTTGGATATGATGGGAGAGGAATGTGGTGAAAGATTTCAGCTCGTGTGGATCAAGAGATTGGCCCACTTTGAGAATGTAAGGCTCATAAGGGGTTATGATATTGACATCGATGGTGGCTTCGTTAAGATGAGTAGGCACGTGTAAGATGAAAAGGTATTTTGGAGATAAGAATCTTCTACCCTCATGTGGGAAATAATGACATCATCACCAACACACTGAAGGACGTTAATGGTAGAAGAGTGTTATGCTATCATGTTTGGATGGCATAGGGGAAGGGACCTAGTTTTATTTTCACACTAATAAGTGATTAGCCCCAAAGTTATGGTGGAGACTAAAAACAAAGTCAGAAGTAATATAAATGTTGTCATCCATTTACATGTCTTTAAGAGCCAGAAGAGATGGGGAAGGTAGAGAAGGTATGTTCATGTCTTCGAGAGTCAGAAGAGATGGAGAAGGTAAAGAAGGTATGTCCATGTCTTCAAAAGTTAAAAGAGATAGAGGAGGCAGAGAAGGCATGTCCGCGAGTATCTCATATGGTGTGATGGGCTTAGGGGATTACTCCTGGTAGCCTACCCCAAAAATTTTACATGGTTTATGATATTGATCAGGAATAAGGCCATGTGGTCCATGCTTATAACAGCCTAGGTCGAATCCATGTGCAGCGATGGAGATAGGTATAGGAAAAAGATGGTTTGTTGAGAAATTCAAATCCATTGGTATAAGGTTTGACATGTGAAATATCATTGATATGGGAAGATGGGGTATCAAAACCACCATAAATAATATTGGTGTGAAGACGTGGTGGACCAAAGGGATCAAGATCCCAGACGTCCAATTGGTACATAGGTGCCTTATCAGGTCTACTGATATGGTGAGGAGTGGGAAGATTGTTCAGTGTGAGGATATGATACTCCCCCATCATAAGTTTGTCCATTATGTTATTTAGGGAGTCATCGTTAGGGAGTTTGGATGAGGGAATGATTGAGTTGGTGGATGGTGCAAATGGGTTGTTCTTAGGAACGAGTGCATAACTTGGTCTATAGGTCATGTTGCACCCTTAGAAGGGAGGAACATCCTCAGGGAGCATGATAATATTTCCCTCATACTCATATTTGAGGGGTTGATGAAGTGTGGAGGGGATGCAACGCATGGGGCAGATCCACAGTTTTCCAAGGAAAACATTGTACTTGAAATTATCCTTCAATAATATAAAATACCTTATGGATGAGCTTCTCATCAATGTGGATGGGAAGAACGACCATTCCAAAGATGGGAGTGATGATATCGTTGAAATTTTGGAGAACCGCAAGTGTTTGAGATGATAGATGCCTTTGGTATCTTGACTTTGGTCAAAAGTATGTGATAGAAGGATATTAATTCTTCGCTCCCATTATCAATCATGTATCACCAAATGAACCATATCATTAATCCCGACCGTGATAAAGAGGGGAAGGTCATGTTTCTCTCCTGGTGGGATGTTCAAGGAATTTCAGCATCATAAAATGAGATGGCTAGTAGTAGAAGTCAACAAGTGCTCCTACAAGATATGCGAAGGGTAGAACCTTTTTCATTGGACATGTCCGGAATATGCTTTAAGGATTTAATAATAGCCTCTCTATGATCTGGAGAGCTTTGGATAAACTCGTAAAGTGACATCTTAATAGGGGTCTGATGAAGTTATTTAACAATACTCTTTTTCAATGGGCCTAGGGGCTGCTAAGATGGAAACCTTAGGTGTTGATGATGTGGCTAACTCCTTAGGAGGAGGAATGATGACGAAAGTATTGGCTTTTGGCTTCAGAGGTCTGATTTGGGATCACACAAGCCAAATCGAGCGGTTACCCAAACAACATTAATAAACAAAGGGGGACCTTCTTTAGAAGAATCATCTCTTCAAAATCGAGATGCAATGTATCAATCTAGATGTGAAAGGATAGGGACCGGCTTGATCCAAGAGGAAGTCTTTCTCTCTTCAATGAGTTTGTGGATAATGGCTTGGGGTACTCTACAATTCTCATCAGTCATCACACCTGTCCAGGGGTATGATGAAAGGCACACATAATGATTGGAATTGAACCATAAAGGTTTCTTTTCCTTTTGTTTCAAAGGATCTTGATAGGTAGAAAGTGTGATTTCAAAGGTTTGTAGTAAGTGTTATAATATTTCCATATATGATCCAACTAAAGTGCTAGAAGATGCCTTATGAGATATCTTGAATGTTTAGGGTAAAACCCAAGTATATTGATGTTTTGGTGGTTTGAATTTGGTTTGTGGATGTTGGTTAGTGCTTTCCCTATTGAATATTTTTGGATTGGTGGGATGAGATATTCTGTGGCCCTAAAAACAAACAATGTTGGATTGGAAGGTATCTAACATGTCAGGAGTGGATCATAGATTTCATATGTGGGGATGCATCTCTTGGGAGAAGTAATGAACAAGTTTCGACTAGAGGATTCAGATGGTGAGGTCATGGTTGGTACACAGTTGTAGAAAGAAACATTTGTCTGAAGTCGATCTATAAAAAGTAGAGATTCATCAGAGAGTGTTGATGATATGGAAGGAACATTTGTAGGTCATTGCAAGCTGAAGTGTTTTTAAAAATTACTTAGATGATGGAATTGGCATGGAGGAATAAGGTGGTGTAGATGTGACCACAATACTTGAGATGGGTAAAATAATGGGAGGAGGGACTGGTGAAGGTTCTAATGATCGAATGATGGGAAAGGGTGGAATGGATATAGGTGAGGTGGTCAATGCTACTAGAATAGATGAGGTGGATATGATAGGTAAGGGGTTTGATGAGGGACCAAATCCTAGATGTGGAAATAGGTTGGAGCATGGTTTCTTCATGAATGTCTCTAGGGGTATAAATGATATATTTGCATAAATAGGTTTCTCGCAGTTGCAGAGGTAGGAGTGGGCATTTTGGAATAGATGTAGGTATACTAGATGTGGGAACAATATCAAATGGAAGTATATGTGATCAAAGATGAAGGAGAGGAAGTTGTGGAAGTTGTGTGGATGGGATAGGTTCTTGATTAGTAGTGTTAAGGGTTAATTATAGTGTGATCTTTGGGTGGTTGGGATGTATTAGAAGTGGTGGCCTGTATTGACTAGTGCATATGATATGGGAAAGGTTGTTTAAAGATGTCAAGTGGTTGATTGGGTGAAGTGCATTTAGATTTTCCACTAGAAGATCACCCTGATCGATGAGTCTTTAGACTAAATCCTTGAAAGTTTGACATCTTTCTATGTCGTGTCCTCGGACTTGGTGGTACTTGTAAAAATGGTCTTCTTGATACCACATGGGATTCGGTCTAGACTCATTCAATTGGTCAGATAGGAGGGAGCTGTGATAATATTTACCACCATCAAAGTTGTCAAATATTGGGCTATATGACTCCTTTATGGAGAGTGTAGTTGGGCACTTGGTCGAAGGGCTTGTTATTGAGTCCACGTATGCTAGATGTAGATGCAGGAGATGATTTAATGACCACAACATTAGCCACTGTTGCCTTTGAATTGTCACTTTGGTGCAGGATCAGGTTTAGTAAATTAATGTTGTAGGTTTGCTTTGATTTTAATTTTAAATGACCCTTCTCGAGGGTGTGTGTTTCAAGATTGCGAGCCATGGTAAAGGCTTCGTTCAAAGGTTTGGAACGATTGGATTTGTAAAACAGAAGATATATACGCTTCACACACGAACTTGAGAAGATCTTAGTGAGGTCAGTTTACGGGAGAGGGAAGGATAACAACATTATAATGCCACACACTCACGTGAAAAATTCTACAATGGACTCATCCTCAAACTACCAAATAGTGTATAGATCATTGATAGTTACTTTGTGCGCAATGTTAATTGAAAAGTGTTCTAAGAATAGTTGCGCAAGTGTGGGAGAAGGAGAATATAGAATATTGAGGGATACTATTATATGTAGTCTAGTGCGGGACCAACCAAGGACATGGGGAAAGTGTGAAGCATTAAGTATTTATCATGCACAATAAGGTAACATGCATATCTAAATGCATGAAGGTGTTGTTGTGGATCCTATTTGATTGTTAAACTTGGTGAAATTCAGAAATTCCCAGTAGTAGAGGATGCAATTTAACTGGTACAAATGGATGAATAAGCTTGTTACAAATTTGTCTCATATGATAATGACACCTTGGATCCTAAAGTTTTGGCCTCAAGGTTTGTTTAGCCTATTCATGAGGGCATGGATAGGGATCATTCGAAAGAGTCTGTTGAGGGTATGATAGGCATGGTGGTTGACATGTAAGAAGATGATAAAATGAATTTATTGGTGAACTTGTGGATGTGTGGGTGTTTGTGGAATATTTTTTTAGAGGTGACTGTAAATCATGGGCTATGTTATTGAAATAGTGGTTGTTGAAATAATTATTGCTGGGAGATGGGAAACATGATAGGATTATTGGGATTGGGTAGGATGCTATGCGGAAAATACTGAGTGGGAACCTGGGTATGAATGGGTTGAAACTATGCTGTTGAAAAGGATTAGATACTGAGTACATGTAAAGCACTCGTGAAAGGGGGGTTGGGAAGTATTGATACAGGCATGCTAGATGTGAGAATGTCATACTTTCCCGGATATGGTGATATGATTTTTGGGTATATTGGTTAGGGACACCATATGGCAATAGTGACCGAAGAGGTGAGGAGAATAGTAGTGTTGATTGTCATGTTGATTGGTGTGAGATATTGTGAGTGAATAGGCGTGACTTTCTAAATTGTTTAATGAGATTAGGGATTGATGGAAGAGGAAGCAAGATGGGCTATAGAAATATCATTTACTGTAAATTGGATCGTTTGGGGAGTGGTCTGGTAAGGAAAAAGATGTTGGAGTGTTGCAGACCATGTAAGGGAATACATGATTTGATCTCTTATGGAGATCATCTTGAGAGAACTACAAGATTGGTGTCATCTAGAAGCTCCTATGGAACATGGTATCACTGAGAGGGACCTTAGGAGGTCTGAAAGGTTCTAATCTAATGGATGGAGAGGATAGCAAGGCCTAGACAGAGATATATTGATAATGTAAGTAATGGATTGGTCCTCTTCTACAGTTGTAGTGATGAACTAAAGGTTCATTGGTGAGACATATTAATAAGAGCATAGAGTGCTCCATGAGAGAAGTATTCAATGGCACATGGATGAGGTAACTATTGTGGTTAACATATATTGAGATGGGGAACTATTTGAAGCTAAATTTTGTGTTCAATTCTTATGGTTTTTAAATGAGTAACTACGGGCATGAAATACAGTTTTACCCAAGCAAGTCAAGAAAACAGTTCTTTTAATATTCTTAATTTATTTAATAAAGTGTGAAACGAAAAGGGGATGGATAACAAGGTGACCTACGAGAAGGAAAACTATGTTTGGTTTCAAGTTTTTTATGGCTAGGGAAAGTCTCAAGTTGACTTCTTGTTGGGTGATTAAATCCCAATTAGTAAATCGGGTAAGGGGATGTCTTGATGTGTTAATTTTAGTTGTGAGGTTTAGGTTGTGTGAGATAAAGTGTGAGATGCAGAAGGTTAATTCTCTATTTAGAGCTATGTAAGAAATTAGGATGTAGAAAATAAAGGTAATCTTTTAAACCTGAAAATGAAGTGTGATATTCGACAAGGGCACAGACAAGAACATGGAAAATTACGATGCAAAATGGAGCAAAATAGGGAAAAAAGCAAGGAATACTTGAGATAACACTTTTCCTATTTGTCTAGCACTCTTGAGAGATGAGTGATCCATGCCCATTAACCCAACACGAGCAAGCAATAAAGTGGAGCTCTCACATTGTAGTGTTAGTGGAAACAATAGAACCAAGGACAAAATATAGATAAATGAAAGAGACCACCAAAAGGGTGGTCCCACCGGGCATGTCTAGGAATGTTGTACCAAGTTTCTCATTCATTTAATGAAGGTGATGCACTTAGTTACTCAAGAAACTATACAAAATCAGAAATACTAGATGGTTTATGTTACCTCGGATGCGTGATGTGATATAGGCACTAAATAATTGATTGATTCCACTGTTGCGAGATGAGATGAAGACCTGCAAACAAGACCCACTGAAATGATATTGATTAGATATATTTATACGGCGGCGCTTGCCCGGTCAATGTCAGCTCCAAGAAGCATTTTAGCTTCCTTTTGCGGATGTCAACCCCCATTGTTTAACATAGAGTGAAATAAAGCAAGAGTATTAGATGAACAGTGTGCAGGAAACATCAAGGATATTACTAAATCAGAGAAAGTGATTAAAATTGGATCTAGATATTTGATATGAACTAAAACAATTGCAAATTAAGTGTTACCTAGATCTGAGGTCCATAATGACCTCAGACTGTGCACAGCCATGTCGACGATGACCTGAAGTGGAAGGATGGAATAACAACTATCAACGTGGATCTAGATGCTTGGAGTTAAAGCCATAAAAAACAGAGGCCTGTAGATACTCAAAACAACATATGGAGGAGGTCTGAGCAAAGGTTTATGCAAGGTGACAAGGATCACAGAGGATATGTAGCTAAAAGAACAGACGAGTTCAAAGAAGCAGGATGGGAAAATTAGGATCTGGAAATGATGCAAGAGATTGGAAGAGATTTTTGGATGGAATAGGAGACCAAATGGATCGATGGAAACCAGGGCTGGGATCAACAGTGACCTATATCAGATAAATGTACGATCCAGGGATAATGTGGAATAAGAATGATGGAAAAAAATTGCATCAGTAGAAGGGGCTAGTAGGAGAAATGTTGTAATGAGTGTTCCCTAATGGTGTTGCAGAAGCTACTTATGTACCTGACAAAAGGTTAGATGCAATACAAGGCATATATGATAATATGATATAATAGCTGACAAAAGAATCAGACCAATGATGATGGAATAATATCACGAAGGAATGATCGTACAAGTGATGCGAGCATGCCAAAGGGATGTGTAGAACTCCTATAAATTTTTTGTCATTGCAGAGAACACTCAAGCATGAGGAAGGATGCTCAATTGCATGTTACAAGAAGGCTGGGGGTATGTACATGCATCTGATTTAAGAATGAGAAAGAAAGGATTCAAGTTTAATAGGGGTGATAACTATTGGGCTGGTTTTCGCTCTTGAATGCGGGGAAACTTTTCCCCATGGGAGGATGTTTTATTGCTAATTTGGCATGATTTAGGATTTTTTACAGAGTTGGATCGAATGTTTTAAAGCTTTAGGAAGGAAGAGGATGTTTAAGGATGAGGTGTAGGTGAGTTGGCAGTAGAGATAGGTTAGAAAAAGCATACGGATGGGAAACAGAAAGTCCATTAGGGAAAGGGAAGCAAATGATGTGGACTAATTAATTAAATAATTAATTAAATATTTATTAATTAATGCAAATTAAAGGTGATAGATATTAAATTGGGAATTTAATAAAATAAGGGGGATGGATTAAATAAATATGCACACACAGGAAATCAAGGGTATAAATACCAAAATTAGGTATCTACACAACATTGAAATTTGATATGTTCTGAAAAATGCCTCCCCTTGTAGGTTAAACAATTTTATCCCTCTTCTCAAGGTGGCATGGAGAGTGTAATGCAATCGGAGGATTATCTCAAAAGGAGATGAATTTAAAAGTGATTCCTAGTTAAATGCATCAAAATCCTATTAATGTCATGTATTTTCCTTCTGCATTGATTTAGTTTGTCATGGTTGATCATAAAAGAGGGTGGTCATAGAGAAATATATTTGGGAAATAAACGATGCCACATTAATAGTGCAAAGGTATTCTTAAAATTATGAAGTAAGCCTACATTTTTAATGTAGTGGAGTTTTTAGACAGATGTAATGTTTGACACATGACTTGGAAATGGCAGATTGTAAAATAATAATGTTTTTCCATGATTTCTTCTTCTTTATGGCATATTCCAACCCTTCTTCAGAATTCAACCTCATGAATTTCAAAATTAAAGAATATTGTAAATTGGATATCGCATGTCCATTTGTATCTCTTCCCTCTACCGTGTATGATCCACTATATGCCAAGATACTTTCATGGTGGTCTTCCATTATAATGGTTGCACATGATGGAAAGGATAAAATGTTAGTTGTGTGGGAGTGGGATTTCGACAAGAATTGGAAACAAATTACCCAAACATCTATTGGAATAAGTAATACATTGTTTAATTTGGTTACATGTAACCGACCTTTCAGTTATATGAGGTTACCTCTTAACCACATTCTCTCCTGTATTTATACACTCCTCATTGTGAATAAAATTATTCAGACATTTTTACATTTCTCCTAAGCTAACATTGGTATCAGAGTAGACACCTTCCCAGCATTGTCTCCATTGTAATCACGGTGGACGAAGGATTGGCACAGACCTTGTCTTTGCTTTGAAGTTTGGAAGACATTAGCACCCAAAACTTGTAAAGTCCTAGCGAGTGATCTTCCGTGGAGTGAGAGTGGCGATTGAGAAGAAAGAGGAAGTGACCTGTGTGGAGAGACTTTCCTTAGTGTTGAAACTTGATTGAAGACCTTTGTTTTCTTTCACTAGGATGTGTGGACCTTATACGTGGCAGCCTGCAGACTTTTGGATTTGGCATTTTTCTTTTGTTTGTGTATGCAGACCTAGCAACAGGTGAAAATCTTCCTATGTGGGGTTTGGTGGAAGAACATTTCCTTGTAGCATACCAAACAGACTTGTTCCCTGTCTAGAGAAGAGGACATGTTGAAATCTCGTGAAATCAGCATGTGGAAGACAACCTGTAAAGAGGGAGAAGAGAGCATGTGGAAATGATCATTGACCAACTTATAAGCACTGTGTGGAGTCTGGCATGAGTGGCATCGACCACCGAAATCCCAAGTGTGCGTTGGTAGACTCCTTCCCCCAACATCTTCTCAACTGTTCCCAGGTGTGTGTTTGTAGACTCCTTCCCCCAACATCTTCTCAAGTGTTGTTCGTAGACCAAGCAATACATTAGCAAGCACATCGTACAAAATATCAAGAGACATGTGGAATTTGTTTGAATCAAATCGGAACAAAATGAGGTTAAGCCCCTTCATTCATCAACTTTGCTATCAAATATGGATGCAAACAACCAACCTATGATCCCATGCAACAGTATGAGAGCATGAAATTCATGCCCAAAGATGTTAGTAACATTGCAAGCAACCATATAGACGTGTCGCATTTGAGAGAGTCGAAGTCAAGCTCACAAGAGCATCGGTATATACTCTTCACCAATCTCTAAAAATTACAATTCAAGGACATAATGGATTGAGTCTTGCTCAACATATAGACGGAGAAGAGTTCTGTCGATCCAGATGGAAAACACGAGATTAAATGATCTCAGGAACATCTATGGAGCACCACACGAGCTTTCAAGCTCACTTCTTCATCTATTTTTCTTATAAATGAGAGCACATCTGTCGCAGAGATTCAAGAAAATCCATAAAAAGTCCTTGTTGCAAGAAGCAGATAGGACATGTCATGACGTAACAAGATGATGAATCTGGGGATGACAACGATGATGATTTAGGGGTAGATTTGTAAAAACAATGTATTAAGGGGGGGAATGTTATACCAACACAAGGACAACACAGTGAAATACAGGATAACTTTTTTTTTTGACTTGCTTTGACACAACACGACACAACATGTCGTCACAAGGTTACAACCAACACTAGGAACCACTTGTTACGGGGGAGACCACAAGGTCAGCACGGAAACGTTCACACCTATCAAGGACAATGTACTCTTCTTTTGACAAGACAACATGGAAGTCCAATCCACATGACACACTCACAGCTAGGGCATCCCATGAGGAATTTCTTGTTAAATTTTCTTGTTTACTAAAGTGTCTCTTAATTCTTAACTTACGTTCTTATAAAATTTCATGTAATGATTCACACAATTCTTTTCACAAGGGAGAACTTCTTTCTTTTCAACAGTTGACTAAATAGCTTAAGGCCAAGCTTTCTAAACTGGGATCATCAATTTGATGTCCAAATCTTTCTTATTCATTTGATTTTAGAACATTTTCCATTTCTTACAAGGTTAATTAATCTTATTCAATCCACTAACACATGTTCCACACTTCTATTGCACAGGTGAAGGCATAAGCTCCGATTGAGTGGAAAGTACCGCTTAGGGTTCATAACAATAGCCTTCTTGTTTAAGGATTAAATTTTGACCTTGCTTAAGAAATATCACCATGAATCAAGGCATGGGTTAACAGAACAAGACAACAGAATTTAGCTTCAGGGTCACATTGTTTACTATCAGTCTTTTATTGAGGTTAAGGGTTTATCAAGATTGGTTAAATGTTCCATCTAGACTTTACTTAATTAAGTTTGACAAAGGAAAACATTCCAAACGATAGAGAGAGATTTAAGGTTTAATTAATCGATTTCCCTCCTACTTATTAAATCCTATCATCTTCTAAAATCTAACCATTGAGATCATTTCACCATGATAACTTTTATTAGGTCATTTTCATTAAGATTTCACCATAAAAGGATAAGTAGTTTATTAGTTTAATTTTAATAAGGACTATCCAGCTCACTTCATAGTACTTACAAACTCATTGCTACTAAGCCTTAGGAGGATTTACAACTCAACATTTTAACTCAAGAGCAAAGTTTAACAGTACTCGTTTGCGGAAACAAAACAAGGTTATATCAATTCATTCCAACATGATGCACAAATCAAAGGGACATACCATCTCTATTGAACCATGACTAGGGAGCAAGAGAGTAATAACATGGGACATGCCCCGCTACTATTCTAAGGATTAAAATTCACTAGAATATCCCATAACCAAGCGGTAATCAAATTTCATCTTTCACATGATAACCAAACAAGCCAAAGTTTCAACAGTTACAACAACAATACTCTACAATACATTTACTAGGCACTGACCCTTCTTCTAAAATGTCCAAAGGCCCTTTCCAAATTTTATAACATAATACACATTCGTACAAAGGAACATCATAACCAAGATTGATGCAATAATCTACAAGTCTTTCCATCATCTAACCACGTAAGCCATCTGCAACAATTAATAACCTGAGTCAGTTCGCGAGAACTGAGCAAGATAAGACTATACATAGCAACAATAAGCTACTAGCTAACAATACCATGAAAGGAAACATTCTATTTCAGGAAATGGATCAAAGTTCTAACCTCTAACAACCTTTTGAAACAAGATATAATTTTCAACATATCAACTAAGAAGAAATCCATAAGTTTTAGTTATGAAGAATACCTCGAAAACTACAAAAGTTTGACAACCAAATATGCAAGACTATGAAATTTAAATGATTAGACACAAGAGTTGAGAGTATTAGGATTTCAATTATGTAATCCCGTAGATTACGTGATTGAAATCTAAAGTGTAACCCATCAATCCACATTCTCAAGGAGAAGTCAAAAGATTAAAACCAGACCCGATCTTAGCTGCCAAAAAGAATATAGTTTTGGAATCGTTCCGTAGGGCCATAGGCCTAATAGGCTAGAAATGAACAACGAGGGTAAAACAAAGTTCCATCATGTAATCAAAAAGGTTTAAAGGATGAAAAACTTATATTCAAACCCACAACCATTATATCCTAGGTAATAAGTGACTTCATAGCTAATAAGGATGAGAGGAAAGGACGGTAAGAATGTCCGGAATAGGCATTGCCTAACAGCCTACCTACTGAACATAACCAGGGTCGGAATAGCGACAAGCCTCATTAATACCCAAGTTGAGTAGGCAATCTAGTATTCTAAACACATCCTTGCAATTTTCATAATACCTTAGATTTATAATCCTCCCGTTCTAGAGGAACATAGCCATGAATCTAGACTTGGTTGAAATTTTCCGACATCAACTCACTTCCTAATATCATAAACGATGTATACAAAGGAAAAGGTCTCTCAACTCTCCTTAATTTACATCTCATCACTAAGTTTATGGTAACCTATGCAGTGATTAAACACATAATATACCATTGAAGATAGATATCCTCCAATAATGAACTTCTATAACGATGTAATTACAATTATTACGTTCGACACAAAAACAAACTATTCCATAGCTTCTCTTCCCTTTTTAGACAACAACATATATTCACGACCTTCCATCACAATCAATCTAAATTTGTAATGAAAGGTCACTCATCAAGAAGGAAGTACAAAACAAGTTTGACTAAATTAAGGAACTTCATGTTACCTTAAGCAGTTGATGAAAACCTTAACTTTCACGAACCGTGAAAGATATTACCTTACTCCATCAAGGCATTATGTCTATACATAATTAAATCGATCACACAAGGAATCATCAACATACCATATCTTAACACCATAAAGGTCATTAATTTTATCAAATTTTACTCATAGAAAGAGTAGAATCAAATGGGGTTCTATCAATAATTTATGCCCTTCTATCAACCCAGGACATATTTTCGGCCCAAAACTTCCTTCTTAACAAGCATATATATTGAACTTCTAATTTCCAAAATCCCTAATAATTTGCACAATACACGAAGTGCATAACCACGCTTATCATAAAATAATAATAATAATAATTTAACTGTATGTTTTCCTCTAGGGCAACAACATAATAGGAGTCCAATACTAGTCAAGCTGCAACGTTCTAGGGGCGGTTACATACCCAGGTTCACAAAAGAAAACAACGACATTTTTGCAGAAGGAAGTAACTTTATATATATATATATTAAAATTATATATATATATATATATATTCATATGATCAATCGAAGCATACACTGAGAACCTTTGTTTGTTTTATATATAAAAGGGTTTGATCACGTCAACAAGAACAACCAACAGAGGCAAATCCAGAAGTAACAAACTGTTAACCATGTACTGAACGCAAATCCACAAAATCACAGATTTAAACCAATTTCTAGAAAGAAAAAGTTTCATTTCAAGAGGTTATTAGATACTAGCATATTATGTATATGGTTAGTCTATCTTGCCTGTTTTAACGCATCCAGCAGGGACTGCTACAGCCACACGCCCTTCGCTTTATCCTCTGCTTCACTGGTCTTTTCTTGCAATATACCACACCAGGATTCCCTTTTGAAGGCACGACTAGAAGGATGCAATAGGTGGCTGTCCAAACACTAGATTGCTTCAATGCAGCTGCTTTGGGGGGGGTACAGGCAATGAACTGTCACACAGCCTATAGCATCAGCCAGAACTGGATTTTCCTCTTGCAATGCCTTCGAATCTGTATCAGTAACCAAATACCCGTCATAAGGGCAGGCCCTAGTAGTACACAGCACATAAGCTAGGCAAGGCTTGCAGTAAAGATGTGTGCATCGGGTTTGCAAAGCCTCATTAGGGTAAACAAGCTGCCTACAAACTGGACAACAAACCAATTTATGAGAAGACAGAGGCCGTAGTCGGTGGAGCAGCTGAAGTGGAATAACTCAACGGAGGTAAAAAATTGTGTGAAGGCGACGAAACAGAAGAAATATCTCCATTTCCACAGACAACAGCAACCTTGCCAGCAATCATCACATCAGTGGCTCTCATCAGACCATCTAGCAGAGAGTGCCTGCATCCGTACAAGCTATCGAACTTGCTCTTGGTAACAGAATCATTGTCATTAATAGCAGGGAAGAGCAGCGATCCAATAGCTTGCATCTGGTACAGCCTGTGAACACCAGTAGTTGTTTCCTCAGATACAACAACCAATCTTTCCTTCCTCTTGTGATATATGTGGACAACATCAAACTCTCGGTGCAAACAGTACAGCTGTAGCTTGTAAGGTGTGATAATTCCAACAGCACCCTTTATGCCTGCCAACATAGTGACTCGTTGAAGATGCTCATATAATTGCAAAGCAAAATGTGCTTCATGAATATTCTGATATGAAACAGATCCACGCCTATGGGATTCTCTCCCATGAGTTACATCGAACAGCAAGTAAGGTCTCAATAGAGAATCTCTGTAATAAATTTCATCGGGTCTCCTGGTAACACTCACACTGTCACTTAATCGATTTTGATAAAAATATCTTGAAGGAGAATCCCGAATTTGAAGATGCAGTCGACACTGAACCGAACGCAACATAGTTGGACAGCCTGCCTGTTGGAAGCGCTCAAAAACACCTCTACTACTCTGCAACATGCCTGCTTCCTGGCTAATCACAGTTGCAGGACAGTGTTGTGGATCCCCGACAAGAACATGCCTCGCAGCACCCAAGGGAAAAGGAGGTAACACGCCTGTTACACTAGCTTGCAGCTTCATCTATAACCACCATATCTAACCCATGGCTAGGCGCTGGAAAACTTCCGGTCAGTAATAGAAACAGTAGTGAACGAAATCTCAGCCTCACCTGCAAAACTTGCCTCAAGATTTGATCGAGCTTCTTCCATGTTAGTTTCACCACCTGGACAGAAGCGACTTCCAAAAAGAAAAGGCAAGACAGCTCAACTAAAGCTTTACCTCGTTCTTCTACTACAGCTGCAAGATTCTGCAACAACTGGTCTCGACTGTGGTCGCGTGCAACCAGAACATCAGGATCAACACCACGGCTCCCTGGGCTCGCCCTGCAGCAGCTGTCGCACATACTCTCTCTGGAGGCCGCTGGTTTTCTGAGATAAGTTTACCTCTCGACCCTGTAGCTGCTGCATACAGCCAAATCTTCCTCACGGCACTTTCCTAGGAGGATTTCAGTTCAACGCTCCACGGATACTGCCTGCACTGCATGATTTTCGAGACCCACACCCACCTGTACGCATTGAAGGAGGATCCCAGAACGAGATTATGGCAAAGAAAATGTGACTCCACCCACTCCCATCTCCCTCACACAAGGACAGACAAGAAAACGTGGCAACTAGTACAGTCGGCCAAGGTGGCAGTGGAGGCAGGTGTAGTTTTAGTCTCTCTTAAAAAAAATATCATCATTGAAGAGTTTTGATTTATTCCTTATTGTGGGTGCCCAACATGAACTGTTCTTAACTAAAGTGTCTCTTAATTCTTAACTTACATTCTTATAAAATTTCGTGTAATGGTTCACACAATTCTTTTCACAAGGGAGAACTTCTTTCTTTTCAACGGTTGACTAAATAGCTTAAGGCCAAGCTTTCTAAACTGGGATCATCAATTTGATGTCCAAATCTTTCTCATTCATTTGATTTTAGAACATTTTCCATTTCTTACAAGGTTAATTAATCTATTCAAGCCACTAACACAAGTTCCACACCTCTGTTACATGGGTGAAGGCATAAGTTCCGATTGAGGGAAGTACCGCTTAGGGTTCATAACAATAACCTTCTTGTTTAAGGATCAAATTTTGACCTTGCTTAAGAAATATCACCATGAATTAAGGCATGGGTTAACAGAACAGGACAATAGAATTTAGCTTCAGGGTCACATTGTTTACTAACAGTCTTTCATTGAGGTTAGGAGTTTATCAAGATTGGTTAAATGTTCCATCTAGACTTTACTTAATTAAGTTTGACAAAGGAAAACATTCCAAACGATAGAGAGAGATTTAAGGTTTAATTAATTGATTTCCCTCCTACTTATTAAATCCTATCATCTTCTAAAATCTAACCATTACTTTCACCATGAGGTCATTTAAGATTTCACCATAAAAGGATAATGTTTATTAGCTTGGCTCAAATAAAAAATAATAATAAGTTATCATATTTCGTTACAAAAGATAGTTTCCTCTTGATTGTTCCAGGTCTCAAAGGTTATCAAGTAGATCACATCTACATTAATATGTTCATATACATAAATTTTGGTTTAACTTTTATCAGGGCTATCCAGTTCACTTCATAGTGCTTACAAACTCATTGCTACTAAGCCTTAGGAGGATTTACAACTCAACATTTTAACTTAAGAGAAAAGTTTAACAGTGCTCGTTTGCAGAAACAAAACAAGGTTATATCAATTCATTCCAACATGATGCACAAATCAAAGGGACATACCATCTCTATTGAACCATGATTAGGGAGCAAGAGAGTAATAACATGGGACATGCCCCGCTACTATACTAAGGGTTAAAATTCACTAGAATATCCCATAACCAAGCGGTAATCAAATTTTATCTTTCACATGATAACCAAACAAGCCAAGGTTTCAACAGTTACAACAACAATACTCTACAATACATTTACTAGGAACTGACCCTTCTTCTAAAATGTCCAAAGGCCCTTTCCAAATTTTATAACATAATACACATTCGTACAAGGAACATCATAACCAAGATTGATGCAATAATCTACAAGTCTTTCCATCATCTAACCACGTAAGCCATCTGCAACAATTAATAACCTGAATCAGTTCGCGAGAACTGAGCAAGATAAGACTATACATAGCAACAATAAGCTACTAGCTAACAATACCATGAAAGGAAACATTCTATTTCAGGAAATGGATCAAATTTCTATCCTCTAACAACCTTTTGAAACAAGATATAATTTTCAACATATCAACTAAGAAGAAATCCATAAGTTTTAGTTATGAAGAATACCTCGAAAACTACAAAAGTTTGACAACCAAATACGCAAGACTATGAAATTTAAATGATTAGACACAAGAGTTGAGAGTATTAGGATTTCAATTATGTGATCCCGTAGATTACGTGATTGAAATCTAAGGTGTAACCCATCAATCCACATTCTCAAGGAGAAGTCAAAAGATTAAAACCAGACCCGATCTTAGCTGCCAAAAAGAATATAGTTTTGGAATCGTTCCGTAGGGCCATAGGCCTAATAGGATAGAAATGAACAACGAGGGTAAAAAAAAGTTCCATCATGTAATCAAAAAGGTTTAAAGGATGAAAAACTTATATTCAAACCCACAACCATTATATCCTAGGTAATAAGTGACTTCATAGCTAATAACGATGAGAGGAAAGGACGGTAAGAATGTTCAGAATAGGCATTGCCTAACAGCCTACCTACTGAACATAACCAGGGTCGGAATAGCGACAAGCCTCATTAATACCCAAGTTGAGTAGGCAATCTAGTATTCTAAACACATCCTTTCAATTTTCATAATACTTTAGATTTATAACCCTCCCGTTCTAGAGGAACATAGCCATGAATCTAGACTTGGTTGAAATTTTCCGACGTCAACTCACTTTCTAATATCATAAACGATGTATAAAAAGGAAAAGGTCTCTCAACTCTCCTTAATTTACATCTCATCACTAAGTTTATGGTAACCTATGCAGTGATTAAACACATAATATACCATTGAAGATAGATATCCTCCAATAACGAACTTCTATAACGATGTAATTACAATTATTACGTTCGACACATAAACAAACTATTCCATAGCTTCTTTTCCCTTTTGACAACACAATATATTCACGGCCTTCCATCACAATCATTCTAAATTTGCAATGAAAGGTCACTCATCAAGAAGGAAGTACAAAACAAGTTTGACTAAATTAAGGAACTTCATGTTACCTTAAGCAGTTGATGAAAACCTTAACTTTCACGAACCGTGAAAGATATTACCTTACTCCATCAAGGCATTATGTCTATACATAATTAAATCGATCACACAAGGAATCACCAACATACCATATCTTAACACCATAAAGGTTAAATTAATTTTATCAAATTTTACTCATAGAAAGAGTAGAATCAAAATGGGGTTCTATCAATAATTTATGCCCTTCTATCAACCTAGGACATAATTTCGGTCCAAAACTTCCTCCTTAACAAGCATATATATTGAACTTCTAATTTCCAAAGGCCCTAATAATTTACACAATACACGAAGTGCATAACCACGCTTATCATAAAAAAAAATAAAAATTAACTGTATGTTTTCCTCTAGGGCAACAACATAACAGGAAACCAATACTAGTCAACGCTGCAACGTTCCAGGGGTGATTACATACCTAGGTTCACCAAAGAAACAGTGACATTTTTGCAGAAGGAAGTAACTTTAAAATTATATATATATATTTATATATATATATATATATATTCATATGATCAATCAAAGCATACCCTGGAACCTTTTGTTTGTTTTATATCATATAAATATATATATTATTATATAAGAGTATATATGTGGTTTGTGTTCCTAACCCATAAGGTCTTGCCTTGATTTATGTGCAATTTTGTTCTTACTGGTATTTTGACTTTCTCCTTGTTGGATGGTTTAGATTTCTCTCTCATGTGCGAATAATCTTGGAGTTGTGAGTTGTGTTTTAATCCATTTTTGAATTAGAACTTTCCTTTCTTGATATTTTTAAATGTTAGCTTACTATTGCAATGTGTAGCCTTAACATGCTCAGTTCTCGCGAACTGATTCTAGTTAGTATTTGTGCAGATGGATTATGCGAGTAGATTAAAGGAAAGAGTTGTAAAGGTTTTCATCAGTGCAACTTATGAAGTTCCTTGTAAAAGTTTCTATGTGTTGTAAATTGTGTAACATTTGCTTGCAAAGAGTTTATATGACCTCTAGCCTAGAATTGTTCAGAAAATTCGCGAAGAAGTTGTTTTTGTCTTTTTTTTTAGTAATTGACTGGTAACTTACCTTTGTGAGAAATGGTATTCAATCTTTCCATCGATATGAGTATGTAAAAATTTGATTTTGAGAATAAATTGTTAAGTTAAAACTTTCTAAGACTTAGTGACAATATTTTATAAGTAAAGTAAAATGAGTCGGTTAACCCTTAAAGAAGCTAAACAAAAATAATAATTTTATATTCAACAAATAAATGTAAAGGTGATCTATTTGAAATCAAATAATTCGATGAGTGATCAAAATGAAACCATCCTTTGTGAAGTAAACATTCATAAATTGATATCCCTAGCTAAACTAGCGAACACTACCCCTTTTGGGTGAACTCTTAAAGATCCAAATCACAACCCGGTGGCAAGAGAAAATCCCAGGGACGGTTCAATTTCATACGAGCCCACATTATCAAATCCAACAATAGGTTTAGGCGAGCTGGGTACAATGATAAACATGGGTTGGCGAAGGGCCACACGTGTAAAGAAACCAGAGGCTCTTAGAAGAGAAATGGGAAAGGCTCAATTCTTCAAAGCTAGCTTCCAAATGATTCAGAGTGAGCCAAATTTTGGCTGAGTATGGAGGAGAACAGTAGAACTTTCCACATGCCTCATTGGTGCATCTCCAAAAAGTAAATCCAAAATTGGGAGACTCAAACGAACGCGGGCTTTCCACCATAGTCCAAGTTAAAAGTGTACAGAGCGGCCAAATCAGAATTGAAAACATCATAGCTACGTAAGCTGTCCAAGTGTCCATGGCGAACCTTCAAGGGTTGAAACTAAAGTTAGAGAATTAGACAAGCGCCAAGCCTCCATGTGTCTAGGGACCCAAAAAAAGGAAGTGGGCCTAAAACAACTAATTATAGAGAGCCAGCGGACGGCAACACGTGTTGCATTAGTGCAAATTCAAAGGGTAACCCAAAGCAAAGACTCAGACGAGCGCCAGGCTTCCCCATGTCCCAGGTTCAAAAGGGATAGATTCAGGGGTTGAATAGTCAAAACAGAGGCAAGCCAGCGGAAGGATCCAAGTGTCAGCACGGTGCTACTTCAAAAGTAAAATTCAGAGTGGGTTTTCAAAACAGGCCGCCAAACCTCCATGTGTCCAAGGTCAAACTTATGGCCCCACCAAGCAAAAAGGACTTAGTCAAATAAAAAGGAACAGAGCAAGCTGCGGAAGGCGCCACATGTCTTCTTGACGCAACTTAAAAAATAGAAACCAAAAGTAGTCCCCAAGCTAGCGCCAGCTTGCCATGTGTCTATGTTAAAAAGTCAAAGTAGGAAGGTCGGTCGTCGAAGGCAATTTGAACTTTTTGGCTCGAAGGGCATAAAGTATGAAAGTGAGCCACACCTCCATTAATGCCCAAGGAGCCACGTGTCAAGCCTAAATTGCATGTGAACCGGCAGGCCTGGGAGAGAATTTTCGCCCAAATAGAAAATGCAAACCGGCTGGCCTGAAGATGATTTTTTACATAATGTAAATTGCGGGGCTACAAGGCACAAAGTGAGTTTTGGGCCCGAGGACCCATTCTGCTAAACTAGTTTTTTCCATTTTTGTATGGACCTGACTCAAATATTCAAATGGACACATCTTTCGATCTAATGCCCAAAATTCAACAAATTCAGCACCGTTAGAAAGGTCTCAACCTCGTCTACACCATGGGAGCCTGAAACTTTAATTTTGACGAGGCTAGGTGGGTGAAAAATGGGAAAACATCTTTTAGGCCATTAATGCAGAATTTGATTGCTTCAACTACCAGATCTAATTTGATTCTATCCATTGTTCTTCCTTCTTCAACACGCCGAATAGACCTGGGAACCAGACTCGATAGATTGTCGGTGGATTCGCAGCCGACATTGATGGTTGGTGGTTGGATTTTTTAAGAGCAGAATTGAGTTTCTCCTCTCTTTTTCAATTTTTCATCATCTATATATTATAACACTTCTCATTTGAGAAAGGAGAGACATTTTGGGTGTGGTGAAACTTGGTCAAATTCGTTTCCCGACTTTGAGCTACAAGCCTTCTCCTACGGAGAGCGTATTTGTGCCTCTGAGTACCGCATGTAATAGTATGTGCATCTTATAGAGCAATAAAATCCTCATGTTTTCTTGTTTCTCTATGCCTCTCTATCTCATGTTTTCTCCCTGTGTATGTATTTAACATTTGCAGGTGTAAGATATCGTGCTTTGTGGAGTTTCAATGGCGGATTTGGATCTGGGTCTTTGTCACTTCGGTCTGACCTCCCTCAATCCCCTCTTCCTTGTTTCATTCTCCCTCAATATATTATCTCGCCACTTCCTTTTCTAGTGTATCACCGCTTAGTGTAGGCTCTTTCACCCTCTCCGTCTTTCTCCCTATCCCCTTGGAATGGTTAGATTAGGATTAGTTAGATTTTTCCTTCCCTAGAGTAGTTTGTCGCAGGTAGATTAGGAAGCAAGAACTGGCTTTCTCCGGAGGTCCATCTCAAGTTTTGCAAGTCCCACAGCTTAAGAGATGGTCCCATGTTATACAATCACACCAAATGTCGCACTCACAATTAGGCCATTCGGGAGTGCTATGATTTTACACTAACATGTCTATTTAGCTAGTCCTAACTCTCCCCCACGTAAAATCAAAAATCATTTATGTTTAAATCAATAATCAAAGTTATAAAAAATAGATTGATCCCTCAAAGGACAGTTGTTCATGCAAAAACATGATCATCAAAATCATGAAATAAAAATCAAATAAATAGACCAACCTCTCAAAGGAAGGCTATCATTTATTCTTTGCATCTATATATCGTAAATTAGACCATACCCTCAAAGGATAGCTACTCCTTATGGCATGTGAAGGCTTCCCACATTAATCAGTCTTCCATTTTATCAGCATCCTAAGAAAGCTTCCCATATTGATCAACTTTCTCTTTCCCCTTCCCAGAGCCGGGGCATAGTTTTAGGGAACACCGCTTTTGGAGAACCCTTTTTCCTCTGTACAAGTTTCATCTCAAACCCCTTTTTTCATGTCAACATTAGGTTTATAAGGTCATACTATCCATTGATTCCTTATTATCTTTGGTATGAATAACTATCATTGGTTATTTACTAGCACCATCTTTGGTTATATGTACCTCATGTTGCCTAGATCCCCTTCTTGTTTACCTCCAATGTAGTTGGAGGAAAATTTTCCTCACACGTACCTTGCTATAACATAGTTTCACTTGCATCTATGGGTCACCACTTTTATGAGGCATTATTCATCCTAACCCCATCACATATGTTCCTCAATGCATCTCTCTTGAATTCATGTTATCTATCTATCTAACAATGCATTCATCATTAATCACATCCATTTTAAATCTATTTTCATCACATATTATCTATATATTCTAATCACCCTAATAAAAATTTAAATTTAAAACATTTTACCACATCATACATTCATATCAGCATCCATACACCTTTCAATTTAAATTAATCCCTACATTTACTCTTATCATCATCATCAAATCTAAACATGAAGCATATAGTCCTAGTCCTCATATCACACATTTATATCCATACTCACATTTGAATCTAAAATAACCATCTAATCACACATGTATTTCACCATCATCATCAAATATAAACCAAACATGGGTTCCAAAGTAACCATCATTGTCATATCTCATCTAAGCAACCATCATAAACATCAATTAAAATCATCATATATAGAATTTAAATAACCACGTCATATAATAAATACATGGACAAACACAACACATGATAAATCCATGGAAAAATCATATATCATATACATATATGTGTGTGTCAAAATGAGTATCAATACATCATGGTCCTCTAGGGGGCTCCTTTAGAGCCAAAATATATCAAAATTAGTAAAATGCATGTCTGAAACTTTCATATCTTCTCCACCAGGGATAGGTACAGCACCTTAACACCTACGTAACATTACCTCCCTCCTGGACTCCCTCCTCCTGCCTCAACTGAGCTACACTCGATGTACTCCTCAACAGCTCAGCCCTACCTGTCACCTACCTCTAGAGATGCTCCCAATATCTCAGCATCTGAGGTAGCTTACGGATCATAATGTCCTCATAATATTTGGCCTCGGTGACCAACGCTAGATATATATCCATCCCAATCATGTCATGAGGGTTCCATCTGTCCTGAGCCCCTGCAGTGCTTCCTGAATGCCACTGGTCAAATTTGTTGCTACAATAGTAGCTAGATCTTCAAAGTGAGTCTTGTAGGCCTCCCACTTCCTGTGGTAGTGGTCTCTCTCCTGAGTCACTCCCTCCCTCTCTTGAGTGACTGTATTCCACTGATGTAGAGAAGTGTCTCACTCTACCTGTGCCTAGTCTCTCTCCACCCTCATCTGCTCTATCTCAGCACATAAGTGTGTCATCTCTACAAACTCTCCTTCTCTTTCATCCCCGCTTCCACCAAGATCCATCTCAACCTCTACCTCCATCTCCTCAATCTCTTCCTCTCCTCCCTCCTTGTTCACCGAGCTGCCCATGTTGTTGTATGCCAATCAGAGTACCCTACTCCGACTCCTACATCGTCATCATCATCCTATGGTGCTGCCCCCACCTCTAATGGATCAAACATGTTAGGACTTGGTATCTCCCTGTCCAAGTCCTCTCTCTTGTACAAAATGGGATCTCGAGGAACTGTATAGATGACTCCAAACTATCATCTCACCCTATCAAATTGTATGGCCTCAATCATCTTTGGTCATCTCCCCTAAATCCACCTCATCCTCCTCATCCCCACCAACTCAACATCTTCCCCTGTCCAAGAAGGGAATCCTTGATATGGTCTCTAAGTGATCTGATCAACATCCAGCTCAACTAATCTATCAACATATCAATCTACCCCTCTCTCTCCCCTATCTCTAAAGGCATGATCGGCCCTCCACCTCAAGGATCCAACTGTCAATGGAATATGGTCTCTTATGACCCATGAAAGCCCTAGTGGCCTAATCATTGCTATATGCTCATAATCCTAGTAGTGTAGTAAGAATCCAAGATCCAATTTGGATCTCCTACTAGACCTGTATCTAAAAAACTAATAATACATTTGAGCTAATAAGGCGGTCTTAAATGAAAATATTATCTAGTGGTCCATGATATTGGCCACAACCCTAGTTAGATCCCATGGAAACCAAGCTCCTCCTGAATAAGGTAAAGCATAGCAAGAGACTGTTATCATCACCATGTAAATCAATTGGTTGTGTACCACCCCGACCTTAGATATCTACTCATATGAAAAGTCCCCTAAAGAAAATTTAATCTAGGGTACATCGGCTCTAGAGATGCATCAAAACTACCAATCTATCATCACTAGTGATTGGGATTAGTTGCTCCCCCTATATTGACGGTCTGAGGATATGGTACACATCATCTAAGGTGATAGTCATCTCCCTAGTCCTAAACTAAAACATGCAATTCTGTCGGTCCCATCTCTCTACCAAATCAATCATAAGCCCCACATCCTGTGGGATCCTCTAATAGTGTCAGAATCCCCCTAATCTAACTGTCAACAAGTGATCCCACTCAGCATCTATCACATCTGCTATGATTTACTCATATAGAGCAGGCACTCAATATCTAAGATTTAAGGTTACCCTGGCCTGTAATCACAAATAAAGCATGCACACATCAGATCCATAATCCAAAAATACATTTAAAATGCATCCAAAATCAAATAAGACCCTAACTTATCCAATTTTACCTTAGTCAACACCGACCTGGGACATGTCGACACATTTCTAGTCAAATTTATGTGCCCTAGGGCCCAATCAATGTTGACCCATCTGGGTCACTTCCAACCACCCCTGACGTTATTAAGTTTTTGCAAACAAATGCTAAAAAATAAATTAAACATGAAATTAAATAAAAAGCAAGTGTGGGTGTGTTACTTGCCATCATCTGCACCCTCTAGCACTTCCTCGCAACTCTAGGAGACTCCATTTAATCAATCTATATTTTCTCACTCTAGTCCTTCACATCAACTTTACGTGTGAAAATGAACTTTTTTGGCCAATCATTGGGCTTATGTAGCCCGCCGACACCTGATCATCGTCAACCTCCTTGGGTTGTTGTCGATTTTCCTCAATCATTTCCATCAACTGGCCTTAGCAATGATTAATTTGGGATTTCCCTCTCTTTCTGGCATCCCTTTCAAGGGCATCATTTATTGACCATTAATTCCACACTTATGGTCCTCTTCATCTTTCTGTTTGGAAACCTCAATTAAACATTCAAACTATTCCACCTTCGAGCATATGTAACTCTCTAAGTCCACATTTGTGGCCATTTCATTTTTTTCCTTCAGGCATGATAATCGAATGTATTCCCTAATTCCACCTTTTGTGGCTATAATCACTCCTATTTTAGGAATTTCATTTTATAATCCTATTTCATTCACACATGAAGTCCTCCTTTGAGGCCATATTCATCTTCCCCTTTGAGCATTACATTCATTTTATCGAATTCCATTCTTGTGGCCATATTTTTTCTCTTCCTTGGGCCACCATTGTTGTTTTCATCAAAAACCTCCT
This sequence comes from Taxus chinensis, assembly GCA_019776745.2. Taxonomy (NCBI): domain Eukaryota; kingdom Viridiplantae; phylum Streptophyta; class Pinopsida; order Cupressales; family Taxaceae; genus Taxus; species Taxus chinensis. The sequence goes on along the minus strand of CM034153.1, from coordinate 200,182,877 downwards.
TTGAGGCCATTTTCATTTTCCCCTTTTCGGGAATAATTTTTAAATTCCACCGTTGTGGCCATCTTCTTCCTTTTTTCCTTTTTTTGTCTTCATGGCCATATTTTCCCCTCTTGGGGCATATTCCTTCATCATTCACTTTTTTTTTTTTTCCTTCTCAGCCATTTTTCGTGTCCCATTGGGCACCATATCATGCATCCTCATTCATTGTGGACGCATACCTTTTTGCTTCGATTCCTTGTGTATGAAGGATTTTGTATACCTTTTCGCATATAGTTGTGCATATTTTGATGACTTTCCTATGACCCGTTGGTCATCCCGGCCTACATCCATACTGCAGTGGTCTTCACCCACTCACTGGTTCATAGAACATTGTAGTTTGTCTCCATTAAGACCACAATTTCCCTCTACTGATGTGATATTGGAGTCACCTCCATATTTTTTATTCATATTACGATCCTTTTTTCTTGGGGCATCTTTCCTTGGTTATACTTTCACCCATCTTTTCATCACCCCCCTTTTTTATATACCTTTTTTTAAACGTGTCATCGATTTCCTTTGATGCCATCGATCCATCGTTTGATGGGGAGCTTATCATCAATCCTTTATCCTCATCTAACCCTTTTTGTTTTTTTCTCGTGGCTTGCTAGCTCAAACCACTCAACAAAAAGGGGAAAAATGTAGACACCTAAAATCGGTATCTATGCCCTCATTCACCTGCATGCACATATTTTAATTTAATCATCCTCCTCATTTAATCAAATGCCCATCCAATCCTTATTAATTAATTAATTCACATTAATTAATTAATCATTTAATATTTTACATGCCCAACTATCCCATCCACATTGATCTTAATTAATTAATTCATATTAATTAATTAATACCCTCAACCATTTCCCCAATCAACTCTCTAATCAAGATTCTTCTATCCTACATATAAATCACCTTGCTTTTCTAGCTTTCATCCCAACTATTTTTATGCCCTAACCACCTTGGATTCATCCCCAAGTCATCTAATCCTGCCAATATGCTTTAAATCATTCGACCAAGCTCTTTAAAATCATCAAAACCCGCCTTCAATAAAAAAGAAATCCTGAAAGGGAAACTTTCCCCATGATCGGCAACCCAGCCTAGTCACCGCTGACCCTTTAAGTATGTTTGATTTCTTTCCATTCTACATGCAATCACTTGACAATCAAGCAACTAGATAACAATCAGAGCTTCTTGGTGACTTTCAGAGCCTCCTATGATAGTCACAGGCATCCCATCTATCATCAAACGTGTTTTTCATCACTCACGATCTTCCTTCCCTGAGCTTTCTTGATTTTATAGTGCTTTTATCAAGTTTTCTATCAAATTATCTTTACTTTCTTCTAGATTAACCTTTTTTAGGTCTCAAAGCAGCATCCAACCATCACTCACCAACCCTTAGTTCCAATCTTAGTGCTTACAGGTTGTCATATTCAGCTATTTCTTCTCAGCCTCATCTTAATCTTGCTACAGTTGTCGTCGATCCTTCCTGGTTGCCATTGACCAGGGATCTATTTATCCAAAATCTATCTAAATCATCTTTTTTATCATTTATCTTATCTCCTAAGTCCTTGTCTCTCTTCTACAAATCCTCTTCTGGTAGCCACTACAGTCCTCATCAACTTCCAAATTACTCCCAGACCTTGCATGTCTGCATACTTCATCTGCAACTTCAGATCCATCCTCTAGGTCAGTCTTCAACCTGCCTATACATAGTATGGGTCATCCATCAACCTAGACCAGGTAACCTTTATCTTGTAGTTATTGTCATCTAACTATGATTTAGATCAGTTTCTACCATTTTTTTCAGATTCAGTGATAGCTATGTTTCTACATGCTTTTACATCCTTTTATCTAAACACGGGGGTTGACATCCACCAAGGAAGCTAGCCACTTCTTGGATCCAACATTGTCTGTGCAACCCCTTCATACATCTATCTCATCTAATCTGATTCAATTTTACAGATCTTGTTGCTGCAGAGATCCATCATTCAATGCACATATCAAGCATCATCACATCTAAGTTAATATAAACCCTCCAACATATCCAAGTTGCTAGTTTCTTTAGTAGTTAGTGCATTAATTTGATTATCGAATGAGAAATTTGGACAACACTCTATTTTTTACTCCTCCCTTGTGACATTAGAACATCCCCACCTTATCCCTTTTGACACCCCCTTTGCACATTCCACATGTGATTGAGGTCGTGTTTAATTGTTTTAATATAATTTTGGGTGTACTTAATAAATGAATTAAGTGTTTAGTCCATGTAAAATGAAAAAGAAATGGTTAGTAAATGTATATTTGAATGAGTATATTAAGGTTGGGGAGTTAGGAAAGAATTTTGGAATCTTTTCCCAACACATTTTTATACAAAATAGTTTAAGAAGTTGGAGACAAGAAGGGTAGGAAGTTTCCATTATTCCCTCCTATTTTAGAGAGATATTTTTAACCAATATTAATTTATAAATAAATAAAATTAATTTAATTTTTTAATTATAAATTAATATTACTATACACTTTCATAACCTCAGTTTTATTAGTTTACAAAACCACTATTGTCTTAATCTTAAAACTACTCTACCTAACCAGAAAAAATTAGGAGCGCACTGCATTATAATAATATAATGATGCATAGCAACGCCCTTCCCAAGTATTGCAACCTGATAAGAAAATGAAAAAATGTTATTTTTGAGTAGCCCTCAATTCACATGTATGTGTGTGTATCATAACATAATATAAAAAAATGTGTGCTCAACAAGCCTCCAAAGGTATTCCTCATGTTGCCTAAAATAATTTAAATAATTAAAACAAGTGTGCTCATAAAGCTTCTCGATCAATGCTTCATGTAAACACTCCCAAAAAATAGCTCGGTATTGACCACTCTACCTCCAAAATAAATATTGGAGAGTAGACACTTGGATGTGCATTGCCTAGGTGTATCTAGTACTCAATTATCCTTCTTGAAGATGAAAATGGATATCAATGCCATGATTTCCCAAATATGGTCTTTCATTGACCTCTTCACTCTACTCCAAAATGTTAAATATTATCAAAATAATGTGGGGGGACCCACTGACCATTCTAGAATGTATACAAGAGAATATGCAAACAAGACAAAGAAACAAATAATAAATGAAGTGCAAAAATTTCTCAAACAGGCTCCTTACAACCTCATATTAGACTAGCTAAAGAGTGGGGTCAAGCGAGACTCTTATTGGATCCGGATGAGATATTGATTTCTTTTGATTTTTGGATGCTCCAATATATTTTGAATGGAAGCAAATCCAAGTTGTGCATAATGATGATTGGTCGATTGATTGAATGGTTGTATGTTTGGGTAATCAATTGGACAACATAATGGTATGCAAGAGTGATTTCCAATGGTAATAAATGACAGAGTAACACTAAAAATTACTCAAGCTTCTAATGATGATTTTAGAGGAATGAAACTTCTCATTTAGAGATATAGAATAAGCCATGGATTGAGGAAGGTATAATTGAATTAGTTGCACACTATTGATTTCATTTTCTTTATTAATGGGGTTAATTTATTTTGTGCAGTTGGCCTTTTGAATGAGAAAAAAAGAGGCTTTATTTCAAATTAGTTGGCTCTTGAATTATTCCATAGTGTACATGCATATTTTCTTTTTTTTTAGGAATCTAAAACTTGAGTGGGATGACTAGTCAATTTTAAATGAGTTGGCTAGTGAAGTGGAGATGAGTGGAATATTAGTAGATAATTGTTTTATTATTTATTTCAATATCTAAATAAATTAGCCAAAGGGGTGTATAGTGAATAGAGAGCGTAATAGAATGAATTAAATTAATTTCGGAAGTGGGTATGGGTGAATAATGAGCCAAAAATTATTTTTGAATCTTATGTAACAATTATGGAAGGATATGGGCATTTTTGGAGGTTATAACACGTAATGGGTATTTATAGGGTATCCACATCGTGCATTTTCCTATACAAATTTCTTGCAATTCCTATGCTAACACATGAAATCCCAATAAGATGTGAGGAATCCAAGTCCATGAAATGAAGCTTTGAAGTTTCCATCTAAGGAAAAAAAATATGGTCTACAATGAATTCAATATTCCTATACAAATTGTAGCTGACCCTTTAGTCAAAAGACTTGTGATTGGTTATATCACAACCTTAGAAATTGGTCTTCTTATTGCCAAACTAAGATTGGGACTAGTGTGGGACTTAAGCTTCTGGAATTTGGTTTAGGAATTTTATCTTATGGTAATTCTTATAATGTTTTTAACTTTGGTAATTTTTAGAAACTCGCATTATGGTCCTACAAAGAATCCCATAAAAACTATCTTTTTAAATGTTGATTTTCTAATAAGATTGGTTGTATCCTCTTTGTACATTTTTTATTTGACTGAGACTATATGTATAATTAATTTATGTCTTCTTCCTATGTTTATAGGATGCATTAACAAGGGAATTTATATTTGTTTATTCATTTTATTGCTCATACTCCTGCACCTTCTACACGGTTTTCCATTTTTTATTTGCCTCCTCCCCTTCATCAAATAAATTTTTGAATACCATTCCTCATGTAATTGTATCCTAATGAATATAATTTTATTAAATTTGCATATTATGTATGCAATGTATATGAATTATGAACGATGGATCCATAGATTCATGTTGGGCTATAGAATGATCTCTCTCTTGTACAATAATGATTAGGGTGTTATTTTGAATAGATCGATGTGGAAATGTTTTATGTGGTTCTTTCTTGTGCTCACTTATGATTTTTCGACTTTCACTTATTTCAAATCAGCAAAAATTACTATTTGGGTATGTTCTACTTTGTAGTGTTGAAAATTATACGTGTGCAGTATCAACGTTATACTTTTCAAGGAAGAAATTGTCTTTTGTTTCATTTTTAATTCAAGAAACTAAATTGTTTAAATTAAATATTTACAAGTACAATTTTTTATTTCGGTGAATTTCAACTCTCATTTTAAAATTTTATTTATCTTACTTAGTCCAATTTAATTTTTGTATTGTTCTTCATCTTTAATCTTTTTTATTTTTTTTACTTTTCACTTTTGTAGTAGGGACATTCAATTTTCTCTGAGTGTTTACATTGAGCCATAATTTTCACACTCGTAGGTCATCTCTCTACAACAACCCCATACCCTTATGATTTATTACCCTACAAACATAAAAAAGAAGAAGATAAAAACTACTACACACACACACACACACACACACAAACACACACCACACACACACACACACACATAGTTTTTTATCTCTTTTTTTTAATGTTTGTAGGATATATATGTTTCAAATTTGAAGTTTTTAATGCCCTTTAAATGTATTTCAATTTGTCATAGAAGGTTGTTTAAAAAAAACACTTTAAAAGAAATTAAAAATTTAGAATTACACGTCAACATTGAAATGAGGTCTTTTATATTAAGTTTTCATTAGAAGGGCGAACCAAAAAATCACTTTTCATAAAAATATTAAATGCTATATTAATTTTTATAGATATTTAATTCATTTTTAATCAATTAACTATTAAATGAATAATTATAGTAGTGTATAACTCATACTTACTTTCTATTTTTTATGTTAAAAAAACATTCTTTCACTTTACACAAATCATGCACAAAATATAGGGAGAAAATGAATCACCACTACATAAGTAGTTGAGTGCCTCTATTTTCATAATAGCAGTATTAGTTATTTAGATTTTTCTAGTCACTAAATGAATTTGGGGATTTTATTCTTAATGGCTCTATTTTATTTTTGAAATTGGGTTATTAAATATTGGTTGTTTCTCCAAATTTTATTCTATAATATTTGTTAAGATAATAATATTAATTGTTAAAATTTCCTAAACTATTGCGATGGAAACTATTGCTTCTACGGATCCTTCGAAGAAGGTTGATGCTGGAAGACAGGTGGGTGAAGTGGTGAAAGGGGGTGTTTCCTCGTGGGCTCAGAGGTTGTTTGGGAGTCCTCTTAGTGCCCCCATCAAACTTGTGCTGGCATGGGAGGATGTTGGTCCTCAACTGGAAATACCTGAGAGTATTCGTGATAGAGCTAGAAAGTGTTTCAAACTTGCTGCAGTGGGTACCTTTGGGGGCCGAAGACCGAACATTGATTCTGTTCGTGAATGGTGTAAATGGAAGTGGGAGTGTAAGGTAGAGGTTAGGGCCATGGAAAAGGATGAATTCCTCTTTTGTTTTGAGAAAGAAGTAGATCTGCAAAGGGCGCTCTTTCAAGTACCATGGTTTTTTGGGAAAACGGCCCTCGGTATTATGTAATGGAAACCAGGTTTGTCTAGTTCTTTACCTAAAATCTCGATATGGATTCAACTCCAAGATTTTCCCTTGGAGTTTTCGGAGCCAGAGGTCTTCTTCGGAACAGCTAGAGCTATGGGGGTTCTCATTGCTGTGGATCTAGCTATGAAGGCTTGATCCAGGCTGGTTTTTGCACGAATGTGTGTTAATGTCCTGGTGGGTTTCAAAGTGCCCAAGTTTATTTTCCTAAATACCGTGGATGGACAACATGAATAGGTCATCGCTATTGAAAATTCTAGGATCTTTTGTGAGAAATGTAGGAAAGTGGATTTTGTTGTTGGCTCCTATGGATGTGATTCTCCTAGATAGGTGCTAGACGAAGTGATCCATGGTGCTTCATTTCCTCAGATGGATTTAGACATCGAGTCATTATTTGAGGCAAAGGAGAACACATTTGATGATGCTGCAGACTGTGTGGTGAAAGATCGATGCATGCAGTTTTTGCTTCGGGTTTGGTTGCTGGCGGTAAGGAGGGTTACGCGGTGGGAAGGTCTGCAGAGGATGAAATTGATGCATCCACTTTGGTGAATCCTGGAATGGTCTGTGTCGGTGACTGGATGGGTTTGGTGGAACTGGTGACCACTGGTGTTTCTTTTTCAAATTTCAAATCTTCCCCCCCGCCCACCTCTTCAACTCTAATGACATCAGGTGTGGTTTCAATTGTGCATCAGGTGGGCCATAGTGGCAGCGTCCATATGGATGATAGTTTTTCCAATGGCCTCTTGGAGGTGGATCTTGGTGTGTCTGTGGGAGGATCCCAAATTGATTTCATGGCCCCATCATTGGATGATATGGCAGGATGGACAAGGGTTCCTCCAAAAAAAGGATGTATGTCAGACCGAGCTTTGCGGAGTCATTCGCTCCTTCCACGTAAATCGTAGTGTTTCTCGTGTATTGTTTTCTCTTTTTCCACTGGTAGAGGCTTCCCTTCCTTGCGTCATCATTTTATCCTCTCTCCCCTTCTTTGTGAGGTTTTTTGGTTTCCCTTAAACCATTATTTTTACCCTATCTAATAAAAAAAAATCTTAATTGTTATGCCTATAAGTTAACAACTTCAGTATTGTGTAATCAGTGGATAGCTGAATTATTTAAGGACTCCTGCATGCTCTAAATTACTCTTGTATTTGAGATAGATTAAGGTATGTAATATTAAACCACATTTAGTTTTTTGAGGTCTGAAAAATTCATATATTTTACATTTGTTTTGTATGTAATAAATATCTTGTGATTATTATTACAACCTTAATAGGCTTTAGAAAACTACATTTTTTATCACTCTAAATTATCTAAGAAATCTTATTCATGAATAACAAAGAGTTTGATTATTTTTGGAATCTTATATTTTTTATACCAATAATTTGACATTGAATGCCAAAGGACATTATAGTTATAAACCTAAAAAAAATTAAGACTGGAAAATATATGAGAAGTAAAATATAAGTTTTGTTGTGAATCTACATAAAGTAAATACAAAGAAGAATATGTTCAAGGAATGAGATTAATGTGGTGAAGATGAAATGTGGAAAGATTCATTCCCTAATTTAATGAAACTATGCAAAATAGTTATCACACTTCCAACAAGTACATCAACGTGTGACAGAGGATTTTCTAAGTTAACTCAGATTCAAACTATTGAGAGGTCTATATTTTTCTTGGATATATTAGACACATTAATGTTTTTATCTCTTTTTACACATTAATAGTTGGATATAGTATATTAGAATGAGTTATATGAGGAATCGATAAGAGTGCAATCTCACATACCTCTTCTAAGTGATGTAAGTTGAACATGTAATTACTTCTTTGAATCTTGATTATTTAATTCAACTACTTTCAAGATTTTTAGTTACTTTTTTAATATTTAATAATTTTGACTTTTTTCAAAAAAAAATTATATAAAATAATCAAATATATAGAAAGGTAATTAAGATTTTATTTTTTAACTGAATGGTAATATATTGTTTGATTTATCACTTATGAAGGGTCAAGCTTAACCTAGCACTTCAAATTAAAATATAGGGAGCCTTTCAAATTTGATGAGTCTCCAAATTATTAGTAAGTCAAGTCAACAGACTTGCTTTTACACTGAAGGTGTTCCCCCTATGGAAAAGGGCATGCGGTCATTCATGCCACTGGCCTAAATTTCACAGGTATTTTGACGTTTTTCTAATGTGATTAAATTTTACGGGTGTTTTGATGTTTTCACTTTTTAAGTTGTTTTTAGCTATTTTTTCATCTGCAGGATCGACAATTGCATGTTTCTGGCGGCCACTTTTGGTAAAATTAAAAAAAAATGCATGTTTAAATTCTATTGCTTACCATTTATTTTTACCCGCACCTGCAAAAGTTATTTTCAATTCATTATCCCAGTGTTATAATGTGAAGTTTCATGTTTATCAACAGACCCACATTCTATTAAATTTGAATCCCATTCAAATAGACAGGGGACACCTTGTCTCAAGTAAGTTGGATCCCGTAACTTTTATTTATTTAAGGAAATGTAAAATAAATGTGGATAGTCAATCTCATCTCAGGTTGTTAAACCACATTAATGGATACTCACGGAATCAGGTTACTCTGCTCAAGCTGACTCAAGCTCACAAATATGAGATAAATTGCAAACCTATTTACTGTAATTAATTCCTTAAGTGGTTACAACTCAACATCATTAGATGATTTGTCTACCATTTTTTAGCATAAGAGACTTTGTTTTTATTTGAGAAATTATGTGTTGAAATATATCATTACATGTGAGAAACCAACTGAATGAGCAGGATGAGTAAGCTACTAAACCTTACTATATATTTTGTATGTGAGCCAAACATCTTTACCAATTAAGTTATCCAAGTGAAAGGTAAATTATGAGGTTTACTTTCAAATCACTATAAATCCATATACCAATTTAGCATTATGAACCCCACCTTGTCAACCCCCACCATGTGATTTCTTTGTGTTCATTTTGTATACTATTAAAAAAATTTAAACAAAGTTTATCTTTATAGAGTTCATCTAAGTAAACAAGGTGCATCCTATGTGATTATATAATAAACAGATTCCATGGCATGCTTTTTGTGGTAAATGAAATCATTGATTTGAAATAGATGAATGCTCATTGATTATAATCATTCACCCAATCTTTTTCACATAATGCATGGCCCTAAAATGGAAAATTTGTTCCTCAAACATTCATGAAAATCTCTGAGACTTGAGTATGATGAGAACTGTGAATCTCTGGATACCATGGCTCAAGCAATAATAATATAAAAAGACACGGGTATTGATAAATATGAAATAAATTGTAAGAAAAATGAGAGTTCAATGCTTTCAATCGTCCCTCTTCCTTATCTCATACTTGTTACACTTCCTGGTGGAATCCTTTTTTTATCTTCCTTCATCAAAAACACATTTAAATCCCACTACTTGATTGTCTCAAAGAAAATTCACTTGTCATGTTTGTATTTCCTAGACCCTATGTTATTAGCTTTCATTATCTAGAGTTAATACTACACATATCTATCTCCAAAAATTAAGTTATCTTCCACTAACGAGAAACAATAAATGAACCATTTTGACATTTACAATTATTTGCTTCTAAAGCATAAAATAAATTGATTTCCATTTAGTTGGCTTTTAAATTTTACTTTTTCTTTAACATATACCCATTAGCTGAGATTCTCGGATCTTTTTTTGGGCCATTTGGGAGTTGGTCAAGACATGGAATTTTTGAAATTGGCTTGTTCATTGGGTTTATCTAGGAAATATGGTATGCATTTCTTTTCATGTTCTAATTTTTTTATTTTCTCCACCTGAAAAATCTGTGAAAATAGTGAATTCTTTCCTTGGAGTCTGTCATCCACTTGAGAGCTAATTTCCACAACTCTTCCCCATAAGCCATTCATCTCCTCATAGACCTTCAAACTTTCAGCATTCACTTCTTCTCTTGAAGATCTTTCCAGTATCCTCACCCTTGACATTGGAATATGTGTTCGATGGAAAAATGGCACACAATGTTTTGTTATAACAAATGTTTACATGTTAATGTTAATTATTTTCCAACAAATGTTGCTATGCAATTTTTCTAGATAGAACTTTTCCAATCTACCATTTTCACATAGGAAATAATTCAGGAGAAGATAAGTGGGTCTTACAATTTGAGGTAATACAAAATTTCTTAGACTTTCAACCAGTTATTATCTCTGTAATCTATGCAATGAGTGAATTGAATGAACCATGATTTTAACATTTTAGAAGTTATTTTTTAGAACCGTTAAATAATCCTATCTAACTTGAGATACAAGGCATGTATTTAGAGACATTTGAACTAGAATTTTTAGAACTATGAACCCACCCAAGAAAGGGAAAGGTCTAGAAAAGAAAGGCACTTTTCGCAATGGATCAACCTTTGGTAAGCGGTAACCTAGTTTACCCAGCACAAGCCTTTAATAAATCCATATTTCCCTATTATGTTTGAGCAGTATATTTTAATCCATTGAAATATGGGACAATAAATAAAACAGATTTCATACAGGACAATTTCATCACAGTGTTTTCTCTAGACTTATTCAGTGACTGAACCCACCATAAAAATCCAATATATAAATACATATGATCATTATAACTTGATAAAAATTATATTAACACCAAGTTTGATGCCATTGAGAATTTGTCAATGTAACCATAAAGATCTGTCTATGACACCCTTACCTTTTAGATGGGTGTAAACACCAATACTATAGGATTATGCCTTTCTAAATTATATCCAAATTTAAACCTGGAACATTCTTTCACGTAGAAATATATTTCACATTTCAAAATGGCATTCCTTTCTAATTATTTGCATGAATATTTTGTTGTCTGATTTTGATTGAATATGTGTTCACATGCCAATTTCAAAGACAACTCCAACCACATTTCATTTATCCATTCTTCATACAAAAAACCTTTAAAAGACTTATAGATAAATGACAAGAATAATATGCTTATTAGGTTTGTGTTATCTTTAAATGATTTTGTTGCATTATAATATTTATTCATCTATATTAATAATATCATAAGAACAAACTCTTGTTTCATAGTCCACTTTGAATGTATTTAAAAACTGTGAAAAATACATTTTTTTTAATTAATCTACAACCACAAATTTTTGTTTGATTGCCATCATAGATGGCTAATAATATAAGGAAGAATTGGAGGAGCCTTTAGAATGCTTATTATATCAACCTAGAGGAAGGTAAGTGCAATGATTTTATGCCAAATCATGCGCAAATATCCTTCTGTAATGCCCCGTGCATCGAGGACCTCCGTTTTTTCCACTTGCCTCCACTGCCACCTTGGCCTCCTCCCAACCACCTGACCTGCGGGTTGAAATGACCGCCGTGTTTTCTGATGTCCTTGCGTGAGGAAGACGGGAGTGGGTGGAGTCACATTTTTTCTTCGCCATAATCTCTTCTAGGATCCTCCTTCAATGCGTACAGGTGGGTGTGGATCTCAAAAATCATGCAGTGCAGGCAGTATCCATGGAGCGTTGAACTGAAATCCTCCTAGGAAAGTGCCGTGAGGAAGATTTGGCTATATGCAGCAGCTACAGGGTCGAGAGGTAAACTTATCTCAGAAAACCAGCGGCCTCCAGAGAGAGTATGTGCGACAGGTGCTGCAGGGCGAGCCCAGGGAGCCGTGGTGTTGATCCTGATGTTCTGGTTGCACGCGACCACAGTCGAGACCAGTTGTTGCAGAATCGTGCAGCTGTAGTAGAAGAACAAGGTAAAGATTTAGTTGAGTTGTCTTGCCTTTTCTTTTTGGAAGTCGCTTCTGTCCAGGTGGTGAAACTAACATGGAAGAAGCTCGATCAAAAGAATACCATAAGTTTTGAGAACTAGATAAAGAATAGGATTGAAGAAATGAAGAGTGAGCAAGAAGAAGATGGAGAGAAGGTCAGAGTAAAGATGAAGATATAAATAAATTGGAAGAATATGAAGAAAAGAAAAACTCTGGAGCTCAAATTTTTCTTTCCCCTAGAGTATGATTGCAAAAGCATCACTCCAATCATGTAAATATACCTTGTAATCATCAATTTTTAGTTTATTAGTGTCTTGGTAGGTTCAAGAGGTTAGTATGAGTCATCTAGAGGTATTAGGTTGTACTTAGTATTTCAAAAATTCAAATTGTGTAATTTCCCTCCAAAACTAAAAATTTGAATTTTGGAGACTATTTTGACTTGTTTGGGAGTTTTAATGCACTTTGGGGGTCATATATGGTGTGTCAAGTGGGTGTTAAGGTTGTAAAAGCTATTATAGGAGTCTAGGACTCATAATTTGTGTTTAGGTGTTATGTTCTTGGAGTTAGCCTAAAATTTTAATATTGTGTTTAAAGAAATCATATGTCTAAGAGGCTTTAGAAACTTCCATTCACCTGAAAACTAATTGAAATGTTATAAAAGGAAAAATTTAAATAATTCTAGTTATTCCATTTGAATGAGAATCAAAGGAGAAGATCCAAGAAGGATTGGAGAAGTTTTGTGTGGTATTTCTTGTTTGCAAACAAGGTGTGTTAGATCTAAAGTTGTGTAAGAGCATTTCTGATCATTTTTGCTTGATGAATTTCTTTGTAAAAGTATATTCATGTTAGATTTGAGGACATTTTCTTAGTTTTTTGTCTGAAAGGGTGGATTTTATAATCCTTGATAATTTATTGTCTATGATATTAAGAGAAACTTAGAGACTAACTGTGAAAGCTGTGTGAACAATGTAAGTTCAATATTTGAAGGGTAGACTTGGTCAGAGAAGGGAAATTTGAGTTTAAAGAGAGTTGGTAATTACTTTTTGTAGCCTTGATGATGTCATTCATTCATTTTTGGAGATAAATTTTTTGTTATAGTTGGGTTATAGATTTCAAATGTGTGCATAAATCTTGATTAATTGAAATGCACGTGTGTTCATAACCTTGAATCTCATAGCATGAGATATCTAAGAGGCTGATGAGGTTTTAATTCCTTGGTTTCACTAATTCAAAATGTTTTTATGGTGCATTATGATTGACTTGTATGACATTTTGATAAAAATCCGCAACAGGATGTGATTTGAGCACAACTAGACCCCAAAAGGCAAAGTTGGGATTAGTTTGTGGAAGAGCCTCACAATTCATGAATTGTAGATTTTTGATCACTTAGTATAAAGCTAAAGTAATCTTCATGGTTCTATAAAAATCAAGAAAAATTCATTACTTAATTTGGAAGTAATGTGTAGAGTTAAGAAAACCCATGTCTGGTGGGTAGAGCATTTAAGGGTGAGTCATTTTGCACTATTGTTTGAAGGGAAGTGACTTACTGTCAAGATTATAGGATTAATAATGTGGAGAAAGGTTTGTAAAAGTGAATAGAGGCATTAAAAGTGAGCATGAACGTTTTTGTGAAGATTTTTCTATTCCTGGGTATGTAGGAAACCCTCTCTAGGGTTTAATAAGGGTTTCCTATTAGAAGGCTTTAATGGTTGAATTTAGTCATGAAAATTGGAACACATAACCTTTATTCTTCCTACCTTTTTGGAGGGTTTCATATTTTGGGCTATCTTAGAGCTTCCATAGTTCATTACAGTTTGGGATTACACAGATGACATATTTTATGGAGACCTAATTAGATACTGAAATAGTGATTTTGGAGATGACTTTGCAAAGAACCTCATATTGAAATTTTTTCACACAAGGAGAAGAGGAAAATGGGTATCCTAAAAGGTGGTTTGTTTGTGGATTGAGTTCCTGATTCAAAAAATTAAGGGTGAAAGATAGTGTATGAAGGGCTACTAGAAAGTGAAATAGAATTTGCATCAAGGAGCTAGAAACCATTTTTCATCTAGATGAGAGGATTCTATTTATGGAAGATGGGACTTCACAACTTGCCCTCCTTGACAGATGGATATAAATTTTGATTCCATTTGATGAAGTATGTAACCTTGGATGGAAAATTCTATAATCTTCATATGCATCACTTTTCCTTACTCAATCATTTCAAACATCAAAAGCGTATGATCATTCCTTTCTACTCATATCACTCTTTCAGTACTTCTATCAAATAATTTTAGGCTAAGAATGTGGTGGTTCCCCTCTACCAGGGCCTCATTCCATTACTTTAGAAGGTTGGGTCTCCTATCCTGGGTGTTAGGATTAATTTATTTTCTCATGATGATTCTTTCGGTGATGATCCGAATGACTTCCTTCCTTTGTGAAAAAAATATGAAGTAGTTGGCTAACTCTGGTAAAGATGACAGTGTGGCGGTGGCTTCGGTGCTTCATAACATGTCCTCAAGTGGAATCTCTGGGTCTGAGCACAATCAAGAAGGGTTCAAAGTTAGGTTTTGTGATTATATGATTAAGATAATGGAGAATTTATATCATTTGGTGGAGGCTTTGGCTGCGGATAAAAGTAACCTGGTTCATATGGTGAAAAAATTAAAAGAAGAAGTTGTGTTTTAAGGTTAGCATCTCGATGTGGTTCAGGATAAGTTTGTTGAAGGGGATTTCATAGGGAAGAAGTTAAAATTGGTGATGAATAATTCAAACGAGGAGGTATAGGACCACTCTCAAAATTAGGATAACATGGAAGGACCTAGTTCTATAACTAGGTATAGCTCTAAGCTTTCTCATATGTAGAGGATTTTTTGCTGCACTTTTTTGGATTTTTCTCCCTTTTCAGAGTCTGGTTTTGGTTTTTCATTTTTGTAATGAGCATTGACTGGTGCTTTTTCTAGTCGATGTCCTATTCAAGCATGTTTAACTCTTGCCATCTATTTTTGTCTCTTATAAGCTTTTTTTGTAAAATATATCTTGTAATGGCCCTTAGAGCCTTTCCAAAACTTACCAATAAAAAAATCACTTGTGATTTTGGTCCCATAATGCATGTGACATGAATTATTTTTTGCACATTTCTACAACTTGATATATTCTTTTGAGACATTCTATATGACAGTTTACTACTTATTATGTTTGTTACATTGATAAAACATTCATATTGTATCTTTTGTGTTATATAGAATCATTTTTTTGTGAAATGTTTTATTAGTGTTTGAGATTTGAGTGTTTTTCATTGTTTCTCATATTCCTAACATTCAATTTTTTTTTTTATCAATTTTCTTTTGTGTGTGTGTGTGTTCCCAATTTTTTCATTATTCTCATTTTGGTCATGAGTGACTCATTATATCTACACTATCATGATGATAGGGACATTATTGCTTATTGTTTTGTGTTGTTGTGACATTATCACATAATATTGTTGTTTGATAGGGATATTAGTAATTTAGTACACTGTTTTGATATGTCATTTTTCATGATATCATATTGCTAACATTAGGATGCTAAATCTTATTGATAGGTTTTCTGTGGGA